>JAHZTW010000001.1:471479644-471500234 GCA_020283515.1 Alliaria petiolata | reverse complement strand
TGTTCAAAGGCTGAAAGACATTCTGCAGTGAACTCGAACTTCACGTCTTTGCAGAGAAGAGCAGTGAGTGGTCTTGCAATCTTGCTGAAGTCCTTGATGAATCTTCTGTAGAACCCAGCATGACCCAGAAAACTCCTCACTGAATTCACAGAATCAGGTGCTTGCAAAGTCGTCATCACTTCAATCTTGGCGCGATCCACTGCAATCCCTTCTGCAAAAACCTTGTGTCCAAGTACAATCCCATATGTGACCATGAAATGACACTTTTCCCAGTTCAGGACCAATTGCTTCTCTTCACACCGCTGCAACACCGCGCATAAGTTGTCCAGGCAGTCTTTGAAAGATGACCCATAAACAGAGAAGTCATCCATAAAGACCTCCATAAACTTCTCAATCATGTCTGTGAAGATGGACATCATGCATCGCTGAAAGGTCGCAGGAGCATTACAAAGTCCAAATGGCATTCTGCGATATGCAAATGTACCATAAGGACATGTAAACGTGGTCTTCTCCTGATCATCTGGATGGATAGAAATCTGGAAGAATCCTGAATAGCCATCAAGGAAACAGTAGTAGGGATGATTTGCCAATCTCTCCAGCATCTGGTCGATGAAAGGCAAAGGAAAGTGATCCTTTATGGTCGCGACATTCAGCTTCCTGTAGTCTATGCACATCCTGTGTCCAGTCACAGTCCTTGTAGGAATCAGTTCGTTCTTCTCATTCTTCACCACTGTGACTCCTCCTTTCTTAGGAACCACGTGAACCGGACTGAGCTCTGCATTGTTTAAGGAGCATTTACAATGACAAGATAAGTTGAATTAGGACCAAGAAATGCGTACCTTAGCCCGGCAGGAAGCTGTTTAAGCTCAAATTTAGGTGCCTTAGCCTCACTCCAATCGGCATGTGTGGCTGCTCTCGTTGTGCGCGCAGGGTGTCGATCGACACTCGTTGGTGTCGATCGACACAAGTCCTTATGAGCGACTAATTGCATGACTTGCTCACTTGCGTCCATCATCTTCGCGTATCCAGCAGCTGCGTCGTCCAAGCTCTCAATGTCCTTCGTAGAAGTGGTCAATGCTCGCTCCAAGGGGTCTGTAGGGTGGTCTTCTTTGAAAATCTCCTCAGCAAGGTTGGTGAGTGAATCGACCTAGAAGGTCTGTCCATCAATTGTTGGCCTCTTCATCAGCTTCTCCATGTCAAAATTCATCACCAAGTCACCAATGTTTAGCGCGATCCTTCCCTTCCTCACGTCAATGATTGCTCCAGCTGTAGCCAAGAATGGTCTACCAAGTATGAGAGGGTCTTTGGGTTCCTCATCATATGCTAATACCACGAAGTCTGTGGGAATCAGACAATCTCCCACTTTGATAGGAACATCCTCCAAAACACTTTCAGGGATTCTGACAGAACGATCAGCAAGGACTAGGGAGATTCTTGTGGCCTTGAAGTCTGTCATATCCAGCCGAAGAGCAACTGAAAGAGGCATCAAGTTGACACTTGAGCCTAAATCACATAGAGATCTCCCAAACTTGTCTGAAAAGATGGAGCAATCTAGAACAAAGCTTCCCGAATCGGAGAGTTTCTCTGGAAGCCTGTTCTGAATGACAGCAGTAACTTGCTCTGATATCATCATCACTCCTTCCTCCATATCCATGTTCTTTGTCATCATCCACTTCAGGTATCTCTTTATCACTGGAGTAGTTCTAATGGCATCCATCAAAGGGATTTCAACCACTAGTCTATGCATGATAGCCTTGCATCTAGCGTCAAGCAGCTCCTTCTTAGACTTCTTTGGTATCAAGGGGAAAGGGATCTTCGGTTTGTATTCTTCACTAGGCATTGTACAAGCATTGTCAGGGATCTTCGGCCACACTTGTACAAGCATTGTCAGTAACAAAAATAAAAATAAAACCTAGTCAAAATCCTAATACTAGATTCCGTAGGCAGCTATTACTTCCCCGGCAACGGCGCCAAAAACTTGATAGGGCTCAGGTTTTACCCAAATAATCAACTATTGCAAGTGCACAGCAATGCAGTTGAAGTATAAGGGGTATCGAATCCCAAGGGAAGTGAAAGCTACACTAAGGTTTCTAAGTTCGAATTATGATAGGTCGGATTATATGAAATTAAAGCTAAGCAATTAAACAAGTAAATAATCGGATTTTAGATGGATTAAAGTTCAGGAGACTAAGGTGCTAGGCAAGGATAAATATCAGGTTGAATCCAAAAATGCACAATCTAAGTTTATTAGGGATTTATTAAGAACCGTCTAGAACTCGAAACTCTAAGTTAAAACCAATCAACTCTCGTTGCAGAAGTTATCTATGCCTAAATCCCTAAATCCCAAATCTCTTTGCGAATTTAAACAATTAAGACAAACAATAAGAACAGGTTCAATTTGTTCACAAAATACCTAAACCAAATCTCTTTGCGAATAGATATTTTGCTCACCTATGATTAGATCAAGTTACTAATAATGCTCTCGCATCTTTTAAATAACCTAAGGTTTGATTTCTATGTGATCAATTCAGAAAATCAAGTTAAACACAAATCAAGGTGAAGATCCAATTGATTTCCCTAATAATTCTAGTGATTCTACAAACTCTTCATCAAACCCTAAATCACTCTAACCTAACTAGCAAACTACTCAGCCATAATTATGCAAACACAAATCATGGCTGAAATAAATTGCATAAAAGAATAGAGAATGATACAGGGGTTCGAAATCTGGCTCATATGAGTTAGAATTGTCTCCACAAAAGCACATGATCAATCTCTCTAAGTCTCAAAAACAGAAAATAATGATAAGGTATATGTCTAAACAATGTCTGAAAACTATTTATAGAAGGGGATTTTTCGTCCAGGGGCAGACTTGTAATTTCTTCAAACTTGCTCTCTTTTCTTTTTCTGATTGGAAACCGTCAAAGCTGGCCGACCTTCATTGGTGTCGATCGACACTAGTGGTGTCGATCAACACTCTGCTCGTAAATTCACTCTCTTGACTTCATCACTTCGGCTGCTTCTCCAAAATGCTCCAAAACGTTCTAGTTTCTTCCATTTAGCTCCATATGCTCTCCATCCTGTAAAGACTCTAATAGGACTCTAAAACTAACAAAAGACTCTATAAAAACACTTATATCATGGTCCAAAAACAAGTAAAAACCATGATATATCAGAGTGCGACAGGGAAGAAGTGCGCCCCGATCCGTAAGAGCCATAAAATGTGGAGAAAACTGATCCTGATTTGCACACTTCACCAGACCTGGAGGAAGGATGTGATCGCAACAAGGCCGAGATGCTATCTGATCCATAGATGCCAAGGATGCAGAAAACATCAACCATGACCCAGGCACTAACATCCGACTACACAACAGTTCGCCAAGAAAAGTGAGTGTACAACCTCTTAACTCTACTTTTCATTAAGTGCTTGCATCATTTACCCTTCAGTGAGTTACTTTGTGTGCATGAATCATTTACCATTCGAGGAGTTATTTCATGTGCATCCCCTCTAGATCCTTGTTTATGTGCTTGCTTGTTTACCCTTCGAGTTATTTCATGTGTATCCCCTCGGAGTCCTTATCTATGTGCTTGCTTGTTTATCCTTCGGGAGTGATTTCATGTGTATCTCCTCGGGGTTCTTATTTCTGTGCTTGTTTGTTTACCCTTCGGGAGTTATTTCATGTGCATTTCCTTTGGATTCTTGTCTCTGTGCTTGCTTTTTTATCCTTCAGGGATTTATTTCATGTGCATCCTCTCAGGGTCCTTGTTTTTGTGGTTGCTTGTTTACCCTTCAGAAAGTTATTTGTTGTGAATCTTCTCGGGGTCCTTGTTAATGTGATTGCTTGTTTACCCTTCGTAGAATTATTTCGTGTGCATCCACTCAGGATACTTGTTTTTGTGGTTGCATCATTTTCCCTTACGTGGTCATATTCCCCTGGCATTCCTTCGGGTATTTACTGTTATTGCACACCAAACTAACTTTTTAGGAATAATATTTTGCCATATTTATATCCTAGGTCGTACTCCAGTCCGTTTATTAGAACCTTACGCCCATCTCTTTCGATCGCCAGCCCCTTTTGGGGACAGTCGTGCTTGATTCTTATTATCTGCTTAATTCTTGTTAGCATGCTTCTCTGTGTACTTGCTCGCCTTTCAGGGCACCTTTCCTCCGTGAATCTTGTAATTCTTGTTAGCATGCTCTCCTATAGACTTGTTCGTCTTCTGGGGCATCATTCCTCATGAAATATTTTTATTCTTATTAGCATGCTTCCCCGTGGACTTGCTCGCCTTGTGGCACCATTCCTCTGGGAATCGAAGATTGCTTCTTCTGGGAGCTTCTCTCATCTCACCTTGATCGCGCCCTCTTGGGAAGGTCAAAGAATGATTCACAAAAAAACAAACTTTCACCGCATATGCACAACGCGCAGACTGTTTCGGCAAGTCGGGAGCCGGGGTAACGCCTCTGAGAAATTCTCTGCTTGCCACAAGCTGGTACGCACATGCTGCAATAAAAGAAACGACTCCTCTCGTGTAAGCGACCTGCACACGGGGACAATCTTTTTTCCCTTTCAAGGTGCTCCTCGTGGCCCTTGGGCAGGTGTCATCCAAGTACCAATGTTTTGTCTCGATCCCCGCGGTCATTCAAAACTAACTCCCCTATAGAGCCAATAGACGAGGAAAGTACCTCCATCGCCTAGCGACCCGCGAAGCGATACGATTAACTCCCTCCGGGGAGAGCTACCACGCGAGTAATCACTTGTTTCTCCAGAAACCTAACATAATTCTCATTTGTTCCCGACACAACCCGTATGCGGTTAATCGGGGCAGGTCTCAACTAATTGTTGGACGGGTCCTTTACTGACATGTCACTTTCGGATTGTCTCTGGTAATATCGTTTTCAACAATTGCCTCCGACTTCATGTGTTATCATCGAGGATGTAGGGAGTCGAAGAGGGTTGGCAAACACTCATGAACGGGTCAAGAACTCGATGGGAGAGTTTCTCACCAATTTCCTAGGTGGCAGGCATAGTCGTCGGGGCTCGCGAAACTGATAGAAGAGGAGTTTGCATGATTATAATTAAGAGGAGGAAGACTCAAGAAGAAGAGGGATCGATCTATCCACGAGAGGATTGGAGGTGAAGAACACCAAAAAAAGGTCATCCCAGGAGACGACCAAAGAGGCTCAGAGAAATACCGCAAATCACCAAAAACCACCAAAAACACCGAGGACAACCGCCTTTTGGGCGCCATGCAGATCTTATGAGAGCATGTTTCCTTCGATGTCTCATGAGATCCCGAAAGATAAGTAGTTTTTTTTTCCTCTTAACCGTCGTAAACACTCTTCTTCACCCTCTCACGACGGATAGATGCCTAAGAGTCCTACCACCTTAAGCAAAATTACATTATACTACCTTAAATCACACTAATTGGAAGATGTGTAAAATATATGTTATTATTTGTTACAATTTATCAGTTAAGTAGTTCTTATAATCAGAAGCTATTGTGATCTTCTTATATTTATGATTAATAATTATTTAAATACATTGATAATTGACTTTTCAAATTTAAATTTAATGATTAATACTTCTATTTGCAATGACATTGTATGTAAATAATTAGTTTTTAAACATTTTTTATAAATGTACTTTTCAAATGTTATTGTAAAAGATATGTAAATTCAATACCTCCTGTTTTGATTTCTGAACCGTTATAAATTTGACAAAAAAAATATAATCATATCTTTGCCCCTCATGCTAATATATAATTAACTTTAATGAAATTAAAACAATATATAATACCTTTAATGAGATTTTAGGAAGCTAATGACGTTATAATGGGCCTTAAGAAATATAGATTATTATCAAACTTCTGTTGGGTTCTGATCAATTAAGTCAGATATAATAAACCCTAGATTTATCGGCTAATGTTTTGGGTTTAGAATTCCGCCGCAAGTAATTATTAAAACTTATCAACATATTTAAAAAATGTAAAATTTCAAAATAAAATAAAAACCTAACTTTAAAAACCTATAAATACACATCCTAATTCTTAATCTCCCATAATCAGGGTCGTCCATATTCATTGTTCATCATATAGCTCTGGCTTTTAATTTTCATTCTGATGTTATGAAAATCAAATTGTTTGTTGCTGCTTTTTTTTTTTTATAACTCAGTTCATCCGGCTGAACTAGGGGACCGCCGGCGGCATAGCTTAGGGTATTTAGTCCGTACTATAGACCAGCGCATCATCCTCCTAACACCGATTAGTCCTGGGCCCGGAGAGACCATGTGAATGCCCCGGTGGCCAAGTGGATTAAATGTTGCAATTCCGTTTCCGTGGGGAATCGAAAGCGTTGTTGTGGTTCTGAATTAGGATGTGTATTTATAGGTTTCTAAAGTTAGGAGAAGGTCTTCAAACGAGCGAGGAAACAGATCGAAAGCAGATTTTAAGGTAGGCTCACTGAAGCTTTCAGGTCTTTTTTTTTTACTTTACATTCCCTTTGTTTACATCGTTCTTTCCATTGGATTCTTTCATTGTTTAGTTTTCTCTTACTGAGCAGGAGGTCTGGTCGTCTTCCTAAATTCGTTGTCCTTTGGGGCGACCCGGTAGCTGGCTAGGCAAGTGGTGAAGGAAAAACAGAAAGGAAATTCTTCAAGGCTTCTTGTTTTCAACTACTTCGATGAAATTGATTCGGCCTAAGTCTATTTTTCATACCTTATTTACGTTTCTTCTGTGAGCTAAGTTGTGCATTCTCTTCTTTATTTTATGTTGCAAGTGATATAGGTTTTTTTGAAGAGCACTCGGCACTAAATGCAATCTGCCAATGTTCTTGTTCATACTTGGATGATTTATGAGAGCCTAGATAAACCCCTAGCTGTATAGAGAAACCCGTAACTGTCTAGCTGGTTTTAAGATATGTAAGATGAATAGTTTGTAGATTAACTAAGTAAACTATCTCCAATTAAACTTTTTTGTATCATTGTGTGTTTGAATGGATATTCACATGTGCAAAATTTATAACGTTAGCTAAAAACATAGAAATCCACTAAAAAGTATTCCCAAGACCAAACTCGCCTAACTCCTATTACATGTGCAAAATTTATAACGTTAGATGATTGGATGTATCATGTATGTAAACTCCTGAGAATTATTTGAAAACGATACTGTTCATCGTTGTAAGATCGTCTTTCTTTCAACGACTACGATGTCTCCATCGCTGCGTTGCTGATCGCGATTTTTTTGGTTTTGCTGATTTTCAGGGCATTCTAGATCAGTTGCATAGCCCTTAATATTTGTTAGGCATGTTCCTCTGGACGAGTTTGATATTTTTTAAAAGTTTTTGGAATGTTTAATTTGTTGTTAATTTCTATACTTGGTACTGGTCGATCAGACTTGATAGGATAGGTTGTTAATGTTGGACGTTCATATATTATTTTTGCGGGAGATTTTTAGGATCCATCCATAATGTTCTACTAATTGAGAGATTCAAGGTTTTAACTGCTTTCTCTTCTTTTTATATTATAGACTTGATTCTTTATGAAGGTTTTAATTGTTCAGGAACTCTCGATTGAAATGCGAGTTGTCTGAATATGAGGCGTTAAATTTTCATTGGGAATGGCGAGACTGTTGTGGTGGTTTGGTCGTATGTGTTATCAAATGAGGGTTAATTGATTTATATCGACGTGTGTTTGTGTTTCTCTATGTTGTTATCAATTGTGCAGTGGTTACTTTATACTCTCTCTGTTTTGAAAGGTTGATGTTTTAGGTTTTTTTCTTTGTAATTAAAAGATTGATGTTTTAACTTTTAATCATTACATTTAATTTTACAAGATGAATTGGAAAGAGAAAAGAAGTGTTAACATAAGAGTAAAAAAATAAAATAAAAAACAATTGTAAAAGTAAAAACCTAAAATGTCTTAATATGTGTGAAAAAAACTAAACCATCAACCTTTCAAAAAACAAAGAGAGTATTAGTTATTGGTTATATCGTTACAATTATAGGAAAAGTTGAGAGACCCCAATCCCGCTATATTAGCCAAGAGTGGTTCTCACGCGTTAAATAGTTTTAAAATAAATAATAAATAATAAAACAAACTTATTAAATACGCTTTTATTGATTAAAAATTATTTTCTTAAAATCGGACCGGAAACTCGAAAATTTATAACAATAAAATTAACATTTAAATTTAAAGATAGAAATAACTAATAATCTTTTAAAAACTTTAAATAAAACTGAAACACCCTTTTTATTCCCGGAAATAGCACCGCTCCGACTTTAACTCAAGTCACCTGAAAAGGGAAAGGAGGGATGAGTTTTCCAACCATACTCAGTGAGGACGCGCTAGAGAGCCCACGTGATCCTTCAGATACACCATTTGAAACAGCAACATATGTATACTAAATATAGATATTATACACACGCAATCATCCTACACGATATACTAACATTACTATGCAACATGGTTCAATCACTTCTACAATCAAACATTCACTTCGCAATATTCGTATTAACTTATAACCTTCACATTTCCAAGGGTCAACTGTCTATGGTACTCATTCTCTGCCACTGCTTATACTGGGTTTGACAAGTCACAAGGTGTCACCGCCCACTACAGTGTTTGACAACGGCTCGTCAACCCTTTCTCGATCACTACAACTTCACAATAGTCCCTCGTTGTAGGCCATCAATCAACACTAATCCGACCGATCAGCGGTACAAACATCGGCATCTAAGCCACCCACATCATTACTTCCATATCGTATAATTTCCAACTAAACAATATTCTAAATACCAATCATATAACAATTACCAAATTCATCAAGCATCAAGCATCAATCAGATCTAATCCCATAACCAGTAAACAAATATTACTAATTCAACTAATATATCTTTAAGAATCATAAACTAATCCTTACCTTAGCAAATCCGGATAACTGCGGTTCTAAACTCTGAATGCTTGAACGGATGCTAAAACTGGAATCAGCACGGAAAATCGAGTGAGAACGGCCTTCGAACGACGAAAAACGGACAACCGGTCGAACCAGTCAAAGTCAACGGTCAAAGTCAAAGTCAACGGTCAACCCGGTTGACCCAGACCTGAACCAAACCAGACCCGATAACCCGATCGTCCCGATAACCCGGTTACCTGAACCGACTCGTTAACCCGATTACCCGAACCGGAATGAACCGCCGGTTAACGGTCACCGACGATGGTCACCGGCGGTGAAGAAGGACGGCGGTTTTCGGCGGTCGGCGACAGCGGTGGCGCGGCGGTGGATGAAACACACGCGCCAAACTTGGGAGGAGCGTGCGGGCGCGTCCGGCGGTGGATCGAGGTGATTTTGGTGGCACCGGCTTTGTCTCGTCGTCTATAATCTGATGGTGGCTTCAGAGTTGCGTAATTAGAAGCGTGGAAAGCTTGAGGAGGAGAAGAAGGTTTAGTTTGATGTTTAAGAGGAGGAGGAGAAGGTGTGTGGAAATGAGAAGGGGGTTTCCTACTTTTATAGTGAAAGAAAGGTGGGATGGTGAATTTAAAAATGGTTTAGTGGTGGGGAGAAGAGAGGTTTAGTAGAGGAAATAATGGTGTTTAATGGAGGAGTTAATGGTGGGGTTAAAGGTGAGGTGGAGATGATAATTGGGTTTGAGGTGAGGAGATGAGAGGTTTAGTAGAGGAAATAATGGTGTTTAATGGAGGAATTAATGGTGGGGTTAAAGGTGAGGTGGAGATGATAATTGGGTTTGAGGTGAGGAGATGAGAGGTTTAGTGGAGGAAATAATGGTGTTTAATGGAGGAATTAATGGTGGGGTTAAAGGTGAGGTGGAGATGATAATTGGGTTTGAGGTGGGGAGAGGAGAGGTTGGGGATGTCACAAACTCCCCCACTTGAAATAAATCCGTCCTCGAATTTGGGGAATGACTTCTCAACTTCTCCCTCACTTGATTTCCGACCAAATATCTTTTTTTTTAATGTTTGATCGTGACATCCCAACGCTTCTAATACGCACTCTAACTCCTGAGCTTCTGGTTGGAATTTGTGCAACCTTGATCTTCTTAAACTGAACTTTCAATACTGCAAAGCCAAACATGCTAACTAAACTTGTTTTAATAGAACAAGACTTAATCTCAATCGTCGGTGCTTTACTTTTCAAAAATTCCCATTACCCCAAAAATAGTATGAAAATATTTTACTTTCATAGGACCGCCTTCCGGGACAGAACCGACTTGGCAATCTTACGCTCTGATACCAATTGAGAGACCTCAATCCCGCTATCTTAGCCGAGAGTCGTTCTCACACGTTAAATCGTTTTAAAATAAATAATAAATATTAAAACGAACTTATTAAATACGCTTTTATTGATTAAAAATTCTTTTCTTAAAATCGGACCGGAAACTCGGAGATTTATAACAATAAAGTTAACATTTAAATTTAAAGATAGAAATAACTCGAATAATCTTTTAAAAACTTTAAATAAAACTGAAACACCATTTTTATTTCCGGAAATAGCACTGCTCCGACTTTAACTCAAGTCACCTGAAAAGGGAAAGGAAGGATGAGTATTCCAACCATACTCAGTGAGGGCGCGCTGGAGAGCCCGCGAGATTCTTCAGATACACCATTTGAAACAGCAACATATGTATACTAAATATAGATATTAGACACACGCAATCATCCTACACGATATTCTAACATTACTATGCAACATGGTTCAATCACTTCTACAATCAAACATTCACTTCGCAAAATTCGTATTAACTTATAACCTTCACATTCCCAAGGGTCAACCGCCCATGGTACTCATTCTCTGCCACTGGTCATAATGGGTTTGACAAGTCACAAGGTGCCACCGTCCACTACAAGGTTTGAAAACGGCTCGTCAGCCTTTTCCCGATCACTAAAACTTCACAATAGTCCCTCGTTGTATGCCGTCAATCAACACTAATCCGACCGATCAGCGGTACAAACATCGGCATCTAAGCCACCCACATCAATACTTTCATATCGTATAATTTCCAACTAAACAATATTCCAAATACCAATCATATAACAATTACCAAATTCATCAAGCATCAAGCATCAATCAGATCTAATCCCTATAACCGGTAAACAATAATTACTAATTCAACTAATATATCTTTAGGAATCATAAACCAATTCTCACCTTAGAAAATCCGGATAACTGCGTTTCTGAACTCTGAATGCTTGAACGGATGCTAAAACTGGAATCAGCACAGAAAATCGAGTGAGATGGCCTTCGAATGACGAAAAACGGATAACAGGTCGAACCAGTCAAATTCAAAGTCAACGGTCAACCCGGTTAAACCCGGTTACCCCAGACCTGAATCAAACCGGACCAGACCCGATAACCTGATCAACCCGATAATCCGGTTACCTGAACCGACCCGATAACCCGAACCGGATTGAACAGCCGGTTAACGGTCATCGGCGGCGAAGAAGGACGGCGGTTTCTGGCGATCGGTGATGGCTGCTCCGGCGGTCGGCGACGGCGATGGCGCGGCGGCGCGTGAAACACACGCACCAAACTCGAGAGAAGCGTGCGGGCGCGTCTGGCGGTGGATCGAGGTGATTTTGGTGGCGCCGGCTTCGTCTCATCGTCTAGAATCTGATGGTTGCTTTAGAGTTGCGTAATTAGAAGCGTGGAAAGCTTGAAGAGGAGAAGAAGGTTTAGTCTAATGTTTAAGAAGTGGAGGAGAAGGTGTGTGGAAATGAGAAGGGGGTTTCCTCCTTTTATAGGGAAAGAAAGGTGGGATGGGAAATTTAAAAATGGTTTAGTGATGGGGAGAAGAGAGGTTTAATGGAGGAAATAATGGTGTTTAATAGAGGAATTAATGGTGGGGTTAAAGGTGACGTGGAGATGATAATTGGGTTTGAGGTGGGGAGAGGAGAGGTTTAGTGGAAGAAATAATGATGTTTAATGGAGGAATTAATGGTGGGGTTAAAGGTGAGGTGGATATGATATTTAGGTTTGAGGTGGAGAGAGGAGAGGTTAAAAATGTGATGCAGCATCATCCTAAACGGCTAGTAACGAGCGTTGGTTATTATTAGCTACTTCCATTTTTTTTAGTTCTTATTTACTTAATATCAGTTTTCCTTATCTAAACAGGCTTTTAGTTATTTCTTTTCTCTAGTTTTCCTTTCCCTATGTCGGTTGTGACAAGGTTTAGAGTTCTATTTATAGCCTTATTCTAGCTTTGTAACGCAGACTTTGAGAATTAATAAACAAGCTATTTGCTTAAGATCCTTGAGAGAGATTTGATTAAATTCATCTTTTTCAAGAAGCAGGTCTCTAGTGATTTCTTTGAAATCCCTAGATTGAGCTGAAACTCTGTTCTTACCCTCTATCAGGTTGGTATCAGAGCAAAACACACCCCACACCATGCCTCGTCAACGTCAACCAACCGCTGCAGAACTCACACAGAAGTTGTGGTCGCCTTCAAGAGCAAGTTCAACAACTCACTCTCGAGATGCAAGCTATGACTAATCAACGTGCTCCACCGCCTCCGGAACAACACGTCCAACAACAAGGAGAACGACACGAAGATCCCGATGATGAAAATCCCTTCGCCGAAAAGATCGTACAACCTCATATGCACCAAAACGATGATTCTCGATGGGAACAAGGCTTCAAATCCGATATTCCTGAGTTTCATGGAGGTCCGACTCCTGAAGAATTACTCGATTGGATTGTCACAGTCGACGAAATCCTCGAATTCAAACACATTCCTTTAGAACGTTGTGTCCCTGTCCTCACGATGCATTTTCGAAACAGAGCTACAGCATGGTGGGCTCAAACCAAAGCTTCTCATACGCGTTTGGGCAAACCTTAAATCATGTCATGGGAAAAACTAAAGAAACATTGCCAATCCTCCTGTTCGAAACGCAATCACAGAGGACTGTTGCTTGATGTGTCTGGTCGCGATGTGGAGCTCGAATATGTGGAAGAATTAGATGAACCACCCGAAGAGTTAGAAGCAGGAATCTCATTAATGTTGCGGAGATCTTGTTTGGCACCTCGTCTTCCCGTTGAGTTTCTACAGAGAAACGCATTGTTTCAGTCTCGTTGTACGGTTGAAGGGAAGGTTTGCAAGTTTATAATTGATTCTGGTAGTAGTGAAAACGTTATTGCCGCTGACGCAGTTCGCAAATTGGAGCTTAAAGATGAAGAACATCCTCACCCATATCATCTTGCGTGGTTGCAGCAATCAAACGACGTCCGAGTTACCCGTCGCGCCTTGGTTGCTTTCTCAATTGGTTATGCATACCATGATCGAGTGTATTGTGACGTTGTTCTGATGGACGTGTGTCACTTGCTGTTGGGTGTCCTTGCGAGTTTGACCGTAGAGTTACACATGATGGATTCCTAAACACCTATAGCTTCAAATATAAAAACCGAAGCTTTACTTTGAAACTCTCATCACCACCACCTTTACCCCCGCCAACGGCTCCACTCTTATTAATGCACAAATCATCGTTTGAGGTTACTATGCAACAGGAAGGTCTCGTCCTTATTCTCCTTGCTACACCTTCTTCTTCTCCGCCCGAAGAGCCACATATTCAACCTATCTTTGCTGCACTTCTGGATGAATTTTCTGATATTTTCCCGGATGATCTCCCACCAGGGCTACCACCGTTGCGTGATATTCAACATCAAATTGACTTGGTTCCCGATGTTTCACTCCCCAGCCGACCACATTATCGAATGAGCCCAGCTGAGCACGAGGAGCTTCGTAAACAAGTCGAAGGATTAATTTCTAAGGGTTTTTTACGAGAGAGTTTAAGCCCTTGTGCAGTACCAGCTTTGCTAGTTCCAAAGAAAGATGGCTCTTGGCGCATGTGTGTCGATAGTCGCGCCATTAATAAGATTACGGTACGCTATCGTTTTCCGATTCCTCGCTTGGATGATTTACTTGATCAAATAGGTGCTGCAGGCATCTTCTCAAAGTTGGATTTATGGAGCGGATATCACCAGATTCGTATTCGCCAAAGCGATGAATGGAAAACAGCATTTAAAACTCGAGAAGGCCTTTTCGAGTGGATGGTTATGCCGTTTGGATTGTCCAATGCACCGAGCACTTTCATGCGTGTTATGAACCAAGCTTTACGCCCCTTCATTGGCAAATCTGTAGTTGTGTACTTTGATGATATTCTCATCTTCAGCATGTCACTTGAAGAACACATCGTACACCTCCGAGAGGTTCTACTTGTTTTACGACGGGAGAATCTTTTTGCATCATTAAAGAAGTGTTGTTTTGGCTCTAAGCGTGTGCACTTCTTAGGGTATATAGTCTCCGCTGATGGACTTGCTGTGGATCCTGAAAAAGTTTCTGCTATTCGTTCTTGGCCGCAACCTACAACAATCTCCGAAACTCGAAGTTTCCACGGATTAGCTTCTTTTTATCGACGTTTTGTTCCACAATTTAGTTCACTTATGGCTCCGATCACAAGCTGCATCCGCGATGGAACTTTTGTCTGGACATCGGATGCATCAAAAGCATTCGCTATCATCAAAGAGAAGTTGAGCTCCGCTCCGATCTTGGCCCTTCCTGACTTTACATTGGTCTTTGAGTTACATTGTGATGCCTCTAAAACAGGAATTGGTGCGGTTCTAAGTCAGCGCAATCTTCCTATTGCATTTTTCAGCGCAAAGATCTCTTGTTCACGGTTTCGGTATAGCACTTATGACGTTGAATTCTATGCTATTGTGCAAGCAATTAAGCATTGGCGACATTACCTGTTCCACAAATAATTCGTCCTTTATACCGACCATGACGCTCTTAAACATCTTGGCCAACAAGATAAAGTATCTTCTCGCCATGCCTCATGGATCTCTTATCTTCAGCAATTTACTTTTGTCATTAAGCATACCTCCGGTGTTAGTATTCGTGTTGCTGATGCCTTAAGTAGGTGCCACTCTTTACTCGCCACTCTTCATGTCTCTGTTCCCGGCTTTGCCACCTTTGCAGATTTGTACTCCACAGATGCGTTCTTTGGGCCCATTTTGGAAGCTGTGACTTATGGTTCTGCAATACCATATCCTCTTCATGATGGGTTTCTGTTTCGAAATAATCGACTTTGCATTCCCGACTGCAGTCTTCGATTACAACTCATCTCGGAGCTTCATAAAGAAGGACATATTGGTCGTGATCGAACTTTGCATCTGGTTTCCTCCGCGTATTTTTGGCCCTCTTTGAGACGCGACGTCGAACGCTTTGTTGAACGTTGTGTTACTTGTCAAACATCTAAGGGTCAAGCGTCTAATGCGGGTTTATATCTTCCTCTGCCCATACCAACGCAGCCATGGACTGATATAAGTATGGATTTTGTGATGGGTCTTCCTCGTACGCAAAAGGGGTTTGATTCAATCTTTGTCGTCGTTGATCGTTTCTTTAAGTTGGTTCATTTTATTCCCTGCAAACGCACTACTGATGCAGTCCAGGTAGCGACCTTATTCTTCCGCGAAATATATCGTATACACGGTTTGCCATTGTCCATCGTCTCGGACCATGATTCTCGCTTCCTTGGACATTTTTGGCGCTCTTTGTGGAAACTTCTGGATACAAGTCTTGATATGAGTTCCGCTTATCACCCTCAAACCGATGGACAAACAGAGGTAACTAATCGTTCATTAGGAAACTTACTGCGCTGTCTTGTGGGTACTTCGATTAAAACTTGGGATTCTAAGCTTCCACAAGCTGAATTCGCCCATAATCATGCTTTAAACCGAAGTTCTGGCTTTAGTCCATTTCAAGTTATCTATGGGATTGTCCCTCGTGGTCCACCAGACTTGTCATCTCTTCCGGATCGTGTCCGACTCCATGGTGTTGCTGAAACTTTCGTCGATGACATTCTCACAACACATGAAAAGACAAAGGCAAATTTGGAAGCTTCTGTGGTTAAATATAAAGCTGCAACGGATGCGCATCGTCGCCGTCTTGTCTTCGAAGTTGGTGACCTTGTTTGTGCTGTCCTTACTCGTGATCGAATGCCGGCTCATTCCTACAACAAGCTCAAGGCCAAGAAGATTGGTCCTCTTGAAGTACTCGAACGTATTAACGACAATGCCTATCGCTTTCGTCTTCCTCCCTATATCACTACATCAGACGTCTTTAACGTTAAGTATCTTTCTCGTTTCCATCCTACTGATCCCGTTCCCGATTCGTGGTCGAATCCTTCTCACCCTGGGAGTCCTGATGCAGCAACATCCTAAACGGCTAGTAACGAGCGTTGGTTATTATTAGCTACTTCCATTTTTTTAGTTCTTATTTACTTAATATCAGTTTTCCTTATCTAAACAGGCTTTTAGTTATTTCCTTTCTCTAGTTTTCCTTTTCCTATGTCGGTTGTGACAAGGTTTAGAGTTCTATTTATAGCTTTCTTATTCTAGCTTTGTAACGCAGACTTTGAGAATTAATAAACAAGCTATTTGCTTAAGATCCTTGAGAGAGATTTGATTAAATTCATCTTCTTTAAGAAGCAAGTCTCTAGTGATTTCTTTGAAATCCCTAGATTGAACTGAAACTCTGTTCTTACCCTCTATCAAAATGTCACAAAAGTAGTCTTCTTAACGATTTATCTAACGTTGATCCTCTTAAATCCTCTACAAATTGCCAAAACTGATGAGTTAAGGTCAAAGTAAGTTATTTGTCCTTTTCCTGTCTTTCGATTATATTATATTTATATTGGTTTAGTTGTAGATTGTCTTTAATTATTATGTAAATTGGTTGTTTACAGAATGCCTAATAAGAAATCTCGGTTGGCAGGTCGTGGTGTGAAGGACGGTTCTTCATTGAATTGGCGTTGTTGGTAATTTGGATCAGCTTTACTTGATATTCTATGCGTTGCTTTTTCTGGATTTTTGACAATTTTTAGTTTTTATAAGTTGTTTGTTTAGGTTGGTGTAATGTATTGGTTTTTATATACAACATTTAAGGGAATAGTAATTTGTTTTTTTTTACACGACGTGATTTATTGGTGATCCAATTTTTAGTATTATCTGATGTAGTTTCTGTTTATATCAATCTTCTCAAACTCTAATTTGTGTTCTTAATGCCTTCATACACATGCTATTTTTTAATGTGATTGTTTGTCGTCTCATTTATATATCTATATATACTTGATTGTCCGATCTGTCCCCATATATATAGTTAGGTTTTGAATATTTAAACTGTGAGTATTTCGCTATTACAAACATAAACAATGAATACGAAGAAGCTTTATCAATGAATAATAATGACGCAGTTCCTGAATGTCATTTCGGTCACCTAATAAGTAATAATTGAATATGAAAACTTGATTAAACAAGAAGACTTTACGTTGTAAGTCGTGCTTTGTTGACTTTAGCACGATATAAATTGTGGATGGGTAGGGGTTAGTAGTTACCATGATAGATCTACAATTCATTATTATATGACAACTAATATTGATCATTAAACAGCTATTAAAAATCGAATGTTTCTTCAACGATTTATTGATTATATAACACTATCCCTTTTAGATTCACATATCACTCAATGCCTACGAAAGGAAAATTGTTACAAAAGTGAAATCTAAGTACTATAGAAACAGAGAGAATATTGAAAGAAAAAAAAAATTAGAGAGAGCATATATAGCTTTAAAGATAAATTTAATTTTTTGTTTTCCTTCACTTTTCTTTGTCTAATCTACGTGAATCTCGTAGTAACCCCCCTAAGCTATGGATCCTGTGGAGTTGGAATTAGACATTCATCAGCATCCGTTGAAGCCTTGGAAAGACGAGCGGAGGTGCAACTGCTGCGGAATCAAATTTGAAAGTATCAGTGATGGCTACTACTGCAACGAATGTGATTTTTTCTTCCACAAGACATGCTGTAACCCCCAAAAAGTGATAGAACTCCCTTCTCACGAGTGTGGCACACTTTCTCTTGTTTACAGTGACCTTTATTGTAGATTTCAAATAGGAAGTCTGAGGTGTGGTTTATGTGGAGGGAAGATCGTGAACGATATCAAAATGTATTTTTGCTTCTCATGTCGTTTGCAAACCCATTTGGATTGTGCCAAGTACCCACCACCGGAGGTCATTGAAGTTCCCCAAAACCATGATCACAAACTCAAGCTAGAGATGGTGCAAAGCTCCTTCACATGTGCTTCTTGCGGAAAAGATGGCGATGTATATTCATACAAATGCCATGATTGCGATTTGATATTCCATGTGAATTGTAAAAAGCATGAAGCAGAGGTAAACCATCCTTCCCACTCTTTACACCCTCTTAAACTCTTTAAGGGTGAACCACCAGCTTATACTGATGGGAAGTGTCGTTTGTGTGGAGAAAAGCTTCTTAATTATGAATTCTTTTATCATTGTTCCACTTGTAACTTTAGCTTGGATTTGCATTGTGTTTTTTATCCACCACCACTAAATCATCACGACCGAAACACCCATGACCACAAACTCACCCTTATGCCAAAAATAATCTCTTTTACTTGCACTACGTGTGGCCTGAATGGAGATCGAAGCCCATATCTATGTCTTCAATGCAATTTTGTGGCCCACAATTATTGTTCTGGATTTCCATGGGTCATAAACATCAACCGTCATGATCATCGCGTTTCTCGCACTTCTCTTATTGGTGTGGTGAATTCGGTGTGCGAAGTTTGTCAAAAGAAAATGGATTGGAGTTGCGGGGGTTATTCTTGTCGAAAGTGTCCTAACTCTGTGTATCATACCACATGCGCTACTAGAAAAGATGTATCGGACGGCAGAGAAATGAAAGATGAACCAGACGAAGATGAAGATATCGAACCATTCAAGGTGATAGATATAAACTTCATACAACATTTCAGCCATGAAAAGCATAACCTAAGACTCTACAAGTCTGGTGTCTTTATTAAGGGGGAGAGTGAAAGTTCATATTTGTGGCCCTAGCTAACTTCCATCCATGAGAAGAACGTAACAAACATAACAAGTGCATAAAATAAAGACATACAAGTTTGTTAACGGGGTTCGGTTTCTCCTACATCCCCGGGACCTTATCCAGAACGATTCCATTAGAAAAAGATAACAATTACATGATTGTATGAAATCTTTTTTACATGAAAATCTACTGCGAATCCTCACACATCCTATTCTGTGGATTCTTTGATTCACAGTAACACCACCAACAGAACCTACAGATCCCTACATCTTGTCTGTCTGGTAGGGGCGACGCCACACACACGTGTGCCTCCGTCAATGATACCCTAGGCGCGCCAAGTCTTCATAAGACGACCTCTTGGTATTTATACCACGCTTGATGCGATCATGGAAAGCACAAAGGAGAATGAGCTTGTAGCTGAGCTTGAACCTGAATTAGAAGCCGTTGAGGACTTGGTGATGCCATCCGGACCTATGACTCGTGCAAGAGTTAAGAGACTTAATGAAGGAATTGGAGGATTACTCAATCAGATGATCACTCGGAAAGGAGAAGAAGTTAAAACTATTCTGGTTTTAATTTCACAGCAGACTTCTGGAATTACACAGCAGACTTCTGAAATTACACAGCAGACTTTTGGAATTACACAGCAGACTTCTGAAAATACAAAGCAGACTTCTGGAAGGACTACACAGCAGACTTGTGAATCAAGTTCAGTAAGTCTTATAAAAAGCTTATAAAGGATGTGATCATTTGTACTCTTTTTCCTTGTCCTTGGTTTTTCCCATTGGGTTTTCCAGGAAAGGTTTTAATGAGGCAAATTGATTCATAAACTTTATAAGGTTTATTCATAAGCTTATAAATTCGGCCAAAAGGAAGGAAAAGAGGTTGAAGGGTCTAGTTGATCAGAAGGGAAGGATCTGGACGATTTCAAGAGTCTTTTGGAGGCCAAGAGTTATTCAAACTTAGTTTTAATTCAGTCTTTCTTTAGTTAATGCTTTGACCACGAGTTTGGCTCTTTGCCTACTCTTTTCTCTTCTTTATAAACTTATGTAATCTCATTTGAGAAAACAACCATCTTTTTATCTTTTTATTTGAGAGTGATTCTCTTTTGTTCTTCGTGAACATTTCCGATCCTTGGTGTGTAATATCCATTGATCAAACCTTATTTCGTCTTGGTGCGTCATATCCAAGGGATTAAGTAGATTGTTTGGTGCGTCATATCCATTCAATCGACCTTGAATTCGTCTTAGTGTGTCATATCTAAGGGATTCAAGTTTGGAAATATCAGAAGTCTTTCCGCAACTTCTGTGTGATTCTTTCGATCCATCTTACCTTGTTCTTTGAGGATTCGTTTCTCATAAGATCTAAGGCCTATCCATCTATCCATCTATCCGAAATCCAACCGAAGAGTGCCGATTCTTGGGAGGATCGTATCAAGTGGTATCAGAGCACACTCTTCAGTTCGGTATCATCTATCATCTTCTCATCTTTTCACCTTCTCATCTATCATCTTCTCATCTCTTCACCTTCTTATCTATCATCTAAATTTCTTTTCATCTTCTATCTTTTCACCTTATATCTGTTCATCTTCTTTTATTTATGTTTCAATTTATAAAAAAAAAAAAAAAAAAAAAAAAAAAAAAAAAAAAAAAAAAAAAAAAAAAAAAAAAAAAAAAAAAA
>JAHZTW010000001.1:471457809-471474067 GCA_020283515.1 Alliaria petiolata | reverse complement strand
TGGTTATGCCGTTTGGATTGTCCAATGCACCGAGCACTTTCATGCGTGTTATGAACCAAGCTTTACGCCCCTTCATTGGCAAATCTGTAGTTGTGTACTTTGATGATATTCTCATCTTCAGCATGTCACTTGAAGAACACATCGTACACCTCCGAGAGGTTCTACTTGTTTTACGACGGGAGAATCTTTTTGCATCATTAAAGAAGTGTTGTTTTGGCTCTAAGCGTGTGCACTTCTTAGGGTATATAGTCTCCGCTGATGGACTTGCTGTGGATCCTGAAAAAGTTTCTGCTATTCGTTCTTGGCCGCAACCTACAACAATCTCCGAAACTCGAAGTTTCCACGGATTAGCTTCTTTTTATCGACGTTTTGTTCCACAATTTAGTTCACTTATGGCTCCGATCACAAGCTGCATCCGCGATGGAACTTTTGTCTGGACATCGGATGCATCAAAAGCATTCGCTATCATCAAAGAGAAGTTGAGCTCCGCTCCGATCTTGGCCCTTCCTGACTTTACATTGGTCTTTGAGTTACATTGTGATGCCTCTAAAACAGGAATTGGTGCGGTTCTAAGTCAGCGCAATCTTCCTATTGCATTTTTCAGCGCAAAGATCTCTTGTTCACGGTTTCGGTATAGCACTTATGACGTTGAATTCTATGCTATTGTGCAAGCAATTAAGCATTGGCGACATTACCTGTTCCACAAATAATTCGTCCTTTATACCGACCATGACGCTCTTAAACATCTTGGCCAACAAGATAAAGTATCTTCTCGCCATGCCTCATGGATCTCTTATCTTCAGCAATTTACTTTTGTCATTAAGCATACCTCCGGTGTTAGTATTCGTGTTGCTGATGCCTTAAGTAGGTGCCACTCTTTACTCGCCACTCTTCATGTCTCTGTTCCCGGCTTTGCCACCTTTGCAGATTTGTACTCCACAGATGCGTTCTTTGGGCCCATTTTGGAAGCTGTGACTTATGGTTCTGCAATACCATATCCTCTTCATGATGGGTTTCTGTTTCGAAATAATCGACTTTGCATTCCCGACTGCAGTCTTCGATTACAACTCATCTCTGAGCTTCATAAAGAAGGACATATTGGTCGTGATCGAACTTTGCATCTGGTTTCCTCCGCGTATTTTTGGCCCTCTTTGAGACGCGACGTCGAACGCTTTGTTGAACGTTGTGTTACTTGTCAAACATCTAAGGGTCAAGCGTCTAATGCGGGTTTATATCTTCCTCTGCCCATACCAACGCAGCCATGGACTGATATAAGTATGGATTTTGTGATGGGTCTTCCGCGTACGCAAAAGGGGTTAGATTCAATCTTTGTCGTCGTTGATCGTTTCTTTAAGAAGGTTCATTTTATTCCCTGCAAACGCACTACTGATGCAGTCCAGGTAGCGACCTTATTCTTCCGCGAAATATATCGTATACACGGTTTGCCATTGTCCATCGTCTCGGACCATGATTCTCGCTTCCTTGGACATTTTTGGCGCTCTTTGTGGAAACTTCTGGATACAAGTCTTGATATGAGTTCCGCTTATCACCCTCAAACCGATGGACAAACAGAGGTAACTAATCGTTCATTAGGAAACTTACTGCGCTGTCTTGTGGGTACTTCGATTAAAACTTGGGATTCTAAGCTTCCACAAGCTGAATTCGCCCATAATCATGCTTTAAACCGAAGTTCTGGCTTTAGTCCATTTCAAGTTATCTATGGGATTGTCCCTCGTGGTCCACCAGACTTGTCATCTCTTCCGGATCGTGTCCGACTCCATGGTGTTGCTGAAACTTTCGTCGATGACATTCTCACAACACATGAAAAGACAAAGGCAAATTTGGAAGCTTCTGCGGTTAAATATAAAGCCACAACAGATGCGCATCGTCGCCGTCTTGTCTTCGAAGTTGGTGACCTTGTTTGTGCTGTCCTTACTCGTGATCGAATGCCGGCTCATTCCTACAACAAACTCAAAGCCAAGAAGATTGGTCCTCTTGAAGTACTCGAACGTATTAACGACAATGCCTATCGCTTTCGTCTTCCTCCCTATATCACTACATCAGACGTCTTTAACGTTAAGTATCTTTCTCGTTACCATCCTACTGATCCAGTTCCCGATTCGTGGTCGAATCCTTCTCACCCTGGGAGTCCTGATGCAGCAACATCCTAAACGGCTAGTAACGAGCGTTGGTTATTATTAGCTACTTCCATTTTTTTAGTTCTTATTTACTTAATATCAGTTTTCCTTATCTAAACAGGCTTTTAGTTATTTCCTTTCTCTAGTTTTCCTTTTCCTATGTCGGTTGTGACAAGGTTTAGAGTTCTATTTATAGCTTTCTTATTCTAGCTTTGTAACGCAGACTTTGAGAATTAATAAACAAGCTATTTGCTTAAGATCCTTGAGAGAGATTTGATTAAATTCATCTTCTTTAAGAAGCAAGTCTCTAGTGATTTCTTTGAAATCCCTAGATTGAACTGAAACTCTGTTCTTACCCTCTATCAAAATGTCACAAAAGTAGTCTTCTTAACGATTTATCTAACGTTGATCCTCTTAAATCCTCTACAAATTGCCAAAACTGATGAGTTAAGGTCAAAGTAAGTTATTTGTCCTTTTCCTGTCTTTCGATTATATTATATTTATATTGGTTTAGTTGTAGATTGTCTTTAATTATTATGTAAATTGGTTGTTTACAGAATGCCTAATAAGAAATCTCGGTTGGCAGGTCGTGGTGTGAAGGACGGTTCTTCATTGAATTGGCGTTGTTGGTAATTTGGATCAGCTTTACTTGATATTCTATGCGTTGCTTTTTCTGGATTTTTGACAATTTTTAGTTTTTATAAGTTGTTTGTTTAGGTTGGTGTAATGTATTGGTTTTTATATACAACATTTAAGGGAATAGTAATTTGTTTTTTTTTACACGACGTGATTTATTGGTGATCCAATTTTTAGTATTATCTGATGTAGTTTCTGTTTATATCAATCTTCTCAAACTCTAATTTGTGTTCTTAATGCCTTCATACACATGCTATTTTTTAATGTGATTGTTTGTCGTCTCATTTATATATCTATATATACTTGATTGTCCGATCTGTCCCCATATATATAGTTAGGTTTTGAATATTTAAACTGTGAGTATTTCGCTATTACAAACATAAACAATGAATACGAAGAAGCTTTATCAATGAATAATAATGACGCAGTTCCTGAATGTCATTTCGGTCACCTAATAAGTAATAATTGAATATGAAAACTTGATTAAACAAGAAGACTTTACGTTGTAAGTCGTGCTTTGTTGACTTTAGCACGATATAAATTGTGGATGGGTAGGGGTTAGTAGTTACCATGATAGATCTACAATTCATTATTATATGACAACTAATATTGATCATTAAACAGCTATTAAAAATCGAATGTTTCTTCAACGATTTATTGATTATATAACACTATCCCTTTTAGATTCACATATCACTCAATGCCTACGAAAGGAAAATTGTTACAAAAGTGAAATCTAAGTACTATAGAAACAGAGAGAATATTGAAAGAAAAAAAAAATTAGAGAGAGCATATATAGCTTTAAAGATAAATTTAATTTTTTGTTTTCCTTCACTTTTCTTTGTCTAATCTACGTGAATCTCGTAGTAACCCCCCTAAGCTATGGATCCTGTGGAGTTGGAATTAGACATTCATCAGCATCCGTTGAAGCCTTGGAAAGACGAGCGGAGGTGCAACTGCTGCGGAATCAAATTTGAAAGTATCAGTGATGGCTACTACTGCAACGAATGTGATTTTTTCTTCCACAAGACATGCTGTAACCCCCAAAAAGTGATAGAACTCCCTTCTCACGAGTGTGGCACACTTTCTCTTGTTTACAGTGACCTTTATTGTAGATTTCAAATAGGAAGTCTGAGGTGTGGTTTATGTGGAGGGAAGATCGTGAACGATATCAAAATGTATTTTTGCTTCTCATGTCGTTTGCAAACCCATTTGGATTGTGCCAAGTACCCACCACCGGAGGTCATTGAAGTTCCCCAAAACCATGATCACAAACTCAAGCTAGAGATGGTGCAAAGCTCCTTCACATGTGCTTCTTGCGGAAAAGATGGCGATGTATATTCATACAAATGCCATGATTGCGATTTGATATTCCATGTGAATTGTAAAAAGCATGAAGCAGAGGTAAACCATCCTTCCCACTCTTTACACCCTCTTAAACTCTTT
This sequence comes from Alliaria petiolata, assembly GCA_020283515.1. NCBI lineage: Eukaryota > Viridiplantae > Streptophyta > Magnoliopsida > Brassicales > Brassicaceae > Alliaria > Alliaria petiolata. The sequence continues at coordinate 471,469,847 of JAHZTW010000001.1, read as the reverse complement.
AAGGGTGAACCACCAGCTTATACTGATGGGAAGTGTCGTTTGTGTGGAGAAAAGCTTCTTAATTATGAATTCTTTTATCATTGTTCCACTTGTAACTTTAGCTTGGATTTGCATTGTGTTTTTTATCCACCACCACTAAATCATCACGACCGAAACACCCATGACCACAAACTCACCCTTATGCCAAAAATAATCTCTTTTACTTGCACTACGTGTGGCCTGAATGGAGATCGAAGCCCATATCTATGTCTTCAATGCAATTTTGTGGCCCACAATTATTGTTCTGGATTTCCATGGGTCATAAACATCAACCGTCATGATCATCGCGTTTCTCGCACTTCTCTTATTGGTGTGGTGAATTCGGTGTGCGAAGTTTGTCAAAAGAAAATGGATTGGAGTTGCGGGGGTTATTCTTGTCGAAAGTGTCCTAACTCTGTGTATCATACCACATGCGCTACTAGAAAAGATGTATCGGACGGCAGAGAAATGAAAGATGAACCAGACGAAGATGAAGATATCGAACCATTCAAGGTGATAGATATAAACTTCATACAACATTTCAGCCATGAAAAGCATAACCTAAGACTCTACAAGTCTGGTGTCTTTATTAAGGGGGAGAGTGAAAGTTCATATTTGTGGCCCTAGCTAACTTCCATCCATGAGAAGAACGTAACAAACATAACAAGTGCATAAAATAAAGACATACAAGTTTGTTAACGGGGTTCGGTTTCTCCTACATCCCCGGGACCTTATCCAGAACGATTCCATTAGAAAAAGATAACAATTACATGATTGTATGAAATCTTTTTTACATGAAAATCTACTGCGAATCCTCACACATCCTATTCTGTGGATTCTTTGATTCACAGTAACACCACCAACAGAACCTACAGATCCCTACATCTTGTCTGTCTGGTAGGGGCGACGCCACACACACGTGTGCCTCCGTCAATGATACCCTAGGCGCGCCAAGTCTTCATAAGACGACCTCTTGGTATTTATACCACGCTTGATGCGATCATGGAAAGCACAAAGGAGAATGAGCTTGTAGCTGAGCTTGAACCTGAATTAGAAGCCGTTGAGGACTTGGTGATGCCATCCGGACCTATGACTCGTGCAAGAGTTAAGAGACTTAATGAAGGAATTGGAGGATTACTCAATCAGATGATCACTCGGAAAGGAGAAGAAGTTAAAACTATTCTGGTTTTAATTTCACAGCAGACTTCTGGAATTACACAGCAGACTTCTGAAATTACACAGCAGACTTTTGGAATTACACAGCAGACTTCTGAAAATACAAAGCAGACTTCTGGAAGGACTACACAGCAGACTTGTGAATCAAGTTCAGTAAGTCTTATAAAAAGCTTATAAAGGATGTGATCATTTGTACTCTTTTTCCTTGTCCTTGATTTTTCCCATTGGGTTTTCCAGGAAAGGTTTTAATGAGGCAAATTGATTCATAAACTTTATAAGGTTTATTCATAAGCTTATAAATTCGGCCAAAAGGAAGGAAAAGATGTTGAAGGGTCTAGTTGATCAGAAGGGAAGGATCTGGACGATTTCAAGAGTCTTTTGGAGGCCAAGAGTTATTCAAACTTAGTTTTAATTCAGTCTTTCTTTAGTTAATGCTTTGACCACGAGTTTGGCTCTTTGCCTACTCTTTTCTCTTCTTTATAAACTTATGTAATCTCATTTGAGAAAACAACCATCTTTTTATCTTTTTATTTGAGAGTGATTCTCTTTTGTTCTTCGTGAACATTTCCGATCCTTTGTGTGTAATATCCATTGATCAAACCTTATTTCGTCTTGGTGCGTCATATCCAAGGAATTAAGTAGATTGTTTGGTGCGTCATATCCATTCAATCGACCTTGAATTCGTCTTAGTGTGTCATATCTAAGGGATTCAAGTTGGGAAATATCAGAAGTCTTTCCGCAACTTCTTTGTGATTCTTTCGATCCATCTTACCTTGTTCTTTGAGGATTCGTTTCTCATAAGATCTAAGGCCTATCCATCTATCCATCTATCCGAAATCCAACCGAAGAGTGCCGATTCTTGGGAGGATCGTATCAACGCTTAACCCTAGAACCTAGGATCCTCACGTGATCTCGGATAGATACAACTTGCTCCCCAAGTTTATCTACTTACCAAATCCGTTGCAGTGAATATATCATATCCTAGCAACTTGGTCCAACTCAGCAAGTCACTTACCACATCATCTTTTATGCGGCGTCAAGTTCTTGCCTTCTGATACGTCGTCTGATTCATCATCTGATGCATCAGCCTTCTGATACGACGTCTGATGCATCAACCTCCTGGTACGACGTCTGGTGCATCAGCCTTCTGATCTCCACAGCATATTTCTGTTCTGTATCAGCCTCAGTATCACGTACTTCTACTGTCTCAGAGTCTGTACCGATGTCTTGTTTCAGCAGGTTCTCAAACCAATTAGCAATACATCAACAGAGAGGAGCTGTGAGGCATGCGCTTATCCTATCTATCAAGATTTCTACAGTTGCATGAGTTGTAAGTTCATGCTCCATGAGAGATGCACTAATTTGCCTGAACGGAAACGGCATATGGTAAGCAACAAACCATATACTCTACAAACACATCACCAATTCGATTTCAGTCTATGTTCTGCTTGTGGGGTAATATACAATGGTTTCAAATACCATATATATCCACGTGGAATAGATGTGCGATGTTTTTCAGTGTCGGAGCCATTTGTCCATCAAAGTCATCCTCATCCTTTATTTTACACGTCACCTCAAGGAATCTGCAGTGCTTGCAACAAAAAGGCATCTCATGTGCTCAGATGCGTTGAAGATAATTGTGAATACGTCCTGGACTTCGAGTGCGCTCTGTTGCCATATGTGGTAAAACATAGAGTCGACGATCATTTTCTCTTTTTATGCTACGGTGAAAAAGCAAGTCACTTACCACATCATCTTTTATACGGCGTCAAGTTCTTGCCTTCTGATACGTCGTCTGATTCATCCTCTGATGCATCAGCCTTCTGATACGACGTCTGATGCATCAACCTCCTGGTACGACGTCTGGTGCATCATCCTTCTGATCTCCACAACATATTTATGTTCTGTATCAGCCTTTGTATCACGTACTTCTACTGTCTCAGAGTCTGTACCGATGTCTTGTTTCAGCAGGTTCTCAAACCAGTTAGCAATACATCAACAATCTCCCCCTTGATGACTGAGTATTAGAACCCAAGCATATTGGTAATGTGACATGAGTTCTCTCTGAATATCTGTCATGCCATGCTTATAGGTTTCTGCTTGTCGCATACAGCATCTGGTTGCATCAGCACTAAGCTCACAAGATCTAACATCTTTAATCTCCCCCTTTTTAGCTTAGTTTGATACTCAAGTACTCCATTCATTAATTACCAACAAGAAGCAATGACATTCACGAGCAAAACCGGATTCAAACTTACATTTCAGCCATGAAATAGTCATCTGTCTCAGAACCAGGGAACTCCCCCATACGTTAAGCTCCATCCGTCAAGCTCAAACTCTGTCTTCTCCACCTGCGGCTTAGCTTCTAGCGTATGAAAAAAAATTCGTCAATCAACATCAAATGGCTGATCTTAACCACTCACAACTAGGTGAGAATACAGAAGAAATCCTTAACACACGTTCTCCAAACTATAAAACTCCCCCATGAGTTAAGCTCCATCTGTATCAGCACAATTAACCTTCAGCGTAAGGAATCAGAGTCTCAGACACCATAATCAAATCCTTCCTCCCCCTGCTTGAGTACATAACTAAGATAAAAACCGTAACAACTTTGAACCTTTACGTTGTCAGCCTGCAATCTTATGCAGAAACCACTGTCATATCAAAACAATAACTACACTGTCACTTGTAGAAGCAGAAACTACGCCTATCGTACGCACAAAACAAAACCTTTCTGAAGCGCTTGTCATTCTAGGAACCCAAACAGAGACAAAAAGATTTCTATCAGCTACTGGTCCCAACCTATTTCGGACCTTAGAAAACCCAGATTTTACCAAGGCAGACCGCATGAAACCAACTCAACAACCTCGGCAAAATCTATGTATAGATAGTACACAACATCTGCTCGAGCAGACAAATACCTTCTCCCATGAATATCAGTTCCTGAGGTTTACCAAGCAGCATCACAACCTTGCGTTTGTATTAGAAGCTCTCTAGGTAACTAGCAACACCATATCTCCTTGACTTGAAAACCAGAGGCATATAATACCAAATGCACTCCCTGAATTCTTTCAGCGCCATAAGCATGTGAACCACTTTATGTTTGACTTTCCTGCAGAAGACCACTTTCTTGCACTGATGTTCTTTGATCCAAACTCTGCAACACTTGCAATTAGTCTCCCATTAAATGTTCTTTTGTCGTCTTGCAACCAGAACTCTTTCAAACACTTGATAAAAACTGATTTCGGTCTTTGAAATTGAAATCTTTGGAAAACCTTCCCTCAAGTATATATGTAACTCTGAAGCCTATAGAAATCACAACTCCAAGCTCCTACCATTAGTAACCAAAGTTGGTGTTCCACATGAGATTTAACCAACAAATGCTATCTCTATTTCAGCAAAACGCCCATCTTTATTCCAAGTCCCAACTGAGCTCTCTACTTTAGTCAGAACGTAGCCCCACATCTCCAGAATATTCCTGCAAATAATCAGATCAAACCGAGTTTGTTTGACTATCCAAACAAATCTCCTTGTAAAACTGGTCACTGCATATACTGAACAGATATGTCTCCAAAATGCATGAATAAGTCTTGAATTAACCGTTGGAATCTCAATCTCACCGTTGATTCTCAAGAAAGCAGTGCCATGAAACTCGCCACCAAATTTCAGTCTGATCAGAATAAATTTAGCCCACCAAAGTTGGTCTGACAGATCTGTCTTCATCATAGTTTTACTCAGCATTAACTCTAATCAACAAAAACTGCCTCTTTTCAACAAGAACTGATATAAATCTTGATCAAAACCTTTCTTAAAACTGAGACGTCTTAGATACTGTGGAGTTCAACCTGAAACTGTGCACAATGCTTCATTGAGATAAACGCTGCAACACTTGCAACACATGCAACCAGTCTTTCTTCAAATGATCTTTGAGCCTCATATATATCTTGTCTTCTCGTAAATACCAAAACATCCATGAGTCTACTCGAACAGACATAGCAGCCATGTTTGAATCCGCTTGAAGCACTACAAAACTGTAAGACCATGATGATTTCTTCATTTAATATTGATCTGATTTCTGTACCCAGCGACAACAAAACGACATGATGTAAACACAAAATCCCAACTGTCATTTTCCGAGCTTGCGAATACCAGCCGTTGACTGAGCAATTTCACGATCCATATTAGGTGAAAATTGCCCAGAAGTAGCTGTCACAACATCAAACATGACCATTGTAGCCAAACAGAACAAGATCAGAGCCTGATGTATCCACAACGCAGTCTCTTACTGATGTGGTAACATTTCTAGATGAGATTTCAAAGACAGTTATATGATCCATGAAGAATTCTAACAACTCCAGATTGCTTCAGCCTTTGTTTCCCTGCAAATACTATGAAATCTCCCAAGAGTATGATCATCAAGTCTTCCTCCATTATCAACCAAACTTGAATTCCAAAGTCAAATAAACTTCCATGATCTAACTCCACCATTATCTGTGAGTCCTTTCATTAAACCAAGAAGGCCCAAATAGTTTAGTCTTTAGTTAGGCTCAAATAAATGACATAGGCCCATATTTCCACCAATCCAAAAGATTCTTCGTTTATCAGCTTTATGATGTTTCTCACTTGTTTTCAGAATCAAACACAAGACACACTCTCAGGCTCAAAGCACAACCGAAAAAAAACCTCAAATTTCATACCCATCAATCTCTGCCTTAACCCATACTTTAAATTCTGATGGAGACTCACCCAACTTTTTCTTACAAGAGACCTCTTGATTTTAACCACAGCGCACATGAATCAGCTTCACTTGTTCACAATCAGATCCGTTTTCTGAGACTAAATTCTCCAGATAACCTTTCCCCAAATCATAACCTGAAACTTGATTTTTACTTTAGTAACTCCGAAGCCATACTCATTGCTGGTGACAATCACACTACTACACCTTGAAGGAGTTATCCTGAGACTGAATCTTTAACACAAACTCTCAAACTAAACATGCATATGTTCACATCAAGTTAGTAAAGAGATTCCAAAAAAAACTGCATCTCAGAATACTCTGAGAATCCAAAGAGCCTAATGGATACATATCATACTCTCAGCTTTTCATCAAATTTTAGCCATTCAACTTTGCCGTTGTCATCAGAGACAAATAATAGACTGCCACAACATGTGAGAAGCATTTACTTTAATTTGCTCATGTTGATTTAGATTTCTAGACAGAGTACATTTCTCCACTTTCAAAAAATAAAAAAACAACTCTGTAGAGATTTTCTGCACTTTGCACCAAGCTCATCACAACTTGAATCTTTGCATTTTCTGGTGGCTCTTCTGTTAACCCAAAAGATATACTAGATGCAAGCTAAGACAAATGTCTCATCATCTCATCACCAAAAAGCCTTCTCTATTTGAAAGCCGAGAAAAGAACACTCTTCTCTTCCTACAAATTCTCTGATCTGAAATCACACTTCCCCTTCTGAATTTGTCGACAGAGCAAGTGTCTTTTTCAGCCTCTTGAAACCATTCTACAGTTCTCAACCGACATTCTGAATTAGTACCAATCAGTGAGACGTGATTTTCTTTTGTGTGATTTGCAGTGGATTCTTCCCAAACATCTTCGTGCTTTTAACTTGTTTCGAAGTCAACTAACCATGATCTCCTGGAGACTCTATTTTCTCAACAAGTTTACTGAACCGAATTCACAGTTTTCTGTATTTTGAACCCAAAATTCTCACCAAAATTGAACACTAACTGTAGCAGATTCCATATCTCAAACCCAAACCAACAACTCAATCTGAAAGCTCAGGTGAAACGTGCTTTTCCCTCTTGTGATACGAGCTTAATATCTTACAACCGCTGCATGATGATTTCTTCACACAAAAGGAATAACATATTGTTTTAACCTCTGAAACAACCCTGTTTCTTGAGTTGGCATTTCTTACAGGTTCTTAAACCTGCAACGTTACAAGCACTAGACTCATTCAAGTCAGATCATGCTTTCAACCATGTCTAAAATCAAGGATCGAATCATTCTTTGATACTGCAGTTCCACTAAACCTCTCTTCATCCTCCTCAATCTGCGTAGTTCCTGACTTGAATGAATCCTCTACAGAAGGCCTTAATGTCCTCTAGACATGACCATAAACCTTATTTCCTGAAGGTACTTTGAATCTTTAAGAGCATGACCAGAAAAGATCATATCGTACTTTCACACTTCCTCAGATTTCCAGCTTTATACAAATACAGCAGACTTCAAAGAATCTTTCTCCAACCCTGGATCCACCTGCAGATTCTTAACTCAAATACCGAAGCCTTAATGGATGTCACACCAACCGTAGACACGAAAATATTTTAATTGTAGATGACTTGCAGACACTGAAAAACAAACTGAAAACCCTGCTATTTGTGCCTTTTCCATTGGAACATCAATGCTTTAATGTCATCTTTTAAGAAGCCGGATTTTCCCATCTCTGCACCATGTGTATACATACCACAAATCTGTAGAAACACGAATCTCTGCTACTGCCACCTTATCAAGAGCTTGCACTTCTCGGAACACGACTTCAAACACCTTCTATCAAACACTCAAGCTCAAACCAGTTGAGTGTTGATCATTCTGTTTCAACAGAACATTTTTCAGACCGCAACATGAGCACAAACTACATTGCATTCCCTCTGAAAATAGCAATCTTGTAGCTTTACGATTTCTGATTACCCAGCAACTGTAGACTCTCATATTACTTAGAACTGATAGCTTACACACTGACACAACCACTACAGCAGGAACCCCTCTCAAGACATAACCAAAAACCACTGAAGTCTTCATAACCTTTAGCTTATCTTCGTCATAACCATTCTGCAACTTTCTGTACACTGCATAGACAATTGAACACCACCTGCAGCTGACTTTACCACACTGACTGAACCCAAAAACTGCACGAAACCCATCACTGAATCTCGGCCAATCCACTGCAAAACCAGTACAAATCCATTGTGTTCCAACAAGCTTCCATTTTTAATAAATATGCAGAACTTGATCAAACATGAGACTTCAACAAGAGCATCACAAAAATCTTGTGACTGGAACTGAATATCCCAGAGCTTGAGCCTTGAAGTTATTGTTTAGATCCTGATATAGAACTTGAGTCATAAAACTTGTACTCATTCTTGCCATAACCAAAAACCGGATGATTTTTGTGAAAAAACGATGCAACACCAACATAGTGAAACTGATTACGACTCTCCATCCTTCAAGCATTTGTCACTGAAACACCCTGATATAAGACTGACCACTAGTTAATTTCCAATTTCACGGTGGTTCGTTCAAGATACCGGAACTAAATCTGTCACCAATCAAATCTGAAATCACCGGTGGAAACATGATTTTGAGAAGCCATTTTCTCGATGATGTTCTCAACCAGAAAAACTCAAGAGATTTAAGCCAATCTGCACAAACCCCAAGTAAAGCCTCATCAAGAAAAAACTCAAAGTATCGTTGAACACCAAACAAGTTTTGCTTCTACAAAAATAGTTATTTCACCAGCTTCATTACCTAAAGTGTTTTCCTTCTCAATGCCATAAAATAAGAAACATGTATACTTATTATTTATCATCCTCTCAAATTGAATTCTAATCTGGGAAGGAAACGAGCTCTCAAATTTGACAGAAGAATCTGACGCACGCAATGTTGCCTGGAATAACTACAACTTCCGTTATGCCATCTTCATTTTATCTAGCGAAGTGCGATTCCCTCCCAGAACTAGATGACATTAACTTCTCTTGCTAGCTCAAGAATCCATCTTCTTCTTTGGCTTTTTCTCTCTTACTTGAAAGAGTGGAATCCGCGGATGTCGAGCGCACCCGTTCTCTGAAGCTTACAATTACATTGAGTTAAAGTTCGCATAGTCGCGAAAGTCGAGAACTATACAACTTGTAAATTTCGCGAAACCAAATCATTAAAAACACAATCGTTGGTGACCATAACAATCGTGAAGCTCTTCCTCTGAATAATAAATCTTCGTTTCTTGTTGTAAACGAGAAGCCCCAGAAAAAAACGAGCTGAATTGGATAAGCATAGAACAAACGGGCTTACATAATCCATTAGTTAAAACTGATTGGGGCCCAACATAACCAATTGATTCAAGCCCATATTGCTTGAAACTCCACTTTATGCTTTAGATGTCCCAATCCAACTGATTCTTTATCTTCCCCGATGTTTTTTTTGTTTTACGACGATGAACAACACCTCAACACAGAAGCAATTTCCCATTACAAATAGCAGCAAGATCTTCATCAATAACTGGAACCGTCTCCAAAGTACCATGAATGGCTCGAAACACTAGATCCCTGAAATTCCTCTTCATGTCTTTATCTCCCTTGATTTATCCACCAATTAAACATGAACAAATCCTTCTTTCTTATTCTTTAATTCCGCCTGCCACAAATCCAGAATCATACCCGAGAACGGATCTCTACCGAGAACCCGCTCTGATACCAATTGAAAGTTCATATTTGTGGCCCTAGCTAACTTCCATCCATGAGAAGAACGTAACAAACATAACAAGTGCATAAAATAAAGAACACACAAGTTTGTTAACGGGGTTCGGTTTCTCCTACATCCCCGGGACTTTATCCAGAACGATTCCATTAGAACAAGATAACAATTACATGATTGTATGAAATCTTTTCTACATGAAAATCTACTGCGAATCCTCACACATCCTATTCTGTGGATTCTTTGATTCACGGTAACACCACCAACAGAACCTACAGATCCCTATATCTTGTCTGTCTGGTAGGGGCGACGCCACACACACGTGTGCCTCCGTCAATGATACCCTAGGCGCGCCAAGTCTTCATAAGACGATCTCTTGGTATTTATACCACGCTTAACCCTAGAACCTAGGATCCTCACGTGATCTCAGATAGATACAACTTGCTCCCCAAGTTTATCTACTTACCAAATCCGTTGCAGCGAATATATCATATCCTAGCAACTTGGTCCAACTCAGCAAGTCACTTACCACATCATCTTTTATGCGGCGTCAAGTTCTTGCCTTCTAATACGTCGTCTGATTCATCCTCTGATGCATCAGCCTTCTGATACGACGTCTGATGCATCAACCTCCTGGTACGACGTCTGGTGCATCAGCCTTCTGATCTCCACAGCATATTTCTGTTCTGTATCAGCCTCTGTATCACGTACTTCTACTGTCTCAGAGTCTGTACCGATGTCTTGTTTCAGCAGGTTCTCAAACCAGTTAGCAATACATCAACAGATTGTTTCGTACTGAAACTCTGGCATTGCTAACTTCCCAAAAATTTTCCTAGTCCTCATGAGAATGTAACCGGATAAGAACGGTATGATCACTGAAGTAAAACCGATTAAAGCAGCCCTTGGCTCGGTTTTCTTAAGCATCTGAACGTCTATAGTCACGCCTTTAAGGAACCAGTACATTACAAAACCAAATGCACCCCCGGTCTCTGCTACCTTTGGCCTCCCATCGTCCGGGAAAACATCTGATGAAGCATAGAGGCTGGACTGGTGTAAGAAAATAGGTTGATGACCACACCGCCTTTCACCAATAGAAGTTCATGTCATCAAAATCACATCAAATATATTAGATTGTTTTCTTTGCGTTTGCATGTTATAATATGTTTTTTTGATCTTTTATATTTAATGAAAACGCTAAGCGCAAAAGAAACGTTTTGTGCTTACAATTTGCAATACATTTATATGGAAATAGAAGACGTTTTATATTTGAACGTGAGACATTTCGTTTATTTTGTTGAAGGCAAATGTAGAAAATAACTTTTGAAACAATCGTGCCCATAATCATGGTTAAAAAATACTCTCTCCGTTTTTTTTAATTGTCATTTTAGTTTGTTTCACACATGTTTTACCCCTTAACTAATACTCCCTCCGTTTCATAAAGAGTGTCATTCTGACATTTTTCACACAAGTTAAGAAAAACTTGTAAATCTCTTTTATACCCTTTATTAATACACAAACTCATTTTCTCTCTTTAATTAATAGGTTAAAATAGTAGGGATAAAATGAGATTTAGTTTTAAAAATTGCATTGAAAATATAAAGTGACACTTTTTGTGAAACAAAAATCAAGAGTCAAAATGACAGTCTTTATGAAACGGAGGGAGTACACTATTTTATTTGATATGATCAATTAATAAGCTTAAAAAATATGGTTATAACTGGAAAATCTATCATAAATCTGTATTGAAATCCGAAAACGACAATTATTTGTAAACAAAAAAAAACAAGTCTAGAACGACACTTAAAAAAACGGAGATAGTATCTTTTTCTTTAATTGTCAACGCAAACGCCAAATGCAAATTGAAAATGTTTTATATTTTAGAAAATGTGAAATTTTGTTTTAATTTTTGTTGTCATGCAAATGCGGAAAATAAGTTTTGAAACAATTATGTAAACCTGGTACCATATGTTTGAATTTTCGAACCGTTCTAGGTGTCGAGTATGTCAACAATTTTTTTTTTGGAAACAATTGTATTGTTATTCATCATAAATTAAGGAGCTTGTCATTGTACTGACAAGCATCGTGTAGGACGACTGAGAGGATCATAAGCTCTAGATTAGGAAGAGGGTATTCCCAAAAACCTAACCCTACTGATTTGTGAAATATCTTCTCCCACAAACCGAAAGAGTTGATCTTAGACGGAAGTGACTCACAGAACTTAGTCCCATCCTCACTCAGTGCATAGCCGCGCCACACCAGATTCGTCCACCAACTCCCATTGAGGTATTCATAAACTATGTTCAAAACTCTATATCTATTAACAACGTTGTATGTGTTGGGGGGGGGGGGTTAA
>JAHZTW010000001.1:471404502-471457108 GCA_020283515.1 Alliaria petiolata | reverse complement strand
TGCACCACTAGCTGCTTGATATGTACTAACCACCATTCTCTTCACCTGTTAGAACCAATCGAACATTGTTCAGAGATTTTTGGCAAAGCAAAAGTCTACGGAAACTCTAAATTGTCATGGTTCCATTGATTCTCTAAACTATTCTCAAAATTGGGACCAAGATTTTCACAAGGAAAAAACGAACCTTGGCGTGATGATGAAGAGGAGTTACAGCCATCAAGCAGATAATGGTGGAGCAATTGGGGTTCGCAATCAATGCTCCTTTACCCATTCCGACTTTAATCCCCTTCATTGCCTCGGGATTCACTTCCGGAATCCGACTTTAATCCCCTTCATTGAGAGATCGAGAGAGAGATTGAGAGATCGAGAGAGATCGAGAGAGAGATTGAGAGATCGAGAGAGATCGAGAGAGAGATTGAGAGATCGAGAGAGAGAGAACCTGATTGCGAATTGATGTAGAGAAGAGGCTAGACATCTTGCGAATCGATGTAGAGAAGAATCGCTTGATCAATCGGATATCTCTTCGAGCTTCAACATTGACGACGGCAATAATCGTTTCTCTGGTTTCATCGTATGTATCGGCCAAGAGACCAAAGAAAGAAAGACATTTTTTTAGCTTTTTATATTTTACACCCATCCAACACATAACCGACACGTAATGGTTTTTAATCTTCTCTAAAAACTCTTAGGTAAGATACGTTTGTTTAGGTAATAACCTATTAATCATTATTTTTAATTGTTTTTCACTTTAAAAACTCTTTAAGAAACCCTTTAAAAACGCTGATGGAAATGATCTTAGGTTTGCACTCGATTAGAATATTAGGATTTTATAAGAACTACACCACAGTTTGCAGTTGAATAGAAAATTGGGGTAGTTCCAGAAACTAATTCTTTTTGGCTACTGTTAAGCCCCTACCAACCCAATAATAGTATCTCGTTATGGCAAATCACTACAAGAAAACAGTTGATTGTTGACGGACGAATCTGTCAGAAACCCGTCGGAAAATACCCTTTCTGATGGATTTTCGATTGATATCAACCGTCGGATCTAGGTTGTCGGAAAATAGAAATCCGTCGGAAATCTGTCGGAAAATAGAAATCCGTCGGAAATCTGTCAGAAAATAGAAATCCGTTGGATCCGACGAGCTTTTTTCAGACGGGTTTCTGATGGAATTTTTTCTGACGGATTTCCGACGGGTGATAGAATATTAATTAAAAAAATTGATTTATAAAATTAAAAAAATAATTTAAAATTTGAATATATAATTAAATTTTGAAATTGAAATTAAAATTCGAAATTAAAATAAAATTTCTTTACAATGACCTGTTAATTTTATTTTAATAAATTAGACTTTGTAAAAAAATTGTAACATTATATATTTTCAAATGTGAAAATTGGTGTAATTTAACAAATATTAATTGAAATTTTGTTTAATAAATTAAAAATTGTATATTTTCATATCTGAAAATTGGTGTAATATTTTTACAAATATTAATAGTTATTATGTAAAACTCATCTTATATATAATAACTTATTTAAATTATTAATTATTTAGAAACAAATTATATAATTAGGTTTTTCACAAATGATAACTTTTTGAAATTTATATAATAATTTTTTCTATTAAACATTGTTATTAATTTTATGAAACTAACATTTATATTTACAAAACAATTACAAAATTAAACAAACAACTATAACAAATTTACAAAATTAGAAAGACCATAAATCTAATAATATTAACAAAATCCTAACAATCTTAACAAAATAAAAAAACAAACCTAAATAAAAAAACCTAAATCTAAAAAACCTAAGTCTAAAAACCGTAAATCTACAAGTTATATCAAAATCATTGTTCTAAAAACCTTAAATCTAACAATTATACCCAAAAAACAAAATCAATCATAAATCTAACAATTGTGAATAGATTAACCAAGATTTATGAATCTAATAGCTCAAACAGTCTAAAAAAAACCTAACAATTTTGACTTACATAGTTCTTTAGAAGATGAGATATTTAAAGGAGAACAGCTGCAAAGGAGATAGATCAATGGCTAGAGCGGCGGCGAGAGGAGGGGCAGAGATCGGCGGCGAGAGAGAAAAAATTCAGTTTTTTCGCTAAGGGTGGAGAAGAAAGGGGAAGAATGTGACTAGTTATAAAATAGAAATTCTGACGGCAAACCCGTCAGAATCCTGTCGGATTTTATTTTTAATTTTCCCAATTTCCCGAGGCACGTAAATGTGGCACCTTCTGCAAAATTATCGCGGGCAAAATATTTTCAACCCATCGGAAATCCGTCAGATATTTTGCATGCGTTCTAATTGGCCGGTCAACCTATGACCCATCCAAATTATTTAACTATTCGTCAGAAATCTTTCGGAAATTTCCGACAGAATTGAGGTTTAAGACTTAAAACCCGATTAAAATTGATGTTAAACTAATCATTATATAATTTGAAACATGATTCTATTTTTATCTTAATAATTATCATCATCTACATTAATATCTTTCAAATTTTCAAAAAATTCAACATTCAATATACTTACACATAAACATACTCTAACTTATACTACTAATACATAAAATCACTAATAAGTCACTAATATAAGCTTAGTATTTAAAAGTACTTTGAGATGGTATAAGATATTGCATAATGATGAGAAGGGATCTAAAATTTTGTGGTTTTAAGCCCCTAAACCCCATACCCGTCGGAGATTACACAAAACCTGTTACACATGTTAGACGTGATTTCCATTAACAAATACATATAAATATTTTGTATCCCGTCAGAAATTTTTGACGGACATGTGCTGCCGGAAATTTCCGACGGGATTCCGACGGATTGTATTACCATTTAAAAATTCTGATGGAATTTCGACGAGAGCATAAATCCATCGGAATCCTGTCGGAATTCCGTCATAAAATTTTCGACGGAGACCATGAGAATACACTATGTTTTCTTGTAGAGTCATGTCACCAATAGTTTATTCGGGTGTTTACTCTGTAAAAGTATTAATTATTTTTCACATTATTTTCGTCATATCTAAAAAGTCCAAGAAGTGATTGTTTATGCTAAAATGGTGTTATGTACCGGAAGTACAATGACCCGAGAGATTATATGAAAATCAAACGAGTTTATTCACTAAGGCTACGCTCCGAAAAGGATGATATATATATGATCGGAATGCAAATTCTGAAGATGATGCTTTCAAAGAGAGAAATATGATAATATGTGTGGTTGTACTCTTTTTTCTTATCATGGTTTGTATCCCATTGAGTTTTTTTTATGACAAAGTGTATAAAAGTAACAAAGGAACACACAAATGATAGATACACAAAAGAAAGTGTTATAATTCAAATGATGAAGGTCTATCAATCTTCAAAGTCTTTCACGCATTGATGAATATCAAGAGAAGCAAAAAAAATGATTAAGAGGAATTATTGACGAGATCAATGAACCGCAGGCAATATACGTATGCTATAAATTTGTTCAAGTGAAAATTTGGCGGACCTATTTACCAAGACGCTTTTGATACTACTTTCAAGAAGGTAGTTCATCATATTGGATTGTATCATCTCAAAGATCTTAAGTGATGTCCTTAGGAAGGGGTGTCAATGCACGTTGCACTCTTTTTTTTTAAATCATTGTTTTTCCCATTGAGTTTTATTTGTATGATTTTTCTTTCAAATATTTTTAACGAGACAACATTTTACGTGTTTTATAAAATATTTTTGTATAATTGACATTAAAAGAGAGTGTTATGAACTATTATGTCATAGTGACTCTTAAGGTAAAAAAGAAAACGTACCAGAAAGTCATAACAATGTGAATGTTTTCCACTTTTTGTTTTTCTCACGCACCATTTGTCATGTGTCTCAAATTTACGTGTAGTTCTTGTAGGATCCCACTGGAACAATCGACGCCAGTGTGCACAGGAAAGTTATCTCAGAGAGTGAGTTGGAAGAGATATACGAGTTGGCGCAGTGGTCATACTTAACAAGGTTTGTTGTTTAACTTCAAGGGGATTAAACAAATTTCATGGTTTTGCAGTTCCTACTGTGTTTCTCAATTACCTTCTGGAAAACAATGGAGATGGACTGAACTATAGTGTCTAGCAGGTTGCAGTCTGCGCACCTTCACAGTCGTCACGCTATCTGAACATAACACAGAAGAACATCTCCAAGGTAGTTTTTCTTATCGTATCAAGTTGCACATACTTAAACTCATTATAATAGATGAAGATGTGTTATCACAAAGGATACTCCTGTTGAAACGAGTGCCAAGAATCATGTTCCAGTGAATGGTAAATGAAGAATTTTCTTTCGACTTTCACAGTTTGATCGAGAAATTCAAAGCTATAACTTGGTCTATTATCATGTAGTGATTAAGTGTTCTTTAAGTGAGTTGTGTGCGGCTTTCGTGGCAGTAGGAAATAAGATTCCGGACGTTGCGAATAGGAACCAGACATTTGAAGATGCTTCTTGGTCTACTGAACAACTTGGTTTATTCGGTTACAATCAGCAATGTCTCGAGCAGCATCAGCTATTTTCTATGTCTGCTATGGAACACAACGGGTTCACTTGTCCCTTTTATTAACCAAATGACCTCAAATACCTCGGAGGTGGCTGCTTACTCTAATGTGACAGAGCTAGAGATGGCTGCTTAAGCCATGTTTTAAGGGAGTTGTTCGGATGGTCAATATGCTCTGATGGTACAGAGAACAGCAACTTATATGGAGCCAATGCAATGGGGTCTACAGAACAGTATGTTCGACAATGTGAAGCCGTTTACGGACCATCCCTTGAAGTTTTAACAAGTTAACGACTTCGAGAATTCTGGTAAAACTCCTATGTGAAAAATGTCATTTGTTTCTTTGGGTAGCATTTCAAGAGCTTTAAAAACTTCTTTCTATCAAGTTGCTATTAGTTTGTGATTGCTACATTATTATTTGATGAAATAAAAAAGTTGCTTTATTTATGACTCTAGACTGTTCAAACCAGAATGCAAAGTTTCATGAGAGGCAAATATAAGCTCTCTTTAATGATCAGTCTCTTATTGAAAATGTAGTTGCTTAGCTTGATGATATGATTGGTATGAGAAGTCAACCATATTGAGAGGAGGGCGATGGGAAAGCAATGATGGCGTGAAACTTTTTTTAAGTTATTGATGTATATTGTTGATAGTATGGTGATGCTGATTACTACATGTATGGCAATCGGTATATTGGAGCCAAATGACTACGATGCCACAAACTGGATGCGACGTTAGATGCTATAGGAGTCACAATAGATGCTATAGGATTCAGGTGATGTTTCCAATGCTAACTAACTAATGACTTAACATTAAAGATACAAGACTTTTATTTTTAGTCATAAAATGCTATAGATTTTTTTTAAAGGTGCTAAAGATAGACAACATATTTGTATCTTTTGGGAACTTTTGCTTGTATTAAGGATTGAAAGGAGTGTAATTAGTTTTAATATTCGAACCCTGACAAGAATTTCTTAGTCTATTGACAAAATATCGACTAAGAAACACATAATGCAAATCATTTTGTATCACACTTTGAAATTTGTCCTTCACACAAAGTGACAGAGGATTACTCTTTACCAAATTTTTAAATATCACAATTAATTAAAAAATTTATATTAGTTGACGTAAATTGTCTCATGCTTTAATTAAACATAACACGGCACCATAGACATAAAATGAGCTTCTAGGAAATTAAATGATATAGTGTAAATAAAAAACCCGCACGTAGTGCGGATACTCATCTAGTAATATATAATATAAAAGATGAAGGGGAGCTCTCCAACGACGACACATCAGTATTTTTAAACGAATGAAAATTTAAAATGTGTCAACAATTAATTATAATTTTAAAGCATGTAATTTAAAATCATTTCATGTGAATCTAATTATTTAGAAATTATTAAAACACAAACATAAAATAAATAAAAATCAGATTTAGTTAAAAAAAATATAAATATTTTATAATACACGATTTATATGCATATTTTATGTTTTTCGCATGATTTAATCGTTCTCTCTGAACAAAACGAAGATAATTGAATATTAATACAAATAAAGAATATAGAGAACTATAATATTTTTATGAATATTAATTTTATGTTTTTTTGTCATATTCTTCTCTCTAATTATCAAAAATAGAGAGAAGAATATGACAAAAAAACATAAAAAAAAATATGAACGAACAAGTATATAAAATTTTAAAATACGAAAAAGAAGTAGAATCAATAAAATATATGGGGAAAAAAACTCAAAATGTTAAAGAAAAATTAATGTTAGAATTCGGATAAACGAAAAGGACATGAGAAGCAAATAAATATTTATTAAATAATGTATGAAAAAGTTTAAAAGAACGACCGATAAAAATCAAACAAAATAAAAATTGTTAAAAAATGTAAGAATAAATAATCAAAATAAACGTATAAAAAATCTCACTTATAACACAAACTAAAGTAATCGCATTTTTTCTACTACGAATTACTAGGAACATCAATAAAAAATTATTAAAAATATGTAAAATAATATTGATAGTTAAAATAAAAATCTAAAAACATATTAAGTATTCACAAACTAAAACAAAACTCGTTCATGAATAGATGCGAGTACAAAATGATAAAAAGTAAAAATTATTATTAAATTATTTTCTAATCCATTACTTATGTTTTAAATTTATAAATAGTTTAAACAAAAAGTTATTGATTTAATAAATAGGAATTTTGTATGAATCGGAAACCAGAAAACGAAAACGAAAGAGTTTCTCTCTCTGAAAGATCTAAGTGAGAGAAGAGAGAGAAACTTGACGAAGCTTATTGATTTATTAAGTGCTAAAATGAGGGTTCTCCTCTCGAGAGCGATAAAACTTGGCACTGTTCATCAAATCCCTAGCCGCCATCTTTCTTGGTCTCCGATGATCGGCCCTCCGATCCTTCCGCCTCCAATTCCTCCGGATCTTCTCTTCCTCTCTCCAACATCCTTCCCCTCTTCTATGGTCCCCTCTTCTTCTCCAGATGTCGTAATGTTGGACCACTCTCCGTCGACGAAACCGTCGGAAGCTCTTCCACCTCTTAGGACATCTCCCTCTCCAATCTCCCCCTCAGAGAAAGGAATCTTAGGGGTTACCCCCTCTAATTCTCCCCGATCTTCTTCGGATTTACCGACGGCAGGATCTTCAGGTCTTGCGTCAGCCGAAAATGATAAATCTGCCTCTCATCCTTCATCTGCAGATTTCAATTAGGCCAATAGGTTCAAATCTTCCTCGCGGTTCAAGAATTCAACCGCTCAGGTCTCTACTTCAGCTGAAGGAACTCCTCGGGTGAAGGTCCCAAACGCTGTTTTTGAGAGAGGAGCTCGTCTCCACTCTGATTTTATAGTCGGCATTTTCTATGGAAACTCGCCGTCGTACGGTAAAGTGTGGGGTGTTCTAAACTACCTGTGGGGTCGGGATCGTCGAGTAACAATCCACAAGCTTACAAGTAATGCTTTTCTCTTCCACATTCCCTCTGCAGCACTTCGGAGGAGGATCCTCCAACATGAGCTCTGGAGAGTGGGGGATTCTCCGTTTTTTTGTCACTGAGTGGAAAGCTTCTTACAGTCTTGACCCCCCTTCACTGCAAAAGGCACCAATCTGGGCTTCAATTCATCAAGTTCCCTTTGATCTTCTAACAGATGAAGGCCTCAGTTTCATTGCAAAGCCACTCGGAGTTTTAGTGGATGCAAAACCTTTCTCGAGCATAAACTCTGCTGAAGTAAAGGTGGTTGTCGATCTCACCAAGTCCCTACCAAACTCGATTGAAGTGGAACGAGATGATGGTGGGCTCGTCAAATTATCTCTCTCGTACCCTTGGTTACCCCCCTTATGCTCTATGTGTAAAGAAATTGGTCACAAGGATGCACTTTGCCCTAAATTTAGCGCTCTCGAGGACTCTAATCCAATTCATAGATCCTTCGACCAGCAGCACAAAACCGGAAAAGGTCCACCTAAAGGTGCAAAACCAGGCTTTCAGTATGTGAAGAAAACCCCTGCTTCTACCCTGGCCAATGTTCCTAATCAGGCGGTCTCTCCCATTGTAGCTCAGGCCAACAATCTTGAACATGCTTCTCCTCAGGTTGAAGCCTCTATAGCGTTGTCCAGCCCCCAAGTTACGCAAACTACAATCCCGACAAGGAATTCTGCGATCTCTCCTTCTAATCCCCCTTTAGAGACAGGGGTTGATGTCATTGCTTCTGTGGTTGATGGAGATGCCTCTATTGGTGATAAAGATCCCTATATTGGTCAGATTCATGATCTCTCGCTAGTAGTTCCGCAAACATCCCACATTTTGGCAGATTCTCCAATTGTGGAGAACTTTTGTTTTGATCCGCAAGAGGAAGGATCTTTTACTCCAGCAGTCAACACGGTATCAGCTAAGTCGTTATCAGCACATGGCCCTATAATCCCTCTGCTATCTATCACGAATCCTTTTGGATCCTTGTCTCAAGAAGATCCTCCTGAGACTCCGGAATCTTGCATGGCTCTCACCATCCGGCAAGATCCCTTGGATCGTTATCACTCTTCACCTTCGTCTTCTTCGTCTTCAAAGCAACAAAATAAAAAGCGAAAGAAGCTTGGTACGAAATCCCCGCATTCAAGCGGTGTCAATCCCTGGAAAGGGAAAGGCCACCGAAATTAATCGTTTTTTTATGTCGGAAGCATATTTTTGGAACGTGCGCGGTATAAATGAAATTTCAAAGCATCGCCCTCTCGCTTCCTGGTTGTCTTCTCGATCAGTTTCGTTTGGAGCCCTTTTGGAGACGCATGTTAGGGAATCAAATCAGAACCACATTATGTTTTTTGTTTGTCCTGGATGGACTGTTTTATCGAACTATCAGCACACAGTTTTTGGGAGGATCTGGATTATTTATAAGTCGCCAACAACCATCTCTCACATGTTCTCGGATGATCAATCGATAACCTGTGAAGTCACTCTGGAGGACGGATCATCTTTCTACTACACGGAAATTTACGCTTCTAACGAGTTGGAGGACCGTAACAAGCTTTGGATCTCTCTCAGGGACACCCATGTCTCTTTCAATCTCAACGACAAAGCATGGATTGTTTCTGGAGATTTTAACGAGATTTTACATCCTTATGAAACGTCAAATCACAGAATAATCTCTTCTACTTCTTCTATGAGGGCTTTTGGTGATTGCTTATCAGATTTGGGGTTATTTGATCTGCCATCTCAGGGCCCGAAGTATACT
This sequence comes from Alliaria petiolata, assembly GCA_020283515.1. NCBI lineage: Eukaryota > Viridiplantae > Streptophyta > Magnoliopsida > Brassicales > Brassicaceae > Alliaria > Alliaria petiolata. Next base: position 471,447,835 of record JAHZTW010000001.1, on the reverse strand, counting down.
TGGTCAAACAAGCGTCCTTCAGATCCAATTGCTAAAAAAATGGATCGTTGCCTAGTCAATGATAAATGGATGCTTCTTTTTCCGTCAAGCCAATGCCGTTTTGAACCTCCTGAATTCTTGGATCATACTCCATGCCACATTAAGCTTAATACGCCGCCCCCTTCTTTTGGTACAAGGCCTTTCAAATTCTTCAACTTTTTGGCAAGGCACCCGTCTTTTCTTCAATGTGTGCAGCAAGAATGGAATGATGCTGGTAATTCGGCTCTTCACTTGGGAGTTTTCTGTTTTAAACTAAAGAAGTTAAAGAGACCCCTTAAGACTCTTTGTAAAGAGAATTTCAGTGATATTGAAAAAAGGGTATCAGAGGCGAATCATCTTCTAAAATCACTGCAACTCATTGCGCTAGATGACCCGACTGCTTTCAATCTTCATCAGGAAAATGACGCCCGGGGAACTTGGCTAATGCTACGTCTTGCCGAGGAGAGTTTTTTTGGTCAACGATCTCGCATCAAATGGTATGAGGAAGGAGATTTAGGTACTCGCTTCTTTCATCGTGTAACCGTGGCAAGAAATGCTAGTAATGCAATCAAATACCTCCTGAGACATGACGGATCGAAATCAGATTCGCTTCTAGAAGTACACCAGTTGGCCGAGTGCTTCTTTGAGGATCTTCTGTGCAACATTAAAGGGGCTTACTGTCCTCATCTTTTCTCCTACCTGGACAGATTGATCATTGATCGTTGCTCTTGTATCCAGGTTAGCTCTCTTACGGCTGGGGTTTCAGCAGAGTTAATTCGTGCATCTTTGCTTGCTCTCCCTCTCAATAAAACTCCAGGGCCAGACGGGTTTCCAGCTGAATTTTTTAGAGATAGTTGGTCTATTTTGGGGTCAGAATTGGTGGTTGCTATCCAACAATTCTTCATATCTGCTGTTCTGCCTCCGTCTATGAATGCTACTACTCTAGTCCTTATTCCTAAGAGACCAGGTGCAGACGATCTTAAGGATTTCAGGCCTATTTCTTGTTGTAATACAACATACAAGATCATCTCTCGTATTTTATCGGATCGCTTGAAACATATTCTACCTTCGATCATCCTTCCAAACCAAACAGCTTTCATTAAAGACAGGCTGCTGTTGGAGAACGTTCTTTTGGCTTCTGAGGTGCTACAAGGCTATCATTTGGATACTTGTCAACCTCAGATTATTTTGAAAGTGGATATATCAAAGGCCTTTGACTCCATTAGGTGGGATTTTATCATTATCGCACTTCAAGCTCTAAATGTACCACCAGTTTTTGTGAATTGGATCAAAACTTGCATCTGCTCTCCCAGCTTCTCTGTGAGCATAAATGGGGTGTCCTCGGGTTTTTTTAGGAGTCGCTCAGGCCTTCGACAAGGAGATCCCCTTTCTCCTATCCTCTTCGTCGTAGTAATGAATGTCCTCTCTCTAATGCTGAACAAAGCAGCTACTGATGGAATTTTTAATTACCATTCGGGTTGTGGTAATCTTCGTCTCACTCATCTATGTTTCGCTGATGACCTACTAATCTTCCTTGATGGCCTACTAGTCTGAGGCTTCTTTGGCAGGGGTTTTTACAGTGTTGTCTCAACTCGAAAAGATGTCAGGTTTGTCCGTAAACATCTTGAAGACTTCAATGTTTTGTTCTGGGATCTCAGAGAATTCTTTAGCCAGAATTCTTACCAAATTCAAGCTGAAGCCTGGTTCCTTGCCAGTTCGCTATTTGGGACTCCCTCTATGCTCTAGAAAGCTCTCTATCACCGACTGTGACCCTCTGTTATCAAAGATTAGACTGAAAATGGGATGTTGGATGCATCGTCACTTGAGTTTAGCCGGTCGTCTCCGATTACTATCCTCTGTTATATCGGGTATAATCGGGTTTTGGACTTCGGCGTTTATCCTGCCTAAGACTATTATCAGAAAAATTAATAGCTTGTGCAGCTCTTTCTTATGGCATGGAACTACAGACAATCCTAGAGGCGCAAAGGTGTCTTGGGAAGCTTTATCTTTTCCGAAATCAGAGGGAGGTCTTGGTTTGAGATCGATTCAAAGCTGGAATGAAACATGCTGTCTTAAGCTTATTTGGATGATCTTCTTTAGATCAGGCTCCATTTGGGTTGCTTGGGTGCGCAACAAATACCTATCTCGTTCAACATTCTGGGCTCTAAATGCAGACAATCCCACGTTCTCTTGAATGTTTCGCAAAATCCTGAAACTCAGGCACAAAGCTATCTCTTTCATTCACATTCAAATTGGTGGAGGAGATGAAACATATTTCTGGTGGGATCCTTGGACGCCATTTGGCTCATTGATTCATCATTTAGGACCTCAGGGTCCTTCATCTCTAGGGATCCCACTCTCTTCCCTGGTTAGTGATTGTATAGTTGACGGAAATTGGACTCTCCCCTCTGCTCGATCTGATCTACAACTTCAGGTTCTCAGCTTCATCTCCACCATTACGCCATCGTCCTCAAATGATATCCCTATTTGGTCTATTGGTGATAAGATGAATCGGCGTTTCGTTTCCAAGGATATTTGGAATTCTGTTCGCTCTTCTCGCCCTGAGGTAACTTGGCATAAGCAAATTTGTCACAAAGTAGCGATCCCAAAGCATTCCACCACGACATGGCTTTTTACTCTCAATAGAAACCCAACTCTTGACAGATTAAGCTCTTGGGGTCTAGATGTTGAAACCACTTGTCTTCTCTGTGGCGGTTAAATGGAGAGCAGAAATCACATTTTCTTTGAATGTGTTTACTCTTCTGAAATCTGGACATCTATTTTGCACCTCCTCAGAGTTCATGGTAATGTTCCTCTGATTTGGGATGACATTCTCCAGTGGCTTAAATCATCTTTCTCATCTCCCGTTACAGCTAGCTCCTCCTTAGGTACTGCTTACAGTAGCCTTCCATCTCGCAAAACTTTAGCTCTTGCTTTGCTTCAGGGCTGGCAATGCTGCATTTATGAAATTTGGAAAGAGAGGAACAGACGGTTCCATCTCGGTCTAACCTCCTCGCCGAGGGTGACTTTAATGAAGATTACCAAGTCTCTGTTGAACAAGTCGATTGCTCTAAGAAATGTAGGATCAAAGCATGGTGAAGCTTTGATTCTACTCTGGTCTGGGAATTGAATTTCAGTTATCGCCTGAAGTCAATTTCTTATTTTTCTTTTTATTTACCTGACTTGTAATATAGTTTGGTCCTCCCCTCTATTTCTGGTGCTGGTACGTTGGTTCGATGTGGTTTGATTTATGATTCTCTGTAGCTTCTTTATTTTATCAATGAAATCTTTTAACAAAAAAAAAAAAAAAAAGTGCTAAAATGAGAAAGCACTTTTATTTTATTTAACATTTAAACAAAAAAAAAAGCACTTTTATTTTAGTGACAATTCTGGAAATAAGATCCCTACAAGGCTATATACTTAAAACATTTATTCTCTCTCATTGTATAGTGGTTGATATGAAACCCAAACAATCTGTTTCTTCACAGGGAAGAAGTAGTGAGTATAAGTCATGGGGCCAATCTATGAATTATCCACGCAGGAGTCCCGTTTACGTCTTGAAGAGAATACTGCAGCCTGCAGATCAAACACACGTGTTCCACAATCATACATTAGCAAACATTGGCTATGGCTAATTTTCTGTGCTTCTAAGCCAAATTAAGACATTAGTTTCCTCTTCATGCTCTTCAATTTCAAGCTATTTCAGGAAATAAAGATTAGAGGCACCTGTCATGCAAACGAGATGGCTGTCCCTGCCAAAACTCGAAAAGGTTTGGTTTAAGTCTGAATCCTCCCCAGTTTTTCGGCTTTGGTATCACACTTCTGCAAGCAAGAAAACAACAGTCATGGGCTCTTTGTAAGTCTTAGTCATCAATCAAGAACATCAAATGAAAAAGAGTGTTCTTTGAAGAGTTTTTAAGAGATTTTAGAACTCACCCATCTGAATATTTTTTCGTCAGTTCATCATACTCATCGTATAGAACATGCCTGCCAGGTACTACAGAGCTCTGATAGCAACCAAAAGTTTAAACCATGAGGGTCCAAAGCAAATTTCTAACATCATAACATTTTCATAACTTCAGGAATTCATAAGGCACCTGCTTACTAACGATAGCGCCGATCTGACTTCCTCTAGGACGACTATGATAGTAATTCTCAGATTCTGCCTCAGATATTCTCTCCACTGGTCCTTCAATCCGTACCTGTTTGGTACAGTGAGAATGGATATTAATACTGCTAAACGATATTTAGTTACTAATTCTTGTGTATAGTAGTAGTGGAAGCATCTGGCTTTGAAGAACAGAGTATTCTACTAGAGCAGATGGCTACAGATCAGCTAGAACAAAAGGTTAAGGGAGATGAAAACTCATACCTGCCGGTTCAAACTTTCCCAGTAAAAAAGAAGTGCTGCACAAGGATTTTCGGATAAATCAGATCCCTTTTTACTTTCGTAGTTAGTGAACCTGCATTTTACAATTTCAAGCAAGTAACATCAGGTTGCACACAAAGATCTTCACACCCAAATTTATAGAAGAAAAGGGTGAGGATGTACTAACCAGACAAATCCATTCTCATCAAAGCCTTTCAGTAAAACCATTCTTGATGATCTGCAGTAAGTATCAGGCTCATTAGAAAATTTAATGAGAAAGAAACTAAACAGGTAAATCTTGTGTCCAATGCAAATTTGTGCATGTTCTATCTATTTTTATAGCTTAAGACGTACTCAAAGCATTAATCACTCATGATCGAGATTCAGGTGTGCAGAGACACTAATATATATACTTGCAACTACTTCAAAAAGAGGGGAACAAGAAAAAAACATGTTATAAATTGCATATCATGCAGAAAATTGGAAGCCTAAGACGCACTTTTTTGTATCACATGCTGTATATCAGACAACAACAAGAAATCATAGCTGGATGCATCTCATCCTATTGCAGAATGCTATATAAAGTTCCACCATTCTAGATAACCCTGACATCTAAGAGAGATGGACATAAAAAATCTTTTTGGAACATGGTTCATCAACATATTGTTCCATGGAGTGAAATCTCTTGAAACATCAAAGCTCTTACGGTTTTCTGTCCTTGTTTGTCGTAGATAAAGCCATAGCATTTGTTTCTCTTAATCCAGAAGCAACTGCCTCATCAAACCATTTACGGAACTGCAAAAGAAGAATGAACTGTTTTAGCAAAAAATAATGCTTAATCTCTAGTAAGAAACCACAATAACTAAGCAGTGAGTAAACTAGCAGAACGAGTTATTGATTAGCCATTTAAAATGAGCAAAAGTGATAAAGAAAATCATTACATCAGATAACAAAATGAGTTGTGTGCAACAAAGACACTTCATTTCTTATTTTCTGGGAGCAATATAACTTTGTGCTCATTCATTATCCGTGATTGTAGAAGGGGGACGATACAGATAAGCAAACACAAAGATATGAATTCATACCTGTAAAGTAGGATCAGTTTCAACCTGGTCCTCGAGCAATTCTGGAGAGACATAGTTCACTCTCATTGCAGATATGTCAACTTTTGGAGGTTTACCAATTCTAACACACATCGATGTCCCAGGGTAACTAGGAAGCTCGAGCTTATATTTTTCTGCAACATGAGGTGGTACAAATCTGCCACCTAAAAAGTGATGAGGGCCACAAAATCTCTTCGCACATAATTTTGGGGCAGTCAAAGATACCTAACAGGAGTTAAAAGATTCAATTAACAAAGCAGTTCTCCTTATGTATGATAGTAGCAAATGATGCAAGGGAAAAAAGAGTTGTGTAAGCATTTCATCTAAGGCATACCAACATGTCAGGCTTAATTCCTCCACCTTCATGGTCTCCTTCTTCAACGTGCCAACCAGAGGGAATATCCACAGAGACAATGACGGGGTGTTTTTGGAGCGTTTTCTCAGAGTTTCGCAAATACACTAATCTCCGGATAAGGTCATCAAAAGGAGGCCTTGGAGCACCTACATGTGCAAACATTGACATAAATAAGCAATTGAAACACAACGCAAATGAAAATCGGTGCATAACTGAACTATTCAAGACTTTCTCTCCATAACCTTGCTGTTCAATATGAATTTACTTCCTAAACTATTCATGTGGGCAGAAGAATAGTTACCATGAAACGAAAACCCGAAAATTGCATCTACGATAACATCAAAGTCCTTTGACAAGTCCTCTGGCAGATCTTCGACAGAAATGAAAGGGACTGAAAGTGACTCCAACTGCAGAAACAGACAGTTTCAGCAGGCAGTAAGGATCAGAAAAAGCTAACAAATTCTTAAAATAAGCAGCGCTTTACAAACCTGGGTGACTAGTCCAGTATAAAGTGATTTGGCAGTACGTTTGGGATAACAGATAGACGGTTTATATCCAAAGTGGTGAAGATGCCTCGCCGCCACAAGACCATCACCACCATTGTTTCCAGGACCACAGATTGCTAGAACACGGCTATATTCACTCGGTTTATAAACCTGGAAAAATATTGTAGACTTTACAACCAATGTACACAGCAAGAACAAAATTTGTAACGCTAAAAATCAACTGTGATAACCATGTTTGTGTTCCATTTCCTAATTAGTATAGTTCTTCTCCCAGTTGAGTTTTATTTTGGCTTCTAATATATAGTTATGAAGTCTCCACTTGTGAGTCTCGCTTACAGAAAGCTTTAGAGGTTTATCGGTTTTAAAGGTAAAAGCTTTGAGCTTTGCTATATGGTTTCACATTTGGAGATCCGTTATGGTTTGATTCTGCAATAAAGAACGCTTTTTTTAATGGGTTTTACTTCATTATGTTCTTTAACTCCAACAAAAGCTTTAAGCTTTCGTATAAGGTATAAGTACTAACAATCTTCCTCAAACTCGCGAAACAAAAACAAAATTGCGATAAGTTAAAAGGTAAAAAGCTTCGAGCTTTGTTAAATGGTTTGATTCGGCAATAAAGAACGCTTTTTTGGGTTTATACTTCATTCTGTTCTCAATTCCACCAAAAGCTTTTAGCTTTCTAATACTAACTATCTTCCGAGAAAGAGAACACTATGCGAATGAAAAATTGGGTCGAGCAGTGTCTAAAAATCCAACGGTTGCAATCAATTACCTCAGCAATTGAAGTTGCGACGCTAAGACCAGCCAATTCCTGCAAGAAGATCAGAAAATCGATCAACGATCAGGCGAGACAAACAAAAGCAGAATAGAGAGAAGGAACAAGAGAAAACAGAGACCATGAGCTGATCAACGGTGAAGCCGAGAGGACCCATTAAGGTCTCATCAATCTCGGCGGCTTCTCGCTGCGTAAGATAAGACACTGCTCCTGAATCTTGCATGTTTGGTATGGATTTGGTAGAGAAACTCCGCACGCGTAGACGAGAGCTCTGGCTTGGAGTGATGAATCGATGGGAGTGTAAAGTAGGAAGAGGGGAGAGAGAGTATTGTTGTGGAGAGAGAAAGGGTTTGGGAGAAATTGGGAGTGGTGGTGATTGGAGGAAGAAGGAGAATGTCATTGTTGTGACTCGACGCATCACAGACCTCATTTTAGCACCCAACAAAACAATCGTTCTGACCCAAATAAGCCACTTAGTTCGGTTATCCATATCAAATTTGGGTCCATTGCTACCTAATTCATTTTTACAAACTAGTTGGAGTTTCCAATATTAGTTCAAAGTAATTCACAGAAACAATGTAGTACAGTGTCAATTTCTACGTTTTTATTGCGTATATGACACCCTCCAAAAAAATTTGCACCGAATATCTTATTCGGTCAAGGACACATACATGTTCTTGCTTGAAGTTTGTGGTGTGTTAGAAGTGATGGATGCAGAACCGTGTTTTGTGTGTATGAAATAAGAGGCAATAGTCTAAGGCCACATAAAAGTGAACAAAATTATAGGATCACATTTTTTTCCAAAATTAGGCTTTTATATATGCATTTAGATTGTTTGTTTGGGAACCCCATAATATTAAACATTTTACTGTCACAAGAGAAGTTATATAATTTGGATATCATATTGTTTTAGACAGTGTTGGTGCTAGATTTGACACAAATCCGGCCCATAGTCGAAGCCCACTAAGCAGAGTAGTCAAAGCCTGAAGTTTGAAGCCCATCTTCGTCAAGAGTCGAGCTCTTACCTAAACGCAGCTCGACGTCCGCTCAGCTCGACCAAATTAAAACCTCCGAGCTCGGTGAAAAATCGGCCAACGAAATTATGCGATCTTATTCAAGAAACGGTCAGCTCCGAAATCTCCGCAAAGTAGTTGAGTTCACCCCAAAAACGGCCAGCTCGGAGATCTCCGCAAAGTAGTTGAATCAACATATGCCGAGATACGCGGAAAGGTGGAGCTCGAGACGGAGTATAAAAGAAGATGGGAGCATTCAGATTCAAGGACAACTTTTACAGTTTTTTTACCACACTTTACATGTATTCAGAGCTCCTTTCAGTTCGCATTCACTGTAAACCTAGAAACACATCTCATTCGAGATCACTTGTAATTCTCCATTGATCATTCAATAAAAAGTCCAATTCGTTATATCAATCTTGCATTTCATCTTTGACTCATAGAAGATCTAGTCCTCTTTTCTCCTACTTAAATCACTACAAAACCTTGGTGTGAGTTTCGGATCTCACAGACAGGGAATTGGTTAGAAAACTCAAATATATAAATTTTATGAATAATTTTATAAAAAAGGGATAGCAAAATTGTAAATTTCTTTATTATCAAAAATATTTATCATCATTATATTGTATATTTTTATAGAATATTAGATTTTTTTAATTTATTTTAGTTATAATGAAAGCCACTTTTTTTTCTACCTAAGAGCATGTTCAACGCGGTATCTTACCGAGAGTTCTTAGTATTTTTTGGATTTAAATTAAATGAAAATTAAAAAACAAACCGAGAACCGATCCTTAATTAAGAAATTTAAGGATCGATTCTTAAGTGACACGTGTCTGCTTCCACGCTCTTCAATTCCCGTCCATTCCAATCCTTCACCGTCTTCCTCTTCGAGGTATACCGCTCCTCGATTCCCACCGTCGATTCTCCCTATTTCACACCTTTCCTCAAAACGCACAACCTCGATCTCCGGATCGAGGATCCGGAGAGCTACAATTTCACGCCGGATATGCTAAACGACGTCGTGATGGCTGGGTTCGTCCTGTTCTTCCCGAATTACTCGAGCTTTCTGGCGAAACCGAGTTTCTACATCGAGGATATCTTCGTGAGGGAGCCTTACAGGAGGAAAGGTTTTGGGAGTATGGTGCTGACTGCTGTGGCGAAGCAAGCGGTGAAGATGAATCCAATTGAGTGGCCAAACTCCTGTTTTCTCCAAAGGTTAGATTTTCTCCTTGCTGAATTCTCAGTCTCAGATTAGTAATCTCGAAAGAGTTGGATTCATGTTCTATTGGAAGTTTAAACACAATGGATGGTTTCATGTTTGATGATTGATTTGGGATGTGGAAGACGATTGAATCTCTAATTTGTCATTCTGGTGGGAATCAGAATCGGATTAGGCATATGATATCTAACTTGCCATTGATGATGAGTGAATTTCATAGTTGAACGGTTGAAACCTTGTATCACGTTGGAGCGTAAACTTGGATGTATTTGCAAATGGGTTTTACAATTTTGATGAAGTGATGATTGAAGTATTTTGCGGATGCGATTGTGTGCAGCGTTGATTTGAGGAGTTAGTTGAGCAAAACAAGCAGAACTTCATCCCACCCACCTCGCGTATAACTATTCTTCTGCTTCTCTGTTATTCTCCGTTCATATCACATCCCACCCACCTCGCGTATAACTATTCTTCTGCTTCTCTGTTATTCTCCGTTCATATCACATCCCACCCACCTCGCGTATAACTATTCTTCTGCTTCTCTGTTATTCTCCGTTCATATCACATTTGTTTCTTCTTCTTCTTCTTCTTCTTCTTCTACTTCTTTTTTTTGTTATTTTCCATTCTTCTTCTTTTTCGTTCTTCTCTGTTTTCTCCATTATCCGTTCTTCATCTCCCTTCTTCTGCTCTGTTCTTCTTCTTCTTCTTCTATGCTCTTCTATGTTCTTCTTCTCTGTTAATTCTCTTTCCATCTTCTCTCTTCTTATTCTTCGTTCTTCTTTTTTCTTCTTCTTCTTTTTCTTCTTCTTCTTCTCTGTTCTTCTCATGTTGTTGTTGTTGTTCTTCTTCTTCTTTTTTTTCTTCTCCGTTTTTCTTGTGTTCATCTTCGTTCTTCTTCTTTTTCTTTTCTGTTCTTCTCCCGTTTTGATTCTTCTTCTTCATCATCTTATCCTTTTTCTCTGTTCTTCTTCTCCATTCTTCTTCTATGTTTTTCTTCTCCCTTCTTTTTTTTTCTCCGTTCTTCTTCTTTCTTCTCCATTCTTAATCTACGTTCTTCTTCTTCTACGTTCTTCTTCTTCTCAGTACTAACCTAGATTCTAACCCGCGCAGGTGCACCGGTTTAGTTTTTTTTAAAGATTAAACTGTCTAATTTAACAAATGAGATATGTGAAATAAAGTTTAAAATGTGTTCCTTTATGGTTATATGAATTATAGATTTTTTTTAATGTGTTATGAGGACTTGAATTAAATTTTGTAAATATGAAAATATGTGCCTTCTCTGTTCTTTTTCTTCATTCTTCTTCTCCATCGTTCTTCTTCTCTTTCGGTTTTCTTCTCCTTCTCCAAACTCCGTTCTTTTTTTTTTTTTTCTATGTTCTTCTCTGTTCTTCTTAAATTTGTAAGATCCCTCTCCTCTAAATGTTTAGGAATCATTTTCTTAAAATTAGCATAATTTTCTTTATGTTTTGGGAAAACATTTTCACACATTCCAACATATTTATAAACATCTAGCTTTCTAAACGTTTAAAATCGTTTATCTACACCAACTATTTTAAAGTTTTAGGAACTCACTGAATATTTGCAAACCAGTCCTAAAAATTTGTTAATTTTTCCTAAATATTTTCTTACACGACCGATGAAGATGCTCTAAATAGTTTTTCATCATTCTAAACGTTTTAACTATTTTCTAAATTATTTTAAATATGTTTAGTTTAATTTTACTAAACATTTTCCAAAAAATGAGCGAATAGTATCTTTGAAAAGGTTAAAAAATATGCAATTTTATTTTTCGCCAAAAAACTGCTAAAAAAGAGTTTTGTGAACAAACATAGAATCAACTCAAAAAAGTCTCATTAAAAACATATAACTGATATAAACATGAAATTTGATAATACTGTAAAATAACCATTTCTTTTAATTTCTTAGTCGATATAGAATCTTATCTGTTTTAGATTGAGATCCTGGCTCGGTGGTGGCTCTTGATCACTTTTACTCTTTCTTCCCTAAACTTATCAAAGAAACATCGGTCTAATCATATGCTTTTTTTTATCTAAAAACTTATTTTTGAGTTGTGACTAAGTGAAAGCTCTGAAATACTCTTTTTATAAGGCTTTTAGAACCTCCTCACCCAATCATAATTTTCTCTAATTATAAGTTTGTATAAAAGACGTCAAACAGAATGGCATGGCCCATATTCTGTCCATGGGATGCTCGTCCATCTCTTTAGGAGTTTCACTTGCCCAATCTTCATCAATGTCACGGAACGTTTGCTCTTCTTCTTCTTCCTCATCTTCCTCTTCAAATCTGTTAGGACCCCCTTACGCTTTCTTCCTCTTCACTTTTCTGTTTGAACAAAAAAAGTATCTGCCATCATTAGTTATCATAATTTGAGATTAAACTTTAATGGATATCAAATGTCTGGAAAAGTAAGACAAAAAATGTTAATAACAAACAAATGCACTGCAATGTGAAGAAGACAGTGCTCATCATGCTGTAAAGCAAAGACTAATTTGGGTCAATTTTTTCAGTGTGAGCAATATCCTCAATCCTAATACGGTATGAATTTGCTCAACATCAAATTCAATACATCTTATGACGCTAAGGTTTTCTTCCTTATTAAGACAAAACCAAATTCCTCGTATGTTGAAAAATAAACATACCCATTGTGTATCTTTTTTGTGGTGTAGTATATATAACAGTTACAGTCCGACCAAGAATCTAACTGACTTTGCAATTAAGCATAATGCTATGAAATTTTAATATGTTTGTTTTAACCTTTAAATAACAAGATAAACTTTAGCTTTTATAGTTACCAAGCCCATTGACTTCTCTATAAGCTGTTAAGTAATTCATAGAAGCTATCAAGATCTACTGAAAACATTAATTTCATGAAGTTCAATGGAAGCCTGGATCACGATTTTACCATAATTCAATCAGTCGCACAAAGTAGAATAGCAAGGTTTGAATTCTGACCTTGTGATAATCATCGAGTCCAAGTCATTTAACGTCAACGGTTCCAAAAAAGGCCATGTCCATTTTTGTTGAGCAATCTAATAGTTATTTAATCCTGCACCATTTCCTTCAAGAAACAAATCAAAACAACATTACTCATTACAGCGGTAAGCAAATCAAATCAGAAAAATCTAATTGTCACATGATTCACTCTCAGTTATAACATTTATGCAAGTCCCAAAATCCTCAAGCTCGCTTTACCCATTTCCATTGAAAACTGCAAGTTCTAAATTCTCCACATCGCAGTTTGGTACAAGCGCAGGTTCCTCCTGAATAATGACATAAACTAATCAAAATAACACAACCTTCCATACCTTAAGAAGAATGTCTTCTTTCTTATTTTCTTTTTGTGTTGACTAAAAATTCAAAAGATCAATCTAAAAGAGAATACACATAAAGCGACCAATCCATGAACTGTCAATGCAGACACAATGAAGGAGGAACCTAACTTCAACTTCCGAAACTATCTATATGATTATACTCAAGCAGAATTTCAAGCATCAATCTGAAACAACAACGAACGACCAAAATAAATCTTTAAACGTTCAAGTTTTGATAGAAGAGAGAGTAATCAATCAGTACCGTCCAATTTCTGGTTTTATGCAACCGCCCGGAAAGGGCGTGAATACAATATGTAACATCTCCTCGAGCAGGGGTCTGTTGGAACAAAAATTAATAAAGACATTAGGCTTTATTATTTTGTGTTATGTGTGAATAAGAGATGGGTTGAAGCCCAAACAAATGAAATGTTTTCATTGGTTATAACTCTTTGTGGGAGTAACAAATATCTCACATCTCCTCTTATATTCTTATATGTGATTTATGTGTCTTTTGGTTTAATATAAAGATCAAGTTCATATTAATGTTAAGAATTCTAATATTAAAGGCGATACCATGATGGATTGGTTTCAATTAAAGACATTAGAGTTTGGGTGTATTGGTAACCCTCCTCCCTTATCTTATTATATTTTATAAGATACTTTCTTTGTCATCATATCTATGTATATACACATTAAATATGGCCAGTTACTAAATGTATCATAACTGCCTATGTGTACATGTATACACGAAAGGTTGTGATGGTATGTACAAAAGGTTGTGATGTTTGGTTAAGAAGTAAATGTGTTTCTATTATAAAACGGAGAAACCACATTTACTAATGTTAACATAATAAAGAAGGAAAAACCAGACACATATAAACAACTGTACGTAAAGAGAAAGGAGTGAAAGGATTTTGATTCCTTTGTCCATCAAAGGGAATCGTAAGGCATTGGAGACCAAAGGGAGGAGAAGATCAATTGATGAACCGATTCCATACTAAGCCTAATCAAAGCATGGATCAAGGTTAGTGTTTCTTTCTTCTTCTATAAGAAACTGTTTAGGGTTGAATTAAATTAAATCTAGATTATTATAGGATTAGATTTCATAACTGAAATCATTAAAGTAATTTACATGTGGTATCAGAGACAAACTAGATTTGTTTAATTCACCGTAAGTCAAACGTACGGTTTCTCATCGATAGGAATTCATATACGGTAACATGAATAGAATTTATGGCATCATTACTGAGTGCATGAATGTTTGTGTATAATTAAGAGATTTATGAATCCATGAAAAGGCACGATGGTTCATATGTATTCATGAACGATTGTACGTTGAAATGTGTCGATGTGAAATCTGGGTTTGACGGTTTGTAAAGAACGTAGTTTACGTAACGGCAGCGCATGATATGTTTGACCAAGTGTTTGAATTGTTTTTTCTCTTGTTCTGAGAATTGATCGATTGTGGCATCTTGTTCTTATGATGCATAAAGGTTGTATCGGTTAGTGTTATGGAATTTCCTGGTTTTGATTGGTGTTCTTACGGCATTCTAAGAGGATTAGAAATCATATGTAAATGATTAACGCATGAGTCAACAATTACGCTGCCGTTAAATTATGGTTAATAGAAATGGTTTAAACCGTAAGTTTTGGTTGTTTTAATTTTAATGTCTGGTTTGATTTAAAATGTTTCCGCTGTGCATTTTTAAAAATGGGTAATTTATGTTATGAAATATTAACATAATGTAAAAATAATTTTACCCATTAAAATTTTGATGTTTATATTGTTTATAACATGTTAGTCACCAAAGTGGCCTTGTTATTTTCATATAAATATTGAAATTAATAAAAAATTTATCAATTGATCATGATTATAGAGATGCTATAAATGACATAAAAGTTTTGATTGTTCAATTGCTTTACTATCTATATTCTAGGAGATCACCCAAAGGTGGATCATTGAATATAGTTAGTAATATGAAAAGGATCAATCATTTTTTACTATAGTCAATAGTATGTATACCCAAAGGTAGCATGTTATTTGGTTTGTGTTTGATTTGATTAATAGAAAATTTTAGCATCGATGAAAGTGCTTGAGTTTAAGTATTACCCAAAGGTTGCTTAAACTCATGCTTTAGAGTTTTATTACAGTTTTTGAATCTATTTTTAAAGTCTCAAAGCACTAATTGGTAAGCATGTATTAATGCTTGCAGCTTCATCAAATCTATTTGCATCTGCTAACTCTGTCGTGAAGTTTAATGGGCTTAATTTTGCGGAATGGTCCGAACAGATCCGGTTTACACTGGGTGTAATGGCATTGGACTCCACAATACTAACTGATGAGGAGCCCTCAGCCATTACAATAGAAAGCTCTGAATCTGAAATGTCTCGGTATGAGAGATGGGAGCGATCTAACAAGTTGAGTCTGAACCTCATGAGGATGACGATGGCAGAAAGTATTAAGCCATCTAGACTTGTGACAGAGAAAGCAAGGGAATTCTTACAGAAAATTACGGAGTGTTCACAATCGGATTTGGCTGACAAGTCGATTGTAGGGAGCCTGATGAATGAGCTAACTACAAGAAAGTTTGACTGGTCTCAGCCAATTCATGATCATGTGACGCACATGTCTAACTTGGCAGCAAAGTTATCGACCTTGGGAATGGAAGTTCATGAGCAATTCTTGGTCCAATTCATCATGAACTCTCTACCTTTTGAATTTAGCCAGTTCCAGGTGAATTACAACACCATTAAAGATAGATGGAACTTTAAGGAGTTAAAGGCTATGCTGATTGAAGAGGAAGGGAGATTAAAGAAGATGAAGGATCAAGTTGCTAATCTCGTAGGTCTTGGAAGTGCCAACAGCAGTAAAGGAAAACCAAGTAGAATGGGCAAAAGGAAGGATAAGACTTTCGTGAAAGGACCTGAAAGTAAAATCCAGAAGGAGAGGAAGTGATTCTTTTGAAAGCAAATGGGACACTTCAAGAAAGATTGTCCTAAAAGAAATGCATGGTTCGATAAGAAAGGTAAACATCATAGTTTCGTTTGCTCTGAACTGAACCTTATTGAAGTGCCTAATAATACTTGGTGGTTAGATTCTGGTGCAACTACTCATGTGTCTCATATTGAGCAGGGATTCAGTTCGATCCAGCCTATAAGAGGACCTGAACAGTACTTGTTCATGAGAAACATGATGAAGGCACGAATAGAAGGCATTGAGACGTATAGATTGATCATGGACACTAAATGTCATGTGGATCTTGAAGGATGTCTCTATGTACCTGAATGTGCTAGAAATCTTGTTTCTGTTAGTAGGTTGGACAATTTAGGTTTTAATTTTAAGATTGGACATGGTGTTTTCTCATTGTACCGAAAGGATTACATTTATGGTAGTGGTACATTGTTTGATTCACTTAATCGTTTCAATCTTGATGCAAAGTTCTCTGAATCCATATTTAATATTGAAAATCGAGGCATTAAGCGTAGTGTATCTGATGAAAGTTCTGCTTTCTTGTGGCATCAAAGATTAGGTCATATTTCCAAAGAAAGGATTATGAGGTTGGTAAAGAATGAAATTCTTCCTTAGTTGGATTTTAGTGACCTAAATGTATGTGTAGACTGCATTAAAGGAAACAGACTAAACATATTGTAAAGAAACCAGCCACTAGAAGCATTCAGCTGCTTGAGTTAATACATACCGATATTTGTGGCCCTTTCGATGCTCCTTCTTGGAGAGGAGAAAAGTACTTTATCACCTTTATCTATGATTACTCACGTTATGGATATACATATCTACTGCATGAAAAGTCTAAATACGTGAATGTCTTAGAGGTGTTCATTGATGAGGTAGAAAAGCAGTTAGATAGAAAATTAAAGGTTGTGAGATCAGATAGAGGTGGTGAGTTCTATGGAAAATTCGATGAAAGTGGAAAATGTCCAGGTCCATTTGCAAAGTTACTTGAAAGTAGAGGCATTTGTGCACAGTATACAATGCCTAGTACTCCTCAGCAGAATGGTGTAGCTGAGAGGCGGAATCGTACTCTAATAAATATGGTTTGGAGCATGTTGAGTAATTGTTCTTTACCTCTTTCCTTGTGGACTTATGCATTAAAGACTGCAACGTATGTTCTGAACCGGGTTCCTAGTAAGGCAGTTCCTAAGCCCCTTATGAACTGTGGACGGGAAGGAAACCTAGCTTAAGGCATTTATGTGTTTGGGCTTGCCCAGCAGAAGTAAGGTTATATAACCCACATGAAAAGAAACTTGATTCTAGGAATGTCAGTGGATTTTTCATTGGCTATCCTGAAAAATCAAATGGGTATATCTTTTACTGTCCTAATCATAGTACGAGAATAGTTGAGACGGGTAATGCTAGGTTCATTGAGAACGGTGAATCTAGTGGGAGTGGTGAAACAAGGAAAGTGGACATTCAAGAAGTCCAAGTTGAAGTCCCTTCCTCCATTGTTTCACCTAAGGTAGTTGTTCCTGTTGTTGCATCTGAGTCAAATGACACAATAGAACAACATGACGGTGTACCAACCCCACTAGCTGAAAGTATAATTAATGAACCTGTCACAATTCAAGAAGAGAATATTGTACCACAAGAACCATTAAAGCGATCAGGAAGGGAAAGGCGATCTGCCATTTCAAATGACTATGTGGTTTATGCTATTGAAAGTGAATGTGACTTAAGTATTGATGACGATCCGAGCTCATTCCAGAAAGCAATGGAAAGTGATAATTCTGATAAATGGTTGAATGCCTCAGAAGAAGAAATAATGTCTATGGGTGTTAACAAAGTTTGTGACTTAGTAGAGTTGCCTGACGGTTTCAAGACCGTTGGTTCTAAATGGGTCTTTAAGACTAAACATGACTAGAAAGGTAACATTGAAAGGTACAAGGCTCGCCTTGTTGCTAAAGGTTTCACCAAAAAGGACGGCATCGACTATAAAGAGACCTTCTCTCCAGTCTCAAAGAAGGATTCTCTAAGGATTGTTTTGGCTTTGGTGGCTCAGTATGATCTTGAGCTTCACCAAATGGATGTAAAAACCGCATTTCTGAGTGGAGAGCTTGATGAAGAAGTATATATGGACGAACCTGAAGGATTCATGGCCGCAGGAAAAGAACATCTGGTATGTAAGCTGAGAAAGTCAATATATGGACTGAAACAAGCTTCCACACATTGGTATCTAAAGTTTAATGATACCATCACGTCATATGGTTTTGTAGAGGACATCGTTGATCGTTGTATCTACATTAAGGTCAGTGGGAGCAAATTTGTGATTTTGGTCTTATATGTTGATGATATTTTACTTGCTGCAAATGACATGGGCATGCTACATGATATAAAGAAGTATCTCTCTAAGAACTTTAAAATGAAAGATATGGGTGAGGCATCCTATGTGATTGATACAAGAGGTTTTATCTCTTGTAAGCAATTTCTCAATTGCTCATATCATTGCAATACTTGAGATATCAATCCATTTTGTGAGATGATTCAATAAGAATACAAAGTTTGATTTAAGCTAAGCTAAATTGACAATTCAAGTGACAAATGACAATTAAAAGCAAAGCACAATCTAAAAGAAACACTACTAGAGCAATAATATCAAAATAAGCCTTAATTACTACTAATCAAGCACTAAACAAGAGATTAACTACTAAGCAAGATTATCAAATTAACTAAAACGAAACCTAGGGATGGAATCATTGATTTGGGAAACTAAATAGACAACCTTGCAATCATTTAAGCAACTAATCAAGCTAACTCTATGCCTAGAACACTTAAACAAGATTAAACCATGATGTGTGACACTAATCCCTTTCTTAATCACCCTAACGAACTAATGATGTTTTAGCATTAGGATAATCAACAAGCATTAAATTCAAGTCTAAATGGCATGATAAACACTCTAGGCAACTAATGTCTTAGGCTAGAAATGCAAATCTCTTATTAAGTTGGTTCAAGCATTTCATCAAACACTTGGTGGGTGTATGAAATGCTTATGATCCAAAATAGCAAAGATTAGCTATTTGGCTTTAGGAATCACTTAATAAGAAGAGAAATGAAAGAATCTATCCTAGATTGCAAGATTGAACCATTAGAAATCCCTAAATCTAACTCATCCCCAAGTTTCTAAGGAACTACTCACTAATCATACTTAAACCCATCAAATCAAAGATTAGAGAAAGGTTAAACATGATTAGAGAAAGATAAAACAAGAAATCTAAGAAAGATATTGCATTAAACTCAAAGATTCAAGTTTAAACAAAGTATTTGCCCAAAGTGGCTAAAAGTTTAAGCTAAGAACAAGAGAATAAAAAGTTGGGATAAAAATTAGGTTTTAAGAGTATTTATAGGAGAGATTCATAAAGTAGACAAAAAAGGTTCTTCTGGGTATGGTTCGACGAGCTTCGCCAAACCAACACGTCTAACCGAACTCCTGGACGTTTGGTTCAGCGAGCGTCGTCGAACCGCTTCATCGAACGGGTCTTCAAGGCCTTGATCCGTCTTCTTGCGTCTGGAGAAGTTTCGGCATGACTCGCCGAACAGGTACGTCGAACCGTCTCGCCGAACGGTCACCTGGTATTTTGGTTCGGCGTGTTTCGCCGAACCAGTTCGCCGAACCGTCTTCAAAAATCTTATGCTCCATCTTTTTGGCAACTTCTTGCTCTTCCAAGTGATGTCCATCCTTCTCCAACTCCATTGTTGCCTCCACAACATCTATTTTACCTGATCAAGACTCCAAATACACCAAAACATGCAAGGACTATGCAAATACACTCTAGGACTCTAAATGATACAATGCAACACAATGTTGCTTAAATGAACTCCTAAATGATGAGAAACTTGTACTAAATGGATGCTAAAATGATGCAAAATATAGACATATCAACTCCCCCAAACTTGCCTTTTGCTTGTCCCCAAGCAAATGAAACACAAGCTAAGGAGAGAGGTTTGAAAGTGGGGACTCAAATCCAAAGGTGCCAAGCAAATGAATCAATTCAATGGTCCTAGTTAGTAGTTCTAGGATGCTCTCTATGCAAATTTCTACTCCAAAAGGTCTAGCCATACCCATACTCATTCAAGTGAACCCAAGCCTTAACCTACACAAGCATTCATTTTCACCAACTCTTTAACATTCATTAAGTAGTAACCATGGATCATGAATCATACAATGCTAGAAAACTTGTTTGGTTTTTGGGTAAGGTTTTGAGATAAAAATGATCTCAACTTCATGGGGTTCCAATGCAAGGGATCTCTCAATGAACAAGTGAACTTTGGCAAAATGCTAAGAGTAAAAAGCAACCTATGCATACAAGGACAAACTTCCATCTACCCTTTGTAACACAATTGTCTTCACTCTCATTTTCTTTTTAGCTCACTCACCAAGTCCAACCTAAGCTACTCATTACAAGGCAATTCGCCAAACCCATAAGCTCGAACCACTTTCTCTTTTTCTCTTTTAAATACTTGGGGAAAACTTCTTCTACAACCACAAGTGTTGGCACACTTTTAATTCAAGCTCTTTCTCTTTTCATTCACAATTTGCTATCCTCTTTCTTATAACATCTTAGCCATATTTTTTTCCTTTTTTTTGGCTCTTTTACTTTTTATTTCTAGAGGATTTCTTTTCTTTTCTTAACACTTAGAGCACAATATACAATGCCAACACTTGTTCCAAATATTTTCGTTTTCCCCCTTTCACCATCTCAACTTCGCCCACTTACTTGTTCCACATCAAATATCAAGCCAAAATTCCCACCCAAGAATCCTATCCTATCATCTAGCTCATTGTTCTCGAGCTAGCTACATGGAAGCCTATCCTTGTCGCTCTAAACTCAACACTTTTTGCTAAGTTCACAAGATGAAAAAGGCCTAATGAACTCAATAAGGAAGAGGTTTTAAAGGAAGCTTAGTTAGGGAATTCATTTTCAACCGCTCTAAAGATGAGAGTCGGCTATTTGGGTTAACAAGAGTGGTAAAAGGAAAGAAGATAACCCAAATATGTATATGGTATCCACAAGTTCTCTAGCAATGCATAACCATGATAATTACTTGTTCAAATTAGGTTCAAGTTCAAGAGAGTTGGTTTCTATTCAAAACCTACTTCAATTAAAACTTGAATTTCAAATGGTGAGGTCCAAGTAGGGTTCAACTTTAACTTTCAAAATTTGCACACAAAGCATCAAAGAACTACTAACTATGGCCTTGAACTAATTTATGAGCTTAACACCTTACAAGGAAAAATCATCATTGTCCCCTATGCATGAATGCAATCCTATATGAAAGCTAGACTCAATCCTACTTATGTAACAAATGCAAATGCAACTACATGCTATTTTTTTTTTCAATTTTCGAAAATTTTCAATTTTTTTGGTTTTTCTATGCCATAGATGAATGCATGAGACTCAAAGATGTATGAGAAAAGAAAATAAGATCACAAAACACAAAATCAAATACACCATACTCCCCCAAACTTAAATTACACAGTCTCTTGTGTAATCCAAGCTTGGAGAAGATTTCAATATGCAAACATAAAAGACTTAATGGTATTTACAATGAGTGGAGTGGTACCTTGATCAAAATCGCATGGAGGAGGAGGAGTAAGAGTCCATGGAGTAGGATGGATTGCTGGATTGAGGAGTAGGGGACCGCATGACTCTCTTCTCACGCCTTCTTGTCTCATATGAAGAGGGGCGTGGCTCATCTTCATGGCTTGGTGGGGTTCCTTGGAAGGAATGGCGTCTCCCTGCCACAGTGCTATCCGCTTCATCATCCACATGCTGCATTTCCTCATCATCTTCTTGTTGCATCTCTCCATGCCTTTGGGAAGAAACTCCTCCAACCTTAGCCTTTAGCTCCTTGATTTGCCCTTTCAAGCCCTTCACCGTTTTCACAAGCTTCCTTATGGTCTTGTCTTGCCATTTGTTCCATCTTTGGAGAAGCTTGATGTGTTGGTGAGCTTGCCTAGAAGTCTCTCCTTGGTTGGTTGTTTCATAAGGTACAAAGTCATACCTATCTCTGCCATAGACCGGGGGAGCTTGATAAGGCTGGTGGTAAGTGTCCCATGAACCCCTCGGTAAGGTCTCTATTTCGTCAAGCTCTTCGTCTGATGGAGTGAAGGTAGCGTTTGACCTCTCCCTTAGGCTAGTGAGGTGAATGCAAGGAAGTCGGATTGTAGCCTCCTTGAGCTTCTCCACATTGAATTTGTATCGTTACCCACTTCCTTCCTTAACCAAAAACTGACCCTTAAGGAGGTAGGAGGAATCTATAAACTCCCTCTCGGCTGAGGGCTCTCCCAAGTTGATGCCAACTTCCTCTAGGATCGGTGTGATCATACCTCCAATGGCGAGTGGGATCAAGCGATCCTTCTTGCTATGTGCCCGAGCATAGTAGCTAGCTGCATGAGCCACCCAAAGCTGCACCATACCATTCCCCGTAACATCTCCTCTCAATAGGAGGTTATCATGACAGTAGCGGATGATGTCCTTGAGCCCAGCATCAAGCATTTTCCACTCTTCGGAAGTGACAATCACGGTTTCCTTCTTAGCAAAGAAGGTGTGAGCTAGCACCTTGTGAGCATAGCGAATAGAGGGATGACGGATCATGGTGTTCCTCACTCTCCCGGCCTTGTAATCCCCGTTGGCAACAAACTTCCACACCTTTTCCAACTCGCTCTTCCTAACATCCAAGCGGGATCCCGGACCGGTACCCTCATCAAATCCGAGTACCTCACTTAGCTTCTTGAAACCCATCTTGTAGGATTTGTTGCGAACCCGTAACTTGATGAAACCGAAGCCATCCTTTTCTGCATCAACTGCTCCCAAGCTCGAAGTTGTGACCTTCAAAGAAGAGAGGAATTGGCATGTTTCTTCTCTGTAGCTTGGGTACGATTTGTTGAACCACCTTGTGCTTCCCAAATTCTGAAAAATCGCTTCCACATCCTCCAAGAGACCCAACTCTTCTAGCAATTCATGATCCGGGTACTTGGTGCTCCTAAAAGGTCTCTCCATAAGGGCGTTGTACACCTCCGAGGGTGTTGTAGGAGTGGCCACGGCTTTCTCGGCCCGCTTTGCTCTTGCTTTCTCCCTACTAATGTCCCTCTTTTGGGACAGCTTTCTTATGACTGGTGGACTCTCCTCGGGATCTTCTTCTTCCACTTCCACGGGCCTCTTGCCTTGTCTCTTGCTAGCCTCACTCCTTGTTCTCCCCATTAGTACCTATAAAATCAAAAATATTGGAGAAGAGTGAGTACATGATGAATTTTAAATTTTGAAAACCACAATCATGAAATTATAAAATTCCATGGAGGCTTCAAGAATTAAAACTCAATGGCAGTTAAATAAAAGCAAGAAATAATCCCTTTTAAGAAAAATTTCTCTTAGCATTCAAAGAAATTAGCAAGGAATTATTCAAATTAAGCATCCTCTAAGTGATAATAAATTAAAATTCAAGAGGATTCTAGCTTAATTACTTAGACAACATGGGAAGACAAGTTTAAAGAAACCAAATTCCAAATTTTTGAACATCAATTAGGCTAAAACATGAATTTTCGCAACTCTTCAAAATCCTAAAGAAAAAAGTTCAAAAATCAAAATTTTCCCATGTAATTCCTTGAAAAACTTCAACAATCATCACCCATAACAATTTTCAACTATACCCAGCTCAATCAACTCATTCAAAGTCCTTCTATCAATCCTAAATTCCAATTCATTCTCAAGGAGAAATCAAAGATTAAGAGAGAGGATGAGAGGACAAACCTTGGTTCCACGCAAAGGGATGGTCGAAATTCACTAAGGAATCAAGAGTGACCAACAATTTTGGAAATAATGCACTTGGAATCAAAGAATTTGATGAAGAATTGAGAGAGAAAAGAAAAAAACAAGTTCTTATCTTTATGCAAAGGGAGATTTTCGTGGTGAATGAGAGATATGGGGAAGAAGAAGGCTTAAATCCTCTAAAATCGGTTCAATATAAGTGGGAGAAGTCAACACTAAACCGGTCAAGGAAGAAAAGTCAAGCAAACCTGGTTTTGGGAACGGTTAGACGAGCTTCACCGAACCATCTCGTCGAACCGTCACCCTGGAAACAAGTTTCGGCGTAACTCGTCGAACGCTCTCACCGAACCGTCACCTTGGAAATAAGTTTCGGCGTACCTTCACCGAACCATGTCATCGAACGGCCACCCTGGGAAAGTGGTTCGGCGTCCTTCACCGAACGTGTTCGTCGAACCATCACCCTGGGATTTTGGTTCGGCGTGTTTCGCCGAACCACTTCGCCGAAACTTCTTTAAAAATTTTCTCCACACCTTTTTCTTCATGTCTAAGTCCTCCATACTCAACCTAAAACTTTTAATAACTCAAAGAAACATAGTTATAGAACTAAATCAAGAATATATACAAGGATAATCATGGGAATGCCTCCCAAGTTCGCTTGTTTAACGTAATTAGCTCGACTTTTCAAACCTTTTTAGGCTAGAGGGGGATCTTGAAGAGGAATTGAGCTTGCCTCTTCCTTAGGCTCATTCACCAAGTATGGCTTGACCCTATGACCATTGACTGTGAAACTCTCCCCATTATTTCCAATCAAGGTGATGGATCCATAAGACAACACTTCTTGAATCTCAAAAGGGCCTCCCCACCTTGACTTGAGCTTACCCGGGAACAACTTCAATCGTGAATTGTAGAGAAGAACCTTGTCACCAACACTTAGCTCCTTCTTCACAATCCTCTTGTCATGAAAATCCTTGGTCCTCTCCTTGTAGATCTTTGAGCTTTCATAAGACTCAAGCCTAATCTCCTCAAGCTCTTGGAGTTGAATCAATCTCTTTTCTTGGGCAGTTTTTATGTTGTAGTTGAGAAGCTTCACAGCCCACAAAGCTTTGTGTTCAATCTCTACTGGTAGATGACAAGCTTTTCCATACACAAGGTTGAAAGGAGACCTTCCAATTGGTGTCTTGTAATCTGTCCTATAAGCCCACAAAGCATCATCAAGCTTGATTGACCAATCTTTTCTTGTTAGACCCACAATTTTCTCTAGAATAGCCTTGATCTCACGGTTTGAGACTTCCACTTGACCACTAGTTTGAGGGTGGTAAGGGGTGGCTACCTTGTTCTTGACACCATGATTGTTCAATAACCCTTCAAAGACCTTGTTGATGAAGTGGCTTCCCCCATCACTAATCACAACTTTTGGCACACCAAACCTTGGGAAGATGATGCTCTTGAACATCTTGACCACGACCTTGGAGTCATTAGTGGGACTTGCAATGGCTTCAACCCACTTTGAGACATAATCAACAGCCACTAAGATGTATTGGTTCCCAAAAGAAGATGGAAAAGGTCCCATGAAGTCTATGCCCCAAACATCAAATAATTCTACTTCCAAGATAGGGTTTTGGGGCATCTCATCTCTCTTGCTTATGTTCCCCTTTCTTTGACAATGTTCACATCTCTTGATGAATTCATGAGTTTCTTTGAACAATGTAGGCCATCAAAATCCACTTTGAAGCACCTTTGTAGCTGTCTTGAATGTGGCGAAATGCCCTCCATATTTAGACCCATGGCAATGAAAGATCACACTCTCTACCTCTTCTTGTGCCAAGCATCTCCTATATATCCCATCAGCACATCTCTTGTAGAGATAGGGCTCATCCCAATAGAAGTGTGACACATCTCTCAAAAACTTCTTTTTGTGATAGGTATTGAGATGAGTGGGCTCTTCATTGCATACCAAGTAGTTAACAAAATCAGCATACCAAGGCTCACTCTTTGCTTCCATGCCTTGAATCTCATGAAGCATCTTGCCAATTCCATGTACACTAGCAACACTCTTGATCATCATCAATTGCTCTTCCGGGAGTGAATCATTTAGTGGCAAGGCATCCTCAATCCTCAACCTTGACAAATTATCAGCTACACCATTTTCCACCCCCTTCTTGTCAACTATCTCCATGTCAAACTCTTGGAGAAGCAAAATCCATCTAAGGAGCCTTGGCTTGGTCTCCTTCTTGGCATAGATGTGGCGCAATGCAGCATGATCGGTGTNTCATAATTTGCTCCTCCGGTAAAGAATCATTGATTGGCAAAGCATCTTCAATCCTCATCCTTGACAAATTATCAGCTACACCATTTTCCACACCCTTCTTGTCCACTATTTCCATGTCAAACTCTTGTAGAAGCAAAATCCATCTAAGGAGCCTTGGCTTGATCTCCTTCTTGGCATAGATGTGGCGCAATGCAGCATGATCAATATATACTATCACCTTTGATCCCACCAAGTAAGATCTAAACTTCTCAAAGGCAAACACAACTGCCAAGAGTTCCTTTTCTGTTGTAGCATACTTGGTTTGAGCCTCATCAAGTGTTCTACTTGCATAATAGATCACATGAAGCTTCTTATCCTTCCTTTTCCCAAGCACAGCTCCAACGGTATAGTCACTAGCATCAGCCATGATCTCAAATGATAGACTCCATGTGCACATCAGCACATCTCTTGTAGAGATAGGGCTCATCCCATCAGCACATCTCTTGTAGAGATAGGGCTCATCCCAATAGAAGTGTGACACATCTCTCATAAACTTCTTTTTGTGATAAGTGTTGAGATGAGTGAGTTCTTCTTTGCATACCAAGTAGTTAACAATGTAGAGATACCAAGGCAAAGCTTTGTCCTCTAGACCTTGAATCTCTTCAAGCTTCCTTCCAACTCCATGTGCACTAGCAATGCTCTTGATCATCATAATCTGCTCATCCGGTAAAGAATCATTGATTGGCAAAGCATCTTCAAATTATCAGCTACACCATTTTCCTAGATTATCAGCTACACCATCCTTGACAAATTATCAGCTACACCATTTTCCACACCCTTCTTGTCCAATATTTCCATGTCAAACTCTTGTAGAAGCAAAATCCATCTAAGGAGCCTTGGCTTGGTCTCCTTCTTGGCATAGATGTGGCGCAATGCAGCATGATCGGTATATACTATCACCTACACTATCAGCTACACCATTACACCAATTATAATTTGTCAAATTATCATTGGTGTAAATGATAATTTTTCATGAGTGCTGATGGGATGAGCCCTATCTCTAAAAAAATTGAAAAATTTCGTTGTAGTATAGTGGTAAGTATTCCCGCCTGTCACGCGGGTGACCCGGGTTCGATCCTCGACAACGGCGCCAAATTGATACAAGAGTTTTTATCTCTTGTAAGCAATTTCTCAATTGCTCATATCATTGCAATACTTGAGATATCAATCCATTTTGGGAGATGATTCAATAAGAATACAAAGTTTGATTTAAGCTAAGCTAAATTGACAATTCAAGTGACAAATGACAATTAAAAGAAAAGCACAATCTAAAAGAAACACTACTAGAGCAATAATATCAAAATAAGCCTTAATTACTACTAATCAAGCACTAAACAAGAGATTAACTACTAAGCAAGATTATCAAATTAACTAAAACGAAACCTAGGGATGAAATCATTGATTTGGGAAACTAAATGGACAATCTTGCAATCATTTAAGCAACTAATCAAGCTAACTCTATGCCTAGAACACTTAAACAAGATTAAACCATGATGTGTGTGATAACAGGATTTTGCCTATCAATTACTCAATCCTACTACACATGTCATTGTAGAATTTGAGGATCAATCCATATGGGTTTGTTGTGACACAATGAATTCATAAAACTTCTTATTCTAAGCAAGTTTAGTGAAGGTTTTGGTAACTGATTAGTAACATTAAACAAGGTGAGAGAAAAATTAACTTCAAGATAAGTGAAGCACAAAACAGAGTTTCTAAAAGGTTTTTGTAAATTTTGGAAAGATGAATCCAAGGTTATGGTATTGATTTTCAGGTATTTAAAAGTGTAATCAAGATGTCATTCTACTCATGTAAATGCTAATCCCCAAGCTTAGAACTTCAAGAGTAGATTAAACCACTTTCATGGACTTAATCTTTTCATCACATTTTTAATCAAGAACAAACTTTCATTTGTGATCAAAGATGCAACAAGCATAAAGATTCAGTTCTAATCTGCTAATAAACACCTTAGACATTCACTTTCATGAGCTAAGTATGAAAATCTCTTGCTTAAATGATCCATAAATTTTACTAAACTTTTGGAGTAGAAAATTTCCTAGAAATCTAATTCAACATGATCAAGGCTGAAATTAGCATTAAGAATACTAAACAAGAGGAGATATGGAAGAATTAACTTATAGACATCAAGATTAACACCTTAAACACCCTAGATCTAACCAACCTTAGATTCTAAAAAACTACTCACAACTCATAATCAAACCGATGAAAACTTGTAAAAACTTAATAATAAGCATTAGAAAGAGTAAAGAGAAGAGATTAGAGAAAAAGAACTCTTGAATTGAAGTTGTGACGACCCGCTTCATCTCAACCAAATTTGGCTCTGATACCAACTTGTGATGACCCGACCCGAATAATTCTATCCTGGCCAGACCGTCACGAGCTAACCTCTAGGCCAGATTTTATACTTAGACAAATTTTTAAAATCATTTCGATTCATTCTTAAGACAGTCCAAATTCATTACATAAATATTACTTAAGTCGCGGTTCTAGCAATGGTAAGTTCGCTATAAGCTATTACATCATTTTAACTAGACCATTATTCGATAAAAATCCCAATAAACCGATCCATCCCTTTCCTTCACTGCCTTCGCCTCGCCAGAACAATCAGTCACGGATAATCACCTTACCTACATCACAGGCATAAGCAAACGAATTGCTTCGTGGTACGGTCATCCCGTCTCACTAGGCCACAGTCTAGTCATGCAATCATACTATCAGTTCTAAACATTTATTATTACTTAGCACAAATACACTCACGGTCCCGGCTATTTAGCACGACTATCGGACAATCCCTTCTTAAGATTCGGACATGCTTCAGTGAGATAATCACATCTCCTAAGCGATGTATCCAATCCGTATTTCCGACCAGTCGGCTAATTAGCCACATAATACAGCAGAACATTGATTATGCTAAGTTAACAGTCGGATATCACCCAATAAATCAATAAATATACAGAACCTAGCAATCAAACTATTCTAGAACAGAAGCCACGGTCACGCAATCACCTTAGACACAAAGGCGAACGTTTCAGTCGGTTGAAACTTGGTCAGAAACAGAAACAGTCGATCCCAGTCGTGAACCCTCGGCTAGTGGTATGACCAGAACACGCGCAATCCAATTCCTCCCAGCTATCTTCTTGTCCGATTACTTTTCCTCGAACCAGAAACGAAATCTCCCGGACGGTCTGAAGTGTTCTCGGCTAACTCTCGATCCGAACAGATTTCCTCGGCTAATCTCTCGGATTTCTCGTCTAACACTCGCCTACAATCAGATACACGATTATCTCTCGGTGATAGTCGCAACAGGTTAGAAATCGCTTGGTGAAACTCGGCTTACCTCGACTATCTCTCGGATATCGGATCGATCGGTCAGCTGCTCTCGACTAACTCACGATCCGATCAGAATTCCTCGGATGGTTCGATCCTTCTCTCGGTAAGTCAGCTACTCCAAGTCGACTAACTCGGATAGAACTCGCAGACACGGCACGATTCACACGATCTCTCGACTGCAGTCACGGACTCGCGGCTATAGCTCAGCTACGATCGGATTCTCTCGGACAACTCTCGGATTCAGTTGAACGTCTCTCGGGTGTAGGCGAAATCACTCGACTAACACGTGGAAACTCTCGACTCTCTCTGCGATTTTCTCCAGAAACTAAGGGTGAAGTGTTGGCAAAGACTTATTCTCGCTTAAGTATGCCCGACCACTCAAGCAAATCACCCCCTTTCAAGGTCTAAGAGTCACGCCTCTTCTTTTTCACGAAAAGCCACAGGTAACTCGGCCAAAAATTTACCCAATTCACTTCTGCCGACAGTTTTGGGTTAAAACCCGTGTTTTTCATGGCCTCAGTCACGTCCAGTCGATTTTGCTTGAGAAAACCGGACATTTCTCGGCTAAGTCCTGATTTACTCGATCGCGGCCGGTTCAAATTAAGTTTCCCGGCTAAAACCGGTTAACCCTCGATTTCTGATTTCCCTTGGCCTAAACCGCTCCTTACAAGCTCCAACACTTAGCCATTTTTCACGAACATTTCCCCTTTGCCTCGGCCAAAACCGCATTCGTCCGGATGAACTCATTTCACTCGGACAAAGTCACGTCTCTCACGAACTTTCAGAAATTTCTCGACCAGTTCTCATTTTCTCTCGGACGTTCGGGTTTCTCTTAAGCCAAACTCCACTTTTCCTTGGATAACTTGACTCGTTACTCGGCTATTCCTTCTGGAATAGGATTTCCGGTCACGGATGCTACAACTCTCCCCCACTTGGATTGGATTCGTCCTCGAATCCTAGGGAATAATTGCTTCTTCCTCGATTTTCTCAAACCACTTTGGGAAATCTGTTTTCATCCTTGACACCATTTCCCAAGTAGTTTCTTCTTCCCCATTGCAATCCCAAACAACTTGGATCATCTTGACCTTCTTCCTTCGTTCAGTCTTCTCCTTTCTATCCAAGATTCGGACCGGTCTAGCTTCCACTGTCAGATCTTCTTGCAATTCCGGAGGTGGTTCAGTTATAACAGTGTCTCGGTCAGTTATACTCTTCCTTAGTTGCGATACATGGAAAAAATTATGGAATGCATCCATTTCAGAAGGCAACTCTAGCTTAGAAGCCAATGCCCCAACTCTTGCCAGAATACGGAACGGTCCCATGTATCTCGGACTAAGCTTAGCGTTCTTCCCTGCTCGGTCCTTTCCCTTATAGGTGACTGTCTTAAGATAAACCATATCACCTATACTGAATTCCAAGTCCTTACGACGTTTATCCGCATAACTCTTTTGCCGGTCTTGAGCTTCTTTCAGCTTAACTTTCAGAAACTTGATCTTCTCGGTAGTGGCCTCGACTATGGCCGGGCCAATCTCACTCCGCTCCCCCACTTGAGTTCAACACAACGGTGTTCTACACGGTCTACCGTACAATGCCTCATATGGAGACATCTCAATGCTCCTTTGGTAACTGTTGTTATACGCAAACTCAGCCAAAGGTAGATAAGTCTCCCAGTTACCACCACAGTCAAGCACGCACGCCCTTAACATGTCTTCCAGAGTTCTGATCGTTCTTTCTGACTGTCCATCTGTCTGCGGATGATACGCGGTACTCATATGGACCTTTGTCCTAAACTGTTTCTGAAACTCCAACCAGAACTGTGAAGTAAATCGCGGATCACAGTCGGAAACGATGCTTACTGGTATCCCATGAAGTTTCACTATCTGATCCACATACAACTCTACCAGTTTAGCCACTCCATCGCTTTTATTCATTGGTAAGAAATGAGCAGACTTGGTCAATCTGTCTACAATTACCCATATTGCGTCATGCTTCTTTTTTGACTTCGGCAGTCCCATCACGAAATCCATGGTGATCATGTCCCATTTCCTCTCAGGCATGGGTAACGTTTGCAACAACCCACTCGGATACTGATTTTCTGCCTTAACCATCTGACAAGTCTGACAACCAGCTACCCACTTAGCCACATCGCGCTTCATCCTCGGCAACGGCGCCAAATTGATAACAAGATTTTGCCTATCAATTACCCAATCCTACTACATATGTCATTGTAGAATTTGAGGATCAATCCATATGGGTTTGTTGTGACACAATGAATTCATAAAACTTCTTATTCTAAGCAAGTTTAGTGAAGGTTTTGGTAACTGATTAGTAACATTAAACAAGGTGAGAGAAAAATTAACTTCAAGATAAGTGAAGCACAAAACAGAGTTTCTAAAAGGTTTTTGTAAATTTTGGAAAGATGAATCCAAGGTTATGGTATTGATTTTCAGGTATTTAAAAGTGTAATCAAGATGTCATTCTACTCATGTAAATGCTAATCCCCAAGCTTAGAACTTCAAGAGTAGATTAAACCACTTTCATGGACTTAATCTTTTCATCACATTTTTAATCAAGAACAAACTTTCATTTGTGATCAAAGATGCAACAAGCATAAAGATTCAGTTCTAATCTGCTAATAAACACCTTAGACATTCACTTTCATGAGCTAAGTATGAAAATCTCTTGCTTAAATGATCCATAAATTTTACTAAACTTTTGGAGTAGAAAATTTCCTAGAAATCTAATTCAACATGATCAAGGCTCAAATTAGCTTTAAGAATACTAAGCAAGAGGGGATATGGAAGAATTAACTTATAGACATCAAGATTAACACCTTAAACACCCTAGATCTAACCAACCTTAGATTCTGAAAAACTACTCACAACTCATAATCAAACCGATGAAAACTTGTAAAAACTTAATAATAAGCATTAAAAAGAGTAAAGAGAAGAGATTAGAGAAGAAGAACTCTTGAATTGCAGTTTTTGATCCAAAGCTCTTACAAATAAAATCACCCAAATACAAAGAGAGTTTCTGGAAAAGTTTAGAAATAAAAGTCAACTGCATAATGATGATCAACAGTGTATTTTCGTCTTAAATAAACAAAACCGCGCGTTCTATATCGGTGTGATCACACCGATACAAAAGGCCGATATGCGTATCGGTGTGATCACACCGATACTGCACACCGATATCAGTCCTTCATTTGCTTTGTGAGTTTTGCTGCATGCTTTCCTTCTGTTCTTCCCCTTCTTGGCTTTCTTGCTCATTCATCAACCTCCCAATAGCCTCTTCAAGCTCTAGAATACCTGAGAAACACTTCAAATGCAACATATATACAATATCCTAAGCTAAGACTCACTAAACTCTAAAATGAATGAAATCTAGCCTAAAACTATCTAATGAATGCATGTATGGATGCAAAACTATCTTATATGAGTGCTATATACATTCTAAAATGAGAGACTATCAACTCCCCCAAACTTACATTTTGCTTGCCCTCAAGCAAACAATTATGACAAATGAGAGAGAGAGGTGTGAAAATGGGAGCTCAAATCCAAAAATGCCAACTAAAGAGATCAAGTCATTGTCCAAGTTCACAATTCTAGGATGCAAGTTGAGTTTTATCTGTTTTAAAACTTTAGCCATATTCATCACAAACACGAAATGGATCAAGTCTAGCCTAGCCAAGCATTCATATCATTCATTCCTTTAACATTCATTTTATTCTTAACCATGGATCATGCTTTGGAATGGCAAGAGAACTCATTTGGTTAAGGGATAAGGTCTTGAGATAAAAATGATCTCAAAGCAATGGTTTGTTTTAGGTTCAAGAGGGAGCTCTCAATGAAAAGAATCAGCCTATGGCAAAATGCTAAGAGTAAAAACCAATAGATGCATACAAGGATGACTTTCATCTACCCAAATGTCTAAAGATTTCTATCCTAGACTATACCTAAAGATCAACCACTTAAGCTACACTTTTCCAAAGGTTTTTGTTGCCTTTAAAACTTACACATTGAATAACTTTCCTTGTTGAACTTGGGAGTTTGGCTTCTTTTTAATGGCTCTCTTGTTGTATGTGATGTCTCTTTGTGTCACCTCTTTGTATGCTTGCTGGCCGGATTTTGTTCTTTTTGTATAGCCTTCTTTGTTGTTGAGAACACCTTTTTCTTCTTTTATTTAAACCTTTCTTTGTTGCCAACATCTCATCATTTGTCTCCTCATTTCATCTCCTTGTAACACACTCTTTGCTTCATTTTCTTCTCTAAATGATATTAACTTTTTTTTTTAAAAAAGAAGAATTTCTTCCTAGTCTACCCATCAAACACTCTAACCTATTACTAGCTTAAAATGCAAGCTAGTGTCTACATGAAAACTTCTCCTTGTCGGCCTAAACTCAACACTTTTTGCCTGGGTGATTCAAAATTTTTGAAAATAGGCCTCACAATCACACACAAGATTTAGGCTTGAAAGAAGGTTCGGTTATGGGCGTGGTAACTATTTGGGATAGCAAGAGAATGGTAAAAATGGAGAAAATATCCCAAAACAATGTATGATAATTAGTGTCAGTTTTAGTGGTTCTAATAGATAGGAATGAATTCAATTCACAGCAAGTTTTAACTAAAAATGAATGCCAAGACATGAATTCCAAATGTGGTGCAGTCTTAACACAAAACTTTACTCGAATGCATCAGACAATTGTGAACGTGGGCAATGAATTGATATAAAAAATTAACGTTTTTCAAAGGAAATTTCATCATTGCTCCCTATGCAATATGAATGCAATCCTATATGAAATGCAACTAGACACAATCCTTAAATGCAAATGCAATGTCTAAATGCTAAATTCTAATATTTTTTTTTTGTTTTTTTAGATGATTGCATGAAACACAAATGCATAAATCACAAATATCTAACAAAAAGTATAAAATCTCACAACCTCTCCCCCAAACTTAAATTACACAGTCTCCTGTGTAATAAAAGTTCAAGAGAGACCTCAATCCAAAAGACAAGAACAAATAAGAGTAAATAAAAAAAACTAAATGATATATATAATGAAGTGTGAAGTGTTACTTCTAGGTCTGGGAAGATGAGGATGGTGATCTGATAGATACGGATTCGTCGGTGGAGGATGTTTGTGGAGGTGAGTGACTCGGCTTTCTCTTCATTGGTTGCTCCACATGTGTAGAGGCTGATGAACACGAGATCTTTGCCTTGAGGCTCTAGTACTTTGCCTTCAGCTTATTGTACCCCTTTAGCAGTTTGTTGATGGTGTTGTCCGGGTGCTTGCTTCATTGCTGGAGCTGGTCAATGTGGTCGTGAGCCTCCTGCAATGCCGGGTTTGATATTGCCCCACCATAGGAAGAGAAATGGTACCTCTCGGTGCCTTGCCTCAGGTCTTGCTGCTCTTACTCTTCTCCTCCTTCCTCAGGTTCTGCGACTGGGTCAAGTGAAAACATGTTCTTCTTGGTGATAGTCTCTAGATGCCTCTGACTCGTCGTGTTATATAGCTGCGTAGGCGGTGGCACAAAGTCGAAGCTCCTCTGGGTTTGTAACGAAGTGACGGTTTGTTGCGGAAGAAGTATCTTGGCTTCTCTTTCTTGTGTTATTGAGAAGCTGTATGCGAACAAGTTACCACTCTTCCCCTTTAAGAAATGAGTCTTGCTGAGGTAGAAAATGTCCATCCACTGTGGCTCTAAACCGTTTTCACCCAACGGATGCCCAACTGCCTCGAGTATCGGTGTAATCAGCCGACCGATACTTAGCTGAGGGGTCTTGTCCCTCATCGTCATCACCCAGTCCTTATACGAAAGGAACTATCGCAGCAGCATGGAGACCAAACCCGTACCTGCGGTGTCTCCTCGAAAAATACCTCCGTCTCTCGGCCTAAATCCCGGGATCCTCGCTAAACCCATGTCCAGAAACTGCAACTCTTCCAGCTGTACATTCCCGCACTCTCGTCTGGCAAAGAATGTATGTGCTAGTGCCTTGTGCGCATACCGTATGGCTGGATGTCTGATCAGCGATCCCTTGCTTCTTCCCGCCTCGAAAGTACCCGAGGCAATGACATCCCACAACGCATCTAATTCCTCTTCACCAATGGCAAGGTTCTTGGTCCTGCGCGCACCTTCTGTGAATCCGAAGATCTCCTCAAGTTCTCTGAACGATAATGTGTAGGCCATCTTCTCAATCTTGAATCTGATATACACATGTCCATCTTCTTCGGGTGTATCCTCGCCTTCGTAGTAAAAGTGCGCCTCTAAGGATGCTAGGAATTGGCATGTCTTTGTTTTGTGTGCTGGATGAGACATGGTGAAGAAATGTCCCTATCCCATCCTTTCGAAGATCATCTCGACATCTTCCAAAATTCCTAGAGCTTGCAGAGACTGCTGGTGCGGGTATCGCATTTCCTTGAAACCCACTTTTCTGAATGCCTGAAAAAGCTCTGGAATTGTTGGCTTTCTTTTTGGAGCATCATTTGCAGCTTTCCGTGAGCCTTTCTTCTTTTCCCCAAGCTCAATCTGATCATCGCTACTCTCAGTGCCGTCGTCATCGGAAACGACTTTCTTCTTTCCCTCACTCTTTGATTGAAGACTTCTTGATGCTTCCGCTTTAGTTCTTGACATTGTTCCTATATAAGAAACAAAAACAATTCAATCAAACAACTCAGCAAGCAAGAAACAATGGCCAAAAATTCCAAAATATCTCATTTCTATACTTAGAAAAATTTTGACAAAATTTCAAAATTCCCCAAAATTTCAAAGTGGCTAATTTCGTGTTTTAGCAATTGAGGATCATTACCCATGAAGGATGCAAGCTATTGCAAGTGAAAGCCCCAAATTTTGACATGTTTCTAGGGAGTAATTTGAATTTTCGAACAATGAACCCTAATTGTCAATTTTTCAAAATTCATCCATGGAAATTGTGTTATAGCACTCGAAATCCTCTTATCTATCAATATCTATAAAATCCCAATTCACAATCACCCCATTCGAACACCCTATAGCATTTCACAAAAATTTCCACCATTGAAGCATAAATGAAAAGCTTGGGGAATTGAGAGTCATACCTTGTTGTTGAGTGAATGTAGGACGAAAATGATTAATGAATCTGAATAATCACAAGATTTCGGAACAATAGCACTTGAAATCACGAAATTTGGTTGAGTTTTGAGAGAGTTATGAAGGAATTGGTGTTGAGAGATTTTAATGGAGAAGATGAGTTTCGGTTATAAGCCAAATCGCAAAAATACTTATCTTTTTTTTAGTCCATATCGGTGTGAGCATACCGATATTGCTGCCCGATATGGATATCGGTGTGGTCACACCGATACATCTGACCGATATGCGTATCGGTGTGATCACACCGATACTGCACGATAATTTTTCTGCAAACTTGTAGCACTTAAGTCTTTTTCTTCTTGACACGAATCTGTTGATCAAAAACACTCAAAAACACATTATGAACATATAAACAAGAATATATACAATGATAAACATGGGATTGCCTCCCAAGTACGCTTGTTTAAAGTTTCTTAGCTTGACTTTTCAAACCCCTTAGGCATTGGTGAGATCATGAAGAGGGACTGAAATTGCCTCTTCGATTGTATCACTGGCCAAGTAAGGTTTCAGCCTATGCTCATTCACAGTGAATTCTTCTCCCTTGAGAACATAAAGAGTGACCGCTCCATAAGGTAGAACCTCCTTGATCTTGAAAGGACCGGACCATCTTGACTTAAGCTTTCTCGGGAATAGCTTCAACCGGGAATTGTACAGCAGTACCATGTGTCCAACTAAGAATTCTTTTGGCTTGATCTTCTTGTCATGAAAAGGTTTGGTTCTCTCCTTGTAGATTTTGGAGCTTTCAAAAGCTTCTAAGCGGATTTCGTCAAGCTCTAGGAGATTGATCAGCCTCTTCTCTTGGGCGGTTTTGATGTCAAAGTTCAGGAGTTTGACTGCCCATAACGCCTTGTACTCAAGCTCCACAGGTAGGTGGCATGATTTCCCATAGAGAAGAGAGAATGGTGATCTCCCAATGGGTGTCTTGAAAGCAGTTCTATAGGCCCATAGTGCATCATCGAGCTTGGCTGCCCATTCTTTTCTTGTAGCCCCAACTGTTTTCTCTAGAATGTCTTTGATTTCTCTGTTGTAAATTTCTACCTGGCCACTTGTTTGAGGATGGTAAGGTGTTGCTACCTTATGTTTAACTCCATGCTTCTTGAGGAGGCTCTCAAAAATTTTGTTGATAAAATTGCTTCCTCCATCACTTATGATCACTCTTGGCACTCCAAACCTTGGGAATATAATGGATTTGAAAAGCTTGATCAACACCTTAGCATCATTTGTGGGACTTGCAATGGCTTCTACCCACGTGGAGACATAGTCAACTGCCACTAAAATGTATTTGTTGTTGTAGGAAGATGGGAAAGGACCCATGAAATCTATTCCCCAAACATCAAACACTTCCACCTCAAGGATTGGGTTCTGTGGCATCTCATCTCTTCTACTTATGTTGCCCTTCTTTTGACATGCCTCACATGTAGAAATGTAAGCATGAGTGTCCTTGAAGAGGTTTGGCCATCAAAACCCAGATTGTAGCACCTTTGTTGCTGTTTTGAATGTGGCAAAGTGTCCTCCATAAGCTGATCCATGGCAATGATATAAGATGCCATTCACTTCCGATTGTGCAACACATCTTCTGAAGAGATCATCAGAACACCTCTTGAATAGATAAGGCTCATCCCAAAAGTAATTGGAAACATCCTTGAAGAATTTCTTCTTGTTGTATGCATCCAGATTTAGAGGCACATCACCTCCCACCAAGTAGTTCACAAGGTCTGCATACCAAGGTAATTCTCCCTCTTTTAGACTTTTGGCTTCTTCAAGTTTTCTTCCCATTTGATATCCTTTCTCTAGGATTTCGATTAACATCAGCTGCTCTTCAGGAAGAGAGTCATCAATGGGGATTATCTCTTCTATTCTCATCCTTGACAAGTGTTCATCAACTCCATTTTCAATGCCTTTCTTGTCCACAATCTCCATGTCAAATTCTTGGAGAAGAAGTATCCATCTAAGAAGTCTCGGTTTTGTGTCCTTCTTAGCATAAATGTACCTTAATGCTGCATGATCAGTGTACACCACCACCTTAGATCCTACTAGGTAGCTTCTAAACTTCTCGAAGGCAAAGACAACAGCTAGAAGCTCCTTCTCAGTTGTTGCATACTTCACTTGAGTGTCATCCAAGGTTCTACTTGCATAGTAGATGACATGAAGTTTCTTGTCTTTCTTCTGCCCCAAAACTGCACCCACTGCATAATCACTTGCATCACACATGATCTCAAAAGGGAGATCCCAATATGGTGCTTGCACTATAGGGGCACTCACAAGAGTTTCTTTGAGCTTCAAGAATGCACTATGACACTCTTCATCAAACATAAATTCGGCTTCTTTGCACAGCAGTCTAGTGAGTGGCCTTGCAATCTTGGAGAAGTCTTTAATGAACCTTCTATAGAACCCAGCATGGCCCAAGAAACTCCTTATCCCTCTCACATTTCGTGGAGGCTCTAGACTCATCATCACCTCAATTTTTGCCTTGTCCACTTCAATCCCTTTTTCTGAAATTTTGTGCCCAAGCACAATGCCTTCTCTCACCATGAAATGACATTTCTCCCAGTTCAGCACCATGTTTGCATCCTCACACCTTTTAAGCACCCTGCAAAGATTTGACAAACACCCAGCAAAAGAGAGGCCATATACAGAAAAATCATCCATGAAGACCTCTACCATATCTTCTATAAGATCAGAAAATATTGACATCATGCACCTTTGAAAGGTTGCTGGTGCATTACATAACCCAAATGGCATCCTTCGATATGAAAAGGTACCATAGGGGCATGTGAAAGTTGTTTTTTTGTTTTTATCATTGGGGTGAATGGGTATTTGAAAGAACCCACTATACCCATCTAAGAAGCAATAAAATGGATGGTTTGCAAGTCTTTCCAGCATTTGATCAATGAATGGGAGAGGAAAATGATCTTTCCTTGAGGCTGAGTTCAGTTTTCGATAATCAATACACATCCTATGGCCGGTTATGATTCTAGTTGGTATCAATTCATCTTTTTCATTTTTTACCACAGTTATTCCTCCCTTTTTTGGCACAACATGAACAGGTGAAACCCAAGTGCTATCCAAAATGGGATAAATAACTTCTGCATCTAGAAGTTTAATGATCTCTTTTTTCACTACTTCTTTCAAGTTTGGGTTTAATCTTCTTTGGTGTTCAATTGAAGTTAAAGATTCATTTTCTAGATGAATTCTATGTGTGCAAAGAGAAGGAGAGATTCCTTTGATGTCATCCAAAGAATAACCAATGGCTTTCCTAAACTTTTTCATCTCATTTAAAAGTGAGGTTAACTCTTGCTCATTCAGATTTTCATTTACTATGACAGGGTAGGACGAATTTGGACCTAACAAAGCATACCTTAGCCCTTGTGGAAGAGGTTTGAGATCCACCCTTGGTGCTTTGAGCTCACACCAATCATCTTCAGTGCTAGACTTACCATTGCTAGCCTCCTTCTTGTCCTCTTTTGTAGTGTCTAAGGAACCAACATCTTCAAACATAGAACCTCCATTGTTGTTATGCTGCAGTTCCATGAAAGTACTTTCTCCTTGTAATGGTTTGTGTGAATCCAGCAGCTTCAAGTATCCGAGGCTTTCTTTATGTAGAAACCCATTCTCACCATGCTCTTTGGTTAGAGCCACTTGGAGATGATCTTCCATGGCTAACTCTTCAAGATATTCATCAGCTAATTGGTCCATGTTTTCAATCCAGAAAGCTTGACCTTCAATGGTAGGCTTCTTCAATGTGTCATTGATGTCATACTTGAGAACAAAGTCTTTTTCCAAGTGCAAATCGATCTTTCCTTTCTTGACATCGATTATATCCCCGGCTGTTGCTAAGAAAGGTCTCCCAAAGATGAGTGGATTTTTTGGTTCTTCATCCATCCTCAATACCACAAAGTCTGTGGGCACTTCAACATTCCCAATCATGACTGGCAGGTCTTCAAGCAAACCCACATGAAGTCTAATGGATCTATCAGCTAACACCAGGGAGATTCCACACTCCTTGTAGCGATTAAAACCCAGCCTTTTAGCTACTGAAAGTGGCATTAGACTTACACTAGCTCTAAGGTCACACAAGCAATGGTTGAATTACAAAGGTCCCAAAGCACATGGCAGATTAAAACTACCAGGATCACCAATCTTCTTTTGGATGATGGTCTTTTGAATAATGGCGCTACATTCATGAGTAATAACCACCATACCTTGCAGCTCTTTAGTCCTCTCCATTACTGCATCTTTGAGAAACTTGGCGTATTGAGGAACCAGCATGAATGCATCCATCAAAGGCATGGTTATTTGAATCTCACTCATTTGCTTTTCAAAGAGAGCTCTATACTTCTCCACCAATTGCTTCTTAATGCGCCCAGGAAATGGGAGTTTTGGTTTGTATGGTGGTGGAACAAAGGGGGTTTTCTTGTACACAACTTTTTTCTCTCTTTGTTTCTCCCCAACTTTTTTCTTGCCTTCTCTTTGAACCACATAGTCTTCAGCAATCACACTTTCATCATTTTGAAAGTTCACCTCCCCATCTTGTCTCTCAATGTCCTCATTGAGTTTGGAATGCGTGGTTGGTGGTTGTAGTGCTCGCCCACTTCTCAATGTGATTGCATTGATGTACTCTCTAGGATTAGTCTCTGAATTTCCCGGGAGAGTATCTTGCTTCCTTGATGTTGATGCATTTCCCTTGGTTTCCATTTGCTGAAACTTGGAATTGAGGGATTCTATCTTTGAGTTCAGTTCGTTGTATGTTGAGTCCACCTTATTGTGTATTTCTGCCATCTTTTTGCTTAAGTCCATTGCTCCTTGTGCTTGTCCTTGTAGAATTTGCTGGAGCATATTCTTCATGTCCATATCTTGTGGTGGTGAAGCTTGTTGTTGCCCTTGCTGCACAAAACCAGGTGGATGTTGTGGTCGTGGCTGAAAGTTGTTCGTGCCTCCTTGGTTTTTGAGAAAATTTCTTTGGTTCCCTTGGTAGTTGTTCTTGGGAACAAACCCTTGTTGTTGGTTGTATGGCACAAAAGGCTTTTGTGGAGGCACTTGGTTATGACCTTGTTGTGGATAAACCTGGTCTTGTGGGTTCTCCACATTGTTGCTTCGGTAGGATAGATTGTTGTTGTTGTTGTTCCTATAGTTGTTGTAGCCCCTTTGAAATCCTTGGCCACTAACATAGTTGACCTCTTCTCTGAGATCCTCATTTGGTTCTTGATGAGGTCCATGTCTGTCTTTATAATCACCCACATAATGTACTGATTTTTGAGAAGCCTGCAGCAGCCTATCCATCTTGTCATTGAGGGCTTTCATTTCCCTTCTTCTTTGATCTTCGGTATCTCCTCCACATCTTGATGATCTTTCATAGTCCTCACTATAATTCACATCACTTTGGGCTAGGTTCTCCACCAAATGAAGACCATCTTCTATCTCTTTCCCCAGGAAATTTCCATTGCTTGCAGTGTCTAGAAGCATGCGAAATTTAGGAAGTACACCTCTGTATATAGTGCTTAGTAGAGACTCTTCAGAAAATCCATGGTGTGGACATTGCATTGTATAACTCTTGAACCTTTCCCATGCTTCACAGAAACTTTCGTTGCTCCTTTGAGTGAAGCTAGAGATGTCATTTCTCAGCTTTGCTGTTCTTGAGTTGGAGAAAAATTTGGCTAAGAAAGACTTCTTGCATTGATCCCAAGAAGTGATTGAACCTTGTGGAAGTGTCTTCTCCCATAGGTGTGCTTTGTCCCCAAGAGAAAATGGGAACA
Source organism: Alliaria petiolata (assembly GCA_020283515.1). NCBI lineage: Eukaryota > Viridiplantae > Streptophyta > Magnoliopsida > Brassicales > Brassicaceae > Alliaria > Alliaria petiolata. Next base: position 471,405,833 of record JAHZTW010000001.1, on the reverse strand, counting down.
ATCTCAGCTTGAAACCATCCTCTGAGATCCCATTGATCTTTGTCATGCTGCAGATTCGATCGAACTCATCCAAGTGGTCCAAAGGATCTTCCATTGGTAGTCCATGGAACTTGTTGTTCTGCACCATAGAGATCAACCCACTCTTGATTTCGAAATTGTTGTTTTCAACTGGAGGGGGGATGATGCCTTGGCGATTGCCATGAGTGTTAGGCGCATCTCCAGCTCCAATATGACATGGCTGTTTAGGTGGGTGCTGTGGCACTCTTGCTGCTTGAGCTATTTATTGCTGTTCAAGATAATGAGGTGGTGGTTGACAACCTGCTTCCTGCGGATTGTCCATGCCCAAACGTGCTATATAGGCTGCTCTTTCTTGTTCTCTTCTTGCAAATGCTCTTCTACTCAGTCTATGAATGTTGTCTATTGGTTCAACAAGATCTTGTTGTCCTCTAGACCTCAAGTTCATGCACCTTTAGAGAGAAAAAACAGAGCAAGCAAAAGAGATTAGTAATGAACCGAAAAATAAAACTTAGTCTCAAGAGGATTTAAAATCCTAATGCACAAAACATATCCCAAATGGCAACGGCGCCAAATTGATAACAGGATTTTGCCTATCAATTACTCAATCCTACTACACATGTCATTGTAGAATTTGAGGATCAATCCATATGGGTTTGTTGTGACACAAGGAATTCATAAAACTTCTTAATCTAAGCAAGTTTAGTGAAGGTTTTGGTAACTGATTAGTAACATTAAACAAGGTGAGAGACAAATTAACTTCAAGATAAGTGAAGCACAAAACAGAGTTTCTAAAAGGTTTTTGTAAATTTTGGAAAGATGAATCCAAGGTTATGGTATTGATTTTCAGGTATTTAAAAGTGTAATCAAGATGTCATTCTACTCATGTAAATGCTAATCCCCAAGCTTAGAACTTCAAGAGTAGATTAAATCACTTTCATGAACTTAATCGTTTCATCACATTTTTAATTAAGAACAAACTTTCATTTGTGATCAAAGATGCAACATGCATAAAGATTCAATTCTAATCTGCTAATAAACACCTTAGACATTCACTTTCATGAGCTAAGTATGAAAATCTCTTGCTTAAATGATCCATAAATTTTACTAAACTTTTGGAGTAGAAAATTTCCTAGAAATCTAATTCAACATGATCAAGGCTGAAATTAGCATTAAGAATACTAAGCAAGAGGGGATATGGAAGAATTAACTTATAGACATCAAGATTAACACCTTAAACACCCTAGATCTAACCAACCTTAGATTCTGAAAAACTACTCACAACTCATAATCAAACCGATGAAAACTTGTAAAAA
>JAHZTW010000001.1:471380524-471392467 GCA_020283515.1 Alliaria petiolata | reverse complement strand
CGATCCAGTTTTCCAGGGACACGTATCGACGAGATGGATCGACGAGCCACGCCGATCCAGATTTTCAGGGGCATGGATCGATGAGATGGATCGACGTAGTCTCGTCGATCTAAAATTCCAGGGAGTCGGATCGACGTACCAGATCGACGTACCACGCCGAACTAGGAGCCAAGACCATGAACCGGATCGACGTACAAGATCGATGAGTCGTCGATCCATATTTATTTTGGGTGTTGGATCGACGAAACAGATCGACGAACACGTCGATCCAACCCCAGACGAACTCTTTTTCCTTCTTTTCATGGGTCCCCCTATAAATACTCTTTAGACCTAATTTTTCTAAGTATCTTTTTATCTCTTGTTCTTAGCATTAACTCTTAGCCATTTTTGGCAAAAACCTTGTTTATGCTTTGGATTTGTTTTTAATGCAATATCTTTCTTATATTTCTTGCTTATCTTCTCTAATTATGTTTAGTTTTTCTCTAATCTTTGATTTGATTGGCTTAAACATGATTAGTGAGTAGTTTTCTTAGGAACTTAGGGATGGGGTAGATTTAGGGAATTTTATTGGTTCAATCTTGCAATCTAGGATAGATTCTTTCTAATCTCTTCTTATTAAGTAGTTCTTAATGCCAAATGGCTAATCTTTGCCATTTTTTGATCTTAGGCATTTCATCCACCCACCAAGTGTTTGATGAAATGCTTGAACCAACTTAATAAGAGATTTACATATTATAGCCTAAGACATTAGATGTTTAGAGTGTTTATCATACCATTTAGACTTGTTATTAATGCTTGTTGATTATCCTAATGCTAACACATCATTAGTTCATTGGGGTAATTAACAAAGGGATTTGAGCCACACATCATGGTCTTATCTTGATTAAGAGTTCTAGGTATAGAGTTTGCTTGTTTAGTAGCTTAAATGATTGCAAGAATGTTCCTTTAGATTCCCAAATCAATGATTCCATCCCTAGGTTTCGATTTAGTATAATTGATAATCTTGCTTAGTAGTAATCCTTGCTTAGTTTCTTGATTAGCTTCAATTAAGGTTTAATTTCATAGTTATTGCTTTAGTAGTATCTCCTTTAGCTTGTAGCTTGCTTTTAATGCTTGTTTGTGACTTGAATTTGTCCATTTTAGCTTAGCTTAAACTAGACTTTGCATTCTTAGTGAATCATCTCCCAAGATGGATTGATACCTTAAATATTGCAATGATATGAGCAATTAAGGAATTGCTAGCAAGCTAAAAACGCTTGTTTCAGTGACAAAATAACTCAAAGACACAATTTGAAGAAGAAACGAATTCTTTGTATTAATCAAGATTGAAAGGTGCTTTAAAAATGAGACAGGATGGAGCTTTATATAGAGCTCTTACACACGTTGCTAAAGATCTAAAACAAGAAAAGAAATCAAAAACTTAAGAAAACTAGCCGTTGGACAATTATAAGCAAATCGGGCAAAAATAAGGGAAGTAAGGTCTCCTTTGTATCTGGACTGTTTGAGGGGATATGTGAGCTTCTCTGGAACATTCTGGTTGTCATTGAATTTGTCCAAATCGCAGAAGTCTTGGTGATAGAGCCGTTGGTGAGTTATGACCCCAAGTGTGAATGTGTTGAATGCTCTTGAGTCCAAGTAAGGAAACTTGAAGTGGGGGAGGATCCGCCTGATCCTCTGGGTGATAGTGCAGCTAAGGACGTCTCTTACAGCTTCTAGATAGTTTTCATTAACTCTTGGACGCCAAAGATACGTTTGAAGCCTCGTAAACCTGGAAAGTTCCATATAAGACAACTTGAATAACTTTCACGTCAGAGCTGGGTTTGGTATGAATCCAAGTCGACAAGCTCCCTGGTTGAGTCAAGATTCCATTTCAAGTCGGGTTGTAGCTTAATTCCTTCTGGTTCGGTCGGAATCCTCCAATTAGTGCTCCTCTGTCCAAATCGGGAAAGCTCCGGTTCACCCAACTTGTAAAATTAATAACTCCTAGAAAAAAATGAATTTGGTCTTGATTCCAACTCTTCGTAGACCTCTGATGAGTTGAGAATCCAAAACAATTGGATTTGTTGTTTGGTTCATCTTGGTTTGGCTGGAATGTCTCGAAGAGTGATCGTTGGTCTCCATCGGGTCCATTGGAGATCTTCCAGATTGCTTCTTCAATAACTTTGTCATATGAGCTCAGATTGAGCTGATTCCACTTCGGCATGATTCTCTGAGGAGTTGAGTTTCTATGAAAAGTTGGTCTACGACTTGTTTCCTTCTTGGCTTCTAATAGCTTCTGGATGGGTTTAAAAAATGTGAACCAATTTGCCTCATTAAAACCTTTCCTGGAAAACCCATTGGGATAAAACCAAGGATAAGGAAAGAAAGTACAAATGGTCACTGACCATTTATAAGCTTTGGCCTCACCTTCAGATACAACATCAGCAACAGGTTCTAGCATTGCTTCCATTTGATAAACTTCAGTGCTGGGCATGATCATACTCTGCTCCATGGGTGGTGATGTCCATGATATTGTATCATAAACACACGTTTCTTCAATCCACTACTGCATCATGTAGTTTCTTTATTTCGAGAGTATTGTTGAGATACAAATTCGTTAGACCCGCGATCGAATGATGCGATTCGGGGTTGAACGGTTGTATCATGGGACTCATGAATCGTAATTATACCTGTCACACTACGGGTGGTTCTTTGAGTTAAGGAAATAGATTGCGATCTCGACTCCGTTTTAGTGTTTCGGTTTTACCGATTTATTATTTACAATTTTTCCATAACACGTTTTATCCGGTTTTGATTATCTTTTATTTTGTGATTAAATCAACTATTCCATATTTCTAAATTATTGGTCTTACAATCTTAACTCAAAGAAATCCATTCATGTTCGATAAACATATAACATATTTTAATCACGAGTAAATAAAAGTTTTTCATTGATCGATTTCAAAACGATTTATTCGGATTTTTAATCGGTTTTATTACTCTCGTCTTATTGGTTGGAATCAATAAAACGATAGGCATTACAATCATTATGTAATCACCGATTTCGATTCGGTTCGGTTTTTCAGTTCTGAATAATTTGCCCAAGGATAAACTATGTCCTTTATTTTTCTTCTGATCTTTTCATCGTCATTTGGAGACATGAATTTCTCTTTTTTCCTTACTCGGTTACATCTTTTCTAGTTTTTAGAGTGAATCTACTGCTGACCATTTTATCAGCAATTAATGAAGAAGCAGATAAAGAACCAACAAGAAAGAAAGAAAGGGAGCAAGAAGCAAATAGCAAAGCAAGAGGGAGCAATGCATGTTTTAAAGACGATGATACATACTATTCTAATTAATTTAGTTTATGTCTAAAAGTATTAAGCAAAATACAAAAGTAATAGTATGTACGCTGTAAAAAAAAGGGTAATAGTATGTACATAATCGTATGTATTTATATGCTTTTAATTATTGTGTGGACGAACCCCTTACCCCATAATATTATTTATGTTTTATCGATTTTTAATTTAAATGCATGATTATCATCAATTTGAGTTGTAATAATTTAAAATATTATACATATCATATATTTTTATTTTTGTTAAAATCAAGTTATATGTCATACGTTTTGTTATTGTAGTGCATACAATTTAATCAATATTCAAGTATTATTATTATAGTAAGGATTTTTTATTTTTTAAAGTTTAATAAATAGTATATGATTTTAAGCATGTTATAAATATATTAAAGAATTATTTTTATTAGAAATGTGATGATGTGGCATGATTATAGAGAGTTTTTTTATTATGATGTGGATGGCTTTAGGAGCCCCAAACTTCTTCTTTCATTTAGTATAGATAGATAGATAGATTACTTTCAATCTCTTAAAAACAATAATTAAAATTCAGAGTTTTAGTATAAAAACATAGATTTTGTTTTCTGCATATGACATGGTTTAATTTTTTAAAAACATACATAAACATCTAAGAAATAGATATATAATATTACTATAAGAAATTGTGTTCAATATAGAATGCATTTTCAATCTATTTTATCTATTGCGATGCTAAATAAAATAGCACATGTACTTACTTTAATGTACATACTAGATTCTCATCTTCGCGCCTGCGCGGGCAAATTTCTTTATAAAATTAAATTACATAGTTTATAAAATAAGATATGATAAATGAGATTAATGTGTTCTTTTTATAATTATAAGAATTGTAGATTGGTTTTATATGTTATGAGAATTGAAATTAGATTTTGGAGTTCGTGCGAGATAAGTATTTTTGAACTTGGTTAACATTCGATAATCTAGTATGGAATTTAAAAAATGAAAACATAACAGATTCAATCTTACGTAAACACGTACTTAATAGAAAATTCGATTCAATCGGACATATGATATGATTATATAAACTTATTCTAAAATTTATGTGTTATAATTTCATAGATATATATAATTATTATATAATAAATAAATAAAGCCGTTAACGTTAATGTTTATCAGGTTAGGCAGACAAAGTTTCAATGAATTCTTTTATTGAAATCTTTTATTTTGCCCTTTCGTTATTTTCCGTAAATTTTAGAATAGATTTATATAATCATATCATATGTTGTTCTGCGCTCTTCTTCTCCTTCTACCTTTTTATTCTCTCTTCTTCTTCTCGGTTCTTTTTCTTTTTCTCTCTTCTTTTTCTCCGTCTTTTTCTTCTTCTTTTTCTTCTCCATTCTTCTCCCGTTTTTCTTCTTCTTTTTCTTCTCCATTCTTCTCCCGTTGTTCTTCTTCTTCTTCTCTGTTCATCTTTCGTTCTTCTCCAGTATTCTTCTGCTTCTCTTTATTCTCTGTTCATATCACATTTGTTTTTTTTCTTCGTTCTTCTTCTCCGTTTTTCTCATGTTGTTGTTGTTGTTCTTATTCTTCTTTTGCTTCTCCGTTCTTCTTCTTCTTTTTATTCGCACTCCGTTCTCCGTTCTTTTTCTTCTTCTTCTTTTTTGTTCTTCTACTTTTTTTTTGTTATTTTCCATTCTTCTTCTTTTTCGTTCTTCTCTGTTTTCTCCATTATCCGTTCTTAATCTCCCTTCTTCTGCTATGTTCTTCTTCTTCTTCTTCTTCTTCTTCTATGCTCTTCTATGTTATTCTTGTCTGTTAATTCTCTTTCCATCTTCTCTCTTCTTATTCTTCGTTCTTCTTTTTTTTTTCTTCTTCTTTCTCTTCTTCTTCTTCTCTGTTCTTCTCATGTTGTTGTTGTTGTTGTTCTTCTTCTTCTCCATTTTTCTTGTGTTCATCTCCGTTCTTCTTCTGCTTCTTTTTCGTTCTTCTTCTTTTTCTTTTCTGTTCTTCTCCCGTTTTGATTCTTCTTCTTCATCATCTTATCCTTTTTTCTGTTCTTCTTCTCCATTCTTCTTCTATGTTTTTCTTCTCCTTTCTTCTTTTTCTCCGTTCTTCTTCTTCTTCTTTCTTCTCCATTCTTAATCTATGTTCTTCTTCTTCTCCGTTCTTCTTCTTTATTCTTAGACTCAGTACCAACCTAGATTCTAACCCGCACAGGTGCACCGGTTTAGGTTTTTTTTTTTAAGATTAAACTGTCTAATTTACCAAATGTGATATGTGAAATAAAGTTTATAATGTGTTTTTATGGTTATATGAATTATAGATTTTTTTTTAATGTGTTATGAGGAATTGAATTAAATTTTGTAAATACGAAAATATGTTCCTTCTCTGTTCTTTTTCTTCATTCTTCTTCTCCATCGTTCTTCTTCTCTTTCGTTCTTCATCTCCTTCTCCAAACTCCGTTCTTCTTCTTCTTTTTTTCTATGTTCTTTTCTGTTCTTCTTAAATTTGTAAAATCCCTCTCCTCTAAATGTTTAGGAATCATTTTCTAAAAATTAGCATAATTTTCTTGATGTTTAAGGAAAACATTTTTACACATTCCAACATATTTATAAACATCTAGCTTTCTAAACATTTAAAATCGTTTATCTACCCCAACTATTTTAAAGTTTTAGGAACTTACTGAATATTTGCAAACCAGTCCTAAAAAATTGTAAATTTTTCCTAAACACTTTCTTACACGACCAATGAAGATGCTCTAAATAGGTTTCCATCATTCTAAACGTTTTAACTATTTTCTAAATTATTTTTAAATATGTGTAGTTTAATTTTACTAAACATTTTCCAAAAAATGAGCGAATAGTATCTTTGAAAAAAGTTTAAAAAATGTGCAATTTTATTTTTCGCCAAAAAAGAACTGCTAAAAAGAGTTTTCTGAACAAACATAGAATCAACTCAAAAAGTCTCATATAAAAACATATAACTGATATAAACATGAAATTTGATAATACTGTAAAATAACCATTTCTTTTAATTTCTTAGTCGATATAGAATCTTATCTGTTTTAGATTGAGATCCTGGCTCGGTGGTGGCTCTTGATCACTTTTACTCTTTCTTCCCTAAACTTATCAAAGAAACATCGGTCTAATCATATGCTTTATCTAAAAACTTATTTTTGAGTTGTGACTAACTGAAAGCTCTGAAATACTCTTTTTATAAGGCTTTTAGAACCTCCTCACCCAATCATAATTTTCTCTAATTATAAGTTTGTATAAAAGACGCCAAACAGAATGGCATGGCCCATATTCTGTCCATGGGATGCTCGTCCATCTCTTTAGGAGTTTCACTTGCCCAATCTTCATCAATGTCACGGAACGTTTGCTCTTCTTCTTCTTCCTCATCTTCCTCTTCAAATCTGTTAGGACCCCCTTACCCTTTCTTCATCTTCACTTTTCTGTTTGAACAAAAAAAGTATATGCCATCATTAGTGATCATAATTTGAGATTAAACTTTAATGGATATCAAATGTCTGGAAAAGTAAGACAAAAAATGTTAATAACAAACAAATGCACTGCAATGTGAAGAAGACAGTGCTCATCATGCCGCAAAGCAAAGACTAATTTGGGTCAATTTTTTCAGTGTGAGCAATATCCTCAATCCTAATACGGTATGAATTTGCTCAACATCAAATTCAATACAACTTCTGACGCTAAGGTTTTCATCCTTATTAAGACAAAAGCAAATTCCTCGAATGTTAAAAATTAAACATACCAATTGTGTATCTTTTTGTGGTGTAGTATATATAACAGTTACAGTCCGACCAAGAATCTAACTGACTGTGCAATTAAGCATAATGCTATGACATTTTAATATGTTTGTTTTTTTTTGTGTGCAAACTTTGATTTCATTAATCTTAATCTGCTAACTTACACCATAAAGAGGGAATTAGCCATCCTCTTTGATAACTACAACAAAGCATAACAACAATTGAAATTAAAACAGATAGATCATCATGATAAATTGACAGCGAATAGGAGCGATGGCTCAAATGCGTCGATGATTGCTTCACGGCAAAGCCGCCATGATGCTGAAACATAGTCACTTTGAATTGTGACGTTGATAGCCAATCCTCACCTCCAAGGTCTGTCGAAACAGGCTTGGTTGCTTCTTCTGGCCCCGTAGAGACCGCTACACAAGAAAGCAAATCGGCAAAGAAAATGGCAAACATTTTCGGTATTGAATCCGAAAAAATACACCCTATCATAGAAAGGGGAAGTGTGGAAAAGGTTCTCTCCCTGTTAAAGGAGGAGGGTGATAGTTTGTTTTAAATAACAAAATACACTTTAGCTTTTATAGTTCCCAAGCCCATTGACTTCTCTATAACCTGTTAAGTAATTAATAGAAGCCATCAAGATCTATTGAAAACATTAATTTCATGAAGTTCAATGGAAGCATGGATCACGATTTTACCATAATTCAATCAGTCCCACAAAGTAGAATAGCAAGGTTTGAATTCTGACCTTGTGATAATCATCGAGTCCAAGTCATTTAACGTCAACGGTTCCAAAAAAAGGCCACATCCATTTTTGTTGAGCAATCTAATAGTTATTTAATCATGCACCATTTCCTTCAAGAAACAAATCAAAACAATATTACTCATTACAGCGGTAAGCAAATCAAATCAGAAAAAATCTAATTGTCACCTGATTCACTCTCAGTTATAACATTTATGCAAGTCTCAAAATCCTCAAGCTCGCTTTACCCATTTCCATTGAAAACTGCAAGTTCTAAATTCTCCACATCGCAGTTTGGCACAAGCGCAGGTTCCTCCTGAACAATGACATAAACTAATCAAAACAACATAACCTTCCATACCTTAAGAAGAATGACTTCTTTCTTATTTTCTTTTTGTGTTGACTAAAAATTCAAAAGATCAATCTAAAAGAGAATACACATAAAGCGACCAATCCATGAATTGTCAATGCAGACACAATGAAGGAGGAACCTAACTTTAACTTCTGAAACTATCTATATGCTTATACTCAAGCAGAATTTCAAGCATCAATCTGAAACAACAACGAAGGACCAAAATAAATCTTTAGACATTCAAGTTCTGATAGAAGAGAGAGTAATCAATCAGTACCGTCCAATTTCTGGTTTTATGCAACCGCCCGGAAAGGGCATGAATACAATATGTAACATCTCCTCGAGCAGGGGTCTGTTGGAACAAAAATTAATAAAGACATTGGACTTTTTTGAGTGTTTTTGTGAATAAGAGATGGGTTGAAGCCCAAACAAATGGAATGTTTTCATTGGTTATAACTCTTTGTGGGAGTAACAAATATCCCACATTGGAAACTTGAAATGTTTTCAAGTCTTCTCTCGTCTTATATACGATGGGTTACCCTCTCTTTTTCAATCATCAGATCAGATAATCAGATCATTAGATAAGCTATTCAGATCATTAGTTGAATATTAATCAAAGTAAAAGCTAAACACACGTTTCTTCAATCCACTACAGCATCATGTAGTTTCTTTATTTCGAGAGTATTGTTGAGATACAAGTTCGTTAGACCCGCGAACGAGTGATGTGATTCGGGGTTGAACGGTTGTATCATGGGACTCATGAATCGTGATTGTTCCTACTACGAGTGATTCTTTGAGTTAAGGAAAGAGATTGCGATCTCGACTCCGTTCTAGTGTTTCGGTTTTACCGATTTATTATTTATGATTTTTCCTTAACTCGTTTTTATCCGGTTTTGATTATTCTTTATTTTTTGATTAAATCGACTATTCCGTATTTCTAAATTATTGGTCTTACAATTTTAACTCAAAAAAATCCGTTCATGTTCGATAAACATATAACAGATTTTAATCACGAGTAAATAAAAGTTTTTCATTGATCGATTTCAAAACGATTTATTCGAATTTTTAATCATTTTTATTACTCTCATCTTATTGGTTGCAATCAATAAAACGATATGCATTACAATCACTATGTAATCACCGATTTGGATGAATCCTTCTCCGCCGTCTCCTCCTTCCGCCATCACGACCTCTCTCCTACCAAAACACCTCCCGACCTCTCTCCACTCCTTCTCAGCCGTCTCCTCCTTCCGCCATCACGACCTCTCCGGCGTCTTCCTCGCTTTTACATTTTGCAGAGGAAATAAAATGTTATGGTGTTGAATAGAATGAAACATACTCGATGAAATTTTCAAATCATGAAAATTGAAAATCAAACTAACTCAAAATGATAAAGTGTTCCATTTACCGTGCTCTGAGGTTAGAACAAATCTGATCTCAAAGACCTGCGCAAACACCGATCTGAGATTGTTTGAAAGCATGATCGGGAATTTGGTTCATCTCTGGTTTCTAATATTGTTAAGGGCTAAACAAAATCCTAGATCTAGGAGGATCAATGGAGGGGATTTGACGGAAGAGATCACAATGATCATCATATCATCGATCATCAATATCTTTTCTCTTCCGATCTGAGATTGTTTGAAAGCATGATCGGGAATTTGGTTCATCTCTGGTTTCTAATATTGTTAAGGGCTAAACAAAATCCTAGATCTAGGAGGATCAATGGAGGGGATTTGACGGAAGAGATCACAATGATCATCATATCATCGATCATCAATATCTTTTCTCTTCCGATCTGAGATTGTTTGAAAGCATGATCGGGAATTTGGTTCATCTCTGGTTTCTAATATTGTTAAGGGCTAAACAAAATCCTAGATCTAGGAGGATCAATGGAGGGGATTTGACGGAAGAGATCACAATGATCATCATATCATCGATCATCAATATCTTTTCTCTTATGAATTTGATTTTTAAAACAAATATTTGAATATAAGCTAATTGGTTATGGCGATAGACGATTTTTTTTTTTTGATAAAATGTAAATATTATTCCAATGAAACATTATAGGTCACACAGTAACCTTACACTTTGGTCCCATGGTAAAAAAGTAAAAACATGGAAGCAACCAAATCGGTGAAATAACATCCGCAATCTCGTGGTTACGGGGAATCTTCATCGAAGTAACTAGCTAAATTCCTAGGAAGGAAAAGAATAAGAGACAAGAAAGAATGAAAAAGAAACCGAAAACTCCAAACTGTTTGTCTCTGTTGATGAAAGTCCCTTCTCTGGAGGCCAGAACCCATATTGCTTCTCGATGAATTTGTGGTCCACGACAATAAGGACCAAATAAACTTCCGTGAGAAACTGTTTGGACGGAACCTCAACGAGCCAAGACACTGAGTTGAAAACACTGTCGCTACTATGATATGGAGCGAGACCAACTACAATGCAGAAGCTGTACTAACACCTTCACAGCCAAAACAGACGGTCGAAGAAACTCGGTCGATTCTTCAAAACAAACAAAATCCAAAACTCTAATCCAAACGATCCCTTTCGAGATTAGAGAACCAGAAACACAAAATCAATAGTCTAATCCCAAAGACCGGAGTTGCCCATACCTTGTACCCAATCTCGGAGAAGCCACAGCCGGTCGGGATCTGTTCAATTTTGGCGCCGGAAGGACGGGTAAGAGAAACACGGCGACCCACATTGAGGGAGAGGAGCAGACCGGAGCGCATTCCAAAAACAGTCACGTGGTCTTAATCTCGGAGCCATCCCGCCGAGAAAACTGAAACCTAATTTGCCGGGCCAGAGAACTGCAACACCTTGTCGCCAAAAGTCGTTGCCTGACCACCAAGATAAGATTCTGGTGTCACTACAAGAAAACACGCGATTTGCGATGGAAATTGCTACACGACGGTTTTGCTACGAAAATAGGCTCCGTAGCAAATCTCTCGCAAAAGCGCGAGGACAAGGATCGTCGCAAAACCGTAGTAAAATTGCGAGAGACTTGTGAGAGAATTGCAGCAGAGAACATGTCTGTCGCAATTCTCTCGCAATTTGCGACGACCTTGCGACGATTATAGTCCTTTCGCCATTTGTGAGGGATTTGCGACAGAGCTCTCGCTTATCTCTTGCAAATTTTGAATTTTTCCAAAACATAAAAAATCAATTTAGAAGTGTTTATAATCAAAATAGATGATAATCAAAAGCGCGAGGACAAGGGCCCCGCAAAACCGTAGTAAAATTGCGAGAAACTTGGGAGAGAATTGCAGCGGAGACCATGTCTGTCGCAATGTCCTCGTAATTTTGTGACGACCTTGCGATGATTATAGTTCTTTCGCCATTTGCGAAGGATTTGCGACGGAGATCTTGCTTATCTCTAATTTATCCAAAACATCAAAAATACATTTAAAAAGGAATTTATATTCATTTGATGATGATTAAAAGTGTTTATAATCAAAATAGATGATAATTTAGTGATACTGATATGTCTATATTTTGCATAATTTTAGCATCCATTTAGTATAAGTTTCTCTTCATTTAGGAGTCTAATTTAGCATCATTGTATTGCATTGTATCATTTAGAGTCCTAGAGTGTTTTTGCATGGTCCTTGCATATTTTGTTGCATTTGGAGTTTGTTTTAGGTACTTTGGAGGCTAGGAAGACTATTTGGAGATTGGTGGACAAGTTGGAGTCAAGGAGGAGTTGGAGAACAAGAATGAGGAAGTGTCTGGCATCACATCGGTTTGTGACCCATCGG
>JAHZTW010000001.1:471352047-471378546 GCA_020283515.1 Alliaria petiolata | reverse complement strand
ACAACAACACCTTTGAGGTCAAGCCAGCTTTCATTTCCATGGTTCAACAAGACAAGTTCCATGGTTTGCCAATGGAAGATCCACTTGATCACTTGTATAACTTTGATAGAGTTTGTGGGTTGTTCAAGATGAATGGTGTGAGTGAGGATGCTTTCAAGCTAAGACTTTTTCCCTTCTCTCTTGGGAATAGAGCAAGGCAATGGGAGAAAAACTTTCCTCAAGGTACTATCACCACTTGGGATGATTGCAAGAAAGCTTTCTTATCTAAGTTCTTCTCCAACTCTAGGACCGCCAAGTTGAGGAATGACATCTCAAGTTTCACTCAAAAGAATAATGAGTCTTTTAATGAAGCATGGGATAGGTTCAAGGGCTACACAATGCAATGCCCTCATCATGGCTTCACACAAGAGTCTCTACTAAGCACCATCTATATAGGGGTCCTTCCAAAGATTAGAATGCTTCTTGATACAGCAAGTAATGGAAACTTCTTAGGAAAAGAAGTAGAAGATGGTTTGGAGCTTGTATAGAATCTTGCCTTGAGTGATGGTAATTACAATGAAGACTATGATAGAGCTCCAAGGGGAGGTGAATATGAATCTCACAAGAGAGAAATGAAGTCTCTACATGACAAGATGGACAAGCTCATGTCCTCCACTCAAAGGGATGTACATTTTGTTAGTGGGAATCAAGAAAATTGTGATGATCAAGTTGAGTCTCAAGAGTGTCAAGAAGTGGTAAATTTCGTGGGTGGCCAAGGAGGCTACAACAACAACTACAATAACAACTATAAGGGGAATAACTACCTCTCTTATAGAAGTACTAATGTAGCCAACCCCGAAGACCAAGTCTACCCTCCTCAAGCTACTCAAAGCACACATTTAGTACCTTACAACAATCAACAAAAGGGTTATGCACCAATGTCTAATTACCAAGGAGGAAACCAAGGCAACTATGGTGGTCCTAAGTACAATGCTCCACCAGGTTTTACTCAACCTTTACAAGGTCCTCCACAAGACAATGTTCAGCTTATGCTTCAACAAATACTTCAAGGTCAAGCCCATAGTGATGCTAATATGGGAAAGAAAATTGTTGAAATTAATACAAGGATGGATTCTTCACTCAATGAGCTTGCAACTCAAATAGGAGGTCTTCAACAAAAGTTCAAGCAACTTGAGAAAGCCAAGGCTTCTAGCTCCAATTTTCAAGGCACTTTACCCGGTAAGCCCGAAGCTTACCCAAAAGAGTATTGCAATGCTATCTCCACTATTGATGAAGATGAGTATGAGCTTGTTGTGCTCGAGTTTGAGAAACTATTCGAAGCTCCTTGTGATACATCTACATTCAATGAGGACATTGAAGTTCAAGATGGGGATGGGGTCATTGCAAATGACTCTATAGTTGTTGTTACTGAAATGGGTAATGAAGTGTTTGATGAATCTTAGACTTCTACAAAAGCAAGAGTTGAAGAGAGAGTAAGAGAAGTGGTTAAGAATAGTGAAGTAGTAGCTTGTGATCCCCTTGTCTATAAGCCACCACTCCCATATCCTGAGCGGATTTTGACTAAGGCACAAAAGAAAGTGCTCTCAAGCTTTAGAGGAAGTATGGAGAAAGTTTGTGCACCTTTGCCCAAGGGGGAGAGTTTGTCTCAGGTCAAGGATCAAATAAGGTTCATCAAAGACTTGCTAGCTAATAGGGAGGATGTAGAAGAGCTGATGGAAAGCCTTGATCCACCAAGCACAACAAAGGATGAGCCTAAGACTATTCCAAAGCTTGGTAATCCCGTAAAATTTTTGATTTCTTGCTCTCTTGGGAATTTGAAGATTGATGAGGCCTTGTGTGATTCGGGATCAAGTGTCAATGTGATGTCCCTTGAATTGTCAAAGAGCCTTGGGATTACAAACCTAAAGAAGTATCCATCACCTATTACCTTTGTTGATGCTTCCTCAAGGCAACCAATAGGCCTTGTAGAAGATTATCCTTTGAAGATTGGTGAGTGTCTAGTCCCAACTGACTTCATAGTCATGGTCATGGTTAAAGCAACATCGTTGCCTCTTTTCCTAGGAACCCCTTTCCTCAATACAGTTGGAGCGAGCATTGATTTCACCAACAAGAAGGTGGTTCTCAAGAGTGTTAATGATAAGGTCTTCTATCCCATGAAGCCTCCTTCCTTTGGTTTTTGTGGCACAATCACATGTGCTACCATGGAAATGGATGAAAAACCACCATATAAAAAAGAGCAGCTTATGGGATTCACTTGCGTGATGCTGAAGGGTAATGACACCTTGGAAAACAATGAGTATGATGGGTCAAGCTTTGATGGTGTGAGTCTTCTTGCTATGTTTGATGGGATCAATGTGAGTGAACATACAGCTGAGCCACCAAAGTGGGCAAGAAGGAGGTCTAAGAAGAAGAAGAAGGTGTCAAGCATTGGAGCAAACACCATGTTCATCGAGAGGGGAGGAGGAAGCTCTTGTCCTCTTCAAGATCCTCCACATGCCTAAGGGTTTGAAAAGTCAAGCTTAGTGACTTTAAACAAGCGCACTTGGGAGACATTCCCATGTTATCCTTGTATATATTCTTGTTTTTCATTTCTAATATTGTATTTTTAAGTGTTGGTGATTGTCAGGTTTGAGCCATATGAATTGAACTTTGATGGAAAGCATGAAAAGAGAAATTTTTGGGAGGCATCGGTTTGCAGCACCTCGGTTTGGCAAAATGAGGTGAGCCTGGCAGAACATCCATCGGTCTGGACGCCTCGGACTGGCAAACCGATGCAGCCCCAAAAGGTAGTCAACTCCTCCTCCTCAGTCAAATTCTAGGTAACATCTCCAAAACCATTGTAAATACCATTTGGATTTTTACTTTTGCATTTTGAAATCTTCTCTAAGCTTGGATTACATAAGAGACTGTCTAATTTAAGTTTGGGGGAGTATGGTGTATTTGATCTTGTGTTTTGTGTTCTTATTTTCCTTTTTTATGCATCTTTGAGTCTCATGCATTCATCTATGGCATTGAAAAAACAAAAAAAATTGAAAAAAAAAAATTTCGAAACTTTCAAAAAAATAGCATGTAGTTGCATTTGCATTTGTTATATAAGTAGTATTGAGTCTATCTTTCATATAGGATTGCATTCATGCATAGGGGACAATGATGATTTTTCCTTGTAAGGTGTTAAACTCATGAATTAGTTCAAGGCCCTAGTTAATAGTTGTTTGATGCTTTGTGTGCAAATTTTGAAAGTTAAAGTTGAACCCTACTTGGACCTCACCATTTGATATTCAAGTTTTAATTGAAGCAAGCTTTTAATAGATACCAACTCTCTTGAACTTGAACCTAATTTGAATAAGTAATTATCATGGTTATGCATTGCTAGAGAACTTTTGGATACCATATACATATTTGGGTTATCTTCTTTCCTTTTACCACTCTTGTTAACCCAAATAGCCGACTCTCATCTTTAGAGCGGTTGAAAACGAATTCCCTAACTAAGCTTCCTTTGAAACCTCTTCCTTATTGAGTGCATTAGGCTTTTTTCATCTTGTGAATTTAGCAAAAAGTGTTGAGTTTAGAGCGACAAGGATAGGCTTCCATGTAGCTAGCTCGAGAACAATGAGCTAGATGATAGGATAGGATTCTTGGGTGGGAATTTTGGCTTGATATTTGATGTGGAACAAGTAAGTGGGCGAAGTTGAGATGGTGAAAGGGGGAAAACGAAAATATTTGGAACAAGTGTTGGCATTGTATATTGTGCTCTAAGTGTTAAGAAAAGAAAAGAAATCCTCTAGAAATAAAAAGTAAAAGAGCCAAAAAAAAGGAAAAAAATATGGCTAAGATGTTATAAGAAAGAGGATAGCAAATTGTGAATGAAAAGAGAAAGAGCTTGAATTAAAAGTGTGCCAACACTTGTGGTTGTAGAAGAAGTTTTCCCCAAGTATTTAAAAGAGAAAAAGAGAAAGTGGTTCGAGCTTATGGGTTTGGCGAATTGCCTTGTAATGAGTAGCTTAGGTTGGACTTGGTGAGTGAGCTAAAAAGAAAATGAGAGTGAAGACAATTGTGTTACAAAGGGGTAGATGGAAGTTTGTCCTTGTATGCATAGGTTGCTTTTTACTCTTAGCATTTTGCCAAAGTTCACTTGTTCATTGAGAGATCCCTTGCATTGGAACCCCATGGAGTTGAGATCATCTTTATCTCAAAACCTTACCCAAAAACCAAACAAGTTTTCTAGCATTGTATGATTCATGATCCATGGTTACTACTTAATGAATGTTAAAGAGTTGGTGAAAATGAATGCTTGTGTAGGTTGAGGCTTGGGTTCACTTGAATGAGTATGGGTATGGCTAGACCTTTTGGAGTAGAAATTTGCATAAAGAGCATCCTAGAACTACTAACTAGGACCATTGAATTGATTTATTTGCTTGACACCTTTGGATTTGAGTCCCCACTTTCAAACCTCTCTCCTTGGCTTGTGTTTTATTTGCTTGTGGACAAGCAAAAGGCAAGTTTGGGGGAGTTGATATGTCTATATTTTGCATCATATTTTCACCCATTTAGTGTAAGTTTATCATCATCTAGGAGTATATTTAAGCATCATTGTATTGCATATTGATCATTTAGAGTCTAAGGTGTCTTTGCATAGTCTTTGCATATTTGTTGCATTTGGAGTGTTCCTCAGGTACATTTGGAGCTAAAGAAACCATTTTGAGCTTTGGGGATGAGTTCGGATCAAAGAAGAGTCGAAACAAAGATTGACAGAAGTTGTCTGGCATCACCTCGGATTGGAGCACCTCGGATTGCCAAACCGAGACGACCTTGGCAGAGAGTTCATCGGTTTGGCTCCATCGGTTTGGACGCGCGGAGCAGCTCGGGACGAAGCCACCAGAACCTCCATCGGTTTGGCCTCCTCGGATTGCCAAACCGAGACGACCTCGGCAGAGAGTTCATCGGTTTGGCTCCATCGGTTTGCAAACCGAGACGGACGCGCCAGAGTTCCCATCGGTCAAGACGCCTCGGACGGACAGGCCGGGACGCGTCCCTGATCTTGCATCGGTTTGGAGCCCATCGGTTTGGCAAACCGATGCGGTCTCTTTTTCCAGCCAAAACCGGGTCAATACCCGGTTTGTTCCGGGTTGACCCGGTCCGATCACTATTCACTATAAATACATTTTAGACCTAATTTTATGTCTCAACTTTTTTTTCTCTTGTTCTTAGCCTAAACTTTTAGCCTCTTTGAGAAAAACCTTGTTTAAGCTTTGAATCTTTGAGTTTAATGCAATATCTTTCTTAGATTTCTTGTTTTATCTTTCTCTAATCATGTTTAACCTTTCTCTAATCTTTGATTTGATGGGTTTAAGTATGGTTAGTGAGTAGTTCCTTAGAAACTTGGGGATGGGTTAGATTTAGGGTTTTCTAATGGATTAATCTTGCAATCTAGGATAGATTCTTTCATTCTCTCTTCTTATTAAGTGATTCCTAATGCCAAATAGCTAATCTTTGCTATTTTGGATCATAAGCATTTCATACACCCACCAAGTGTTTGATGAAATGCTTGAACCAACTTAATAAGAGATTTACATTTCTAGCCTAAGACATTAGTTGTTTAGAGTGTTTATCATGCCATTTAGACTTGAATTTAATGCTTGTTGATTATCCTAATGCTAAAACATCATTAGTTCATTAGGGTGATTAAGAAAGGGATTAAGGCCACACATCATGGTTTAATCTTGTTTAAGTGTTCTAGGCATAGATTTAGCTTGATTAGTTGCTTAAATGATTGCAAGGTTGTCTATTTAGTTTCCCAAATCAATGATTCCATCCCTAGGTTTCGTTTTAGTTAATTTGATAATCTTGCTTAGTAGCTAATCTCTTGTTTAGTGCTTGATTAGTAGTGATTAAGGCTTAATTTGATATTATTGCTCTAGTAGTGTTTCTTTTAGTTTGTGTTTTGCTTTTAATTATCATTTGTCACTTGAATTGTCAATTTAGCTTAACTTAAACTAGACTTTGTATTCTTATTGCATCAATCTCCCAAAATGGATTGATACCTCAAATATTGCAATGACATGAGCAATTGAGAAATTGCTAGCAAGAGATAAAAAAACTCTTGTATCAGATACCGTATCTAAAACTTGAAAAATGTATATCATAATGAAATCAACATAAGATATGTAGTTAATGTTAATAGAGAAGTACAATAGTTATAAGAGAAACGCTTAGGTACTTGTAACAATGTACAATTTCTTGAAAACTTATGATAAGTATAAGTTTGATAGGATGAATAAACACTTCGAACCATTTTAAAATAAAATTGAATATGAATATAAACGTATTTTTGATGGTTTTCTATAAAAACTCATTTACGACGGATTTCCTACGAATCACTCGCAAATCCATCACAAATAACATATTTGCGACGAATCTGTAGCAAATCTATCGCAAATTAGCGTGGGAGCGTTACTTGTAATGATACCTTATACCGTAAACTAGAAAATGTTTTAAAACCTTGCGAGGGAATTAAGATGGATCCATCGCAAATCTCTCCTTCTTTTCTTCTCTTCCTCTTTCGATCTCAATCTATTTTTTCCTTCTCTTTACAATTCTATTTCCCTCTCTTCTACTTCTCTTCAGCACTGGAACTTTTCCCCTCCCTCCCTCCCTCCCTCCCTCTCTCTCTCTCTCTCTCTCTCTCTCTCTCTCTCTCTCTCTCTCTCTCCAACATGGATGGTTAGCTTCCTCTCTCTTTGTTAGATGTAGGTTTGTTAGATTAATTAGTTATATTTGATTTATTTTAGGATTGATAATGTGTTAGATTTAAGATTTATATATTGTTAGATTTACGATTTGTTGAATTTAGAAATTTTTAGATTTTAAAATTGTTAGTATTTATTTTTTTTAATATTTAGGATTTGAATTTTGTTAGATTTATGCATTGTTAGCTTTAGGTTTGGAATTTTGTTAGATTTAGAAATTGTTAGATTTATATTTGGAATTTTGTGAGATTTATTTATTATTAGATTTAGGTTTGGAATTTGTTATATTTAGAAATTATTAGATTTCTAATTGACTTGTTGTTAGATTTTCAAATTATGAAATTGCTATAATTCAACAAATGTAATTAGATTTCTGTGTTTTCTTAGATTTATAAATATTTTTGTTAATATTATTTATGTTTCTTTTTTTGTTAAATTTGATTTTCCGAATATTTGTTTATAAGATACTTAATAATTTGCTTCAGATTTGCGACGAACGTTATAACTTCCGTCGCAAAACCGTCGTAACATTTGTGATGGATTTGCGACGAACTACACTTGCGGCGAAATTACAACACTTTTTCCCTCGCAAATTTGGAATTTTGTTCCATCGCACAATTTGCGACTGATTGCAACGAATATTAATTTGCGACTAACGAATTGCGACAATTTTGTTCGAGCAGCCTCTACTGAGCTTGAAGAGAGAGGCGGCGGCTAGGGCGAATTGGTTGAGAGAGAGAGAGAGAGAGAGAAGTTTATAACGCGTTCTAAAATAAAAGATCTTTTTTATGGCGATAGACGATTGTGAACAAATAACAGAGGAGAGTTGAAAAAAGTTTTGTATGTTTTAGTTGTTCCCGATTGGTAGAGACTGTACCTGTAAGCTGTTATTGTAGGCTTTTGGCTGTAAAATAATTTGGCTGTAAAAACGGTGACTATTACTTTATTCATTTGTAAAAGTATGATTGGTAATAAAAACTGTGTCACTTTTAAATATTATAATTAAAAAATTTATCTAGAATAGAAATTATATATTTTGATTTTGTTATGAATATAAATATTAAAAACAAATAATTTTTTTTAGTTTTTATTGAATTTTTTTTAATGGAAAACAAAGAAATTTAAAAATTAATCCATTAATAGAGTAAAATATATCTTCAAAGAAAGAGAAAATATTATAAATAATTAACAAGTTAAAATTTATATAATATGAGAGAAATATTTTGATTTTTTGGGCAAGAAAAAAAAGAAACAATTATTTATTTGTGTTAGTAAATTAAAAAATAAAAAATAAATAAAACCTACAAGCATAAGGGAGGAGAGAGAAAAATACAGAAAGTGTGTAAACAGTGGCTCAGGAAAAAAAAAACAAGAAGAAAATTTTGAAAATAACTTTAAGGGTGTTAAATATTTTAAAGTTTGCAAAGTGTGATTGATTGATTTTTAACTATTAAGGCTCTGAAATATTTTTTTTATTTGACATATAATCTGGTATATAGATGAAGGAAATAAATGGTTTGTTAGATTAATCTCCCTCCCTCCCTCCCTCCCTCCCTCTCTCTCTCTCTCTCTCTCTCTCTCTCTGTCTCTCTCTCTCTCTCCCTCCCTCTCTCTCTCTCTCTCTCTCTCTCTCTNCATTAGTTCATTAGGGTGATTAAGAAAGGGATTAAGGCCACACATCATGGTTTAATCTTGTTTAAGTGTTCTAGGCATAGATTTAGCTTGATTAGTTGCTTAAATGATTGCAAGGTTGTCTATTTAGTTTCCCAAATCAATGATTCCATCCCTAGGTTTCGTTTTAGTTAATTTGATAATCTTGCTTAGTAGCTAATCTCTTGTTTAGTGCTTGATTAGTAGTGATTAAGGCTTAATTTGATATTATTGCTCTAGTAGTGTTTCTTTTAGTTTGTGTTTTGCTTTTAATTATCATTTGTCACTTGAATTGTCAATTTAGCTTAACTTAAACTAGACTTTGTATTCTTATTGCATCAATCTCCCAAAATGGATTGATACCTCAAATATTGCAATGACATGAGCAATTGAGAAATTGCTAGCAAGAGATAAAAAAACTCTTGTATCAGATACCGTATCTAAAACTTGAAAAATGTATATCATAATGAAATCAACATAAGATATGTAGTTAATGTTAATAGAGAAGTACAATAGTTATAAGAGAAACGCTTAGGTACTTGTAACAATGTACAATTTCTTGAAAACTTATGATAAGTATAAGTTTGATAGGATGAATAAACACTTCGAACCATTTTAAAATAAAATTGAATATGAATATAAACGTATTTTTGATGGTTTTCTATAAAAACTCATTTACGACGGATTTCCTACGAATCACTCGCAAATCCATCACAAATAACATATTTGCGACGAATCTGTAGCAAATCTATCGCAAATTAGCGTGGGAGCGTTACTTGTAATGATACCTTATACCGTAAACTAGAAAATGTTTTAAAACCTTGCGAGGGAATTAAGATGGATCCATCGCAAATCTCTCCTTCTTTTCTTCTCTTCCTCTTTCGATCTCAATCTATTTTTTCCTTCTCTTTACAATTCTATTTCCCTCTCTTCTACTTCTCTTCAGCACTGGAACTTTTCCCCTCCCTCCCTCCCTCCCTCCCTCTCTCTCTCTCTCTCTCTCTCTCTCTCTCTCTCTCTCTCTCTCTCTCCAACATGGATGGTTAGCTTCCTCTCTCTTTGTTAGATGTAGGTTTGTTAGATTAATTAGTTATATTTGATTTATTTTAGGATTGATAATGTGTTAGATTTAAGATTTATATATTGTTAGATTTATAATTTGTTGAATTTAGAAATTTTTAGATTTAAAAATTGTTAGTATTTTTTTTTTTTAATATTTAGGATTTGAATTTTGTTAGATTTATGCATTGTTAGTTTTAGGTTTGGAATTTTGTTAGATTTAGAAATTGTTAGATTTATATTTGGAATTTTGTTAGATTTATTAATTATTTGATTTAGGTTTGGAATTTGATATATTTAGAAATTATTAGATTTCTAATTGACTTGTTGTTAGATTTTCAAATTATGAAATTGCTATAATTCAACAAATGTAATTAGATTTATGTGTTTTTTAGATTTATAAATATTTTTGTTAATATTATTTATGTTTCTTTTTTTGTTAAATTTGATTTTTCCGAATATTTTTTATAAAATACTTAATAATTTGCGACAGATTTGCGACGAACGTTATAACTTCCGTCGCAAATCCGTCGTAACATTTGCGATGGATTTGCGACAAACTACACGTGCGGCGAATTTACAACAATTTTTTCCCTCGGAAAGTTGGAATTTTGTTCCATCGCACAATTTGCGACTGATTGCAACGAATATTAATTTGTGACTAACGAATTGCGACAATTTTATTAGAGCAGCCTCTGCTGAGCTTGAAGAGAGAGGCGGCGGCTAGGGCGAATTGGTTGAGAGAGAGAGAAGTTTATAACGTGTTCTAAAAAAAAGATCTTTTTTATGTCGATAGACGATTGTGAACAAATAACAGAGGAGAGTTGAAAAAATTTCTGTATGTTTTAGTTGTTCCCGATTGGTAGAGACTGTGACTGTAAGCTGTTATTGTAGGTTTTTGGCTGTAAAATAATTTGGCTATAAAAACGGTGACTATTACTTTATTCATTTGTAAAAGTATGATTGGTAATAAAAACTGTGTTACTTTTAAATATTATAATTAAAAAATTTATCTAGAATAGAAATTATATATTTTGATTTTGTTATGAATATAAATATTCAAAACAAATAATTTTTTTTATTTTTTATTGAATTTTTTTTACATGGAAAACAAAGAAATTTAAAAATTAATCAATTAATAGAGTAAAATATATCTTCAAAGAAAGAGAAAATATTATATATAATTAACAAGTTAAAATTTATATAATATCAGAGAAATATTTTGATGTTTTGGAGAAGAAAAAAAAAGAACCAATTATTTATTTGTGTTCGTAAATTAAATAATAATAATAAAAAACCTACAAGCATAAGGGAGGAGGGGGAAAAGTAGAGAAAGTGAGTAAAAAGTGCCTCTAGAAAAAAACAAAAAAAACAATAAGAAAGTTTTAAAAATGACTTTTAAGGCTGATAAATATTTTAAAGTTTGAAAAGTGTGATTGGTTTATTTTTAACTGTTAAGGCTCTGAAATACCTTACAGTCCTCACAGCCTCTATGCCAATCACCCCCCTTATATTTTTTTTATTTGACATATAATCGGGTATACAGATGAAGGAAATAAATGGGTATCAAATCAGCTGAGTTGACTCAGTTTGTTCGGGTCTAAATCTTTTTGGTAACATGTTTAACTTAGATAGAATACTGTTTTTACTCCGAAACTATCCTTAATGAACTCGAAAATTATGTTTATTGTTTAATGGCATAAACTGTAATATCACACATGAGTGAATTTATTTATAAAGAGTCAAAAAGTGACTCTTTTTTAATAGAATAGATTGTATTATGTATAGGATCAATTAAATGAATAACCAATTTTTATTTTTTATTCAAGAATATAGCCATCATAATCTCATATTTGGAGAAATAACAAATGTACCCAGAAAGAAACGATACTACCCTTGACATTAGTAGCTTTGATCTGGCAAAACAAAGAGTAACACGTAAGTAGAGGAAAAAAAGAAAATTATATATTGTTTCATTTAAGAGAAATTAGGCTAAATGACCATAAAAAATGGAATAATAAACAAACTAACCATACATATTTTATGGCTATCAAATTCCTTATATTTTATGTATTATATACGAAAGTACTCCCGCAGTTAAAATAAAAGAGTGAGTACTTGATGAATATAGTATAGAAGAGAATTGTTTAATTTTGATTCATCTATTTTTGTATATTATATTCGTTTTATTACATAAATATAGTATAGTACGATTCATTATGAAGTAAAGATTATCATAAATAATATAGTTATATACTATAAAAATATTTGTTTATCAATCGTTCTGTTACTCTGTTCCAAATTCTGTTATACTATATCCGTTTTATTAGATGAATATAGTATAATACGATTTATGCTATAGGTATGAAGTAAATATTTGTTTTAGTACATATATATAGTACGATTCATGCTATACGTGTAAAGATTATCGTAAATAGTAGTATAGTACGTTGTCGAACGGCTTTTGACTCGCGCAGTAAATTATATTTCTTATAGTTATGGTATAGTAGGCTGCCAAATATAAAATGTATAACCTATTGTATATGTACAATACACTTATGTATTTTCGATAACGGTAGACTATAGTTTACGTATAATAGTGATTTGTAACATAGTATGTACTGATATTGAAAATAGAATAGAAATAATGTTGGATTGAGGACAGTTTAGGTATTTCACAATGGGCCATAGTTATTTGATTTATTATTCAAATGTTATGGCTATATTCTTTATTTTACGGTGTAATATTGTTATGGCAAAAACCCTTTATTTAACCAAGTGACATATGTGCCAATGCTTTGTGAAAAACATGACGTTCTATGTTATTGTAAATGCAAAATAGTGAACCCTAAATCGAAAAGCCTAAGATCAAAAAAAAAAAGTTTCACATCATATAAATAAACTAAAATTCAACTAAAATACATAAATATAGTTTTGAAATGTTTTGTATATTATATGATTTCTATGTAAAATCGAACTATACTATATGACTGTGAACAATAATATAGATTTGAAAACCTAAAACAATTCTGCAACAAAGTGCATAACTTTAAACATACAAATAGCTCAAATTCATGATTCAAAAAACAATTGCATTAAACAACACTTTGAAAAAATTGAGCAGATTGCTTAATACATATAATTTAGCATTATATAGGAAAAAATAGATAGAATGAAATATATTGTATATTGTATAATTGCTATGTAAAACCAAACTATACTATATGTATGTGTAAAATAGTATAGACTTGCGAGCCAAAAAAAACTCCAATTATATTATAGAGTATTTAACTAGTAAGTAATTATGCAACAAACTGCATAACTTTAGATAAACAAATTGCTGAAACTCATTCACAAAATATTTACATAAAGCAACACTTTAAAAAGTAGAATAAAATGGTTAATATATAGAACTCAACATTCTATGTAGAAAGGCATAAATATAATACAATGATATTGTGTTCAATTTAGAACGACATATTTATACTAAATCTTATATATTATTTTAAAAGCAAAACTATACTATATGAAAAACCCCACACCTCGTATCTTTCTGCCGCAGTTCATAATTTCAAACCGAAGAAGAAAATACGGCGAAATTGAGGCCTACAGGGTATTAAGTTTCACTTACCCGAGTAGATAGAATGAAATGATTTTTATAGTATGGTTCATATATAAAACCAAACTATACTATATGAATATGTACAAAAGTATAAACTTGAAAGATGCAAACAAACTCTAATTGTATTATAGAGTATACTTACTATAATTTAAATTTACAACAAAGTGAATAATTTTGTACATATAAATAACTCAAATTCATTCACAAAACAGTTTTAATAAGCAATTAATGGAGAATTAATCATTTTATATAGAAAGACATAGATAGAATATAATGATAATATGTTGTATAGAACACGTTTATCCTTCAAAACTTCTTCATGTTTTGAAAATTTTGTTTCCGTTTTCAAAATTACAAACTATGGTATGTGCAGAAAGAATTCTATGTTTTTTTCCAATCAATTAGCAAATTTGAATCAATGTTTGTGAAAAGATTCAAATCAAATAAGATGAGATGAGGTAAATGAAAATAGGGAAAATTAGAAGTAAAGGATGTTTTTAGTACTCTCTTGTCCATCTATACCTTCTTAATCAATTGTTAGTGAATTAGTCTTTATATTAATTGAAATCCAATTATACCCTCTTAATTTATTAATTAATTTTTAAATATAATTATAATACATAATATCCTCTTCTTTTGCCTACGTGACTGATTATTTTCTTGAATCAGTTGTTTAGACATGAAAAGTTGGCTTCAAAATCTTGTAATACTCACTTCAAAATCAATCCTCCTAAATAGAATTTGCACACATCAATTTGTGGTAAAGCAAACAACAAATTCAATAAACTCACCAGATTTATGTGAAATCTATCCAATCTTTTTTGCCTTGGACAATTGATTTTTGCAAAGATCTGAATGAATTATAAACAGAGGGATAGAGTTAAGAAACAGCATGGAAAGACGAAGAGATGTTCTAAAAATCCTAATTCTAAAACTCGCAGAAGACATGTTCTAAACTTCGCAGAACATGTACATTATGCAGAATGTATATTCTACAAAATCGCAGAACACGTACATTATGCAGAATGTATATTCTACGAAATCGCATAACACGTACATTATGCAAAATGTATATTCTACGGAAACACAGAACTTATAGAAATCGCAGAAGACACGTTCTAAAACACGCAGATCATAGAGAATCCGCAGAAGACACCTTATGAAATTCGTAGAACATATCAAAAAAGATTTTGTAAATATTCTTTTGTTACGTTTTTAAAATAATAGAAATTTTCTGTTTCCTTAAATATTTATTTTTTCTTTTCAATTATTTAAATTAATATTAAAACAAATTTTACAAATAAATAAAATATTAAAATATATGATTGTAGGGGTAGTTTAGGTACAATTGTACCAACTAAAATAAAGTTGTAGATGGACAAGAGAGTACTAAAAACATCTTTTATTTCTAATTTTCCCAAGAAAATAGGGAAACTAGCAAAACTAACCATAAAAAATTGTATAATGGACAAAGTAACCATACCAAAAGTGATGCTATAATATTTCATGTATATTTTACAATATATACGAAAATACCCTCAAACTAAAAACAAAAAAAAACTAAAGGTTAGAGATTTGGAGAAGGGAAAATTTGGTGAATAACCATAAAAAAACTATAATTTAGTTCATGACCAATTTCTCTCTCTACATGTTCCTATCTCTCTCTAAAAAATTGGTTACTCTCTTAGTTATAACTTTTTTTTGGTTATTCACCAAAACAACCCTTTAGAGAACAGCACGCATATTATAGTGAAAACAACCGTAAATACTGTACTATATAATAATATTATCGAATAGTTTAATTTGAAATATTTCAAATATATGAAAGTCTATTTTTATTCAAATAAATAGAAAATTTGTACGACAGAGTCATTTACTATTACTTGGAAAAATAGAATAGAAATGATAGTTCTGCACATATTTAATCTATTTTAAATAAAACTATTCTATAATATTAATATATAGTATAATAATTACGGTCACTTTGCATAGAATACTTACAGTACTGACGAAAACAAGTGAAGATATTTGAAAATTCTCATCATTTGCACATATCGATATGAAATATTATTTATAGTTCCCTTTCATTCTTGCCCTAATAGTTGTAATATAGTATACTATTGAATGTATTCATCATACTTGTAGGATAGTATGTTGTCAAACGGCATTTGACTTGCGAAGTAAAATATATATCTCATAGTTATGATATAGTATGCTGCCAAATATAAAATGTATAATCTATTGTATATGTACTATACACTTATGCATTCTCGATAGCGGTAGACTATATTTTACATATAATAATGATCTGTAACATAGCATGTATCGATATTAAAAATAGAATTGAAATAATGTTGGATTGAGGACATGTTATATTTCACAATGGATCATGGTTATTTGATTTATTATTCAAATACTATGACTATATTCTTTATTTTACAGTGTAATATGGTTAGTTTTGCAAAAAACCCGAAAAATAATTAAAAATAAGAAAAAAAAAAGTTGGTCAATAGAAAATGCTTCTCTCTCCAAATGTGTTTGTAAATAGAGAATAAGTAGAGAATGGTAAATAATATAGAAAATACACCGAATATCATAGCCAATGAAGCCATTTGGAGATAGAGTGAAATATAAACAAATTTCTGCCTATTACGCCTAATTTTTCTTATATATACACTCAACCTTTGTGGGGGGGGGGGGGGGGGGGGGGGGGGGGGGGGGGGGGTTGTAATAATATTTTATGAAGTTATTTAGCCTTATCTAAAATATGATCAGCGAACAACCTTAACATCTTTTAACATGGGCCACCAGTACTACATAATTACGCACAATTTAGATGATAGTATGTCCACATAGAATGCTATTTTTTAATACTACATTATTGTGATATATATAGACTCATACTATTCTTTTAATATTATTTTATTGTGATATATAAACTCATCCTATATAGAATACAATTACACTGTAATTTATATATTGTTGTATTAAATAAAATCACAAAGACTTACTTTGATTCACTTATATCCAATTTTTGCGAATTTTTTTTTTTTAACTTCAAAGCATGACATATAGTTAACATCAAATATTTCATTGTTAAATAAGAAAGTGTCGTTTATATATATAATGCAAAGTCTTATATATTTTTTTTCAGTCTATTCTATTTTATTTCTTTATGAACGATGTTTTTATTTTATTTCGTTATATTTTAAATATTTTGTATAGAACACCAGAAAATTGAAACACCCTATCTCATCCGGTTATAGACAACGCGCATAGGTGAGGGTAAAATCATTGTTATAAGGATGATTAGTATAGGGTCTATAATTGGCCACTTGGCAAATTCACCCCTCTTAAAACATTAAATCAACTAGATGAATATCATGATGTATTTTTTTTCATTACTATATTTTTTGTTTCTCAATTTTCTTAACATTTTTGTATTTATATTTAGTTTTATAGAAATATTTAAATTTTGTCAAAAATATATATATATATATGAGCTCAAATTATTTGGCTGTGAGAAATTTTCACGAAGATATTAGAGCATTTCCATCAAAGAGTTTTAAAAAAATATCTCAACCCAAAAAAAAAAAATAATAAATAAAATAAAAAGTATGAAAGAAAAATGATATGATTATGGATGCAACGCTTGAACCAGAGGAAGGAGAGCTTGAACCTGTGGATGCTTTGCTCATACCTAAAGGATCTATGACAAGAGCAAGGAAAACAAACTCAAAGAAGCATTACATGATCTAGTTATTCAAGTTTAAGACCAAATGGGCCGAATGCAGAAAGAAGAGAATCAAAACACTTGGTGTTGATTCAAGTCCAAATCGATCACTAATAGGTTTGTGATCATTTGTACTCTTTTTCCTTATCTTTGATTTTTTCCATTGGGTTTTACAGGAAATATTTTAATGAGGCAAATGGATCACAAAGTCACTAAAGCCCAATTACATGCCTTAGGCGTTTCCACAAGCCAAAAACACGCAAAAGGACTTGAAGAGTCATCCAAGCAGCTGATGGGTTAAGTGCTTGTTCAGTCAAAGAGTCATTCAAACATTTCTTTTATTCTAGTCTAAGTCTTTCTCGGTTTCATCTAGGAGTTTAACACATCTTTTATGTCTTTATAATCCTTGTAATCTCATTTGAGAAAATAACCATCTTTTTATTAAAATCTTTGAGAGTAATTCTCTGTTGTTCCTTCTGAACTTCTCGATCATTTGGTGCGTAATATCCAAACGATCAAACCGGTTTATCAAGGGTTTTTCATCATACTTGTGTGGCCATTCACCTTCTTTGTTCGTACTCTTCGTTTTAAGCGAGTTTTGGGCTTAGAGTTTAATATACTCTAACATCTTACTCCATGAGTTCTATCAACAACGAATCCACCGCCCTGTTTCATCTGAATCATCGTAAGTTTTGGGCATAAGGTTTAATTACCTAATCATCTTGCTTCACGGATCAGTTGGAGTCAAAGATTATCATTCTACCACACCTTGAGTGCATCCTTCTTGGGAAGAATCGTATCATCTGGTATCAGAGCACACTTGAGGTTTCGGTATTCAATCATTCATCTTCCTATCTTTTCATATTCTTATATTTTCATATTCTTTGCTTTCTATTTTCTGTTTTTCGTTTTTATTTCATAACCAGAACAAAAAAAAAGATCTAAAACAAAAGCCAAAAGAAAAGAAAAGAGAAACAAAAAATCAAAAAAAAAAAATCAAAAGGCAAAGATCAAAGAAGTCTGGTTATTTTTAGATCATTTCTGAAAATTGTTGTTCTTCTTGTCTATCTTTATATCTGATTTCTTTGGAACTCTTGCTTTTATCTTTGATTGCTTTGGGGGTATGAATAAGATTTATTGGTTAGTTCTATACGAATTCTAGAGGATCACTAAGGGAATACACTTTGAGAGAAACACGTTTTGAGGGAAACACTTGTAAGGGCTTTTACTTCTAACTTGTTTGTTGAGTTTTGCAGGAAAAATAAACATGTCTAATCACGATGGAAACAACAATGAAGAAAGGGAAGAGATGCAGTGATTGATGAGGATAGAAATGAATGGAGTCTATGAAAGACTAGAAGAGGTGCAGAATGAGGCTAGACAGAGATAACCGCAAACTTGCCTGTTGAAGGAGCAAGAGCACAACCTAGACCAGAGGGAGTCGATGGTGGAGATGACTACTATAGTCGTGATGAACACTCATCTCAGGGAAGTTAAAGGAGGCGAAGACGTGCTAGAGAAGCAAGGGTGCAACCTGATAACAACTTTGGAGGTTTAAAGCTTAAAATTCCATCATTTCAAGGGAAAAATGATGCACATGCCTACTTGGAGTGGGGGAAGAAGATTGAGCTAGTCTTTGATTGCCAAAACTACACAGAAATCAATAAGGTTAGAGTTGCAACAACTGAGTTTTATGATTATGCTATTAATTGGTGGGATCAATTGGTGACAAGCAGGAGACCCAATGGAGAACGTCCCATTGAGACGTGGGCTGACATGAAAACCATCATGAGGAGACGATTTGTGCTTAGTCACTACCACCGAGAGTTGCATCAAAAACTCATGAGACTTGCTCAAGGCAGTAAACCTGTTGAGGACTATTATCAAGAGATGGAAACTCTTATGATAAGAGCACATGTTGATGAAGATCGAGAGGCTACTATGGCCAGATTTCTAAGTGGAATGAATAGAGATCTTCATGATCGATTGGAGCTACAACATTATGTAGATTTGGAGTAAATGCTACACAAAGCTATTCTAGTGGAACATCAACTCAAGAGAAAGAGTACAATTCGACCATCATATGGTGCTGGATCATCTAGTGCTAAGCCAAGCTACTCCAGAGAAGATAAATCAGCTCCAAAGCCACGATTTGAAGCAAAACCGAATGCTAACAGTCAAGAGATTAAAGGGAAAGTCGAGCTTCCAAGGACAAGGAACCGAGATGTTCAGTGCTTTAAGTGTCACAGCAAAGGTCAATATGCCAATGAATGTCCCAACAAGAGAACTATGGTGTTGAGGGACAATGGAGAGATCGAGACTGAAGAGAAGTCTGATTCTGACGCATCTGTGGATCTTTATGAGGAGCATGCGACTACAGGAGATTTGTTGGTTACTAGAAAGTTTTTGATTGCAAGCAACAAGTCTGAAGAAGAAGAGCAACAAGAAAACTTGTTTCATACAAGATGATTGGTCAAGGAGAAGGTTTGTAGTCTCATCATAGACGGGAGAAGCTGTACCAATGTAGCTAGTACAACTATGGTGGAGAAGCTGAACTTGGAGACTAAGAAGCATCCCAAACCTTACCAACTTAAGTGGCTGAACGATCAAAGAAACATGAAAATTACTAAGCAAGTGGTGGTTCATTTATCTATAGGAAAGTATGAGGACGAGATTCGTTGTGATGTGTTACCTATGGATGCTGGACATATTCTCTTAGGGAGACCATGGCAGTATGATTGCAAGGTTACTCATGATGGATTTACCAACAAGCATTCTTTCGGATTCAAAGGAAAAAAGATCAGACTCGTTCCTATGACACCACAAGAGATTTATCAAGATCAACTTAAGCTCAAACAGAGAGAAAAGAAGCACAAAGTGAGTGACCCAAACACTAAACACTTCACAGAGAGCGAGAGTTTGAGTATAACCCAGTCAAAGGCATGTGAGAGTAAACCCGAGAGGAAACATTCTAACTTTTTTGTGAGGTCTAGTGAGATTAAGAGATCTTTGTTTTCGGAGCAACCCATTCTTTTGCTTATATACAGAGAAACTCTTATGAGTTTTGATAACATGCATATTTTACCCATTTTAACCATCATAAGTGAGTGCTTTAATAAACATTTCACTAAGGTTTTAATGAATATTTAGTAGTTTTAGAATATTTGTTTGTCAAAGACTCTTTTCAGGAATACTTAGGAAAACAAATGCAAAACGGAGCAAAACGGACATTTTCGGATCATGAGCCAAATGACAGAAGTTTAGCACAAGACTTTGATCTTCCCACCACGGGAACTACTACCTTTCACCACGAAGTGGTTTAAGTCCAATCCCACGGTTGGATCTCAAGTTATGAAGAAAGCAAGAAGGCCCGTCAGACACATCCTCAGAAGAAGGATGGCCACGCCAGGAAAGCTCAGAAGACCAACGGCCGGCCCATGAACCACCCGTGGCGCGGCCAGGACATGTGACGTTTCCCGAGCCCGTTTTCAAGCCCGATAGCCACCTAACTTTGTGGAACCCTAAGTGATGCCTAAGAAGACCTGAAGACCTATAAATACTCTTATTCTACAACCTAATTTCGTGTGCCACTAGAGGGAACCTAAGAGGAGGCCTCACGGCCGCCTTTTAGAATACTTTTCATTATTTTTCATTCTTTGTCCTCTAAGGGAGATTGATCTGTTCTTGAACCCTCTTTCTTTCTTATCGATTTATACAAGTTATGCATTCATTGATTTCGTCTCTACTCGCCCCGATCATGTTAGGGTAGATTCGTTTGTTGTGTTCAAGGGATTTCAAAGGAGATTCATGGATTGATTGCTAGGTTGTTAGATCGAAGTTTGTCCTTAGGTGTTTTGAGGTTAACTCTCGGGTATACACGTGGGTTAGTTTAGATCATCATCGATTCTCTTTTGTTTAATTATCTTGTTCTCGATCTCTTGATTTGAATAAGTAGCTTATCAACTGCTTAGTCATATTAGGGTTTTCTGTCTCACCTTATTCGTTCTTATTGCATGAGTCTGGCGTCATGAACTATATTATGATCGCAGGGTCTTGAGAACGACGAATGTCCTGAATCTCAGATCTAGACCAAAATAGGGTAGAGAGCATCCTTTAAAAGATGTCTGAATGTTTATTGTTCCGATCCTATTGCGTGTTGGTCTAGGACGCAGGATATGAAAGTATACCTGTGAAATGGAAGTTCGCAGATCGACCAAGTTTGATAAAGTTAGGTTGTTAAAACCAGTGAATCAGTTTAGGGAAATTCGCCTAGTACCCCAGAGAACACCTTTGAGCACAACGCCTTGTTTTGCATGTCTGTTACTTATTTTCTTCTATACTTACTTCATCCGCACTGCTTACCTTGATTCCCGTCTCATATAGGGTTGATTGACAACCAGCCCTATATAAACTTGCTTCACGATTCCTGCATTCAATAGCCACCGTCCGCGGAGTGTTTTTGATCTAGCTGCAGAATCAAGGTAAGAAAATCCGGTTCTAAGACCTTTCCTTTAGTTTAATTTTGCTTCTTTGCCTTTGCAGGAACCATACGAGACGAGGAGTGAAGGCTTGTTTCTTTTGATTAATGAGTGTCTACCATGATGTCTCAAGCGTCGAGTGACAAGTGCGTGGAGATTAAAGGAACCACGTTTTCATTTAGTTGATGCTCATCACATCTTAATCCATACAAGTCTAGCTAAAAGACTCAAAACAAAAGCGCTGAATGGGAGGCAACCCATTAGGTATTTCTTTTTCTTCTTTCTTTTGCAGTTTCTAATACTCACTTTTGGTTTTAGTTTCCTCTTATTTTCAGTTTCTTAAACAACACAAAAGCAAAAAAAATCAGAAAACCAAAAAAAGCACAAAAAATCAGAAAAACCTAAAAATACCAAATATGAAGAAGGAGTTTCGAAGAACACTCACCGGGCGACGAACCGCCCGTCGGCCGGCCAGAAGGAGCCTGGCCGCGCCACGATCCACGATGGTGCGGAGGCGAGACGCTTGGCCGCGGCCGCGACAACCCGTCGCGCGGCCGGCCTTCGTCTGAAATGTTCCCCATCCCGACTTCACCAAACCGGATCTCTTTCAACTTGTTTCAAGCCTTTCAAGCATCCTCCTTGATTCAATGGCCTGAACACGACCTAAAAACCGCAAAGATCACTTCCACAAACGCGGCACATTGCTGTTGCATCCAAGACGGCGAGACAAGACAAGACTCAATCCAAATCAAGTTAAGTCAATGATCCATCTCTCTACTCACTTCTTCCAGCACGCTCAACGGGCCTGTAACCACGAAAACGAAGAAGAACACCACGATTCCAGAGGATGAAAACCATAGTGCAAGCTCCAGAAGGAAGATGCAAATTCCTTCACCAAATCGCGAAGAGGAAAGTTCCCGAAGACTAGCTTCTCTCTTCCGCAACCAAGACCTTTACCGAAGCCAAAAAGAATAAAAGTTAAGGCAAAAAATAGATCTAAATAGTATTTATAGTGAATAGTGGTCGGGCCGGGTCAACCCGGAACAAACCGGGTATTGACCCGGTTTTTGGCTTGATAAAGTGGCCGCATCGGTTTGGCAAACCGATGGGCTCCAATCCGAGGCGGGAAGACGGATTGCGTCGGGCACGTCTCGGCTTGCCTGTCCGAGGTCGTCAAACCGATGAGAACTCTGGAGTGTCCGTCTCGGTTTGCCGTCCGAGGTGATCAATCCGATGAAATCTCTAGTGGCTTCATCTCGGTTTGCTCATCCGAGGCGACCAAACTGAGGCGTTCTCTGGTGGCTTCGTCCCGAGCTGCTCCGCACGTCCACACCGATGCAGCTAGACCGAGGCATGATAACATGCATATTTTACCCGTTTTTACTATCATAAGTGAGTGCTTTATTAAGCATTTCACTAAGGTTTTGATGCATAAACACTAGATTTCGAGTATTTGGTTGTTCAAGACTCTTTTCAGGTAATATTAGCAAAAGACGCATATTTTGGAGCAAAATGGACAATTCCGGAAACAGTGCTCGAGGACAGAAGTTCAAAACCAAATGAAGGCTTTCCCACCACGAGATCAAATTCATATTTGGAGACAAGGTAGCCTTATCAGCTGTCTTTCACTTCGAAGTTGTTTGAGAGCAATCCCACGGTTGGATCTCAAGTTATGAAGGAAGCAAGAAGGTCCGTCAAGCACGCGGAAGGACGAGCTGGCCGCGCCACGGCCAAACCAGACGACCAGTGGCCGCGCCACGGCCAGTCGCTCGCGCGGTCAGGCCACTCGCGGATTCCCGAGCCCATTTGAAGCCCAACTTAAACCCGCAGCCGTCTTATACTCGTCTTATTCCCGAGCCCAAGACCTAGTCCACGACCTAGGTCACTTGAAGACCTATATATACTCGTCGTTTAGGGTTTTATAGATAAGAGCTTTTCATTCCAAATACTCTAAGTTATAGATTTCTCTTTGGCTGTCGCGGATATTTGATTCGTGGTCTTCACTTTGTTCTTTGAGGGAGATTGATTTGTTCTTGAACCCTATTTTATTTCAATCGATTTATACAAGTTATGCATTCATCAATCACGTTTTCTACTTCTTCTTTTATGTCTGAGTAGTTTACTTTCGTTGGGTGTTCTTTAAGGGGATCTATGGGGAATTTCATTAACTGTTGTTAAACCGACTGCTTAGGCCGAAGATTAGGATTTTCTGTCTCACCTTATTCGTTCTTATTGCATGAGTCTAGCGTCATGAACTATATTCTGATCGCAGGATCTTGAGAGCGACGAATGTCCTGAATCTCAGATCTAGACCAAAATAGGGTAGAGAGCATCCTTTAAAAGATGTTTGAATGTTTATTGTCCCGATCTTATTGCGTGTTTGTCTAGTACGCAGGATATGAAAGTATACCTGTGGAATGGAAGTTCGCAGATCGACCTAGTTTGATAAAGTTAGGTTGTTAAAACCAGTGAATCAGTTTGGGGAAAATCGCCTAGTCTCGCTTGCTTAACTTTTGTGTGTTTGTGATACAAGAGTTTTTGCTCTTGCTAGCAATTCCTCAATTGCTCATGTCATTGCAATATTTGAGGTATCAATCCATTTTGGGAGATTGATGCAATAAGAATACAAAATTTAATTTAAGCTAAGCAAAAATGGACAATTCAAGTAACAAGAGATAATTAAAAGCAAAGCACAAGCTAAAGAAAACACTACTAGAGCAATAATACTAAATTAAGCCTTAATTACTACTAATCAAGCACTAAACAAGAGATTAACTACTAAGCAAGATTAACAAATTAACTAAAACGAAACCTAGGGATGGAATCATTGATTTGGGAAACTAAATGGACAATCTTGCAATCATTTAAACAACTAATCAAGCTAACTCTTTGCCTAGAACACTTAAACAAGATTAAACCATGATGTGTGGCCTTAATCCCTTTCTTAATCACCCTAATGAACTAATGATGTTTTAGCATTAAGATAATCAACAAGCATTAAATTCAAGTCTAATTGGCATGATAAACACTCTAGGCAACTAATGTCTTAGTCTAGAAATGAAAATCTCTTATTAAGTTGGTTCAAACATTTCATCAAACACTTGGTGGGTGTATGAAATGCTTATGATCCAAAATAGCAAAGATTAGCTATTTGGCATTAGGAATCACTTAATAAGAAGAGAGAATGAAAGAATCTATCCTAGATTGCAAGATTAACCCATTAGAAAACCCTAAATCTAACCCATCCCCAAGTTCCTAAGGAACTACTCACTAATCATAGCTAAGCCCATCAAATCAAAGGTGAAAGATAAGCTAAACATGATTAGGAAAAGATAAAACAAGAAATCTAAGAAAGATATTGCATTAAACTCAAGATTCAAGCATAAACAAAGGATTTCTCCCAAAGTAGCAAAAAGTTTAAGGCAAGAACAAGAGAATAAAAGTTGAGGCATAAAATTAGGTCTAAAATGTATTTATAGTGAATAGTGATCGGACCGGGTCAACCCGGAACAAACCGGGTATTGACCCGGTTTTGGCTTGAAAAAGAGACCGCATCGGTTTGCCAAACCAATGAGCTCCAAACCGAGGTAAACTCTGGTGGCTTCACCTCGGTTTGCCAAACCGAGGTGACCAAACCGAGGTGAACTCTGGTGGCTTCACCTCGGTTTGCCAAACCGAGGTGACCAAACCGAGGTGAACTCTGGTGGTTTCACCTCGGTTTGCCAAACCGATGTGCTCCAAACCGAGGTGGCGACAGACAACTTCTCTCAAGCTTTTTTTCGACTCTTCTTCGATCCCGACTCATCCCCAAAGCTCCAAATGGTTTCTTTAGCTCCAAATGTACCTGAGGAACACTCCAAATGCAACAAATATGCAAGTACTATGTAAAGACACCTTAGACTCTAAATGATCAAAATGCAACACAATGATGCTTAAATATACTCTTAGATGATGAGAAACTTACACTAAATGGGTGATAATATGATGCAAAATATAGATATATAAACTCCCCCAAACTTGCCTTTTGCTTGTCCCCAAGCAAATGAAACACAAGCTAAGGAGAGAGGTTTGAAAGTGGGGACTCAAATCCAAAGGTGCCAAGCAAATGAATCAATTCAATGGTCCTAGTTAGTAGTTCTAGGATGCTCTTTATGCAAATTTCTACTCCAAAAGGTCTAGCCATACCCATACTCATCCAAGCCTCAACCTACACAAGCATTCATTTTCACCAACCCTTTACAATTCATTAAGTAGTAACCATGGATCATGAATCATACAATGCTAGCGAACTTGCTTGGTTTTTGGGTAAGGTTTTGAGATAAAAATGATCTCAACTTCATGGGTTTCCAATGCATGGGATCTCTCAATGAACAAGTGAACTTTGGCAAAATGCTAAGAGTAAAAAGCAACCTATGCATACAAGGACAAACTTCCATCTACCTCTTGCAACATAATTGTATTCACTCTCATTTTCTTTTAAGCTCACTCCCCAAGTCCAACCTAAGCTACTCATTACAAGGCAATTCGCCAAACCCATAATCTCAAACCACTTTCTCCTTTTCTCTTTTAAGCACTTGGGGAAAACTTCTTCTACAACCACAAGTGTTGGCACACTTTTACTTCAAGCTCTTTCTCTTTTCATTCACAATTTGCTATCCCCTTTCTTATAACATCTTAGCCATATTTTTTTCTCTTTCTTGGCTCTTTTACTTTTGTTTTCTAGAGGATTTCTTTTGTTTTCTTAACACTTAGAGCGCAATATACAATGCCAACACTTGTTCCAAATATTTTCGTTTTCCCCTTTTCACCAACTCAACTTCGCCCACTTACTTGTTCCATACCAAATGTCAAGCCAAAATTCCCACCCAAGAATCCTATCCTATCATCTAGCTCATTGTTCTCGAGCTAGCTACATGGAAGCCTATCCTTGTCGCTCTAAACTCAACACTTTTTGCTAAGTTCACAAGATGAAAAAGGCCCAATGCACTCAATAAGGAAGAGGTTTCAAAGGAAGCTTAGTTAGGGAATTCGTTTTCAACCGCTCTAAAGATGAGAGTCGGCTATTTGGGTTAACAAGAGTGGTAAAAGGAAAGAAGATAACCCAAATATGTATATGGTATCCACAAGTTCTCTAGCAATGCATAACCATGATAATTACTTATTCAAATTAGGTTCAAGTTCAAGAGAGTTGGTTTCTATTCAAAGCTTGCT
>JAHZTW010000001.1:471268055-471284891 GCA_020283515.1 Alliaria petiolata | reverse complement strand
CCGGTGCTTGCACAATGGGGGCACTCACAAGTGCCTTCTTGATGGTCTCAAAAGCTTGCAAGCATTCTTCATCAAACTGAAATTCCACCTCCTTGCAAAGGAGTCTTGTCAAAGGTCTAGCAATCTTAGAGAAATCTTTGATGAATCTCCTATAGAAACCGGCATGCCCAAGGAAACTCCTTATGCCCTTCACATTGATTGGTGGCGCCATCTTGACCATGACATCTATCTTGGCTTTATCCACTTCTATACCATCTTCAGAAATCTTATGACCCAACACAATCCCTTGGTTGACCATGAAGTGACACTTTTCCCAATTAAGCACCAAGTGAGACTCTTCACATCTTTGTAGAACCCTGCAAAGATTAGAGAGACATGCAGAAAAAGAGGCACGATACACAGAAAAGTCATCCATAAATACTTCTACCATTTCCTCAATAAGATCGAAGAAGATACTCATCATGCACCTTTGAAAGGTGGCTGGAGCATTACATAACCCAAATGGCATCCTTCGATATGCAAAGGTACCATAAGGGCATGTGAAAGTAGTCTTCTCTTGATCATTAGGATGAATGGTTATTTGGAAGAACCCATTATATCCATCAAGGAAACAATAGAAAGGATGGTTAACCAATCTCTCAAGCATTTGATCAATAAAAGGAAGAGGGAAATGATCTTTTCTAGTAGAAGCATTAAGTTTTCGGTAATCAATACACATCTTATGCCCAGTGATGGTTCTAGTTGGTATTAGCTCATCTTTATCATTATTAATCACAGTGATTCTGCCCTTCTTAGGGACAACATGCACGAGAGAAACCCAAGTGCTGTCACTAATAGGATAGATCACATTTGCTTCTAAAATTTTTAAGATTTCCTTCTTCACCACTTCCTTAAGGTTTGGGTTTAATCTTCTTTGATGTTCAATTGAGGAAGCATTCTCATTTTCAAGGTGAATCCTATGAGTGCAAAGTATAGGAGATATGCCCTTGATGTCACTTAGTGAGTAACCAATAACTCTCCTATACTTTCTCAACTCATTCAAGAGAGAATTGAGCTCATCGTCACTCAATTGTTCATTGACAATAATGGGGTAAGTAGAGTTAGGGCCTAAGAAAGCATACCTTACTCCAATGGGAAGTGGCTTGAGTTCCACCTTTGGAGCTTTGAGTTCACTCCAATCCTCATCAAGGTCCTTAGCCAATTCGCTATCCTCAAGCTCCTCTAGCCTTTCCTCTTGTCCTTGACTTGGAACCTCAACCCTCATGGACTCCTTGTTTTGGTCAAATACCACTTCACCCTCACATAAAGCTACCAATCTTGTAAAGCCTTCTTCCCCATCTAGTGCCTTGCGTGAATCAAGCATGAGCATGTATGCTTGTGTTTCCTCATCCAAGTAGCCATTCTCTCCATGTGGATTGGTTAGAGCCACACTAAGATGGTCTTCTTGAGCTAGTTCTTCTAGCAACTCATCAGCTAGCTCATCCATAGTTTCAATGTAGAATGCTTGACCATCAATGGTTGGCTTCCTCAAGGTCTCTTTTATGTCAAACTTCAACTCAACCCCTTTTCCAAGATGCAAACTAATCTTTCCATGCTTCACATCAATGATAGCACCAGCTGTATCTAGGAAAGGTCTTCCCAAAATCAAAGGATCTTTTGGCTCCTCATCCATCTTAAGCACCATGAAATCCGTGGGAATGATGAAGTTGCTAACCTTGAGAGGCAAATCCTCAAGAACTCCAATATGCATCCTCACACTCCTATCTGCAAGTATTAGAGAGATTCCACACTCTTTGTACTTGGTGAAACCGAGTTTCTTTGCAATTGAATAGGGCATGAGGTTAATACTAGCTCCAAGATCACACAAGCAACTTTCAAACCCAAGAGGACCAAGGGCGCACGATATTGTGAAGGAGTCGGGGTCTCCAAGCTTCTTTGGTATCACCTTGCTTTGGATTATAGCACTACACTCTTGAGAAACTAGCATGACTCCTTGGATATCCTTAGCTCTTTGTGCCACGGTATCCTTCAAGAACTTAGCATATTGTGAAATCATCATAAAGGCATCCACCAAAGGCATCTTGAGCTCAATGTTTGATTTGCTTGTCAAATATAGCCTTGTATTTCTCCACCAATTGTTTCTTAAACCTCACGGGGAAGGGAAGCTTAGGCTTGTAAGGAGGAGGAACAAAGGTTGACTCCTTTTTGTGCACATCCTCCCTTGGCTTCTCCTTTACCATTCCTTGCTTCTCTTTGCAATGTACACATCATCAAAAGTTATAGCATCTTGAGCTTTTTCAAAGCTATCCTCCCCATCTTGAATTTCAATGTCCTCATTGATCAAAGGACTTGTCCTTGGAGGTAACTCCTTTCCACTTCTCAAAGTAATAACATTGATGTATTCCTTGTGGTTTGCTTCACACTTTCCCGGTAGAGTCCCTTGAGAATTTGAGCTAGAGGCCTTGCCTTTCTCAAGTTGCTTGAACTTTTGTTGATGACCTCCTATTTGAGTGGCAAGTTCATTAAGTGAAGAATCCATCCTTGTGTTGATTTCAGCAATCTTCTTTCCCATATTAGCATCACTATTGGCTTGACCTTGTAGGATTTGTTGAAGCATAAGCTGAACATTGTCTTGTGGTGGACGTTGTGGAGCTTGAGCAAAACCCGGTGGAGCATTGTTTCTAGCACCACTATAGTTGTCTTGGTTTCCCCCTTGGTAGTTAAACCTTGGTGCATAGCCCTTTTGTTGATTGTTGTAGGTCACAAAAAGGTTTGCCTTGAGTAGTTTGAGTAGGGTAGACTTGGTTTTCGGGATCGGCCACATTAGTATTCCTATAAGAGAGGTTGTTGTTCCCCTTATAGCTGTTGTTATAGTTGTTGTTGTATCCTCCTTGGCCACCCATGAAATTTACCACTTCTTGACCTTCTTGATATTCAACTTGATCATCACAATTCTCTTGATTCTCTTCAACAAAATGTACATGTCTTTGGGAAGAAGACATGAGCTTGTCCATCTTGTCATGTAGAGACTTCATTTCTTTCTTGTGAGATTCATATTCACCTCCCCTTGGAGCTCTATCATAATCTTCATTGTAGTTACCATCACTCAAGGCAAGATTCTCTATAAGCTCCAAACCATTTTCTATTTCTTTGCCTAAGAAGTTTCCATTGCTTGCGGTATCAAGAAGCATTCTTATCTTTGGAAGGACACCTCTATAGATGGTGCTTAGTAGAGATTCTTGTGTGAAGCCATGATGAGGGCATTGCATTGTGTATCCCTTGAATCTTTCTCAAGCTTCATTGAAGGACTCATTATTCTTTTCAGTGAAACTTGAGATGTCATTCCTCAACTTGGCGGTCCTAGAGTTGGAGAAGAACTCAGATAGGAATGCCTTCTTGCATTCATCCCAAGAGGTGATGGTACCTTGAGGCAAGTTTTTCTCCCATTGCCTTGCTTTGTCCCCAAGAGAGAAAGGGAAAAGTCTTAGCTTGAAGGCATCCTCACTCACACCATTCATCTTGAACAACCCACAAACTCTATCAAAGTTATCCAAGTGATCAAGGGGATCCTCCATTGGCAAACCATGGAACTTGTCTTGTTGAACCATGGAAATAAAAGCTGGCTTGACCTC
The DNA here is from genome assembly GCA_020283515.1 of Alliaria petiolata. Taxonomy (NCBI): domain Eukaryota; kingdom Viridiplantae; phylum Streptophyta; class Magnoliopsida; order Brassicales; family Brassicaceae; genus Alliaria; species Alliaria petiolata. Next base: position 471,281,259 of record JAHZTW010000001.1, on the reverse strand, counting down.
AAATTTGTTGTTGTGAACCGGTGGAGGTTGAATACCATATCTATTTTGATGAATATTTGGAGCATCTCCAGCCCCAATAGTCCTCCCTTGTCTAGGCACATGCAAGGGGTTTCCATTGCCCCTTGGTGCTTGCTCATTTCCATTATGAGGGTTTGCACGCGCCATTGGTGGAGGATGTTGTTCTCCTTGTTGTTCTTCCATTCTCAACCTCTCTAACCTTGCAGCTTCCCTTCTTGCAATCCTAGCAACCCTTTTCAATTGATCAATCTCTTGAAAGCCTTGGAAGTTGTTGTCTCCTTGTGATCTCAAATGCATTCAAGGGCAAATTGAAATCTAGAAAATGAGATGGTCAATAAACACAAAAGGATTACTTAGTCTCAAACTAAGCTCAAATCTTAATGATCAAACAATCCCAATATGGCAACGGCGCCAAATTGATACAAGAGTTTTTATCTCTTGTAAGCAATTTCTCAATTGCTCATATCATTGCAATACTTGAGATATCAATCCATTTTGGGAGATGATTCAATAAGAATACAAAGTTTGGTTTAAGCTAAGCTAAATTCGCAATTCAAGTGACAAGCAATAATAAAAAGCAAACTACACTTAAGAGAGGCACTACAAGAGCAATAATATCAAGCTAAGCCTTAATTACCACTAATGAAGCACTAAACAAGAGATTAACTACTAAGCAAGATTACCAAAATACTAAAAACGAAACCTAGGGATGGAATCATTGATTTGGGAAACTAAATGGACAACCTTGCAATCATTTAAGCAACTAAACAAGGCAACTTTATGCCTAGAACACTTAATAAAGACTAATCCATGATGTGTGGCACTAATCCCTTCACTAATCACCTTAATGAACAAATGATGATTTAGCATTAAAATGATTAGCAAGCATTAATTACAAGTCTAAATGGCATGATAAACACCCTAGGCAACTAATGTCTTAGGCTAGGAATGTAAATCTCTTATTAAGTTGGTTCAAGCATTTCATCAAACACTTGGTGGTGTATGAAATGCCTATGATCCAAAATAGCAAAGATTAGCTATTTGGCATTAGGAACTACTTAATAAGAAGAGAGACGAAAGAATCTATCCTAGATTGCAAGATTGAACCATTAGAAATCCCTAAAGCTAACCCATCCCCAAGTTCCTAAGGAACTACTCACTAATCATGATTAGACCCATCAAATCAAAGGTAAATAAAAGGTTAAACATGATTAGAGAAAGATAAAACAAGAAATCTAAGAAAGATATTGCATTAAACTTAAGGATCCAAGAAAAAATAAGGTTTTTCCTCAAAGTGGCAAAAAGTTTAAGCTTAGAACAAAGAGAATAAAATTTAAGATAAAAATTAGGTCTAAAGAGTATTTATAGGAGGGACCCATAAAGTTGACAAAAAAGATTCGTCTGGGTTCAGTTCGACAAGTTCATCGAATCATCTCGTCGAACCGAACACCTGGAAGTTTGGTTCGGCGTACTTCATCGAACGGCTTCGTCGAACTGCTATTTGGTCCCTTGGCTCATCTTCTTGCGTCTGGGTATGGTTTGACGTCTTTCGTCGAACGGCCTCGTCGAACCGAACCCCTGGAAGTTTGGTTCGGCGTCCTTCATCGAACCGCTACGTCGAACTGAACCCCTGGAAGTTTGGTTCGGCGTCCTTCGTCGAACCGCTACGTCGAACTGAACCCCTGGAAGTTTGGTTCGGCGTCCTTCGTCGAATGGCTTCACCGAACTGACGCCCTGGAAGTTTGGTTCGGCGTGTTCGTCGAACCAGCTCACCGAACCAGCGCCAGAAGTCTTGTGCTCCATCTTCTTGGTGACTTCTTGCTCCTCCAAGTGCTATGCCATCCCTCTCCAACTCCATTGTTGCCTCCATAGCATCCATATCACCTGATCAAGACTCCAAATGCACCACTATATGCAAAGACTATGCAAAGACAACCTAAAACTCTAAATGATCAAAATGCAATACAATGATGCTTAATTAGGTTCCTAAATGACAAGAAACTTACACTAAATGGAGGGGAAAATGATGCAAAATATAACATATCAAGTATAGGTGCCATATCAAGAAACATCAAACAAGAAAGCAAGGGTTCCAGTCATATGATTCGATGCGCCAGAATCAATTATCCATGACTCAAGAAAGTACTTACCGGTAAGACGGTCGATCGGATTGGGTTTGCATTCATCTAGAAAATGAACCAATGTCTTCCATTGGGTATCAGTGAGACCACTAATACCCACTCGATCAGCTGCGGCAGAGCTGAACTTGGCACCGGAGAGACACCAACATGATTTGCTTGAGTAGTTGTACCACGTCCTGCACCTCCAGTATTGGAGTTTCCACGAGAGCCTGATTTTTGTTTCTTGATCTCGTCCCACCAAGTTGGAAAACCGACTCATCAAAAACAATTTTCGGCAAGATGACCAGACTTGCCACAATCAGTACAAACGATAGCTCCGCCTTTGTTACTGGTGGTGTAATTTTGTAGTTTATTTGTAGTTTGAACCGCGAAACTCGCACCATCAACTCGATCTGCATTCATTCGTCCAAGCTTTTTTGACTCTTCATCTTGAGTCAAAGTGTTGTAAGCTTCTCTAAGAGAGGGCAAGGGAACCAGAGAGAGAAGTGAAGACTTGACAGCCCTATACTCGGTTTCATCTAAACCCATCATAAATTGATGAAGTTTATCTTCTTCACGTTCCTTCCGAACTTCTTCCATAGTCTTAGCTTGTTGGTAGTCAGCTAGACTTCGCCACAGTTGAGTAAGCTTTCCGTAGTAAGCCTCTATCGCAAGACCACGTCGATGACATGTCGCCAACTCGGTTTTGAGACGTTGAACACGCTGTCCATTCTTCACGGCAAACCTTTTTTGGACGTGTTTCCAAAGCTCTTGAGCATCATCAATATGCGATATTGAGGTGGAGAGATTCTCATCAATGGTAAGTTTTATCCAAGAGACCACAAGCGCATTGTTTGCGATCCAATCTTCATAATCAAAGGAGTTTTCGACGGGTGATAGGGTTCAGGTTTTACCCAAATAATCAACTACTGCAAGTGCACAGCAATGTAGTTGAAGTATAAGGGGTATCGAATCCCAAGGGAAGTTAAAGCTACACTAAGGTTTCTAAGTTCGAATTATGTTAGGTCGGATTATATGAAATTAAAACTAAGCAATTAAACAAGTAAATAAATCGGATTTTATCTGGATTAAAGTTCAGGAGACGAAACGTTAGGTTTATGGAAATTCTCAGGTGATCTAAATTGCAGGTCTAGACATAATGTTAGGAATAATGAAGATCCGTTCTTAAACTCGAAACACAACAATAAAATCAACCAACTCTCGCTGCGAAGACTTTCTATGTCTAAACCCTAGAATTCCAAATCTCTTTGCAAATCCTATCAATTCAGACAAGCATTAAAGTTCAGGTTCGATTGTTCACAAAATCCCTAAACCAAATCTCTTTGCGAAAAGGTATTTTTCTCATCTAACATTAGTTCAGGCAATCAATAATACTCTCGCATCTATTAATTAACCTAGGATAGATTCTAGGTCATGAAGCTAGAATAAGCATTAAACACAAATCCAGATGCAGAACTCTAATGATTTTATCCTAACAATTTAATTTGACCTAACAATTCATCAATCACCTTTGAAAACCCCTAAACCTAACTAGCAAACTACTCAGACATGATTAATGAAACAGAAATCATAATTTGAATATAAAGCATGAAAGAAATCAATAGAAGAAATAAAGGGGTTCAAAATCTCTCAAGAACAGAGTATAGGATCTATCTCCCCAAAAGCTCTCTATAATCTCTCTCTAAAATATTGTGTGTTATTAAGTGTAGCCTAAACAATGGCTGAAAAACTATATTTATAGGCAAACTCGCGTCATGGGCGATCTTGTAAATAATGGAAACTTCAGCTGATTTCCTTTTTCTGATGGAAGTCCGTGAAACTTGGATGCTTCTCCAAAATGCTCCAAAAAGTTTCATAATCTCTAATTATGCTCCAAACATAGATCAACCTGCAAAGACTCTAATAGGACTTTAAAAATATCAAAAGACTCTATAAAAAGACTTATATCATGGTCCAAAAATGGGTAAAAACCATGATATATCAACGGGTGGTATAGAACCGTCTGCAAATCCGAATTTTTTTCTTGCCTTGAGCGCCAAACGAAAATTAGTAGCCCATTCATTGTAGTTGGGACCACGTAAGAGAGGTTTAGATATGAGAGTGCCTGGATTATCACCAGCAGTCAGATCGTATGGTGAAATAGTATGGCGACCATCGATCTGGTGCAAGTGAGGAAACAAGGGCTGCGGATGTTCCGGTTGTTCCAGACATCGTAAGAGGAGATTGTCAAGAGAAGAATGACAAAAACTAGGTCAAAGGATAAGATGGAAAAAAAAAACATAAGAGATCTAATTTTGCGGAAGTGAGATCTCAAGATCGATGAACAAAAAACTTTTTAGTAGTTAGGTTATTGCTCTAATACCATGTCAAGAAGCCTTTAGAGATTGTAAAGAGGATTCTTATTTTACAATGGTTGGAGACGTAGCCTTTATATACTCAGATATACAAACGTCTAATACTTAACCTAAATATAAGTCGTAAAGAATAGATTACATGGGCCAACATAGCCCAATACAAAGTATCTTCTATATATATAAAGTTAACTTTTCTCTCTTCTCATGCTGCCACCTCAGCAATCATTTTATTAATTAATGTATTTAACTTAAAATTATTTATTTTATTTATTATTTTTTCTATTATTCAATTCAATTCTTATAATAATTAACATGCATTAACATTAAAATTTGAAAAGATATATATTTATAAAACATATAATTATACATTTAGTTTTAACATTATAAAAATAATTTTAAAAGGCATCATTCATATTTAAATTAAACCAAAAATTATCTATATATATAAAGTTAACTTTTCTCTCTTCTCATGCTGCCACCTCAGCAATCATTTTATTAATTAATTTATTAACTTAAAATTGTTTATTTTATTTATTATGTTTTCTGTTATTCAACTTAATTCTTATAATAATTAACATGCATTAACATTAGAATTTGAAAAGACATATATTTATAAAACATATGTTTATAATTAAAATAAATAATAAAAAGGTTTTTTTTAAATGGTTATCCTAATATATTTCAACTTTTATAAATATCTAATTAGGTTAAGTTGTATCGTTAATATTATAAAAAAACTACGATATCAAAAAATTCTCAACAATTAAAAATATAAGTTATCGTAGAGCTAAATTTATAAAGAAAAATATAAATTTCTAAATCTTAACATCTAATAAAAAGATAAATAAGTAAAATTAAGGTATACTTGAACCAACAACTGAAAATTTAATACACATTTTTAATGAATATTTAATACACATACTAATTATATATTTTATTTTAACATTATAAAAAGAATTTCAAAAGACACCATTCATATTTTAAATTAAACCAAACATTTATATGAATATAATTCAAACAAATAATAAAAAAGTTTTTTAAAATGGTTATCCTAATATATTTCAACTTTTATAAATATTTAATTAGGTTAAGTAGTATCGCTAATATTATAAAAAAAATATGATATCAAAAAAATCGTAACAATTAAAAATATAAGCTATCCTAGAACTAAATTTATAAAGAAAAATATAAGTTTCTAAATCTTAACATCTAATAAAAAGATAAATAAGTAAAATTAATGTATAAATAAGTAAAATTAAGTTGTTAAAAATACCATACTTTAATAAAAATATGTATAGAATGAAACGTCAAATTAGTAAAATTTATGTATGATTAGTTAATTTTCAAAAAACTAATTAAAAAAAAAAAAATGGAGTAATCATGCTTATTATTCCTCACTTCTCCTTGCACCTCATCCTCTTACATTTGACAACACATAATTGGGACAAATTTCAATATCAACCTCACTCAGCCCAATTTAAAATCACTCTGACTTCTTCTTCCGTCGTAATCTCCGCTTCCTTCTACAGCCATGGAGGCCCTTCTCGATAGCATCACGGTTCCGCCATGTAATATTTATAGAAGTTGTCATCTAAAATCTTTTTTCTCAAATCCATAGACTATTAATTACTTTTAATTTATAGACCTTCCAAATACGCAGGAGAAAAGAAAAATTTGACTACAACTTTAGCTGAACACAAAATTAACTGCAGAAGATAGCACAACCTGATCTGACTCCCTTCTTCAAGTGATTAAATACGGTTCAAGTATAGTTATATAAGGATAGGGCAATTGAGAGTTGGTTGGGGATAAGAGATTTGATTTGGGTCCGGAGTATCGTCTGGATTGTTGACGGTTGAGAAGTTGTATCCATTGATTATCATCAGGCGTGAAGCGGAGGACCTTCTTGGTCTTCATTTGCTTCTCGCTCGGTCTCTGGGAATTGAATTCAACTCATTGGGTCGAAATTCATGTTCTTTTCAGGCAATTACGAGCCCAAACAAAACTGGGTTCAATTAATGATCAATTGTTGAGTTTCTTGCGCTATTGGGCTACACAAGGGGCTATGAGCATAAAACAAGAATTGTGACCGGTTATTAATTTTAAAAATAACTCATGCATTACAATGATTGCCCCTTAGCAGAAAGGGAAAACAAAATTAATACAAACACTCCTCAATGTTCGCTTAAAAATTAACACGAACTCTACCTGAAGAAATATGCAAATTCATTTCCATATAATTTAAGTAACACAACACAATGAGTAACAAAATAAATCAAAACATGGCCATAACATCAAACACATACGAATATTCGAGAATTATCAAGTATTAAATAACATTAAAAAACAAAACATAAGTAATTAATATATATGTAAAAAATCCTGCTGCAAAATGAAAGTAAGAAAGCATAGATCAAGATTTGACGTGAGCGAATATTATAAAAACTAAAAGATATATTTAAAGAATAGAGAATGTATAATGAACCAACACAATAATTGAATAATTATACTATGAAAAAAATACAACTAAAGATTAGTGACAAAAAACTTCCGCGCGAAGCGCGGACCAACCCTAATTATGATATATTTTTAACCTTTGACTGTAAATGGTAACAGCTTAATTGCTGAATATGGCTGAATTTCAGCTTAATTTTTTTTTTATTACACCGGGTAGGAATTGTGATGAATTGGTTGAATTCAACACTTTTATTTTCAGTTTTTGTTTTTCAGCAATTATTATATTTTTGTTGTCATTTAATTATGGGCTACTTTATTAGTCAATTGCCTATGTAAAACTTATTTGGTCTCATGCATATATATATATATATATATATATAACTATTTAACATGTACGTACAGCACGGGTTATATATTGTTTTTAGAATTTTATTAATTAAAATTTATTTTTTTATTAGTTTCATGTTAAAAGGTCTTTTAGTTTTACTTGGTATCATATGTTTATTGTGGTCTTAATTGTTTTAGTTTATGTAGATAATTTTTTTTTTTCTTTTTTGAACTTTTAACGGAGATAATTTTCCATTAGAATTCACCTCTTATGGTAACATCATAGATTGGTTTTCACTAAGCAACTGAAATGTAGTAGGATTCTCTGAATCTGTTTGTTCGGACAACTACATATAATTTTGAATACTTTTTATAATTTTGATAAGTAAAAAATATTTATTATATTAAATAATAGCAAATAGTTTTTAGTTATTCCATAAACTAATTTTTTCATAAAAAGTATTCTCTGAATTATATGTAGTTGTCTGAACTAACAGATTCACTAAGCAACTGAAATGTAGTATGATTCTCTAAATCTGTTAGTTCGGACAACTACATATAATTTTGAATACTTTTTATAATTTTGATAAGTAAAAAATATTTATTATATTAAATAACAGCAAATAGTTTTTAGTTATTCCATAAACTAATTTTTTCAGTTTTTTTGGTGAACAAAATAAAGAAAACTAATTTTTCAATTATTTTGCTGATAAAATAAAAAAAAATTAATTTCGAAAATTTGAATTCATTAAGAATTATCAGAAAAGCTAATAAAAAAAAATTCTGATATTCGATTTAAAATATTTTCCAAAATTTTGGATATATGGGAGGAGTCGAATCTGGATCCAAATAGTAAAATCTCATATCATCAAGATCATATCTAGATCCAAATATATTGATTTTAAGATTCGTATTTAAAATATTTTTATTTTTCTATATGGCAAAATCTCCTACAAAAAGAAAGTGATATTCCAATACACGATGAAATAGTGTTTTCTGATGACTGTGTGACGGTCAAATCAGTTAACAGTTGAAGAAATTTTAAAATGACAAAAATAATTGTTAATTTTAAATTAAAAAAAACTTTTGTTATTTTTAAAATGAAATACTTATAACTTAATAAATTTTAAATTGAAATTTATAACATGATACATAAATATTGGAGTGGAAATTTTAAATTATTGGCGAAATTATTACTTTATTTTGTTTTTTACATTTTTATGTTGTTTAATATTTAATAATACATTAAAACAATTTTATGTTTTCACCTATTTATTCACTTGATTCATATTTCTTAATTATTTTAAATTATTATTTTTTCAGCTATTCCGCAATTACTCTGTTATCATTTTCATTAAATTCATCTAAAAATCAACAAATAAAATCGCTAGATTCCGCATTTCGCCAGATTTCGCAGTTACTATTTACACCTAAAATAACAGAAATGAAAATATTTGGCCCAAAAAAAAATGAAAAGCAATTCTGAAAGAGTATAAATAAATATATGGTTGTTGTGCCATTATTATTTTGATGATCAGCACAACATTACACTGCTGAAGAATCATGATGATGATTTCTCTCTAACGTAAATCATAATTGCTCCATTTTTGTAAGCCTTAAAAATTCAAACATATGTAACTAACTAGATTGGCACTAAAACTCTAGTTGATCTCTTTTATAGATATTAGAAACTTGTGGATTTAGCCAAACAAAGTCAGAGCTTCACCACAATTGGACTCCTCAAACGTCTTTTGCTCTCCAAGTCGGTAAATTTCAAGCTTGTTGGCTTAACCGCAACATGTGCACCTTCCTGATTATTCACTCGAATTTTTGATGCAATTCATATTACATCCAATTCATATTACAAACAAAGTAACGTGTCCTGTCATATTACAAACAATGTAACGTGTCCCGTCATTTTGGATGCAATTCATATTACAAACAAAGTAACATGTCCCGCCGTTGATTACACTGTTCCAGCAAAAAAAAATGATGCTTATGATGTTAACCACATAATTAGTGTTGATTACTACATGTCCTCATGTAAACTATATAGTTTGTGTAGTTCTCAATACAATAATTTTGTATGTATGTGTAATCATTTTCAAAAAAATAAAATAAGCTACTCAACGAGTAACTTATTTCAAAATACGGTTCTTCTAGTGAGAGATTCGCAAACTCAAAGAATCCTACATCTTCCATATAATCAAATTCATCTCCACCAAGATCCCACATTTTGGTCTTTTCAGCTTCATATTGATAAGACTTAGCTTCATATTGATAAGAATTCTTTGATAAAGGACGGAGGTTGTTGTGGACGTAAACCAAATCTTGAGCACGACTTGGATTTAGCTTGTTTCTTCTAAATGTTGTTCGCCTTACCATGTGTGCTTGTTTCTAAATATATTAGTTTAGTAGTGTTTTACACTACGAAAGGTATTTAACATCATTATCTTATTCAGGAAACAAATTATAGTCACGATACTATCATAGTTCCACGTATGCTTCTCTATGTTTTTTGCTTCCTAAGTGATTGTTGAAACTTAATTACCAGGGCAGCACCAGATATATTGTAGAGTCAACTTCAGTTGATCTAAATTGGTCAAAAGTTAAAGTGTCAAGAAGCCTTTAGAGATTGTAAAGAGGATTCTTATTTTACAATGTTTGGAGGCATAGTCTTTATATACTCGATATACAAACGTCTAATACTTAACCTAAATATAAGTCGTAAGAAATAGATTACATGGGCCAACATAGCCCAATACCCCCGTCAAGGTGGAGTGTCGAGGTTCCAAACACCCAACTTGAGAAGAAAACCTTCAAACTCTTTGTGTCCCAAAGCCTTCGTCATGATGTCAGCGAGTTGAGACTTGGTCGAGACATGTTTTGTAGTGAAGACGCTGCGAATGATCTCATCCCGAATAAAATGACAGTCCGCACCAACATGCTTTGTTCAAGCATGATATACCGGATTAGCAGCGAGGTTAATGGCAGATAGATTGTCGCAGCACAGAGGAATTGGAGCTGTACATGCAATACTGAGACCTGGAAGAAGATCCCGTATCCAAAGGAGTTCGCTGACGGTATCTACCATAGCTTGGTATTCTGCTTCAGCCGAAGATCTCGAAACTTTGTCATGTTTCTTGGTTTTCCAAGAGATAGGAGAACCACCTAACTGAATGAACCAGCCGGTAAGAAAATGCCGTGTCACAGGACACGCAGCCCAATCGGCGTCACACCATGAAGTAACCGTAAGCGCAGTGTGCGAGCGAAGTAGAATTCCTTGCCCTGGGCTGTTTTTCAAATAGTGAACAACCCGTAGTGTTGCATCCCAATGTTCTTGTTTCGGATCACTCATGAATTGAGACAAGACATGAATAACATAGGACATCTCTGGTCGAGTAAAACCGAGGTATATGAGTTTACCAATCAAACGGTGATAGCTTGTAGGATCAGACAACGTTTCACCATCCGCGAGAGATAATTTGTGGTTCTGTTCTAGCGGAAACGACATTGGTTTTACCCCCATAAGACCTATTTCAGAGATTATGTCTAGCGCATACTTGCGTTGACAAAGATAAATCCCCGAAGAGTTCCGTGCAACTTCTATTCCCAAGAAATAACGTAGGACGCCGAGGTCCTTCATGTGAAAGCATGAGCTGAAGTAACCTTTAAACGCATTGATGATACCAACAGAGGTTCCCGTGATGATCAAATCGACAACATAGACGAGGACATGAAGACGTGTTTCGTCTTTCGTATAGATGAAAAGCGAATAGTCCGATTCATCTTGTCGAAATCCATAGTCTTTCAATGCATCTCCAAGCTTTGCGAACCAACAGCGCGGTGCTTGTTTTAAACCTTACAGAGACTTGTGTAGGTCCTGTCGTTGGTCGAAACCCTGGAGGGAGTTACATAAAGACTTCCTCGTCTAAATCACCATGTAAGAAAGCGTTATGTACATCCATTTGATGTACTTCCCAATCATTCGAAACAACCTGTTGGAGAAAAATACGAATTGTAACCGGCTTGGCGACAGGAGCGAAAGTCTCGTTGTAGTCTATGCTCTCGGTTTGATGATTTTCGAGAACCACGAGGCGAGCTTTAAGACGTGAAAAAGAGCCATCCGCATTATACTCGAGTCGGAAAACCCATTTGCAGCCAAGAGCCTTCTTCCCAGGTGGAAGAGTTTCAACTGTCCAAGTGCCTTGGTCTTTACAAGCAACAATTTCATCTTGAACAGCAGATTGCCAATTCTCGTCGAGTATGGTCTCTTTGTAGTGTGTAGGCTCAAAGCCAGTAGTAACAGCCATGACATAGGCATGATAAGTGGCAGAAAATTGAGAACTTGAAAGGTAGTTATCCAACGGATACGGTGTTGCCGATGGATAAGGTTCTTGTAGCAATGTCATGCCGTAATCAGCAAGCTTCGTGGGCTGTTTTTTCAGTCGATGTCCTCGACCCAGAGGTTCGGGTTCATCAGTGATAACCTCGGAGTTAGATGATTCGGATGTACTAGCATCCTGTGATGCAGGTACATAAATTTCGTTTGTAGTGGACAGAGACAATTCTGCTTCGGTTGTTTTAAGTACTTGAGGTGGCGTGGCTGTTTCAGAGGAATCCGAAGAAAGGAGATCCTCTGACATAGGAGACACGGCAGTTGTATCTATAGGTTGTAGCGTCGGGTTTGATTAAAAATCAATATCGTCATTGAAAACAGAGTCCATTGGAGGAGTATGCAGTGGCGATGGAGGAGAAGAATCCGTGAATTCTTCAAACGGGAAAGATGTTTCTATGAAGATCACATCCCGAGATACGGAAACAACCCCTGTCTCAATGTTGTAAACTCTCCAGCCCTTTTTGCTAAAAGGGTAAACAATAAAACCGATCGATGACTACGGCTTGCGAATTTATCACCACCATGTTTCTGGTTATGAACATAACAAAGACAACCAAAAACGCGAAGATGATTCAGAGGAGGTGATCTGTTGTAGATAATCTCGAATGGCGTTTTATCATGGAGAATAGCTGTAGGTGTACGATTAATCAGGTATCCCGCAGCTAATGCACAATAACCCCAAAACTGAATTGGTAAACTTGCTTGGAAACGGAGAGTGCATGCAACGTTAAGGATGTGGCGATGTTTACGTTCAACGCGACCGTTCTGTTGAGGAGTACCAACGCACGAGGTCTCGTGTACGATGCCTTTTTGTGTGAAGAAACTCGTCAAACATATGAACTCTGAGCCATTATCTGATCGAATAGTTTTAACTTGACTTGAGAACTGTCTTTCCACTAGAGCAATAAAATTCTTAAGGTGTGTGGGTGCATCCATCTTATTTGGTAGTAAATAGATCCACACAGCACGAGAAAAATCGTCGAGAATAGTAAGGAAATAGCGTGAACCGCATAAAGTCGGAGTCCTATACGATCCCCAAAGGTCGCAACTAACCAATTCAAAAGCAAACGTAGTCTTATTATTACTCAACGGAAAGGAGTCTCGTGTCTGCTTAGAACGAATACAAATGTCACAAGTCTTTGAATCAAAACCAGAACTACTTAAATCAGAAAACATCTCTAGCGCTTTAGAGGAAGGGTGACCCAAACGACGATGCCAAACGTCCACAGATGAACCCGTCAAGCTTTGCAACGCAGCTACAGCTTCTATTCCTCTAAAAAAATAAAGCCCGTTGTGTTGTCTACCCGCTCCAATCAGGGTCGATGTGATGCGGTCCTAAACAATGCAAAACTTGTCAGTGATCTGAAAGAGACAACCATTGTCCGTAGGTAACTGAGAAACAGAAATCAGGTGACAATCAAGTCCATCGACGAAATAGACATTTTTCATGCGCAGAGAAGATCCCAAGTTAACACGACCCTGCTTGGTCGAAGTAGTGAATCTCCCAT
>JAHZTW010000001.1:471192749-471252247 GCA_020283515.1 Alliaria petiolata | reverse complement strand
CCTTTGAAAAACCCTAAACCTAACTAGCAAACTACTCAGACATGATTAATGAAACATAAATCATAATTTGAATAGAAAGCATGAAAGAAATCAATAGAAGAAATAAAGGGGTTCAAAATCTCTCAAGAACAGAGTATAGGATCTATCTCCCCAAAATCTCTCTAAAATCTCTCTCTAAAATATTGTGTGTTATTAAGTGTACTCTAAACAATGGCTGAAAAACTATATTTATAGGCAAACTCGCGTCAGGGGCTGTCTTGTAAATAATGGAAACTTCAGCTGATTTCCTTTTTCTGATGGAAGTCCGTGAAACTTGGCGGTCTTCATTGGTGTCGATTGACACCAATGGTGTCGATCGACACCACATGACTTCATCACTTCAGATGTTTCTCCAAAATGCTCCAAAAAGTTCCATAATCTTTAATTATGCTCCAAATGTAGATCAGCCTGCAAAGACTCTAATAGGACTCTAAAAATACCAAAAGACTCTATAAAAAGACTTATATCATGGTCCAAAAATGGGTAAAAACCATGATATATCAACAGGTTGTGGTATAGAACCGTCTGCAAATCCGAATTTTTTTCTTGCCTTGAGCGCCAAACGAAAATTAGTAGCCCATTCATTGTAGTTGGGACCACGTAAGAGAGGTTTAGATATGAGAGTGCCTGGATTATCACCAGCAGTCAGATCGTATGGTGAAATAGTATGGCGACCATCGATCTGGTGCAAGTGAGGAAACAAGGGCTGCGGATGTTCCGGTTGTTCCAGACATCGTAAGAGGAGATTGTCAAGAGAAGAATGACAAAAACTAGGTCAAAGGATAAGATGGAAAAAAAAAACATAAGAGATCTAATTTTGCGGAAGTGAGATCTCAAGATCGATGAACAAAAAACTTTTTAGTAGTTAGGTTATTGCTCTAATACCATGTCAAGAAGCCTTTAGAGATTGTAAAGAGGATTCTTATTTTACAATGGTTGGAGACGTAGCCTTTATATACTCAGATATACAAACGTCTAATACTTAACCTAAATATAAGTCGTAAAGAATAGATTACATGGGCCAACATAGCCCAATACAAAGTATCTTCTATATATATAAAGTTAACTTTTCTCTCTTCTCATGCTGCCACCTCAGCAATCATTTTATTAATTAATGTATTTAACTTAAAATTATTTATTTTATTTATTATTTTTTCTATTATTCAATTCAATTCTTATAATAATTAACATGCATTAACATTAAAATTTGAAAAGATATATATTTATAAAACATATAATTATACATTTAGTTTTAACATTATAAAAATAATTTTAAAAGGCATCATTCATATTTAAATTAAACCAAAAATTATCTATATATATAAAGTTAACTTTTCTCTCTTCTCATGCTGCCACCTCAGCAATCATTTTATTAATTAATGTATTACCTTAAAATTGTTTATTTTATTTATTATGTTTTCTGTTATTCAATTTAATTCTTATAATAATTAACATGCATTAACATTAGAATTTGAAAAGACATATATTTATAAAACATATGTCTATAATTAAAATAAATAATAAAAAGTTTTTTTTAAATGGTTATCCTAATTTATTTCAACTTTTATAAATATTTAATTAGGTTAAGTTGTATCGTTAATATTATAAAAAAACTACGATATCAAAAAATTCTCAACAATTAAAAATATAAGTTATCGTAGAGCTAAATTTATAAAGAAAAATATAAATTTCTAAATCTTAACATCTAAGAAAAAGATAAATAAGTAAAATTAAGGTATACTTGAACCAACAATTGAAAATTTAATACACATTTTTAATGAATATTTAATACACATACTAATTATATATTTTATTTTAGCATTATAAATAGAATTTCAAAAGACACCATTCGTATTTTAAATTAAACCAAACATTTATATGAATATAATTCAAATAAATAATAAAAAAGTTTTTTAAAATGGTTATCCTAATATATTTCAACTTTTATAAATATTTAATTAGGTTAAGTAGTATCGCTAATATTATAAAAAAACTATGATATCAAAAAAATCGTAACAATTAAAAATATAAGCTATACTAGAACTAAATTTATTTAAAAAAAATATAAGTTTCTAAATCTTAACATCTAATAAAAAGATAAATAAGTAAAATTAATGTATAAATAAGTAAAAATAAGTTGTTAAAAATACCATACTTTAATAAAAATATGTATGATTAGTTAATTTATAAAAACTAATTAAAAAAAAATAAAATGGAGTAATCATGCTTATTATTCCTCACTTCTCCTTGCACCTCATCCTCTTACATTTGACAACACATAATTGGGACAAATTTCAATATCAACCTCACTCAACCCAATTTAAAATCACTCTGACTTCTTCTTCCGTCGTAATCTCCGCTTCTTTCTACAGCCATGGAGGCCCTTCTCGATAGCATCACGGTTCCACCATGTAATATTTATAGAAGTTGTCATCTAAAATCTTTTTTCTCAAATTCATAGACTATTAATTACTTTTAGTTTTTAGACCTTGCAAATACGCAGGAGAAAAGAAAAATTTGACTACAACTTTAGCTGAACACAAAATTAACTGCAGAAGATAGCACAACCTGATCTGGCTCCCTTCTTCAAGTGGTTAAATACGGTTCAAGTATAGTTATATAAGGATAGGGCAATTGAGAGTTGTTTGGGGATAAGAGATTTGATTTGGGTCCGGAGTATCGTCTGGATTGTTGACGGTTGAGAAGTTGTATCCATTGATTATCATCATGCGTGAAGCGGAGGACCTTCTTGGTCTTCATTTGCTTCTCGCTCGGTCTCTGGGAATTGAATTCAACTCATTGGGTCGAAATTCATGTTCTTTTCAGGCAATTACGAGCCCAAACAAAATTGGGTTCAATTAATGATCAATTGTTGGGTTTCTTGCGCTATTGGGCTACACAAGGGGCTATGAGCATAAAACAAGAATTGTGACAGGTTATTAATTTTAAAAATAACTCATGCATTACAATGATTGCCCCTTAGCAGAAAGGGAAAACAAAATTAATACAAACACTCCTCAATGTTCGCTTAAAAATTAACACGAACTCTACCTAAAGAAATATGCAAATTCATTTCCATATAATTTAAGTAAACACAACACAATGAGTAATAAAATAAATCAAAACATGGTCATAACATCAAACACATACGAATATTCGAGAATTATCAAGTATTAAATAACATTAAAAAACAAAACATAAGTAATTAATATATATGTAAAAAATCCTGCTGCAAAATGAAAGTAAGAAAGCATAGATCAAGATTTGACGTGAGCGAATATTATAAAAACTAAAAGATATATTTAAAGAATAGAGAATGTATAATGAACCAACACAATAATTGAATAATTATACTATGTAAAAAATACAACTAAAGATTATTGACAAAAAACTTTCGCGCTAAGCGCGGACCAACCCTATTTATGATATATTTTTAACTTTTGACTGTAAATGGTAACATCTTAATTGCTGAATATGGCTGAATTTCAGCTTAATTTTTTTTTTATTACACCGGGTAGGAATTTTGATGAATTGGTTGAATTCAACACTTTTATTTTCAGTTTTTGTTTTTCAGCAATTATTATATTTTTGTTGTCATTTAATTATGGGCTACTTTATTAGTCAATTGCCTATGTAAAACTTATTTGGTCTCATGCATATATATATATAACTATTTAACATGTACGTACAGCACGGGTTATATATTGTTTTTAGAATTTTATTAATTAAAATTTATTTTTTTATTAGTTTCATGTTAAAAGGTCTTTTAGTTTTACTTGGTATCATATGTTTATTGTGGTCTTAATTGTTTTAGTTTATGTAGATAATTTTTTTTTTTCTTTTTTGAACTTTTAACGGAGATAATTTTCCATTAGAATTCACCTCTTATGGTAACATCATAGATTGGTTTTCACTAAGCAACTGAAATGTAGTAGGATTCTCTGAATCTGTTTGTTCGGACAACTACATATAATTTTGAATACTTTTTATAATTTTGATAAGTAAAAAATATTTATTATATTAAATAATAGCAAATAGTTTTTAGTTATTCCATAAACTAATTTTTTCATAAAAAGTATTCTCTGAATTATATGTAGTTGTCTGAACTAACAGATTCACTAAGCAACTGAAATGTAGTATGATTCTCTAAATCTGTTAGTTCGGACAACTACATATAATTTTGAATACTTTTTATAATTTTGATAAGTAAAAAATATTTATTATATTAAATAACAGCAAATAGTTTTTAGTTATTCCATAAACTAATTTTTTCAGTTTTTTTGGTGAACAAAATAAAGAAAACTAATTTTTCAATTATTTTGCTGATAAAATAAAAAAAAATTAATTTCGAAAATTTGAATTCATTAAGAATTATCAGAAAAGCTAATAAAAAAAAATTCTGATATTCGATTTAAAATATTTTCCAAAATTTTGGATATATGGGAGGAGTCGAATCTGGATCCAAATAGTAAAATCTCATATCATCAAGATCATATCTAGATCCAAATATATTGATTTTAAGATTCGTATTTAAAATATTTTTATTTTTCTATATGGCAAAATCTCCTACAAAAAGAAAGTGATATTCCAATACACGATGAAATAGTGTTTTCTGATGACTGTGTGACGGTCAAATCAGTTAACAGTTGAAGAAATTTTAAAATGACAAAAATAATTGTTAATTTTAAATTAAAAAAAACTTTTGTTATTTTTAAAATGAAATACTTATAACTTAATAAATTTTAAATTGAAATTTATAACATGATACATAAATATTGGAGTGGAAATTTTAAATTATTGGCGAAATTATTACTTTATTTTGTTTTTTACATTTTTATGTTGTTTAATATTTAATAATACATTAAAACAATTTTATGTTTTCACCTATTTATTCACTTGATTCATATTTCTTAATTATTTTAAATTATTATTTTTTCAGCTATTCCGCAATTACTCTGTTATCATTTTCATTAAATTCATCTAAAAATCAACAAATAAAATCGCTAGATTCCGCATTTCGCCAGATTTCGCAGTTACTATTTACACCTAAAATAACAGAAATGAAAATATTTGGCCCAAAAAAAAATGAAAAGCAATTCTGAAAGAGTATAAATAAATATATGGTTGTTGTGCCATTATTATTTTGATGATCAGCACAACATTACACTGCTGAAGAATCATGATGATGATTTCTCTCTAACGTAAATCATAATTGCTCCATTTTTGTAAGCCTTAAAAATTCAAACATATGTAACTAACTAGATTGGCACTAAAACTCTAGTTGATCTCTTTTATAGATATTAGAAACTTGTGGATTTAGCCAAACAAAGTCAGAGCTTCACCACAATTGGACTCCTCAAACGTCTTTTGCTCTCCAAGTCGGTAAATTTCAAGCTTGTTGGCTTAACCGCAACATGTGCACCTTCC
Source organism: Alliaria petiolata (assembly GCA_020283515.1). Taxonomy (NCBI): domain Eukaryota; kingdom Viridiplantae; phylum Streptophyta; class Magnoliopsida; order Brassicales; family Brassicaceae; genus Alliaria; species Alliaria petiolata. The sequence continues at coordinate 471,246,781 of JAHZTW010000001.1, read as the reverse complement.
TGATTATTCACTCGAATTTTTGATGCAATTCATATTACATCCAATTCATATTACAAACAAAGTAACGTGTCCTGTCATATTACAAACAATGTAACGTGTCCCGTCATTTTGGATGCAATTCATATTACAAACAAAGTAACATGTCCCGCCGTTGATTACACTGTTCCAGCAAAAAAAAATGATGCTTATGATGTTAACCACATAATTAGTGTTGATTACTACATGTCCTCATGTAAACTATATAGTTTGTGTAGTTCTCAATACAATAATTTTGTATGTATGTGTAATCATTTTTCAAAAAAAATAAAATAAGCTACTCAACGAGTAACTTATTTCAAAATACGGTTCTTCTAGTGAGAGATTCGCAAACTCAAAGAATCCTACATCTTTCATAGAATCAAATTCATCTCCACCAAGATCCCACATTTTGGTCTTTTCAGCTTCATATTGATAAGACTTAGCTTCATATTGATAAGAATTGTTTGATAAAGGACGGAGGTTGTTGTGGATGTAAACCAAATCTTGAGCACGACTTGGATTTAGCTTGTTTCTTCTAAATGAGTGAATGAACGAGCAAGTACTCCAATTACGCTCATCACAAGAAGAACCGTCCAAGCAACTTAAAAGCCAAAGTTTGAGCACCGAAATTAGCCCACCAACTCTTGGGTTCCATAGTAGACATCACTGAAATGCATGTTAAATCTTCAAAAGGACTCATCTTCATCGAAAACAATGCATATATTCATCCATAACTTTCTTATGATCATCATCAGTTGGAATCAATATTCGAAAACACTTAATCTTCTTATGAGAGATTTCCGAATCTCTATGGGGACTAAGTGATTACAGTGAAGTTTTTCAAGACTTACGATTCTTGAAAACTCAATCCGAATTTAGAGGAGCGTTATATAATTTCCACACAAAACTCAATCCGAATCTATAGAAAGTGATTAGACTATATATATAGGAGGTAAAAATTGATCGCTAGACAATGTAGAGGAGTGTTACTCTTTGTCCAACGAGTAAGAAAAACTTCACAATGCACATATAAACTACAAAATTAACACAAATGGCCACAGAAGAAACAAGACTTGGTTATATGCCATAATTTGTAAATGTTGATCTAGTTTGTCCCCTTTTATAGATAACAAAAAATTGGACCCTTTTATAGATAACAAAAAATTGGATTTAACCAAAGTCAGGGCATAAATGTTAATGTTAATAGATTTAGACTTCATTTTTGTCAGAAATGTGTGAGCAAAGGTTTAAGGTTTCAGGCAATCGTTTCGTAGCAAAGAAACACAATCAGAGAGATCAAACAGAATATGATCACATTAGTGCATAAATGTAGAGTATAGAACAAGTTTGTCAGAATAAAGCTATATACATATCCTTATATATCAAAAGAAAAAATACTAGAATAGTGCTCGGCCAATAAGAGAGTGGACAAAGAGAATGATATCAATGTTTCTCTATGTTTTTTTTTACTGCGTAGGTGATTGTTGAAACTTATGGTTTATGAGACATTATTATTTTAATTATCTGAAGAACGAATGACTCCATTCTAGTTCGACCAAACCAATTCTCCAAAACATAACCCTTACCCACTTTTCCTCTTAAGCTTCACCTTAAATGGCTTAACCACCCAGCGAGATATTCAGTCAAGTTTTCATCTAATCTCTGCATCCAAAAAAGGAACAACAATACTAACATTTATACAAAAATTCCGGATGAGAAAAACGAATATACCCACGCATTGTCATTTTCCTTGAATCAAAAAGAAATAAATTGAAAAAGAAATTAAAAAGTGATGTTCAATAATGATTATCGAATTATTGTCGTTGAATATACCCACCCATTGTCATTTTCGTTGAAGACAATAATGACTATTTTTGATTAAAATAGCGCTAGCGTCCGGAAAAATCAAAAATGTCTTCCTATTTCAAAAGTAAAATCATAGGTGGCAACCAATCATTGGTTTGATTAAATTGACTTGGAGTCAACTCTTTCATTGCCATTTTTAGTTTTTAACTTAGAAAAAGACTAATGAAAACTCATCTCTCCTCTTTCTTCCAAAGAACGTCGCTACCACAACCAGTCAACAACAAGCGAGTTGCAGAGCTGATTCAGGAAAGGTAAATAATTTTTTCTTTATTTTTCTGCTTAACTTGCTTTGATCTATCTTTTGTACTCTGTTGTGGTCGAATCTGCTTTAAGAACAAAATTGTTTGGATTACTACCATATATCGTTTCACGAATTAGACGCACTTGAATCGTTTAAGCAAAGTTTGTTTGAATCAAAGTTAAAATTCAAAATTTTGTTCGGTTAGGTTTCATTTCTCACTAGATTGACAAATTAGTTTTCGTAAAGGGTTCTAGATCTTAATTACTACAAGTTTGTACTATTTTTGTCATTGGTGTTTGTTGGCTTATGTTTTGACAGTGGAACGGGAGAGTAGTTATGGCTGAGGGAGTTGTGTCGTTTGGAGTGCAGAAACTTTGGGATCTCCTGAGTCGAGAATCTGAGCGATTGCAGGGAGTTCACGAGCAAGTTGCTGATCTACAACGTCAGATGAGAATGTTACAGTCATTGTTGAAAGATACATATGCCAAGAAATATGAGAGCGAAAGAGTGAGAAACTTCTTGGAAGACGTCAAGGACATTGTTGATGACGCTGAGGATATAATCGAATCATTTCTTCTTAAAGAAATGATTGGAAAAGAAAAAGGGATCAAGAAGCGTGTGAAAAGGCTTTCTTGCTTCTTAGTGGATCGTCGGGAATTTGCTACAGATATCAAAGGCATAACTAAGAGAATCTCTGAGCTGATTGCGCTCATGCAGAGCTTTGGAATACAACAGATTATTGATGGTGGTCGTTCGCTATCTCTACAAGAGAGACAAAGAGTGCAAACGGAGACCCGACAAACATTTCCTAGTAGTTCTGAAAAGGATTTTGTGGGATTGGAACAGAGTGTTGAAGAATTGGTTGGCCAGCTAGTGAAAAATGATAGTATTCAGGTGGTGTCTATATCCGGGATGGGTGGTATTGGTAAAACAACACTAGCGAGACAAGTTTTCCATCATGACACTGTCCGACGTCATATTGATGGATTCGCATGGGTATGTATTTCACAAGAGTTTACGCGAAAGGATGTTTGGCAAAGGATCTTGCAAGATCTTAGACCACATGATGGGGACATTTCACATATGGATGAGCATACACTCCAGGGTAAGCTCTTTCAACTGTTGGAAACATCTAGATCTTTGATTGTCCTTGACGATGTATGGAAAATCGAAGACTGGGACCGAATAAAAGCTGTGTTTCCCCAAAAAAGAGGCGAGTTATAATTGTACATATATTACATAAGTCAGTTCCATTTAAATCACAAGAGATAGATAATAGCAACGAATATTAATTTTGCAGGTTGGAAGATGCTACTTACTTCTCACAATGAAGGTGTTGGTTTACATGCAGATCCAACATGTTTTGCCTTTAGACCAAAAATCCTTACTCCCGAAGAAAGTTGGAAGCTTTGTGAGAACATAGTATTCCCTAAGAGAGACGAAACTGGTAGGCTTTCAGATCTAAAATTAAAGTCAAGAAGAAAGTTCCACTTTCATTTGTTTATTTCACTTAAGTATCTTACGCATCATGTTTATTTCAAGGCTCAAATTTTAAAATATATTACATGATAATTGTTTGCAGAATTTAGAGTCGATGAAGAACTAGAAGTCATGGGTAAGAAAATGGTCGCATATTGTGGAGGACTACCGTTAGCTGTTAAAGTGTTGGGAGGCTTGTTAGCTAAGAAAAAAATGGTCGCAGATGAGTGGAAAAGGGTATATGACAATATTGGAACTCAGATCGTGGGAAAATATGGTTTACTTGACCAGGATCTCAATTCGGTTTACAGAGTATTGTCTCTGAGCTATGAAGATTTGCCAATGCAGTTAAAGCATTGCTTCCTTTACCTAGCTCAATTCCCTGATGATTTCAAGATAAGTTTGAAGAAATTGTTTCCTTACTGGGCTGTAGAAGGAATAATAACCTCAGTTTGCGACGGAGAAACAATTCGAGAAAGTGGAGGAGTCTACCTAGAAGAGCTAGTGAGGAGAAATATGGTCACTATTGATAAAAGCTATTCGACTTGGGAAATGGATTATTGTCAAATGCATGACATGATGAGAGAAGTATGTTTATCTAGAGCCAAAGAAGAGAATTTTCTTCAAGTCATCAAAGACTCTACTTCCACCTCTGCTATCACTGCTCATACTTCTACTAGATCTCGCAGGCTTGTTTTACATAATGGTAATGCACTTCATTTGCTAGGACAAAAAAACAATCAAAAGGCCAGATCTGTTTTGTGTTTCGGAGTCCAAGGAAATTTGTGGAAGCAATTAGCTCCAGGTTTCCGAAGTTTACCATTACTCAGGGTGTTAGATCTGGATAAAGTCAAGTTTAAAGGACAGAAGTTACCTTCTAGCATTGGAGAGCTCATTCACTTGAGAGTCTTGAGTTTAATGGATACTTGTGTATCTTATCTACCTTCTTCTCTGCGGAATCTAAAGCTTCTGCTCTACTTAAACATTAAAGTCAATGGGGTAGTTCATGTGCCAAATATTTTGAAAGAGATGCGAGAGTTGAGGTACCTTTGGCTACCGTTTGATATGGATGATAAAACAAAGTTGGAATTGGGTGATCTAGTGATATTGACTTTTTTCTCAACGAAACACATTAGTGTGACAGACCTCCTCCGTATGACTAGGCTCAGGACTCTCGATGTTAAGTTCACTGGTGGGTGTACTTATGAAACTCTATCGTCATCTCTCCGTGGATTAAAAAACCTTAAGGAGTTTTCTTTAATTGATTTGAACGAATCCGACATGGCTCATCACGGGGGAGATTTCGCTCAGGATTTCGTGCATCTAAAGGAATTAACGTTGGCCATACGTATACCAAGGTTTCCTGATCAATATCGATTCCCTCCCCACCTTGCACACATATCTCTATGGTATTGCATGATGGAGGAGGATCCAATGCCGATTCTGGAAAAGTTGCCTCATTTAGAATCGGTTGAGTTGTCAGATAGTTCTTTCACCGGGAGGAGAATGGTGTGCTCGAAAGGTGGATTCCCTATGTTATGTGTTCTAATAATATCCGAGCTAGAAGAGTGGGAAGAGTGGATAGTAGAAGAAGGGTCAATGCCATGTTTTCGTACTTTGACTATACGTAGTTGCAAAAAGCTGAAGGAGCTACCGGAGGGGCTCAAGTATATAACTTCTTTAAAGGAACTGAAAATTGAAAAAATGAACAAGGAGTGGACGAAGAAATTGGTACCAAGTGGGGAAGATTACTACAAAGTCCAACACATTCCTAGTGTTCGATTTATCAACTGTGACGAATAATAAGGAGGGTAAATCTTTTTGGTATTTATGTCCACTTTCTTCATTTGTTGGTTCTTTCCTTCATTCTCCTAATTCGCTTACGAATAAAAACCCCACGTTTGGTGTGAAAGCCTTACATTGATCTAATCTAACTCTTTCTTTTTTGGTTTTCAGGTGAATGAATTATTCAGAATCTTTACCTACTCTTGGATTGTGTGTGATGTGAATGTGATCAATCATTTGTATTGTGTTAAATGTAGAATGTTTCTCATTTTATGTTACATTTCTATGTTGCATGCTTTTTCTCTCTCTCTCTAACGATAAGTTTGAAATAAATTTTATATTTGGAACCATATTTTCATCGATTTCTCCTTCTCTTCCTCTGTTTTGTGTGCACCTTTATACATACTGAATGAATGGGAATGATATTGGAACAGTTATTTTCTTCGGTGAAAGGTCTGATCAGAAGTCAATTTGGTGATTTTCTTTTAAGGTAACAGAAATGAGAAATAAAATCGTTGATGTGCCACTAGTATTTTGATGATCAGCACAACATTACACTGCTGAAGAATGATGATGATGATTTCTCTCTTTAACATAAATCACAAATAAAGTCAGAGCTTCACCACAATGGGACTCCTCACACGATGCCTCTTGTCTGACCAAACCAGATCTCCAAACACATATCCCTTAGCCTTTTTCCCCTTACGCTTCACCATTGTCACCTTAAACGTCTTTTCTTCTCCAACTTTGGTGAAATTTAAGCTCGTTGGCTTCACCGCAACATAAACACCCTCTGGGTTATTCACCCGGACGGTGTAAGTGGAAGGTCGTCCAACGTTTTTAACTGTTCTTGAGACGGTGACTTTGCTTGATGACAGGTTTGGAACTGTGATAGAAGGATAGTTAAGGCTGTAAAGACTGGTTTTACGGCTCGAACAGGTGAAGTTTTTGCCGGAGAAGACAGAGATTTTTGATGCATTGTATCCAAGGGAGCATAAAAAGTTGAGGTAATCCTTGATGCCTGAATCGTAGACCAGACCGGGATTCACAGCTAGATTTGGTCGGACGTGTCCTGCCCCGAAACTGAAAGGCGTTGCCTTCATGTTGGTTGAGTTTTGGATTGGTCCTGGAATGTCATCCATTGTTGTTGCTACACAACCAAACACTGAGTAAGTAAAACATCACAATACACTAATAAACTAAAAGATTAAGGAAAAGCAAATTATATTTCCAACCTAAGAACAAGAACACATAACATGGCCATGGAAGTAACATATCTTGCTTATATGCCACAATTAGTCAAAGTACTGAGGCTTCAGCTCCAGAATCGGAATACATTCTTACCAGTAGTCATGATGGCAGAGCGGATAGCTGCAGGGCTCCAAGAAGGATAACGGGTTTTGAGAAGACCGGCAATGCCAGAGATATGAGGACAAGACATGGAGGTTCCTGAAACAGCATTGAACAGAAGACGACGAGCATCAAACTGTTCGTTTGTTGGAGATACTGCTCCAGTGTAGGCAGCGATCACACTCACACCAGGCGCAGTTATGTCCGGCTTCAGAATGACAGGAGCCACCGAGCTTGGACCTTTAGACGAGAATGCAGCCATTACAGGCGCAGGTTTTGTTCCCAAAACTGTCCTCGAAGGAGTAATGTGAGCAATCGGATTCCTAAATCAATAAAGAAAAGGTTTCTTTTAGAACTTGAAACAAGTTGAGTTTAGGGGTAAAGTGACTGAAGAATCCTCTTACTTAGTTTGGCTGATATATCTTGACAGGGCAAGACTGTCCTTGAAACTGAGCTGTGTGGCAGGGAGGACGTGCGGATCAGCGGTTAGATCGTTCCCGGTGACATTAGTGTTCTCGAGAACCATCCCTACGCCGCCAGCTAAAGCCACGGCTCGACCCTTTTCCACTCTCCCGTTCTGTCCTCTGAGACACACTAATATCTTCCCTTTTGCTTTTTTGGGGTCAAGCGATCCAAGTTTGCACAATTGTCTGCACAAAGATATAATGCAGAGTCAACAATGGTCATAATTCATAAACCTTTTCGAATGAGTAACGTGTATGAAACAAAAACTCACGCATCAGAAGCTGAAACGTTCTTAGCTTTCGCTCCAGAAGCTGCCATTATTGGGTAGAACTTAGCATGTGGCAAAGATGATGATGACAAGCTTTGTCCCTGTATCAATTAAGAACGATATGAATTTCAAAGATTCAAGCTCAATTCCAAGAAATTGATTCGAGATTTTGAATTCACTAATCCTATGAATGGTAAAGATTCAAGCTCAATTCCAAGAATTGATTCAACATTCGAATTGACTAAATCCTAAATCAATTAAGAACGATTCGAATTGACTAAATCCTATATCAATTAAGAACGATTCGAAAGTAGCACTGATACGGGTACGGGGACAAAAAACGGGGACGGGAACGGGTACCAAAAACGGCAATATCAAAATTTTTAGAGACGGGGACAGTATGGGTACGGTAGTATATATATATATATACAAAACTATACATTTAACCTTACATTTGTACTAATCCTTGGTCTTTTAATACTTTAGATGTTTTCTTACATTTTCTAAATTTACAAATATTACATCAAGTAGTAAAATAATTAAGTAAAAGTTTATAGTTCCATCAATAATACTAGTTTGCAAGTTTTTGGAACTGTATATCACAAGTTCATGTGTATACAGAAGGTATAATTAATATTTTTTTAGTTTTTTNTCCAGAAGCTGCCATTATTGGGTAGAACTTAGCATGTGGCAAAGATGATGATGACAAGCTTTGTCCCTGTATCAATTAAGAACGATATGAATTTTAAAGATTCAAGCTCAATTCCAAGAAATTGATTCCAGATTTGAATTGACTAATCCTATGAATGCCAAAAATTCAAGCTCAATTCCAAGAATTGACTCAACATTCGAATTGACTAAATCCTCAATCAAATTACTTATGATCCAATTTGGGAATTAATCTAACCTTGTAATGCTTTCCGTTACCGAGGACGAGATTACTAGCAAACTCGCGATCCATGGTGCTAGCTCCGACGGTGATCTGCCACGGCGCCACGTTCGAAACCGTACCATCCGCCGGTCCAGAGTTCCCGGCGGAGCAAACTACCACGATCCGCTTCTTCGCGGCGTGAAACGACCCGATTGCTACGCTGTCGTTGAAAAACGAGGTAGGCTCGCCGCCAAGGGAGACAGAGATGACGTCAGCGCCGTCGTGGATGGCGGCGTCGAAAGCGGCGAGCACGTCGGCGTCGTAGCACTCGTTGCCTTTGACCGGCGGCCAACACACTTTGTAGGCGGCGACTCTGGCGCGTGGAGAGCCACCTTTGGCAGTGCCGTTGCCCTGGCCGAAGACGCTGGCTCCGGGGACGAAAGCTCCTCCGGCGGTGGAGAGAGTGTGGGAGCCATGGCCGTCGAGATCACGTGGAGAGTCGAAGGAGGAGTTGAGAGGTCCCACGGCGGCTGCGTAGCCCTTGTGGAAATACCTCGCGCCGATCAGTTTTCTACATTCGTAATTTTTAATTTTGATTTAGCTAAACATGTTAGTAAAGGTTTAAAATGCTTTCACTGTTATTATTTTCTGTAGCTACACCACAATAATTTCGGTTAGTTTTTTTTATGGTTCTTTGGTTTTTAGTTTATAAATAAATATCGAAGATAAAATCGATTTTATTATGGATGATTTGGTTCGGATTTGTTTTGGTTTGGATTCGATTTATTCAAATATATCATTATTTTTTTATAGAAATTTTGATTTAAATCGGTTTTTTCTTTTATGTTTGGTTCGTAATCAGTTTTTCGATTATTTGATTATAGAAAGAATGAATTCATTTAAACCGTATTAAGGTATGGTACGGTACGGTTTTTGAATCAGTTTTTTGGTTTGGTTTGGATCAGATCGGTTTAGTTCATTCGGAATGAACACCCCTAAACAATAATAGTCTATTCAAAATTGATGTATTAACAGATTACAAAATTGGTGTGGATTTACAAACTTTCATTAAAACAAATTGAACCATATTGTAACACTAGAATATAATGATGGACATTTTCGGTTTTACAGTTTGGTTTCAGGTTTTGTTTCAGTTTAGTTTTTTTCTTCTAATTTTACGGTTTATTAATTTTATAAAAATGTAAGTCATGTATAAATTATATCATATAATTATGTATGGTTTTACTTTAATATATGGTTTATTGATTTTATCAAAATTAAAACCATAAACTTTATATAATTTGGTTTGGTTCATTTAAACTTCTGATTTAGATATTTTTTTATAATTTTAAGTAGTTTATTTTTAACAATCATTCGGATTTTACTGTCTAACATCGAAACACATTATTTATAGTTAGTTAATGGAAAAAAAATACATAGATATTCTTCAAACTTTTTAAAGAAAAATCTACAATGAATATTTTTTTCTTTTCTTTTTAGGATTCCATTTCTATCTTCGTGAAGAAAAACAGATAAGAAAAAAGTCTAAAAAATGGTTAAGCACAAGTGTTTAGATAACAAAGAGTATATATACAAGAGTAAGCAAAGTGAGATAGAAAAATATACAACAACCCATCAATGGATATTATCCAGAAGTTCCAAAAAAAAAAGTGCATTCTTATTAGCCATTGATATTTTGAATAGGGGATTCATATTTTTTGTTTGTATCTTATGATAAATACTTAACGTAAAAATAATTGAACACCAATTTGGAAGAACAAAAATGTGAAAAGAGAGAGAGAGTGAGGGAGGAACCTGTTACAATGGAAAGTGGCATCTTTGTGGTTTTGACATATTCCCTTCCATCTTGAAGGAATTGGTCCCAAGCCTTCATCCCTAAAGCTCTTTGATTCTGGCCACACACCTTTTTTCCACACACAATCATATTCAAAATATTAGCTTATGTAATTATACTATTATAGTTAACAACAACTTATTTCGTTTTCTTTTTATAGATTTTTCTTTGTTATTTATACAGAGATCATAAGTGGGATTAATTTTTAAAAATCAAAAAGAAAATATGCCTTGTGGTGTCTCATAATCACACAACCAACCCATTTTAATCGTGGTAACTTCTGCTACGTTAAAGTTTAAAAAAAAAAACTTCAACTACTTTTCTGAATCAATAGTAAAATATTCAAAAAAGGATCTGAAAGGTTCCAACTCTCATGCACATCCCAACTTTATCCACCTTTTCCCTCTTAAATCCCAAACATTTATATAATTATATATATATATATATATATTATTTTTTTGCTAAAGAATATAATTATATTCATTTTTTTTTCTTAGTTCAGATTCAGTGAAAAATGCGTTTTTCAAACAAAATTATATTCATAGCTAGAAAGTGGATTTTTCTGTTAATCCAATAGCTAGAAAGTGGTTTATTCTTTACTAAACACTTGACATTATCTAGCTGAAACTGAAGAAGTACGAATTTCTTTTTTACAATCTCTCTAATTGTATCATCAGTTCATCACGTTTAAAAAGTTGGTGCATCATCCACAAGAGAAAAAAACAAATTAATTGAAAACTTAACTACTATATTTAGGATACACTACTGAATAATTATCACTACTGTGAAGTTACCTGCACTATATAAATGCATTAACTTTCTGTTAAAAGATTAGTTACTAGAACTGTTAAAAGACATTTGCATGATGCCAAAACACGTTACCTGTACGAGGAATTATTAACCAACTTTTCTATTCCAAGTACACAAAATCTCTAACTATTAATGGAACAAGTAATTATTACAGAGTTCGGTAAATAAATCATATATAAGGTTAATTTTAGTGTGTATGATTCAAGTCAAAGTATATGATACAGTCATGTAGAATATTAATTTTGGCTATAATTCTTGTTGGGAGAAGAGAATATGCATATTAATGAATATGCATATGCGCACATGCGTGCATAACTGCATATATATGGCCGATTGATTCTTGCTGACATCTACAGATCTTAACCACTAGCTAATGATATATATATATATATTTTTTTTTTTGCTTGTAATGCAAGTCAAATCCATTTTGAAAACATATAATAGTTTAAAATGTAGGTGCGTATGAGCGTATCTTCCCCCAAGGTCGATCTCAATGCTCCCGAAGTTGCAAAGGTTGACCAATATAGATTTAAGACAAATTAAAAAAATGTTTAAAAAGGAGGGGTAAAAGGGGAAAAGAAGAGAGAACCCGTATCGAGATTTGCAATGATAGAATCTTCTCCGAATCTGGCTTTTCTCCAAATGGAAGAAGAAGGAACAAAAGAGTTGTGTTCCAAACCCAAGAAGTCCCATGATCGAGTCGTGTGAAGCTTCAATGCTTTGTTTGGGAATACAGACACAACTTCCGGGTGTTCTTGAACAATCAAGCAAAAAAAAGAAGAAATAGTCACTCATCAATCATAAAACAGAGAGAAACACATAACATGTAATGTATATATCCATGTCGGTCCAAAACATACGTAAAAGAAACTACACCATCCGTTCTTTTATAATAAGTTAAAATTTTAAGGATTTTTTGAAAAAAAAAGAACCATGGATTTTTTGAAAAAAAAGAACCATGGAAATAATTTTTTTACAAGTTTATTCTCACCTTACAAAAAATACATGTCAAACCCACAAAATCAAATTTAATATGCAGTATAATATTTTTTTATATTTTTAAAAAGTTTTTACGGTCACATACATTAGTAGTTTTTAAAAAAGAAGAATTGATTTGAATTTGTTGTCGCAAGAATTTCGATTTAATTTAATTTACCATAATTTAATAAATTTGACGACGGTGACAGAAAGTTATATTGCAGATTAAATTTGATTTTATGAGTTTGATTTGCATTTTTTATAAATTGAGCATGAAATAACAAAAACAAATATCATTTTAAGTGTTTTTTGGTAGAAAATCCAAATCTTAAATATCTATTTTGATCCACAAAAAAGATATCTATTTTAAATAAAATGGAAGAAGCATTCAAAATGACTAAATGAGCCTTGAAGACATTGGACCAGCCCTGCGTATACTTACGGGAGATTGCAGATGCGAGATCGTGGTCGAGATGAGCAGCAAAGCCATTGATGTGCTTTGTATATGAGTAGAAAATGGCGTTTGTGGCAATCTCACGGCTGCTTCCACAGAAATCAAGACTCACGTCAATTAAATGGAGGACAAAAATAGTAACCAAAAAAAAAAGTTTTAGTGAGTTGTTTAAGAGACCTTCCAATGAAGGAACCAAGAAAGTCATAATGAGTTTCTCTTACTCGATCCATGGCATCTTCTGTTATCTCTCCGACATGGGAGTGGCCTCCAAAGTACACTACATATGAAGACGACTGAAATCACACACACAAAACAAAAACAAAAACAAAAGAATGATTAAAAGAGAAGAAGTTTTGAAATGCATAATGAAAGATTTGTTATAGGATAAATAGGTCATGAGTGTACATCTTTAGAAGCAAGGATAGGTTTATAACCCAAGTGAAGAAGAAGAAGTAGAATTAAAGAGGGAACAAACGATAAAGGAATTGTAAGCTTCATTGTACTTCTTCTTCTTCTTGATAGTACTCTCTCTGTATATTTGTTGGACTCTTTGTTTTGGTTTGTGCCGTGTGAGTTGCTTCTTTATAATGGTATTCGAGAGAAAAGTCCAAATACATTACAAGACAGAAGGATTACCAGTATTATCAAATTTATATGAAAAGTAATAAAGTAATGAACCTTTTTTAAGATTTTAAATTTTTATATGAACAATATGTTTTTTCGCTTCCAAAAGCCTTATATTATATATTAATATCATCATCTTATTTTTTGTCGTCTGTGAAATTATTTTATTACAAATTATGAGGATAATACAAAATTAATTCTTCAACGGACAATTTTCTGTACCACTAAGGATCCACGACGAACAGGTTTGCTGGAGATTTTCCTGAAAGGTTGCCTCTATTAATTTGCATAAATTGCAATATTTGGGAATCGAACCCTAAATCTCTTGATGTAAAAATATTAATTAACCTTTGGTCTACAAATTAATATCATCTTAAAACAAGTGATATATTTGGTCCCAAAAAAAAAACAAGTGATTTCCCCGGTATACCAAAATACAGGTTTTATGTGCAGTACTAGTGATGATCTAATATATGATTATATTCTTGTTAGATTTCCCCGGTTATATATTTTTTTTTTATTTGTAACATTAATTCATTGCTCAAAAAGGGAAAGCTTAGGGAAACAAGGTGGTTTGGACTATAAAATGATAAGATGCTCAAGTGGTCACATTGCGTCACAATAATGGAGTCTCCATTGATGCTATATTCGGTAGCACAATAACTGATAATATATTATTTTTCTTACCGGTTGGTTGGTCCTAATCTAATCATTGTTTTCTCTATATTTAAAGGAGGGGAAAATGGTTCTTTTCTATAAGGAAAAATTGTATTAGATTAATAGATTGATACATATGAGAAATAGCATAAAAAATAGTGATAAAAGTATAGCAACGATAAAACATTACAAAATAAATGGTGTTTTGCCGGGTAATCATGATAAAAGTATAGTTTTATCAAGTGATTAAAATATTATTGTAACAAATCATACTTCTTAAACATGCATTATCATAACAAAAATATTTTTACTAAATAATCTATACGACGGAAAAATAAAGTAATTCATATAAAATGTCACATTTCAATATTTTATAAATTCTAATTATTAATCATTCTATTGAAAGCTCTATGCCAATTTACATTTGAAAACTTAAATTTCAACTTGAAATATCTCTTCAAAAAAGTGTGAAAGCATGAAGAATCCTTCAGAGCTGACAAAACAGGAAATGAGCTGTTGGAACAAGAAGATCTGTTGGAATAAGGGTTGAGCTCTTGGAACAACCACTGAATTTTAAAGGTGTCCGTATCAAAGACAATGCTAAATAATACATAAGATTCAAGAATGTGCTGCTAAAACTAGCATTGTCTTTGATCTTTCTTCACTTATTGTTAGAGCCGGGATTTGTATCCCCTCTAAAAAGCCCGACGTCAATCTATTTTGGTCCGTTACGAAACCTTAAAATGGCCCTTAACTGCTTAGGTCGGCGAGACTAAATGGAAACATTCCTTTTATCTTTATCGGATGGCAGGTCGGCATAAATAAAATGAAATATTCTATTTTTATCCGGGAAGAGCGCCAGGTCGGCTTACTTTCCTATTTTGAAAAGGAAAAACCTAATCCAAGGAACCGACTTAAGAGCACTATAAATATAGAAGACCTATTAACAAATCGGGCATTCAGAAATCGAGAGAGAAGATCTAGGGCAAACATAGCAACTTATCGTTCAAACGTTTTAGCTTTCTTCTCTTTCAAGTTTAGGTCGGCGTTCTTATTGGGATGACCTAAACTCACCGTGTATCTTTCGAGCTCCGGCTATTTTCAATAAATGACTCCTCTTTAAACCCATTAACTCTTATTTTCTTTGATAAGCCGATTTGAGTTATTACATTTGGCGCCGTCTGTGGGGAATAAGAGACTCAGTCTTCAAGAAAAAAGCGAACTCGAAGATGGTTGACGATTCAACACCAACCGACCCGAAGACAGCAAACACCGGCGAGGACCGATCTGGAAACCAAACAGATCGGCCCGATGGCATCAACACTTCAGATCGGCTCACTGATCCAATCTCAGGTTGGCTATTAGACCCTTCAACAGGCTTGCCTTTCACTGAAGAAGCTGACGATACGCTCCGCACCGACCTACCAGCAGGAGCGCAGAATCTGCCGGAGCCACCACCGTTCAACATGACCGACGCGATGAAGATCTTCACAACACAGATCCAGAAGGGAATCGACGAACGTCTTGATCTGCTCAGGGCCGAACAGATCGCGTACCGAGAAGACGTGGACCGCATCCTCAAGACCCGACTCGCTTCCAACGACGTCGAAGATGGGGAGGCAACACCACGAAGAAATCCCAACACCGACCAAATAACCAAGAACCTTTTCGGAGTCACCCCAGCAACAGACTTTCGAAAAGGCCAGGATGGATCCAACGCTCGCTCGAGAGTCGCCGCCCAGACATCAGCCCTAACTGAATCAAAAGCCGATCTGATTCAAAAACGACTCGACAACATGGACTCCAGGGTCCACAACGCGATGACAACAACCCCTGAATTGGAGAAGCTCCTCAGGCAGACCGACCAAACTCCATTCACATCGGCAATCACGAGCGCCCCGATGAAAGATCTCGTTAAGATTAAGCTGCCACCGAGCTACAACGGGAGCACCGACCCCGAGAGGCATCTGACTGCGTTCAAAGTTTCCATGGGAAGGGCACGCGTATCCGAAGACGACCAGGATGCCTGTTTCTGCCAATACATCGTCGAATCACTCTCTGGGAACGCCCTCACTTGGTTCTCACGGCTACCCCCGAACTCGATCAGTTCGTTCAAGGAACTACGAAAAAAGTTCCTCACTCATTATTCGATCTATATCGATACGTCAACATCCGAGCTTGATCTGTGGGCCTGTGTACATGGCGATACGGAATCCCTCCGAAGCTTCCTAGACCGATTTTGCAGACTCCCCGACAAGATTACTCTGAGGATTCTGATCAAGAACTTGCGCGACGACCAAACATACTGCGAAAGGCTAAAAACCGGGAAAACCAAAACACTAGAAGAAGCGTTGCACAAATCCACTGGTTATATTAGGGTGGAAGAAGACAAAGCAACCAAAGCAAAACTACTAGCCGACGACAAGTCGGTACGAGACAAGAATTCCCGATCCACCACCCAGGACAGCCACCAAGAGCCCCATCAACACCAAGACGGCAGCGATAAGAACCGACGTAGCGTGAACACCGCATCTCGTCCGCCAGGCTAGAACAAGTATGACAGGAACAACCCGAAGACTCCGGACGCAAAGGGTCTATACTATAAATATCACAACTCTTACAGTCACGACATCGATGAATGCCGGGTCTTCTACAGCCTCCTGAAAAAAAGTGGATGGGCGGCGAGTGCCAGCTCCCGAGCCACGAAGCCATGATCGACGACCCAACACTAACAACGCTCCAAACAGAAGAGGCGGCGACGACGAGAAGCGAGACCGGGACGATGAGAAAACACCGCCTCCCTCGCCGACCCGGCGAAGAATCAACATGATCATGGGCGGACTTCTGTTTTGCTCCGACTCCATCAACTCCATCAAACGATACGAACGCAGAGCCGCGAACGTGCCCACCGACTCACCCGCTCTCTTTTCCGATGATATGCCGATCACATTTACGGAAAAGGATGCACGCGGCATAGACCGACCCCACAATGACCCTCGTGTCATATCCCTGGTCATCGGCGACGACGAGGTGTCAAAAATACTTGTCGACACAGGTAGTTCGGTCGACCTGATCTTCAGAAACACTCTCCGAAGAGATGGGCATCAAAGACAAAGAGATCGAGGTCGCGCCAACACCTCTCACTGGCTTCACTGGGGACTCCATCTCAACGATAGGAACCATCCAACTCCCCGTCAAGGTCGGAGGCAAAACTTCCATCGTCAAGTTAGACGTCATCGATAAACCCGCAATCTACAACGTCATCCTTGGCACCCCTTGGATAAATTCCATGAGAGCCGTACCATCATCGTACCATCAGTGCGTCAAGATGCCGATCAAAGGGAGCATTTTTACTATCCATGGCGACCAAACCGTTTCACGACACTGCTACATTAACAAGCAGCGCGTTCGGAATGCCTCAACTTACATGATTGATAACGCCAACGACCTCGACCCCAAGGTCATTCACCACGAGAAGCCGAAGAGCGACCTCGTCACTCAAGTCAACATTGACGACAAGCACCCAGAACGCTGCGTAGGGATCGACACAGAACTACTCCCAAGCATGAGGGACGAACTCAGCACTTTCCTCCAGGAGAACGTCACAACCTTTGCCTGGTCGATAGCCGACATGAAAGGCATCTATCCAAAAATCATCAAACACGAACTCTACGTGGATGCCACATTCAAGCCGATCAAACAAAAACGTCGCAAACTCGGACCCGAACGCGCCCAGGCCATCCACGACGAGGTGGAAAAATTGCTGCAAGCCGGATCTATTACCGAAGTCAAGTACCCCGATTGGCTAGCTAACCCTGTTGTGGTTAAAAAGAAGAACGGCAAGTGGCGGGTGTGTGTAGACTTCACCGACCTGAACAAAGTCTGCCCAAAGGACAGCTTCCCACTTCCTCGAATCGACCAGCTCGTTGAGGCAACAGCAGGAAACGAACTTCTCTCCTTCATGGACGCCTTTTCAGGGTACAACCAGATCCTTATGCATCCAGAAGACAGCGAGAAGACCGCATTCATCACGGATCGGGGGACATACTGTTACTAGGTCATGCCTTTTGGCTTGAAGAATGCAGTAGCAACCTATCAGCGCCTTGTCAACAAGATGTTCCGCAATCAGCTCGAGAAAACAATGGAAGTCTACATCGACGACATACTCGTCAAATCGCTGAAAGCCGATGACCACATCTCCCATCTACGCGAATGCTTTCGCATTCTTAATCAATACGGCATGAAGCTTAACCCAACAAAGTGCACGTTTGCGGTCACATCAGGCGAATTCCTTGGGTATTTGGTCACCCAGCGCGACATTGAAGCCAATCCGAAGCAGATTTCGGCAATCCTGGAACTACCGTCTCCACGGAATACTCGCGAAGTCCAACGACTGACAGGCCGAATCGCTGCTCTCAACAGATTTATCTCCAGGTCTACGGACAAGTGCCTCCCTTTCTACCAGCTCCCCCGCGGCAACAAACGTTTTGAGTGGGATGCCAAGTGCGAAGCAGCCTTCCAACAACTCATGTCCTACCTATCCTCACCACCGATCCTCGCAAAACCGGAGCACGGTGACACCTTGCTCCTTTACATTGCCGTTTCCAGCACGGCAGTCAGCGGAGTGCTAGTTCGGGAAGATCGGGGCGAACAGATGCCGATCTTCTACATCAGCAAAACATTGGACGTCGCCGAGTCACGCTATCCGACATTGGAGAAATTGGCACTAGCCGTCGTCGTCGCATCTCGCAAACTGCATCCGTATTTCCAGTCACATTCGATCGCCGTCCTAACTAGTCAGCCACTCCGAACCATCCTCCAGAGCCCAACCCAGTCTGGACGGATGGCCAAATGGGCAATCGAATTATCCGAATTCGACATCGAGTACCGGAACCGCACAAGCGCTATGTCTCAAGTCCTGGCCGACTTCCTCATCGAGTTTGCACCTGAACTAATCAACGAAGACTCACCAGCACCCGAACTTTGGTCTCTATACGTAGATGGCGCGTCATCACTCCTCGGCTCTGGTATCGACATCCAACTGCATTCACCAACTGGTGAAGTTCTTGAACAATCCTTCGGTCTCGAGTTCACAGCATCTAACAACGAAGCCGAATACGAATCATTACTCGCCGGACTTTGTTTAGCTCGGAGCATGAACATCGAACACATCCGAGCTCACAATGACTCTCAGCTCGTCGCGAAACAATTCAGCGGTGAATACGAAGCTAAAGATGAACGAATGTGAGCCTATCTTGCTTTGGTTCAAAACCTTGCCAAAGAATTCAAGACTTTCGAACTTCACCAGATCAACCGATCTGAAAACAAAGGAGCCGACGCCCTCGCCGCTCTAGCATCCGAAAAAAACGCCGACCTACGCCGCACGATACCACAGGCCGTCGTCGCCATTGAACCAGCAGAAACCGAAACTACTCCTCGCACAGATCTAGCCAACGTACCTGATTGGCGGATCGAGATTCGACACTTTCTCGAAACTGGTGAGCTCCCCGCGGAAAAGTGTTCGGCTAGACGACTACGCGCTCGTAGCGCGAAGTATACTATCGCCTACAATATCTTATGCCGCTGGACAGACTCCGGAACACTCCTCACTTGCATCCACGGAGACGACGCATATCGCGCTATCCAGGAAACTCATGACGGAGCCGGCGGAAACCATTCATGCAGACGCGCACTCGCCCTCAAAATCAAACGACACGGCCTTTTCTGGCCGACCATGCAGGAGGACTGCGAACAGTACACACGCAAGTGTGAGTACTGCCAACGCCACGCCCCAATGATACATCAACCAACCGAGCTGCTGACATCGGCCATTCCATATTATCCGTTCATGCGATGGGCAATGGACATCGTCGGCCCAATGCCATCTTCCCGTCAACGCAAGTACATGCTCATAATGACAGATTATTTCACCAAGTGGGTCGAAGCTAAGTCCTATGCCAGCATTAAAGAAACGGAGGTCCAACTTTTCGTGTGGATATACATCATCTACCGTCACGGCCTACCTTACAAGATCGTTACGGACAACGGTTCGCAGTTTATCTCCAACAAGTTCGAAGGCTTCTGTGAACGCTGAAATATTCGCCTCAACAAATCAACTCCTCGCCATCCACAAGGCAACGGCCAGGCCGAAGCAACCAACAAGACAATCCTAGACGGCATCAAGAAACGTCTTAACGCGAAGAAGGGCCTCTGTGCCGACGAACTTGATGGAGTCCTTTGGTCGCACCGCACAACACCGCGAACTGCCACAGGAAAGACGCCTTTCTCTTTAGCTTACGGATGCGAAGCAATGGCGCCAGCTGAAGTCAATGTCGACAGCTTACGCCGAACAATCCTTCCACAGAACCCCGACCTCAACGACGCAATGCTGGTCGACAATCTTGACACATTCGAAGAGACAAGAGACCAAGCCCTTCTCCGAATACAAAATTACCAAAACCAGGCGGCACGCTACTACAACAAGAAGGTTCACAATCGCCACTTCGATCAGGGCGACCTCGTCCTTCGAAAAGTCTATGAAAATACCAAGGAGGAGAACGCTGGCAAGCTCGGCGCCAACTGGGAAGGTCCCTACACCATCACAAAGGTCGTCAGACCAGGCGTTTATCGGCTCCAAACAACCATCGGCCATGAAGTTCCTCGAGCCTGGAACTCACTAAGCCTCAAACGCTACTACCATTGAGGACGGCTTCCAATAGCCTTGCGCAAAAAAAAAAAAAAAAAAAGACATGCTCACATGAACACTATGAACTACGGAGCGGTTTGATCCCCGAAAGGGGTACGTAGGCAACCCGTCTTAGGACGGGTACAACTGCTCCCCCCAATAAAAAAAGGGGGGATTTAGTCTATTTTACTATGTAAAGCCTTATCGGCTATTCTCTTATGAATAAAACTAGAGTTTTTATTTTTATATTCTCCACTTTCATATCGTCATCCAGGCCAGATGTTCGATTTGCCTAAAAGCTGGGTCTGATCCACCCATTTCGGCATAAAAAGCCAAGTCCGCTTGCATACGTTTTAAAACACCGCGCATTGCCGCATAATAAGCCGACCTGTTTCGCAATATCTAAGCCATGTAGTACATAATCCGATCAGACTCGCAACCTACATTCGACTTAGATTTTTTCTAAGTGGTATCAATAAAGACGCCGACCTGCTTCGCAGTTGATATTCACACTTAGAAAAATAAGTGGTACTAAACAATTTAAGCCGAGCTACTCGCATGTTCTGTATTCACACTTACTTAGAGCCGGATTCTGTTCCGCAAACTTAAGTCCTTTAAAATTATTTAGCCGACCAAGTCGCATCTTACAGTCGACTTGAGAAAATTTCTAAGTGTTTAAATACTGCCGATCAGATTCGCATATTCCACACTTAAAATTTTAGTCACATGATTATTTAAGCCGATATCATTTCGCAAAATCATGTTCGTACTTCAAAAATAACACGATCATTCGTTATGACAGAAAACCCATTCGATTAAAACGCCAAAATTTTTACATAAATCCAAGTCGGCAATTGAAAACACTTGGATAGAATTACAAAAAATACTACGATTTCACATCGGCTACGAAAGTACTTGGACAAATTACAATTCGGGATAATCAGGCCCCGGTTTCTTCGGTCGTCTTCTTGACTGTCCCTTCGGTTTCATCCACGGACACGTTCTTCTCCGGCGCATCCTGCTCGACATCCTTGGGCTGGCTACCACCCCCATCCTTCTGTTGAGCTTCAGAAGGAGCCTTCTCAACTAACGAGACCAGCGCAGCAGGCTCAATCCCAGACTCAGGCTCGGTCACGTCTTCGATCGAAGGTGCAGCGGGATCTTTCCGGATGACCGGCCTTTGTTCCCCGAACAACTCGTCGAGGGTTAGAGCTCTCAGCTTGCCAGGCTCGAAACTTACCTCCTCAAAGGCATCCTGCTTGGCCTCCCATTCCCGAAGAGTATCGGCTACCTTATCCTTCACGGGAGCAGGCAGCATAAGACCCTCCTTCTCAAAGAGCTGAGCCGCCTGGTCGACCCCTTTCCACTGAGCTATGGTGGCGATAATTTTTTCAGCTTCGTCCTTCTGGGCCAAGTATCTATTCATCTTTTCGATAAGGCCGGTGTAATATCCATTTACCCGTCTCATCGAAGCCCTCGCATGTTCACGCGACCTTTCCTTGGCATTCTTCTCGTTCTGAAATTTCGTCAAAACGCGACTTGCTGTCCCCTTTCACTTTTCAGCCTCATTTTGAGAAGTCACTAAGGCTGCCTCGGCCGCTTGAGCCCTTTGCCTCTCCGCCTCAGCCTCTTGTGCCGCAATCTCCAGGTCGGCACTCTTTTTCTCAAGAGCCTCTTCAAGAGACTTCAGTTCGGCCTGATTGTCCGCGTGCTTACGGACATCGCGGTTATAGTCACACATCACGTTTAACGCGGTGCTAAGGGCCTGCAAACAGACGAAGTACGCATTCTGTTAACGCGAGCAGAAAAGAAAAGATAAAAACTTTCAAGTCGACAAGTTGTGAAGTTACCCGAGCCTGTTCCATCGCAAAACGCGCGATGTCTTCCTGACGGATCAGATCGGAGATATCTGTGGAAGACCCAGCAGGATGATCCTTAAGTCTAAGGAAGAAGTCGATACAAGCCATTGGATCGGTGGTAATAGGTCCGGACCCGCGGTATTCATACGAAAAACCAAAAGGGTGAAGAGCCCTTTCAATCTGCGATCTCTTCGGCTCAGGCATCCCCTCTCCCGAACCAGGAATGACGACATTCTCGCTGATCGATCTGCTAGCTGCGGGATCGGTCATTTCGTTTTCTTCATCCACCTCCGAGGTTTTCTTGCGCTTTTTGTCGGCAGTTTTCTTCTTCTTCGTCTTAGCAATTTTCTTCGGTGCTCCTTCGACAAGACCTTCGGTGCGAACCTGGTCAGAAGCTTCCACGGAAGGCCGATTTAAATCCTGGTTATCGGCCGGGATAACCTGATCCTGGCTCGACGACGGGCGAGTATTCGGAGAGGTCAGGACGCTTTCCAAACCATCCAAACCAGCTAACTGACGGGCCTTCATTCTTCTATGAGCTCGGGCTAACGCAGCTACAAAAACAACTTATTGTCAGATCGGCAATAAAGTTATAAACATTCAACACGACTATTACAGTCACAAACCTTGAGTTCTTGCAAGTTTCTCTTCCGTGATACTTGGCCAAGTAATTGCTGAAAGGGCCGCGAAACTTTCCTCAATCTCAAAAATGTTCTTCGGGTCGTCAACGAAAGCGATAGAGTTATCACCTGCGCAAAAAAGAACCGTCAGAAACGGTATCGGCTACTATAAACAAAATGCGAGCAAAAAACTTCTACCGATAATCTTTCCCCATTCAGTCCTGATCGGTATATCCCGGTCGACGATGGTTGACTCGTCGATCAACGCAAAAAAATAATGATCGCGCCAGTTCAACACCTTAGAAGAATGTCCACCGGTGACGATATTGAACCGACTTTTCATGCTCGTATAATACGAGCCTCGGTACTTCAGATGCTTTTTATTCCTCCGCGTCAGTGTCATCGCGTGAAACGCGTCATAACTTAGCGGGATTTTGTGCTTGACCGAGACGTAGAGAAGTCTGACGATCAGGCGGATGGTGGCGTGTGTAAACTGCGAGATCGGCAATCCCCGTTTATCCGCATATTCCAACAGCAGTCGTGGAAGGGGAAACCACAGGTGAAACTTCCGAAAGAAGCTCTCATACAGACAGATCCATCCTGGTGGAGCATCCCATGGACATTCTGACAGACTGGGAACCATCAGGATCACGTTCGGATCGATACCACATTCCACCTTCAAGGAAACTAACGACTCCATAGTGGACTTCGTTGGAAAAACCCCATGAACGTTGTCGGCTATTGGTTTGACTTTCGGCTCCCCTTTCTTTGGACGGACCTTCTTTACCCTCGGATTCAAATCAATAACGCCGAACTCGTTCGCATATTCCTCGGCAAACACAAGATTCAGGTCGTCCTGTAAAGCCATTTCGTTCGATCCTCCAGATCGGTCGTCTTCGCGATAAACCACCATCGCCCCAGATCCCTCTGATCGGTCGTCTTCATCACGGAGCTCAGAAATCAAGAAAGGGGCACGAGTTGATGCCTCGCTGTCATCCCTACGAATGATCCCAACTTGGTTGGCCATAAAACGATCCGCTGCAGCTTTCCTTACCGCGAAGTCGACCTCAGTATCTTCATCCGACCCAGAATCGGATTGATTTAGAGATAAAGCGATCTTTTTCCCTTTAGATCGGCTCTGGACGATCGTGTCTTCCTTTGACATCCTAAGGAATTCATCCAAAGTGACGCCGATCTCATCGGCTTTTTCCTGATCCGACCTGGAATTCTTCGTCTCAGATTTGTTTGAACAGATCTTCAACATTTCTGAAGAACACGGCGTCGAAACTTGTTGCAAATCGGAGAAATCAAAAGCGGAGCACCGGATCGAGACGGCGGAGGAAGATTACCGGCGAAAAATAAATAAAATAAAAACAGAGAAGTCGAGAGCTAACCTTGCAAACCTTTCTCTCGCAAAACGCAGAAGTGTGAAAATGAGAGAGCTTCACTCTATTTATAGAGAATTCCAGAACGGTTCCCAAGAGTCATCATTGTGTCGGCGACTGTTCATATTTCTTTGAATTAAATCTAATCGGAGATTCATCGCATGAGCGACACGTGTCAAACCTAGGTCTACAAACCTATGAAGCTAGATCCGAAATTCGTGCGCTAAAACTAGGGCTTCCCTTATCAAAGCCGACCATATAATGCAAAGGTACAATTTTTTGATTTATCTTTACTAACTTTTTATTGAGGCCGACCTCGATTTACATCGAACCGTTCCTTTCTAAATTCGGTAAACTCAATCCATTACGTTTGCCGAACTGGGGGGGGACTAACTGTTAGAGCCGGGATTCGTATCCCCTCTAAAAAGCCCGACGTCAATCTATCTCGGCCCGTTACGAAACCCTAAAATGGCCCTTGGCCGCTTAGGTCGGCGAGACTAAATGGAAACATTCCTTTTATCTTTATCGGATGCCAGGTCGGCATAGATAAAAGAAAATATTCTATTTTTATCCGGGAAGAGCGCCAGGTTGGCTTACTTTTCTATTCTGAAAAGGAAAGACCTAATCCAAAGAACCGACTTAAGAGCACTATAAATATAGAAGACCTATTAACAAATCGGGCATTCAGAAATTGAGAGAGAAGATCTAGGGCAAACATAGTAACTTATCGTTCAAACGCTTTAATTTTCTTCTCTTTCAAGTTTAGGTCGGCGTTCTTATTCCGACGACCTAAACTCACCGTGTATCTTTCGAGCTCCGGCTATTTTCAATAAAAGACTCCTCTTTAAACCCATTAACTCTTATTTTCTTTGATAAGCCGATTTAAATTATTACAAAAAGAAAAAGCTTTTTAGAACACAAGTGAAGAAAGAGACAATGCTTGTATGATTTAAGAGCAAGGCCAATGTAATTAGCTAGTGATTATTTAAATATTTTGTGTAAGACTAGAAATTGGATGGTGACAAGTAATTGAGTTGTCTTGAACGTATGTATAACCAATTAAGTGTGTGTAACATCAGCTTAAAAATATCTTTACTACTGGATCGTTTCGAAAATTTAAAATAGTTTTTTTTTTGTTTTTTATGTATGAAGACATATGGCAAATATCATAGATTTCTTTTTCATTTAAGAAACCATCCTAATTATCCAGATACTATATTTTATTATCAAAGAAACAACTATATCCCCTATATATTAATTGAGAAACATTTTTAGAGAGTAGGTTTATTTTTTGAATTATTTACAGTGGTGTCATTTTGCTTATGTGTCACCACCACACTTATTCTCTCATTATTTTAATACAAATTTCCTTTTTTGATTAGATTAATTACATTATATGTCTTTATCCATTTATTACTATTAATATAATCAGAAAATTATGTTTTAATTTTTAGATTATTTAAAATTGAATATTAGGTTATGTGATGATTACACAATACATTTTTTAAAAATGAATAACAAATAGTTTTAAAATATTATTTAATAAAATATAATTTATACACAATTTATGATATACACAATACTTTTTTTTGATTAAGCAAAATATAAGTTTACAATAAAAAAGACTTCGATATGTGTGATTTTAATAAAAAAAATTATAACAAATTAAAACTATAACTTAGGTTATAATAAAAAATATTTCGATATGTGTGATTTTAATAAAAAAAATTATAAAAAATTAAAACTATAACTTAGGTTATAATAAAAAATATTTCGATATGTGTGATTTTAATAGATATCTATATTTATAATTATTTTTTTGTTTATATGATTTGTTAATAGAACCATATAAATTAATCAAATAATATAAATATTTAAATTTGAAAACAAGTTAAAAATATTATGTCAAAAAGTTGAAATATTAAATTATATTATTCACATATATATAAAATTGATTAAATTATTTTCAATTTAAACAATTCAAAATTATTTTTAATAAAATTATTTATAGATTTTTCATCTTCGCAGGTTATCACCTAGTTCAAGTAATATTCCAAAGATCAAAAGGAGAAGAACATATGATCCGGTAAGGTCGCATTGCACACGCGAACATGAAGATAACGTAATGGACCAATGATAACATGACAAATTAGACAACATCCTTGGTTTTATATGATTCCCAAATGGACCCATTTCCCTTCTTTTCTCCATGTTTGGGAATGCATCTTTGCTACCAATATTTACATACGCGTGCGTGCGTGGAGGCTACTTTACTTGTTTTAGATGCTAACTATTAAAGGTAATTTAGAATTTGAGATCCCAAAATCAACGTTTTAATGTGGCACCACACCTTTTTTATGATGCTCGTATCTTCCATGAAAATTGGTATAAGTCGTTCAAACTTACCATAGATTAAAAATCATTTGTATTATGGAGATGATACCATACATATTCTTTTTTTTTGTGGTAAAACCATACATATTCTTCGTAACGAATATAATCTAGAAATGTGGATTAGATCAAGGATTGGATCGTTATATCAAATCTGACAAACATTAGAAGCATTAAATATTTTTTAAATTGAAAGGAAATCACAGAACTTTACTAATTAGACATATAGCATTCATTTGTCTAAACATAGAAGAAATAAAACTAAGTTAATGGGTCCTTTTTCTTGAGTTTTTGCAAAGGCTATTATTTAAGTAATTGAAAATACAAGTGTATGTAACATTTAAAAATAGCATTTTTGAAGATATTCCTGTCACATAGACATAATTATTATCAACCCTAACTAAACTAAAGTACACAAAGCCAATATTATAAAAATATTAAGGACTATTACGTAGGATTTAGGACGTAGCCTACACAAGCGGTTTTGTAAGCGTATGAGCTAGTTTATCAACATTGGAACACAACTTGTATTTAGCTATTCACGAGTGGATTGGTTTATACCAAAAAATGAATAATGATGAACTAGCAAAATATTTCCATTTATAGACGGCCATGATACATTAGACCTTGGGCTACTAAATCCAAGCTACGACGATGCATGAACGATTGTTGCCAAAAGGTGTCATCCACTATCTTTTTAGGCATTTAAGTTAGTCGATCCTATATAGTATAGCTTTTTTTGGTTTTATAACAAACTTATTACACTAAAAAAATTTGATGCAAGATTCGGATTCCAGAAATGGATTGAGTTGAAAAATAAATTGGTGCTAAATTTTATTTGATAACTCCTAGATGAGCATTTTTACATTTTGGGTCTTTTTATAGGCCAAAACCCGATGGATTGGATCCAACACCAACACCACTTATTACGGAGAATGTACGACCCAACGTTCTCCATGTGCAAACTAATGAACTCAAAAGATCCTTTTAGTATAAAAAAAAGAAGAATAGTTGTGTGGCAACAAAAGGATACGTCAAGACGATATTATAAAGAAGCTCATTGTACTAACTAATTAATAACTCTTATAAGTTCTTGAGAATATGAACCAACTAACTAACAAAGTATCAACCAAAAATAATAATAAGAGAGTCAAAAATTGTGTTGTATTTTAAGCAAAGAAAAAAAAAACAACTGGCAATAGAAAAAAAACCAATTTAATTTGTTGTTATTATAAGTTTTTTTTAATCGAAATTTGTTATTATAAGTTTTTACCCCAAAAAAAGGAAAAAGAAAACAAAACAACAATAACTGGATATGACGAAACAAATACAAATTCTGTTTGATAAGATGAGGCAAC
Organism: Alliaria petiolata; assembly: GCA_020283515.1. Taxonomy (NCBI): domain Eukaryota; kingdom Viridiplantae; phylum Streptophyta; class Magnoliopsida; order Brassicales; family Brassicaceae; genus Alliaria; species Alliaria petiolata. The sequence continues at coordinate 471,218,762 of JAHZTW010000001.1, read as the reverse complement.
CTTCAACGTCCTTACGCGTCATCATCATCCTTACATGGAGGTTTCTCTTCTTTTCCCAATCATTCTTCCATAATCTATCTTCTCCTCTCTATCTCTATCCTAATCTCAAGACAATTCTCTCAAAACCTATCTTCTCAATCTGATCGTTCGTTTCCTTTCTCCCATTCTTGGATCTGTTGCTGAAGCCTCAAGAGGCTTCTCTCGCGAGCCTCTGAGAGATCTTCGATACCATTTGGCTAATATGTGAAACATATTTAATTACCATATAAATTTTTATTGTTTGTACGTAAAATATATATAATTGGGAGAAAGAGAAGCGATCATGTCCTTTAGATCACAATCAACAGGGAGCAGTCAATTCGCAGAGAAGATAACAGAAGATCCTGTAACGTATAAGACAGCACAAAGCACCGTGACATGCATATACCAAACGCATATATCCGGTTTTTGGAGGAACGTGACGGTTCTATGGTCCAAGAATCTCATGAACCATTCGCTTACGGTTATGGTCACAAACGTGGAAGCAGATATGAATTATTGCTGCAAGGTTGATCTCAAGCCATGGCATTTCTGGAACAAGAAAGGATACAAGTCGTTCGAGGTCGAAGGTAACCCTATTGAGGTGTATTGGGATTTCAGGTCTGCGAAATTCGCGAGTAGCCCCGAGCCGAGCTCGGACTTCTACGTGGCTCTAGTCTCGGAGGAAGAGGTGGTTTTGTTGGTGGGTGATTACAAGAAGAAGGCTTTTAAGAGAACAAAGTCGAGACCGGCTTTGGTTGAGGCTGCCTTGTTTTACAAGAAAGAGAATGTGTTTGGGAAAAAGTGTTTTTCGACGAGGGCTAGGTTTTACGACAGGAAGAAAGAGCATGAGATCATCGTTGAGAGCTCGATCTCGGGGCCTAAAGAGCCAGAGATGTGGATAAGTATAGATGGGATTGTGTTGGTACAAGTCAAGAATTTGCAGTGGAAATTCAGAGGGAACCAGACCGTGCTGGTCGATAAACAACCGGTTCAAGTGTTTTGGGATGTGTATGATTGGCTATTCAGCACGCCAGGGACAGGACATGGTTTGTTTATATTCAAGCCAGGGACCGTTGAAGACAGCGACATGGAAGGAAGTGGTCATGGTGGTGGTGAGAGTGATACGAGCATAGGGAGCAGGTATTATTCGACCAAGAGTAGCTCTTGGCCGCCGGAGTTTTGCCTCTTTCTTTATGCTTGGAAACTTGAATAGTAGTTTTTTTCAAAAAAAGAAGCTTTTGTCTGTTTTTGTTTTTTTGTTTTTTTTTGTTCGACAACATGCATTATACGGGTTTGAATCCGGACAGTGACATAACGATAACATTATCACAATCACTATAGGATACATATCGTGGTCAAGCTTTTGTCTATTCTCGTATTGTTGTAATGCTCCAAATATTGTACCCTCATGACAATCTTTTCTACCAAACAGTTTTTTGTTTGTTTGTTTCTTTGTCTTTTTTTTTGTTTCTCTATTATCACCGTGCTATGATCTTTTGATTCATAGTATCTAATTAATTCAAAACCAAACATTAGTGTGAAATCTAATGGAACATGAATCCACAAGAAATTGAATCAAAGCTACAATAGAGTAATAATGTTACAAAATACCTTAAGTTATTTAAAGATAGATATAAACCAAACTGTTTTGAACAAATTAAATATATATACAAATGTAAATAATATTGTTGATGCAGAAATCTCAACAATCAAATATTTGTTTATATATATGAATAACGAGAAGATCATTTATCTTTTGGAAACTGATGGTTGAATGGCAATTTGATGAATAACAAGAATTTGGAGACTATGAATGAAATAAATTGATTTTGTGTTGAACTTGGAGTAAGATATGAATAGTGGTTATAGTATACTCTGTATTTTTTATATTATATACAAAATTGCCATCTGTTTGAATTGGACAAGAGATAATTGATGTCATTGAATAAAAAAAATAAAAATAAAATTATTTCTCTCTCTCTCTTCACGCCTTATTTTTCTACTTACTCTTCATCTCTCGCTAATCTTTCAAATTTTTTCTTCCAAATCATGTGGTTTGATAATCCCAAGATTAGTAAATGGTATTCTTATAACATCCCGACCGTTCCTACCTACCTGCGAGGCCCCACATCTCTTTCAGGTTGTGGGCACCCCGCCCCTGTCCGACGATCGGTGCGTTATTTTTCTCGTTGGCCCGACCGATTTATTTACAGACCTTGCAATCACCACGTGACCTTTCCCCGTGTTTTTGCCTCACTCACACGGTTTTGCAGAAGACTTCCCGGACGCTTAACTCTGGAGTTCTCTCAGGGTAAGTGACCAGAAAAGGTAAGTGCACTTTGATGACATAGGTAGTCAAATCAATTCATTTAAACTTATTCAAATGGGCTGGACCCGGGTCGTTACAACTCTCCCCCAATAAACGGGAATTCGTCCCTAAATTCTGATCCCGTCAGTGTGAACCTAACCTCAAACCCCAAGACAGTCTTCTGGGACAGAACCAGTTTGAATTCCCTTGGCTCTGATATCACTTGTGATGCCCCGACTCATCTAATTTAGCCGAGATATCTAGTATCTTAAAAAAAATCTCTTTTCTGAAAACTTTTCCCATTGAGCCATTGGTCTCGTGCCCTAAACTTAACGCACCTACACTAATTGAAAAGGAAAAATGGGTGAGTAATGAATTTCTCAATAAGGGAGATCATCTCTGCCCACCGAAACATAATTAACATTTCTACGATTATATCACACTCATAAAAACACATAAACCTAGACACTAGCAAACATATAGCCTGATCATCTACTAGCCAAGCTATAACACAAAACATTCCTATCATTTCGGTGCATCCACGCCAGTTTCGGTGCATCCACGCCAACTTACGTGTCCACCTAGCGGTCCTTATCCGCACTTATCGTTTCAGTGCATCGCACCTAGCGGTCCTTATCTGCACTTATCGTTTCAGTGCATCGCACCTAGCGGTCTTTATCCGCACTTATCGTACTTGACTCGATCTATCTCGTACATTCTGATAGGGCTCAGGTTTTACCCTAATAAAACTATTGCAAGTGCACAGCAAATGCAATCGTAGTATAAGGGGTATCGAATCCCAAGGAAAGTAGATGCTACACTAAGGTTTCTAAGTTCAGATTATGCTAGGTCAAATAGAATGAAAGTAAAACAAAGCAAGAAATAAACGAGCAATCACGAATTAGGGTTCTTAATATCAGGAGACGAAACGCTAGGTTTAGGGAAATTCTCAGGTGATATAAATTGCAAGTTTAGACAGAATGTTAGGAAAATATTAAGATCCGTTCTTGAACTCGAAACACAACTATAAAATCAACCAACTCTCGCTGCGAAGACTTTCTATGTCTAAACCCTAGAATTCCAAATCTCTTTGCAAATTCTAACAATTAAGACAAGCATTAATGTTCAGGTTCGATTGTTCACAAAATCCTAAACCAAATTTCTTTGTGAATAGATATTTTACTCATCTAACATTAGTTCAAGCAATCAATAATACTCTCGCATCTATTAATTAGCCTAAGATCAGATTCTAGGTCGCGAAGTTAGAATAAGCATTAAACACAAATCGAGATGAAGAACTCTAATGATTTTATCCTAACAATTTAATTCGACCTAACAATTCATCAATCACCTTTGAAAAAACCTAAACCTAACATGCAAACTACTCAGACATGATCAATGAAACAAGAATCATAATTTGAATAGAAAGCATAAGAGAAATCAATAGAATCAAAGGAGTTTCAAATTTGCTCTGAAGGAGTCAAATTCTTCTCTCTACAATCTCTCTAAAAACCTCTCTCTAAAATAATGTGTGTGTTATGTGCCTAAACAATGGCTGAAAAACTCTATTTATAGGCCTAGGTTCGCATCTTCAATTCCTTGGAAGATTAGGAAAAGTCTTGGAGATTTCCTTTTCTTCAAAAACTGGAAACTTCACGCTTCTGGAAATTGGAAATCGTGGTGTCGATCGACACAGAGAGTGTCGATCGACACCTTGCGTGTAAATCTACTCTCTCAGCTTCATCACTTCGGCTGCTTCTCCAAAATGCTCCAAAAGGTTCTAGATTCTTCCATTTAGCTCCAAACGTAGTCCAACCTGCAAAGACTCTAATAGGATTCTAAAAATACCAAAAGACTCTATAAAAAGACTTATATCATGGTCCAAAAACGGGTAAAAACCATGATATATCACATATATAACATTAACTCGTAATACTCTCATCAATCATCCTACATGCTATCATCATACAACATACATGCTATCATCACATAATCATCCAAAACATATCATATCATTATCATTATCATCATAAAACCTAAGTCTAGCAATCAGATCTAAGCTTACATATCAGGAATCATGTAATAAAACAATACAAATATGAACTATGCTTCCACAGATCGCGCCCTCACATTTTCCACTTGATGATGAAGACTTTCTATTTCCTTACTCTTTGGACAGATTCGCTTTCTGAACTTTAACAACTTGTTTGCCTATGCTTCTGATACTCAAATCGGTTCTCCTTCAACCGAGAGCTAGTTTAACGGGTCTAGGATACTCTTGCCAAGTTTCAGCTTAAGCCGAGCTCATTTACCCATTCAAACATTAAAACTCGTCAGACATAACACACTGATTTACACTGCATCAAATAGCTTCATAAACACATGCATCAATACTAAACTAACCGTTAACTTCGCAATCTCACCGTTGATTATTTAGAAAGATATTCCACCATGTGTGATACCAAATATCAGCTTGATCAGACGTCTTTTAACCATCCAAACGATCCATTGAAAACGCTGCAGCAAAACTGTTTTTCTAAAAATCTCAAACTTGCATGATTTTGTGCTAACTTGCAAACCAATTTCCGGAGGACATATAACTCTGATTGCTATTCCGCAACTCCTGAAGATTCCTGGAAGGAATATCTTTTCATGGACACCTTGATCGCGATCTGAAGTCTTCTGGTTGATCTGGAAATCGCCTCGCAAAACCATTAGTCACACACTGTCACAGATGCGCGCTACACAGATACGGTTTGCGGAAAGGGTTTTAACTTTCAGATCATACCTCCGATCGCGACGAACTCGGCTTTTTTAAGATGATAAGACTCATGGCTTTCCATAGATAGGTTTTTTCGCGCTTGGCTCCTCACGGTTAGCCGAAAATCGACTCACAAAATATATATCAAACCACACCTCTCTTTCTTCTTTTTCTCCCTTTTTCCTTTCTTCCTCTGGTTCTCTCTTATTCTTTTCCAAGCCACACCTCTTTTTCTCTTTTCCCTTTTGACTACTTGAAATACTTCCAATAAACAACTTAGGGTTTCTTAATTTGGCTTAAATGACTAATTAGACTTAACCTTATAATCTAATTAATCTGAACTTTTAAGAAGAAGCCCATATCGCGAGATTGGGGTGTTACAATTCTCTCCCACTTGAAATGAATTCGTCCTTGAATTCGCGTAACAGCTTCTCTCCCACTTGGTTTCTAACTTAACCTCAAACCATGAATTCCACTTGATCTCGAACTTTTGATAACCAACTTCTTCTCTTATGTTTAGCTTCACTGCAAAAATAACTTATGTACCTGACTCTTCAGCTTAATCAACTTTTTGAAACATCTTGAGAAATAAACACTTATTGATTTTAAGAACAAACACTCCTTAATAAAAACTACTCTAGCGCGAGACCTTATACACCGAATAAATCATTTTCTCATAAACATCTCTTTAGACCTTTAATAATATTTCGCAAACACTTTTGAAAAACTTTGGAAAACTAATCCTCCGGGTCAGAACCGGAGTGGTTTTAACCTAGGCTCTGATACCACTTATGACACCCCGACCGCCCCTACCAGCGAAGCTCCACACCTCTTCCGGGCTGTTGCCCCCCCCCCCGCTCCTGTCTGACAGTCGATGCGTTTATTTTTCTCGTTGACCCGACCGACTTATTTACCGACCCTGCAATCACCATGCGATCTTTCCTCGTGTTTTTGCCTCACTCACACGGCTCCGCAGAGAACTTCCCGGAAGGTCACCCATCCTAGTCTTTCTCTAGCATAAGCACGCTTAATTCTGGAGTTCTCTCGGGGTAAGTGACCGGAAAAGGTAAGTGCACTTTAATGACATAGGTAGACAAATCAATTCATTTAAATTTATTCAAATGGATCGGACCCGGATCGTTACAATTATGGACTCTTTGTCCTGAATGGTCAGTCCATGAGATCGTTCTTGTATAATACGACTTACAGTTGCTTCTATGTTCGGTGGCAGCGGTTGTCTTCTGTCGGGAACTGTGAATGTGATTTGTCTCTGCTCCCTTCTCCATCACTATTCTATGCAATATATGTGATCAATCTAATTACTATCTAGTTGAGATAATCTACAAAACAAATGTTGTTTGTTTTTACGTCTATTTTATACACATATTAGACTACTATACTATTTTTTATTGTGTCATTTTTCTCCTAGAGAAATGTCCTCTCTTTCTCTCTTAATTTTGATTTGTCTATTTAAATCAAATTTTCAATCTATACTATTACATATCTATTAAACACTTAATGTTTCATACCTATTCGTATATCGATAGTAAATTGTTGAATTACAATAATCTTGATGTAATGCTTCGTTGATATTAAGAGGAACAAAGAAATGGAAATAAAATGAAAGATTATTCACTATCGAAGCTCTGGCAAGCATATCAGCTGATTGATTTGCTTCTTTGGGCACCCATTGGAAAAGAACATCCTCAAACCTTGTCCTCCATTGTCTTGCTTCTTTAATCCAATTGAACATTCCAAAATTACGATAAGTTCTTTATTATTCTCTTCGAAGATTATCTTCCTATATCCATGAGACCAAGCATTTTGCATAGCAATGATTAAACTCTGACATTCGCTTTCAAAAGCACTCCTTACTCGCTGACCATGTGCTTGTCCCAAACCAAGATAACAGCCTTTCTCGTTTCTGAAGATCCATCCTGTTTTAGCTTCTTGCTCATTGTTGATAAAAGAACCATCAAAATTACATTTTATCCATCCTACATGAGCTTTAGACCATCGATGATGATGTGTATATTAGATGGTCTCTCTAGGGGAAAAGGTTGCTGAACTTGCATTACATCTTTCGCTGTTTGAGCAGCAAATTAAACTCCATTCAGCAGCATCATTCCTGGCATAATTTAGATTTCTGTTCCAAGTGATAGGCTCTCTTTGGAAAATTAATATTTCGGCTTTTTAACCCTTTTTCTGAAACAACGCTCTAAATCTTTACACTTGGTTGTTGCTGTGGTCAGAACTATTCGTAATTTCAATTTGGTCACGATTTTAGGGAAATTAGCAAAATCCAAACATGAAATATATTGGAACTAGGTGATAACCTGCGCCCTGCGTAGGGTGAATAATTTATTATTTATTTAGTTTTATATAATTTAAAAATTAAACCATAGTAAAATATTTTAATCCAATCTTTTTTTATATATATAATAAGCTGTTATATTGACAATATAATATGTTTAAAAAAATATTTTCTAATAAGAGAAAACAAAATTAAGCAAAGTAGTAGTTGAAAGTGTGTAATATTAAATCATAGTAAATTTCGATTTCGTTTAATTATTTTGTATAAGATTTTAGGAAATGAATCATAACAGAAAATGAATTATAATCATTTTGGTTATATTAAAAATTGAATATTATATTTTTATGTATATCATAAATTATTTGTAAATTTTGATTTTGTTTAATTATTTGGGCTTCTTTAACAATTAACCTATAATTTGGAGTCAAATACAAAAATGACCTCCCTTTTCTCTCTCTCCAACAAATGCCAATTCATCTCCTTTTTATCCTCCACACCTTCTCTTATTCACGATAATGCCATTATACTTTATTTTTTTTTTCGAAAATAACTAAAACAAACACAAAGACACGATCATCCACAAGAAATCACTTATTTACGAAAATGCCATCTTCTTCAATTTTCTCAACCACCATTAACAACCAAATTCAAGCTTTAAATGCATCAACAACCAATTTCCAAGCTCTTAATGCTCATTCTTGTAACACATAACTTCATTATCTTCCATTTCCTCTCCATGTTCATCCAAAAAACTCTCTCATTTAGGTTTTTTCGAATTTTGAATTCTTAGATCTTAGTATTTTCGAGATTCTTGCATTAAAACGACTAGGTTTCTTTGCTTTTAGTGGAGGTTGAAGTTATGAGTGCTTGATGAAGCCTAAAGCGAGCTCAAACCGGATGTAGGTGACTTTTCAATTTTCCAAAATTTTCAGATCTGCTTCGCGATAGCAGACTTCCATCGAAGTCTACTGGTCAAACCGAGGTTAGATTTGCAATTGACCTATTTTCAATTTTTTAGTGTAGACTTAATGTGAAGTCTGTGTGTTTTCTTTTGAAAAAAAAAAAAAATACTTGCAGACTTCAACTGAAATCTACGCAAAAGCGAGATTATTTTAACATTTGACCAAAATTTGACTTTCATATAATAGACTTTAAGTGAAGTCTGGCAGCTTCAGACTTCACATGAAGTCTACATATAATTTAGAATGAGGTTAGTTTTGTGTTTGACAATAACTTACAAACATTGACCAGAAAAATCATTTAATTAGTAGACTTCGCACGAAGTCTAAAAGAATTTCGATAGTATTCGATAATTCAGCAGACTTCATGTGAAGTCTACTAATTATTTAATTCGAGTTTTGGTCAATGTCAAAACTAACCTTTCGTTTTAAGAATAGACTTTGGGTGAAGTCTGAGATGTTTCAGACTTTGGGTGAAGTCTTCTTTGCCAAAGTCAAAATTAGTCAATTGCAAAAATAACCTCTACTTTGTAGCGCAGACTTGTTTTGAAGTCTAAAGAATTTTACGAAAATCTTCAGACTTCAAACCAAGTTTGCGCTACAAAGTCAAATTCTGGTCAATTAGAAAAATGATCTGTTTTTCCTCCAGACTTCACTTGCAGTCTGCGCGATAAAAGTCAACGTCTTGTTCAAACACAAACGTAACCTAAAAATTAACAAAGGGAAACTTCACCCAAAGTCTGAAAATTTTCAGACTTCTCCTGAAGTCTTTTGCGTAAAAATATAATTGCAAAAATAACCTATACGTTTTCAGACTGCGTTTGAAGTCTGCTGAGTTGATTCAGACTGTCTTTGAAGTCTACTTGCCGTAGACGGCAAATGAAGTCTGTGCAATTTTTTTGGGTAAAAATGCGTTTATAGGATACGTATAATGATTTTTTTAGAATTTCTTGTTCTTGCTTGTGTGTTAGTTATTTTCTTTGCTTCTATATGAGTATGACATGATTTTGTGTTATAATTACGGTATAATAAATTTTCTTGTTTCATTAGGCTTATAGCTTATTTTTTGTGCTGACTTCGGGTGAAGTCATCTTTCACAATTATGATCTAATATGCGGTTTGTATGCGTTTATTTTTTTCAGAGAATGGTGCAGCTACCAGCTGTTTATGGAGAATGAGTTTTGAAAGATTTATCGTGCCAATTTGTGGTGGATAATCGAAAAGGAGGGAGAATGTTCTTTTTGAGTGGTGGTTGTACACATGGTGAACTTATGGAAATGGCACAAGATGATTATAAGCTCGACAAGAAAACTGGGGTTGTAGAGTTAACGTATTCATTACCAAATTCAATGTTGCAACAAATGGGTCCAGATACTCCTCCTATGCATGTCACAAACGATAGACAAGTAAGGAATTTGATGGAGTTATGTAGTACGAATCTCGTACGTCTTTGTGTGTCGAGTCGATCTGAGATGGATACTGGGAATTATGGCGCCGTGAATTGACATATGGATGTGGATGATGAAGGCGTGGATGATGAATATGATGGTGCTGAAGATGGTGGTGATGAAGATGGTTGTGATGAAGTTAGTGGTGAGGAAGATGATACTGATGAAGATGGTGCTGAGGCTAGTGGTAGTGCGAGTGTAAAAGTGAAAGATGAACTACCATCTTACTCAGACGATGAGGATTATAGTGTTTATGGGAAGATCAAAGATGAGGATGAAGATGAGATGTGTTATGATGGTCACAGGGACAAAGTGATTGGTGTTGGTGAAGGAGGCAGGTCCACTATATTTGTCAATCAGAGTTTTGCCAGCAAAGATGAGCTGATATCAGAGTTGCGGTTGACAGCGATAATTTTTAAATTCGCATTCAAAGTATATAAATCTACTAAAACGCTATTTGTGGCTAAATGTCGGGTGAAAGGATGCAGATGGATGATTAGAGCAGCGTTGAAGGATGAAGCAAACACGTTTTGGGTGACAAAGTATTTGAAAGATCATTCGTGTTCAGTGGCATATCGATTTGCTCACCGTAGACATTGCACTCCGATATTGGGAAGCTATTTGTAGAGCGCGTAGGAATAATAGATGGAATTGTGCCCGGGCATATCAAAGATTCAATGAAGGTGATGTTTGGCTTGAAGCTAGATTATACCACTGCATACAGAGCATTGATACATGCCCAATAATTTTTGAGGGGAACAACAAAAGATGGGTATGGGAATCTGTTTTCATATTTGCATTTAATCGAGAAAGCTAATCCGGGTACTGTCACTGGCCTTGAGATTGATAAGCTGCAACGATTTAAATATCTGTTTATTGCATTTGGAGCCTCTATAGTTGGTTTTCAGTATCTAAGACGAGTTATTGTTGTGGATGAGACTCATCTAAGTGGGAAGTATGGGGGTGTTCTACTCGTCGCAACTGCACAAGACGGTAATTTTCAGATATTTCCATTGGCTTTTGCCATTGTTGACTCCGAGAATGATAAATCATGGGAATGGTTTTTATCAAGTTACGCGGATGTTTTACAGACCAATATCCATTGGTGATAGTTTCTGACAGACACCCCTCCATTAAGAATGCATGTGATAAGGTTCTCCCTTGGGCAACACGCGTGATATGTTATTATCATCTACAACAAAACATAGTGAAACTCTTTCTTGGGAAACATCTTCTGTACTTGGTCAAAGGTGCTGCATATGCGTATACCCTTGGGGATTTTAACCGATACATGGACAATCTTCGGAATATAAATCCAGAACTCGCAACCTACTTGGAAGATGCAGACGTGAGGTTGTGGTCACGAGTTCACTTCAATGGTGAGAGATACAACATAAAAATGAGCAACATTGCAGAATCTATAAATTCAGCACTTAAACAAGCACGAGGATTTCCCATAGTATTCCTTTTGGAGTTTATACTAGAGAAGCTAGGAAGGTGGTTTTGTAAAAGGCGAAAAGATGCTTTGAGTCGATCACTCCATTCTCGGGGAGTTGAATATTTGTTGGCTATTCGTGAACATTATGCAGATAATATGGCGGTGGAACGCATTGATGGTTGGCGATTCCATTGATATATCATGGTTTTAGAGTCTTTTAAGTGTTTTAGAGTCTTTATGAGTCTTTACAGGTTATTGCATGAGTTATGCGACTTTGGAGCATTGTGGAGCTTTTAGAGCCAATATGAATGAAGAGGAAACGAAGGACAAATGAACCAGGAAGGTTGCTCACGTTTTGCCACTGGTGTCGACCGACATCATGGAGGGTGTCGATCGACACTGCCTGCAAATTTGCCTCAAGTTTCCAGAAATTGCATATTTGACCCTCTGAAGTTTTCAGAAGTTGCAGATTAGCCCCAACTTGTGTTTTAGACTATATTTAGGTTTTTAAAGCCATTGTTGGCAGTCACCTTTTATTCTATTGAGACTTAGAGAGAGATTTGTTCCAGAGCTTTTGTGGAGACAATTCCGATACTCTGTTCGTTTGAGAGAAGAATTCGAACCCCTTTGTATCTTTCACTTATTTCTTTTATGCAATCCATTCTTTTCATGATGTTTGTTTCAATCACCATGTCTGAGTAGTTTGCTTGTTAGTTTTAGGGTTATTCAAAGGTTGATGATGAATTGTTAGATTTAAGTTTCTGTTAGGATAATCACATAGTTCTTCATCTAGATCGCGCCTAATGCTAATTCTAGTTTGATCATCTAGGATTCAGATTTTAGGTTAATTAATAGATGCATAAGTATTATTGATTGCATGAATTATCTTTGATGAGCAAAATACCTATTCGCAAAGGAATTTGGCTTAGGGATTTTGTGAGCAATCGAACCTGAACTTTAATGCTTGTCTAAATTGTTTGAATTTGCAAAGGAATTTGGAATTCTAAGGTTTAGATATAGATAATCTTCGCAGCGGAAGTTGGTTGATTTGACTATTGTATTTCGAGTTCTAGAACGGATCTTAATAAATATCCTAACGGTTTTTAATCTACAATTCGGATTTACCTGCGAATTTCCCAAGGCCTAACGTTTGTCTCATTGAATTAAAACATGTTTTCGACAAGCTTTCCAATTTATTCTTTTAGTAATTTCGTTTTACAATCTATTCACTGCTTAGCTCGATTCGATTCTGAGAATTTGCTGTGCAACATTAAGTCTCTAGGGATACGATAACCCTTTGTACTATAACTGCGATTCTGTGCACTTGCAGATATATTTTTAGGGGTAAAACTACACATATCAAGTTTTTGGCGCCGTTGCCGGGGACTTAATTGTTGCCTACTGATTTTCAGTAGTAGAATTTCGTCTAAGTTTTTTTTTTTTTTTTTCTTGTTACTTACGCGCTCTGTCTTGTTTCAGGTGTATGCTTAATCGCAGAACCAGAAGCAACAAGGATCAGGAGCTAGTCAAACTCAGTAATCAAGAGCTTCCGCATTTAGAGCGTACCAACAGGAAAGCAAAAAAGCCAGCCAAGATGGTTAATCCGATAGTGCTTGTTCGGAATGAAGCTGGTTTGTTGTTTGATGAAGAGGGGAACATGCGCAATGCACAGGGTCAGAAGCTCGATGCTGATGGGAATGCAATCGTAGAGCAGCTTGAGCGTCGGGATGATATCAACATATTCGAGCAGCATCAGCCCCAGGGAAATGAAGTAGGCAGAACACTTGCTGACTACAACAGGCCTGATCAATTATATGCCAACAGATCCGCAATCAGACCGCCTGCTTTTGAGAGGCATGATTTTCAGATTCAGCCTCAGTACTACTCTCTCGTGGGACAACACCAGTTTCATGGACTCTCTAGTGAGCATCCCATGGATCATATCGAGAAGGTTGAGGATATGGTTGGTGGTTTCAAGGCCAACGGGGTCAGCAGTGATTACCTGTTCTGTAAGCTTTTCCCATATTCTCTTGCAGGGGAAGCAGCTAGTTGGTTGAAACAACTGCCTCCAGGTTCGCTGACTACATGGGAAGCGACAAAGAATGCATTCTTGAGCCATTTTTATGATGATGCGAGATCCGAAGAGCTGAGAACCAAAATATCCACATTTGCTCAAGGTCCTATGGAGTCTTTCAAGGCAGCTTGGATTCGTTTTCAGTCATATAAGAGAGACTGTCCACATCATGGATTCAGTGAAGCTCAGCTGCTTAGCACTTTTTTCAGAGGTGTTGATTGGAGGTATCAGATGGCACTGGATTCTGCAAGTAATGGGAAGTTCATGACAAGAAGCCCACATGATGCTCTGATTCTTATCAAGAACTTGGCTTCCAGCAACAGCACGAAGATATCAGATTATGAAAGGCAGAAGCAAACTGGGACGCTAGAAGGTAGTCGGATTGCAGAGGTCCAGGCTAAGTTGGATTCAGTGCATAACCTCTTGTTGGGTAAGAATAAGAAAGCTGTTCACTTTGCTGCTGAGGTTGAAGCCATCGAAGAAGAGGAAGTTGAAGATGTCAACTACATTGGTGGAGGATATCAGGGTCAGAGGTTCCAGTATGGTCAAAACAACAACTTCACTAGCAATGCTCAGAGAGGAGGTTACAAGAATGCTGAAGGTGCCTACACCAAGACTTATGGAAGTTCAACTTATCAAACACCACCACCAAAGTCACCGGAATCAAGCAAGATTGAGTCTATGTTTGAGAGGCTTCTTGAGGGTCAGCAGAAGATGACGATTGATTTCAATGGTAAGATGGATGCCATGTACACAGATCTTAATGAGAAATTCGAAGCTCTCAATACCCATGTGAAGAAGTTGGATACCCAGATTGCTCAGACCTCAGAATCAGTGAAGGGGCAAGAAGGTTTTCTTCCGGGCAAGACCGACACAAACCCAAAACAACACGTCTATTCGATCACTTCGAGCAGTGGAACAGAGGTGAAATCAGTGTTTGGAATGGGCATGAACGAAGAGGATTTCGTTTTGATTGAAGAAGATGATGATTTTGATCTTTCAGAGAAGGTGTCGGTCAACACCAAGGGGGAGTGTTGTTCGATACCCTTTGGAAAAGCAGCAAAATCGACCCAAAATTCGCTAGTGTCAACCGACACCAAGGCGGGTGTCGAACGACACCCTACTCGAAGCGTGCCAAAATCGATCAATCAGGAATGGGTGTCGAGCCAGGCCATTCCAGTGTCGACCAAAAATACACAGGTGTCGACCGACACCATGGAGGGTGTCGGTCGACACTCTACTCGAAGCGTGTCAAAATCGACCAGCGTCGACACTGAAACATCGACACCAGATACATCAGATACTAGTGTCGATCGACACCAGCTGGATGTCGATCGACACCCTTCCCAAACATCGCCAAACGCGCCTGAATCTTCAAAAATTGCAGAAGAAAATGTGTTTAAGCCTAAATTACCCAATCCAAGGCATTTTAGGAAGTCTAAACAGGAGATAGAAGAAGCCAAATGCAAGGCAATGATGGAGAAGTTGATAGTTGAGATACCCCTAGTTGATGCAGTCAAGCTTTCACCTCCACTAAGAAGATATGTTAAGAGAATGGTTGTGAATGGTATGACTCCTGAGGAAGGAGCATTGCTTACTAGAGACATTAGTGCAATTCTCTTAAACACAGTTCCAAGGAAGAAGAAGAAGGTGATGGTCTCTAAACAAGTCAGTGCTGTGATTCAGAGGAGGATTTCAAAGAAGTTACCTGATCCAGGAAACTTTGTGCTAGATTGCTCAATCTCAACAGAAGGATTCCCTCATTCTCTTTGTGATCTAGGTTCAAGTATCAACTTGATTCCTTACTCTGTTGCTATTAGACTTGGAATGACTGATTTCAAGACAACCAGAATCTCCCTTATCCTACCTGATCGATCAAAAAGAATCCCAGAAGGTGTTTTAGAAGATGTTCCCCTGAAGATTGAAGACTGCATGATTCCCACAGACTTTGTGGTTTTTAAATATGATGAAGAACCTGAAGATCCTCTTATTCTGGGAAGATCATTCTTGGCTACAGCTGGTGCCATCATTGATGTGAGAAAAGGAAAAATAGAGCTTGATTTGGGTGATGTTGTCATGAATTTTGACATGGCCAAGTTAACGGGACCATCCACCATCGATGGTCAAGCTTTTTCAGTAGAGATTTCCATGGATAAAGATCCAATCATGGAACATTCAGTTGGCATTACTGCTGGGTATGTCAAGGAGATGGATACTAGTGAGCAAGTGAACAAGCTGGTTGTTCAAGAGACATTAGCTGAGAATTATGAGAAAGCTGTTAAGCTAGATGGTTGGAGTGGAACATAGTTGTTGATCATCTCTTCAGGACTATGAGCAAAGATGAGGTTATAATCAATGACAAGTTGATGGAGGAAGGCGTTTTTGTGATGGAGGCAAGGATTGCAGAGATGAATTGCAGAAAAAGTGCAGTAATTCGAGTTGCAGGTTTGGTGTCGACCGGCACCATCCCTAGTGTCAATCGACACCCTCCGCAGATCAAACCAAAAGCTGTTTACAATGCAGCAAGTCCATCACCTGTTGTCAAACAGACGACTTCACATCCTACAGCCCAAAAACCTCCATTAAAACAAAGGTATGCATTTCCTGGAATCAATTCAAAACCTCATGATCTTATCATTAAGAACTTAGAAGGTTCAAAAGCTGCTTCACACTTATGCAAGCAATGAGATTCTCGCAGAAAGCTTGGTATTTCTTTTGATGATTATGCAGGAAAAAGAAGTGTCCCTCCCAAACTCACATCCCACCCTGCTGTTGTTCCTCGCTTCCTTGGTCGATCTCATGCACCTACTGCCTATACACCACCATGGATGAGGAGACATTCTTCTGGGAGGCATTCGCTGCCACTCTTGATCCACCCGATGCTTGAACCCCTACACAATCAAGCTAATGACTGAAAACAAGCGCTAAGTGGGAGGCAACCCACTTTTAGGTAGAATTTTTCTTTAAATTCCGTTTCTGTTTTCACTAATTTTTGGTTTTGTTTTTCTTGTGTTTTCATGAAAAAAAAAAAACGTGAAGGGTGTCGGTCGACACCATGAACAGTGTCGAATGACAATCGAGACGAAACGGACCAAAATCGAGCACTTTGCTCGAGTGTCGACCCAGACCACTTCAGGATCGACCAACGCACGGGTGTTGGTCGACACCATGACTAGTGTCGGTCGATACCACCTCACAGGTAAGTTTTCTTGACCTTTTTCAGATTTTTTTTTGGTTTCTTTCTGATCTTTAGCCTTGATCACACTGGGGACAGTGTTGGTTAAGTCTGGGGGAGGAAAATGCTGACGTATTTTTCTTTGTTTTGAGTCATTTTCATGTTTTTCTTGAGTCAGTTTGTCGGTTTATTGAGTCAAATTTGTTGGAAACTATGATCTTTCTCTTGGTTTATTGTGTTGATTATTTCATCTAAGTGACCATTGCTGCAGAATCAGTCAGATCCGACTAATGAAAAATCTAAAGGTTGACCAGTTAACTAGGGATGTCCATATTTCCAGCAGAATCCACTAAAGCATGAGCTAATTTCTGAACTCTCATTGATCTGACTGGTGTTCATAGGGCTTGACTCCTCGTTCATACCTGACAAATGCATTATGTGTGAAAGTGATGGTACTCCTCTCCCTTATTATAAAGTAGTAAAATAAAAGTAGAAAAGATGAGATGATTTTCTTTTTAGTAAAGGGGTAGGAAAATTTACAATGACCTCATTATTTTACTTTGAAGAAATGATCACAAAGGTTGGAAGCGAGGCTAGGAAGATTTCCCGTGATACCATTATTCGTTTGCATCTTTGATTTAAAAAAAAAATAAAAAAATAAAGAGAAGAGAGAATGAGAATAGAATAAGTCTCGGGGAGGAGAGAAAAGTATCAAAAGTTGTATGATGGGTTTGTCATGGTATTGTACGGGAATGAGTCTAGAAGGTTCTTGGCATTGAGATTATCGATGAGACCCAGCGATGAAGGCTTATGGACAATGTTGCGAAATTTTGGGTTGAATCTGGGAGGCTGCGAATGTCTAAGGAGAAGTACATGGTGGTTAGATTTGGATTCGTCGTGCAGTATGTGGATTATAAGTTGAGTGGTCAATATAATGCTCTAAAGAGAAAGTGAGTTTCCGTGTTTTCAAACTTCGACTCTATACTTAGTTTATGTTTTGCTTGAGGGCAAGCAAAAGTTAAGTCTGGGGGAGTTGATATATCATGGTTTTTACCGGTTTTCAACCATGATATCCGTTGTTTTATCGAGTCTTTTAAGTGTTTTAGAGTCTTTATGAGACTTTACAGGTTATTGCATGAGTTATGCGACTTTGGTGCATTGTGGAGCTTTTAGAGCCAATCTGAATGAAGAGGAAACGAAGGACAGATGAACCAGGAAGGTTGCTCACGTTTTGCCAATGGTGTCGACCGACACCATGGAGGGTGTCGATCGACACTGCCTGCGAATTTGCCTCAAGTTTCCAGAAATTGCATATTTGACCCTCTGAAGTTTTCAGAAGTTGCAGATTAGCCCCAACTCGTCTTTTAGACTATATTTAGGTTTTTAAAGCCATTGTTGGCAGTCACCTTTTATTCTATTGAGACTTAGAGAGAGATTTGTTCCAGAGCTTTTGGGGAGACAATTCCGATACTCTGTTCGTTTGAGAGAAGAATTCGAACCCCTTTGTATCTTTCACTTATTTCTTTTATGCAATCCATTCTTTTCATGATGTTTGTTTCAATCACCATGTCTGAGTAGTTTGTTTGTTAGGTTTAGGGTTATTCAAAGGTTGATGATGAATTGTTAGATTTGAGTTTCTGTTAGGATAATCACATAGTTCTTCATCTAGATCGCGCCTAATGCTAATTCTAGTTTGATCATCTAGGATTCAGATTTTAGGTTAATTAATAGATGCGGAAGTATTATTGATTGCATGAATTATCTTTGATGAGCAAAATACCTATTCGCAAAGAAATTTGGCTTAGGGATTTTGTGAGCAATCGAACCTGAACTTTAATGCTTGTCTAAATTGTTTGAATTTGCAACGGAATTTGGAATTCTAAAGTTTAGATATAGATAATCTTCGCAGCGGAACTTGGTTGATTTGACTATTGTGTTTCGAGTTCTAGAATAGATCTTAATAAATATACTAACGCTTTTTAATCTACAATTCGGATTTACCTGCGAATTTCCCAAGGCTTAACGTTTGTCTCATTGAATTAAAACCCGTTTTCGACAAACTTTCCAATTTATTCTTTTAGTAATTTCGGTTTACAACCTATTCACTGCTTAGCTCGATTCAATTCTGAGAATTTGCTGTCCAACATTAAGTCTCTAGGGATACAATAACCCTTTGTACTATAACTGCGATTCTGTGCACTTGCAGATATATTTTTAGGGGTAAAACTACACCTATCATCCATGTGAAGGGAGGAGCAGGAGAATGGGTTGTTGATTTAGAACAAAAAAAGTGTGCATGTTGATAGGGGTCAGGTTTTACCCTAATAAAACTACTGCAAGTGCACAGCAAATGCAGTCGTAGTATAAGGGGTATCGAATCCCAAGGGAAGTTAAAGCTGCACTAAGGTTTCTAAGTTCGAATTATACTAAGTCGAAATATTATGAAATTAAAACTAAGCAATTAAGCAAGTAAATAAATCGGATTTTAGATGGATTAAAGTTCAGGAGACGAAACGATAGGCAAGGATAATTATCAAGTTGAATCCAAGAATGCAGAATCTAAGTTTATTAGGGATTTATTAAGAACCGCCTAGAACTCGAAACTCTAAGTTAAAACCAATCAACTCTCGTTGCAGAGGTTATCTATGCCTAAATCCCTAAATCCCAAATCTCTTTGCGAATTTAAACAATTCAGACAAGCAATAAGAACAGGTTCGATTTGTTTACAAAATACCTAAACCAAATCTCTTTGCGAATAGATATTTTGCTCACCTATGATTAGTTCAAGTTACTAATAATGCTCTCGCATGTAATAAATAACCTAAGGTTTGATTTCTAAGTGATCAATTCAGAGAATCAAGTTAAGCACAAATCAAGGTGAAGATCAAATTGATTTCCCTAATAATTCTAGTGATTCTACAAACTCTTCATCAAACCCTAAATCACCCTAACCTAACTAGCAAACTACTCAGACATAATTATGCAAACACAAATCATGGCTGAAATAAATAGCATAAAAGAATAGAGAATGATACAGGGGTTCGAAATCTGGCTCAGATGAGTTAGAATTGTCTCCACAAAAGCACAGGATCAATCTCTCTCTAAGTCTCAAAAACAGAAAATAATGATAAGGTGAATGGCTAAACAATGCCTGAAAACTATTTATAGAAAGAGATTTTTCGTCCAGGGGCAGACTTGTAATTTCTTCAAACTTGCTCTCTTTCCTTTTTCTGATTGGAAACCGTCAAAGCTGGCCAACCTTCATTGGTGTCGATCGACACTACTGGTGTCGATCGACACTCTGCTCGTGAATTCACTCTCTTGACTTCATCACTTCGGCTGCTTCTACAAAATGCTCCAAAACGTTTCAGTTTCTTCCATTTAGCTCCAAATGCTCTCCATCCTGTAAAGACTCTAATAGGACTCTAAAAATAACAAAAGACTCTATAAAAACACTTATATCATGGTCCAAAAACCAGTAAAAACATCAACTCCTCCAAACTTAACTTTTGCTTACCCTCAAGCAAAACCAAAACTTAAAATGAAGTAGAAGTTTGAAAACAGGAACTTCGAGTACTTCTTCAGAACGCCACATTGATTAACACTTCTTGAATCCACATGCTATAGAGCCAACCTTAGGAAAGTTCAGTGTACTTACCACAAGCTTAGCAATCTCCTAGTTCGAATCCAGATCCTTTCCTTGGTAATATTTTGAACTCTAACAGTGGTATTTCCACAGAACTTTAGAGATTCTTTTCCCTTCCTTAGTGGCTGAACAAGACATTCTCATGCAGCTCCCCTATTTTCTCTTCCCTTAGTCAATTTCTGCCCATTTTCAGGGTGTTCTAAGATCTTTTCATTGACTCTTCTTTTTCTTATGGAATCTCTGGAAATAGTGCTACTCTCTACTTGTGTTCCTTGTGAGGAGACGTGTTCAAGAGCATCACTAATATTGTTCCTTGTGAGGAGACAAGCTCATGACAAAGGCACTATTCCCAGACTTAAACTCTTTTTTTCTTTCTTTTCTTTTCTCAAGGGAAGATCAAGGAGAGACTGCAATTGCCTATCTGTTCGGACTGAAAGAGGAATCAAGTTCTGCGCATACCTAGTTCTTAAAAGGGGACCTGAACTCGCCCTGTTAGACTGATTCCACTTGCAGCTTTCTACTTAGTAAGACCTGCAGTCAACTACTATAGAAATGGTTCTTCAAGTGTCAACTTCATGTAGTTTGTTCCTAGAAAAACTGAAAGTTCCAACTGATTTTGACTCAATAAAACAAAATTTTTCAAAAAATTTTGACTCTCAAAACAAAACACAATGTTAGCAACCACCTCCCCTAGACTTGAATAACACTGTCCCCAGTGTTACCTGACTTCTGCGCGCAGCGTCGATCGACATAGATGGTGTCGATCGTTGCTGTGTGTCTGAAGACAGAGTTCTGCCACTCGAACATGATTGTGGTTAAGTCAGATTGTTGTTAGAATCTTCCTAGTTGTTAGAAAAACTCAAACAAACGTTAAAAGCACAAGATAATCCAAATGAACTCAATAAAAGCAACCAGTTTGGAAACAAAGTACTGAAGCAAATGAAGCAAAATGCAGACTCAAGAGAAAAAGAAAAACTGACTCAAAGTACTAAAAAGGATGAAAGAGTCATTCGTCGTCATCATCACGTGGTGGAGAAGATCGTGGCGGTGTAGCAGGTCGAACGCAGCCACAGTTAGACACAGTAGCAATGGCGTTCCAGATGGCCTGAAAGCTTTGAACCACGTATCTCTGAAATGCAGCTTGCTCCATAGGAATCTCAGGAGCGTCTGGAAGGTGATGAGATCCAATAGGCTCCAAAGGGGCCTGTGCTCTGCGCCTGGAAGATGAAGGTCGTGTCGTATCCTCAGCTGGTCGGGAGGAGGTGCCTCTACGTCTGGCAACGGGAGCAGTCCTAAGCTTGCTCAGACTGGGATGAAACGCGAGGCGGCCTGGATCGGTGGTAATGTGAGTGAGGTCTCTGTCAGGTAACAGTACCAAACGCTGCACTCTCTGCTCGTCACTGAAGGCCCACATCCTTTCTCCAGTCACCCAATGAGCTCTCTTCAAGTACTCCATATCAACCAAGGCACGCGATGTAACAATGGAGCAGCTGGAAGTGTTTATCCCGCAGTGCTGGAAGATAGGTGTAAGAAGACTCCCTATAGTCTCTGGCTTAGCCTTCGTTCCACTGAAAGGCTTCGTCTTCAAGGAAGCCAAATGATGTGCAAACACAGCACCAAGGTCCGCGCTATCTGGCGCGTCTGAATCCTCATAAATCTCAGACCAAAGACCGCGATAAAGCAATACCAACTCAGACACGCGCATCTTCCCTGGCTCGTGCTTACACAGAAGTGTAGTAGCAAACAGTCGAACCAAGTAGCGCATGGTGGGATGGCGAATGTCTGTTTGAGTGGAGGTCTTCGAGTCATACCTCCCATTCCCGAAGTGAGACCAGAAGTCCTGGTTATCCGGAAGCTGAGTCTGAAGAGAGACTCCTGTGGCGTGCTCATCCGCGAATCCATAGATCCCGCAAAGGTCTGGCAGTGAAATGTGATAGCGGATCCCGCGGATGAGGAAGGTGAGTGTGCCTTCCAGAGCATTCCGGACTATCTCGTTCCGGTAGTAGACTCGAGCTGTGGCAATGAACTGGCGGACAAGGTCTGGGTACAGATCGTACTGCCGCGTCACAATAGTGCCCATCCCGATCTTGTCCATCAAATGCATGACGTCATCTTTGATCCCTAGCTCCCTCATCGTCTTCTCACAAGCAAAATGAGTTGGAGCGATCTCTACTCGCAGCCACGCATTGTAGAACAGCGTATCATAGTCGTCCCAAGCCTCATCGATCCCTCTGTAAATGCAGTCGTCCTTAGCAACCTCCTTTGCTGGTGAATCCTCCCAACGCCGTGTAACCCGAACCTTTGCATTTTCAGGCTTAGGCCATGGAGGAAGACACGGAATTGCCTTGGCATTGGTAGTTCCTGAGGCCGAGGCATCAGTTTTGCCGTGGTCTCTTAGTCCTTGAAGGCATCTGCAAGAGAAAGAAAATCAAAATCAAATCCAAAGTCCAACAATTGAAGAACATTGCCTCGTTACTGGTCGAGTGCGCAGATTTTGAATCCGAACCAGAATTGACGAGTACAAAGGCATGCAATGATAATTAGCAAACCCAACAATCCCAACATCACTAGGCGACCAAGTTTAGATCATATAACCCAAAGAAAAATCCAAATTCGCAAGAATCATCATCAATTTCCAACAATTTCGAAAATTTCAAATTTTGCAAATTAGAGGATAAAAAACGGTTGTGGAATGATTTAAATCATGTTATACAACCTAAACAAGCATCATTCAACAAGGAAATCAAGGTAAATAGGTTGAATTCGGAAATTTTCACCTTAGGTCCGAAAATGAAATTGGGAGATTTGAAGAAAATACCTTGGTAGATCGAATGAATTGACTATGGATTATGAAAGAGGACGAGAATCCGCACGGATTAGAGCTTTGAATCACTCAATTTGGTGAAGAAATGAAAATTTGGGATTTGGAGAAAATCTCTTTGAAAAACTCGGGTTTTAAACTTGTGAGAAAGAAAAGACGAAGTGTCGGTTTTTAAAAACTTACCTTTGTCCCCGCTTGGTGTCGATCGACACAAAGGGTGTCGATCGACACTGAGCCTGATCACTCCTTCTATATTTTTTTTATGCAAAAGCCAAAATAATTAGTAAAATCAAAACAAAATGTAAAGAAAAACGTACCTAACAGTGGGTTGCCTCCCACTCAGCGCTTGTTTATCGTCAATAGCTTGACTGTTCTCGCGTTTAGGCGTTGGGTGCATCACCCAAAGACACAATGTGTCCTTCTGGAATCTTGGCTTGAGCCCAATAATGTTTCACTCTCTGCCCATTCACAGTGAACTCCTCTCCTTTGGAGTTTGTCAAGACAATTGCTCCATATGGCCGAACCTCTGTGATGGTAAAAGGACCTGACCAACGTGAACGCAATTTACCAAGAAACAATTGCAAACGAGAGTTATACAGAAGTACCTGATCATTTGGTTCGAATTGTCTGGAGACAATCTTTTTGTCATGATATGCCTTTGTCCTCTCCTTGTAGAGCTTTGAGTTCTCATAGGCGTGATGGCGCAATTTGTCGAGCTCATTTAGCTGTATTAGGCGCCTTTCTGCAGCTGGCTTCAAGTCGAAGTTCATCTTCTTGATAGCCCAATATGCATTGTGTTCCAACTCCACTGGAAGATGGCAAGCTTTGCCATAGAATATCTGGAAAGGTGTAGTCCCAAGTGGTGTTTTGTAGGCAGTCATGTAGGCCCAAAGTGCATCATCCAGCTTCGCAGCCCAATCCTTCCTTGTCTTGCCTACTGTCTTCTCCAGAATTTGCTTGATCTGTCTGTTGGAGACTTCCACTTGCCCACTTGTTTGGGAATGATAAGGAGTAGCCACGCGGTGCTAAACTCCATGTTTCTTTAGCAGCTTGTCAAACACCTTGTTGATAAAGTGAGAACCACCATCACTAAAAACAATCTGAGGCACTCCAAATCTTGGAAAAATGATGGTCTGAAATAGCTTGAGAACCACCGCAGCATCGTTGGTCTTAGAAGCAATTGCTTCCACCCACTTAGACACATAATCTACAGCCACCAAGATGTATTGCATTCCATAGGATGGAGAAAAAAGGGCCCATGAAATCAATGCCCCAACAATCAAAGACCTCAACTTCAAGGATGAAGTTCTGTGGCATCTCATGTCGCTTGCTGATCTTTCCTCTCCTTTGACAAACATCACATTGAGTGATAAACAGCTGCGCATCCTTGAACATAGTAGGCCACCAAAAGGCTGCTTGAAGAACTTTGGATACTGTCTTGAAGGTTGCGAAATGTCCAGCATACTCAGAACCATGACAATGGAACAATACATCACGAACCTCACTCTCTGTAATGCATCTTCTGTAAACATTGTCTGGACAATGCTTGTACAAGTGTTGCTCATCCCAATAGTATCTTCTTTGTTCCCTCATGAACTTCTTCTTCTCATAACCCTTGAGATGGTTAGGCTCAATGTCTGCAGCAAGGAAGTTCACAATGTCAGCATACCATGGTCGATTCGCAGCATTAATGGCAAAATTTGCTCTCGAAACACTTCGTCCAAGATCCTGCGAACCCATGATGATCCCTGGTGTCGATTGACACTCGTGAAGTTGGAAAACTTTGAAGTGTTGAACCGCGACCCTTCTTCATGATTTCGGACGGGGTGTCGATCGACACTACCCCAATGTCGATCGTTATTGTGTGTATCTGGTCAGAACATGCAGCTTGGAAACGACTCTCAACAAGGTAAACGTTCTCCTCAGGCAGAAAATCATCAATTGGCACGTCATCTTCAATCCTAGTCCTTGAGAGATGATCAGCTACTCCATTTTCAACTCCTTTCTTGTCCTTGACTTCTATGTCAAACTCTTGAAGAAGAAGAATCCATCTTAGCAACCTTGGCTTTTGATGCACAGGATTTAGAGCTTCAGTTCTTCAAGTTTTACATTTATAAACCCTAATGCCTGCAAGTGCACAGATGTGCATTGTAGTACTTAAGGTGTCGAACCACAAGGAGTGTATGATTAACTTCAGAATCAGTGACGGTTAGAAAACGTTCCTAAGACAAGAAGGGGGTTTGGAGAAGGGTGTTTCGCGGACGGTGGCTATTGAATGCAGAAATCGTGAAGCAAGTTTATATAGGGTTGGTTGTCAATCGACCCTATACGAGACGGGAGTCAAGGCAAGCAGTGCGGATGAAGTAAGTATGTAAGAAAATAAGTAACATACATGCAAACAAGGCGTTGTGCTCAAGGGTGTTCTCTGGGGTACTAGGCGAATTTCCCTAAACTGATTCACTGGTTTTAACAACCTAACTTTATCAAACTAGGTCGATCTGCGAACTTCCATTCCACAGGTATACTTTCATATCCTGCGTCCTAGACGAACACGCAATAGGATCGGGACAATAAACATTCAAACATCTTTTAAAGGATGCTCTCTACCGTATTTTGGTCTAGATCTGAGATTCAGGACATTCGTCGTTCTCAAGACCCTGCGATCAGAATATAGTTCATGATGCTAGACTCATGCAATAAGAACGAATATGGAGAGACAGAAAACCCTAATATGGCTAAGCAGTTGATAAGCTACTTATTCAAATCAAGAGATCGAGAACAAGACAATTAAACAAAAGAGAATCGATGATGATCTAAACTAACCCACGTGTATACCCGAGAGTTAACCTCAAAACATCTAAGGATAAACTTCGATCTAACAACCTAGCAATCAATCCATGAACCCCCTTTGAAAACCTTTGAACACAACAAACGAATCTAACCTAACATGATTGGGACGAGTAGAGACGAAATCAATGAATGCATGCTTGAATTAAACAAAGAAAGTTTGAGGGTTCGAGAACAGATCTCTCTCTCCCTTAAAGAACA
>JAHZTW010000001.1:471147213-471180456 GCA_020283515.1 Alliaria petiolata | reverse complement strand
AGATTCGAACTCTAACATTGGTAATGCCATAGAACTTTTCTGATTCTTTTCCCTTCCTTAGTACCAAAACAAGATATTCTCATACAGCTCCCCTATTTTCTCTTCCCTTAGTCAACTTATGCCCATTTTCAGGGTGTTATAAGATCTTTTCATTGACTCTTCTTATTCTTTTTGGGATCTCTGGAATAGTGCTACTCTCTACTTGTGTTCCTTGTGAGGAGACGTGTTCAAGAGCATCACTAATATTGTTCCTTGTGAGGAGACAGGCTCATGATAAAGGCACTATTCCAGACTTAGACTCTTTTTCTTTCTTTTTTTTTCTCTTAAGGGAAGATCAAGGAGAGACTGCATTTGCCTATCTGTTCGGACTGAAAGAGGAATCAAGTTCTGCGCATACCTAGTTCTTTGTAAGGGGGTCTGAACTCGCCCTGTTAGACTGATTCCACTCGTAACTTTCTACTTAGTAAGTCCTGCAATCAACTCTCAAAACAATGGTTCTTTCAAGTGTCAACTTCCTGTGGTTAGTTTCTAGAAAAACTGAAGGTTCTAACTAATTTTGACTCAATAAAACAAATTTTTGAAAACTTTTGACTCAAGACTCAACTGACTCTCAAAACAAAACACAAGATTAGCAACCACCTCCCCCAGACTTAAATAACACTGTCCCCAGTGTTACTAAGAATGAGTTTGGATAGAAAAAATTCGTACCAAACTCTTGCAACAGAGAGAAAAAATTGAATTACCTGACTTCTGCGCGTAGCGTCGATCGACACATATGGTGTCGATCGTTGCTGTGATAGATGGCCATGTCGATCGACACTGAATTGTGTCGATCGACACTCTGTCCAAAGACAGAGTTCTTCCACTCGAACTTTGATGTTGTTAAGTCAGATTGTTGTTAGAATTCTTCCAAGCTGTTAGAAAACTCAACAAAAGGTTAAAAGCACAAGATAATCCACTAAGCTCAATAACTGCAACAAGTTTGAAACAAAGTACTGAATCAAATGCAGACTCAAAAGAAAAAGAAAAACTGACTCAAAATACTAAAAAGGATGGAAGAGTCACTCGTCGTCATCAGCATGTGGTGGAGAGGAACGTGGTGGTGTGGGCGGTCGAACACAGGTAGACACAGAGGCAATGGCTTTCCAGATGGCCTGGAAGCTCTGAACCACATATCTCTGAAATGCAGCCTGCTCCATAGGAATCTCAGGAGCATCTGGAAGGTGATGCGGTCCAATAGGCTCTAAAGGGGCATGTGCTCTGCGCCTAGAACAAGAAGGTCGTGGTGCATCCTCAGCTGGTCGGGAGGAAGTGCCTTTGCGTCTGGCAACGGGAGCAGTCCTAATCTTGTTCGGATTGGGGTGAAAGGCGAGGTGCTGAGGATCGCTGGTAATGTGAGTGAGATCCCTGTCAGGTAACTGTATCAAACGCTGCACTCTCTGCTCGTCGTTGAATGCCCACAGTCTCTCTCCGTTCATCCAGTGAGTCCTCTTCAAGTACTCTATAACCACCAAGGCACGCGATGTAACAATGGAGCAGGTAGAAGTGTCTATCCCGCAGTGCTGGAAGATGGGTGTAAGAAGACTCCCGATAGTCTCTGGCTTTGCCTTCGTTCCACTGAAAGGCTTCATCTTCAAGGAAGCCAAGTGACGAGCAAATACCGCGCCAAGGTTCGCGCTAACTGGCGCGTCATCATCCTCATAAATCTCAGACCAAAGATTGCGGTAAAGCAGAACCAACTCAGACACTCGCATCTTCCCTGGCTCGTGCTTACACAGAAGTGTAGTAGCAAACAGTCGAACCATGTAGCGCAGGGTGGGATGGCGAATGTCTGTCTGAGTGGAGGTCTTCGAATCATACCTCCTATTCCCGAAGTGCGAATCATCACTTCGGGTTCTTCTCCAAAATGCTCCAAAATATTCCATAATCTCCTATTTTGCTCCAAATGCTCTCCATCCTGTAAAGACTCTAAAAAGACTCCAAAACTAGTAAAAGACTCTATAAAAACACTTATATCATGGCCTAAAAACGGGTAAAAACCATGATATATCAAAACTTCGATCTAACAACCTAGCAATCAATCCATGAATCCCCTTTGAAAACCTTTGAACACAACAAACGAATCTACCCTAACATGATTGGGACGAGTAGAGACGAAATCAATGGATGCATGCTTGAATTAAACAAAGAAAGTTTGAGGGTTCGAGAACAGATCTCTCTCTCCCTTAAAGAACAAAGAACAGAAAACAATGAATGGTATGCTAAGAGGAGGCCTCAGGTTCCCTCACCAGTGGCACACAAAATTAGGTTGTAGAATAAGTGTATTTACAGGTCTTCAGGTCTTCTTAGGCGTCACTTAGGGTTCCACAAAGTTTTGTGGCTATCGGGCTTGATTCGGGCTTGAAAATGGGCTCGGGAAACATCACTTGTCCTGGCCGTGCCACGGGTGGTTCATTGGCCGGCTGTTGGTCTTTTGAGCTTTCCTGGCGCGTCCATCCTTCTTCTGAGGATGTGTCTGACGGGCCTTCTTGCTTTCTTCATAACTTGAGATCCAACCGTGGGATTGGACTGAAACCACTTCGAGGTGAAAGGTAGTAGTTCAGGCTACCTTGTCACCAAACTTCAGCTCGATCCCATGGTAGGAAGGTCTCCTTCTTGTGCTTAACTTCTGTCATTTGGCTCATGATCCGAAAATATCCGTTTTGCTCCGTTTTGCATCCTTTTTCCTAAGATTCCCTGAAAAGAGTCTTGGACACACAAATACTCGAAAACTACTAAATATACATTAATACCTTAGTGAAATGCTTATTAAAGCATACACTAATGATGGTAAAAATGGGTAAAATATGCATGTTATCAACTCCCCCAGACTTAAACTTTGTTTGTCCTCAAACAAAACAAAAATCTAAGTAAGGAAAAGAGGTTTGAAAACGTGGAAACTCACCAATACTTGGGAACTCATCAAGTCTAGAAATCGACCTGTTTGAGCCACATAACTCGGAATCTAGCTTCAAGGCATTTGGGTCTAGTTACCTTGAGCTTTTCACCCTTCCCGGATACACTTCATGGTCCCTTTGAGTATTTCGAGCTCTCTCTTGTTGACCCCTTTATTCATTTAGGCGTGCGGTCTCTATCGAGGGAGTATCGGTCAACGAGACATTATACTCTTCTCTTCCAAACATCTAGACATAGACATTTCAGACACAACTCTCCTATTTTTTTCTTCCCATAGTCGATTTCTCCCTACTTTTCTAGGGTATCATTTTATTTTTTTTATCGACTTTCTTATTCTATTTTTTCCTTTTTTTCTTAGCTGGAGAATGATCACTTCAACGAAGTTTTCATGATGTCTGCGAACCGTCATGGTCCTTTAAGGAACTCTGGTTGCCATTCTCAAACTAAGACTTTTCTTTTCTTTTCTATATATTTTTTTTTTCTTTTCTATAACAAGGGAAGATCAAGGAGAGGTTACATTGCATCTACTTAGTCATGCTAGAGTCCAAAAGAGGAGCAAAGTTGGAAGTACTTTAAGCCCCTTGACGAGAAGTTTTGATTCATTAGGTGCGGAGTCAACGCAAGATCCTTCGAGTACTCTAGAGATTAGAACTTTCTCCGTTGGAATGATCCACTCGCCGTGTTCAACTTAGTAAACCTTGCTTCTAGACCCATGAGAATGGTCATTAAGGTTCCTTGTTCAAAGTGACTTGTACCTAGCAAAGTTCATAGTTTCCGACTAAAAGAATAAAAAAGTTTTGACTCTATAAAATGACTCGATAAATGATGTAAGTATGCATAAGAATCATTAAATAAAAGCATAATTAGTAATATAAGAAACCCCCCCAGACTTAAATCAAACTGTCCCCAGTTTGTTTAAATCGAGTTGAGGTGAAAAAGATAGGTAAATTCAAGTACAAGCTTGTGAAGACTTACTTGAAAGTGGCGTTGGGTTTGGTATGGGTGGATGGGCGTGTGGTATGATTGAGCTAAGGACTTGATCATTATCCTTATGTCCCTGCTTAGAATCGATTTGATTGAACAAAAGAAATCGAAAACTTAGCTCGAAAGGAAATGTGTTGCGCGGTTGAGCTTCCTTGCTTCGGATGGTGGTGGTGGGCGTGTGTGGGTGATGGATGAGGATGGTGATAGGCGTTTGGTGGTGATGATTGGCTCGCCTTTGATGTGAAGAACAGGTACTCCGGTTGTTGAGTACTCGTCTTGGTTCCTTGACCTTTGATAACACCGTGAATGAGAGATGGAAAATCTTCCGTCCTTGCGTCTTGAAGATTGCGTCACCTCAGAAACTTGACTTGAAGTTTGGGTCTATGCTGGCCTATCCAGTGATCTGTTCGGGATCCCGGAAGACAGGTGTTGCTAGTATGAACTTCAATGCCATATGAAATCCTTACTTGGCTTCGGTAAAGGTCTTGGTCGCGGAAGAGAGAAGCTAGTCTTCGGGAACTTTCCTCTTCGCGGTTTGGTGAAGGAAGTTGCATCTTCTTCCTTCTGGAGCTTGCACTACGGTTTTCATCCTCTGGAACCGTGGTGTTCTTCTTCGTTTTCGTGGATACAGGTCCGTTGAACGTGCTGGACGAAGTAAGTAGAGAGATGGATCATTAACTTGACTTGACTTGGATGGAGTCTTGTCTTGTCTCGCCATCTTTGATGCAACAGCAATGTGCCGCGGTTGTGGAAGTGATCTTTGCGGTCTTTAGGTCGTGTTCAGGCCATTGAATCAAGGAGGATACTTGAAAGGCTTGAAACAGGTTGAAGGAGATCCGGTTTGGTAAAGTTCGGATGGAGAACGTCGCGGAAGAAGGATGGCCGCGCGACGGGTTGTCACGGCCGCGGCCAAGGGTGTCTCCTCCGTGCCATCACGGCTCATGGCGCGGCCAGACTCCTTCTGGCCGGCCGACGGGCGGTTCGTCGCCCGGTGAGTGTTCTTCGAAACTCCTTCTTCATTTTTTTGGTCTTTTCGAGTTTTTCTGATTTTTTTGTATTTTTATTGGTTTTCTGATTTTTTTTTTTTTGGCTTTTGTGTTGTTTATGAAACTGAAAATAAGAAGAAACTAAAACCAAAAGTGAGTAATAGAAACCTCAGAAGAAAGAAGAAAAAGAAATACCTAATGGGTTGCCTCCCATTCAGCACTTTTGTTTAGAGTCTTTTAGCTAGACTTGTATGGATTAAGATGTGATGAGCATCAACTAAAGGAAAACGTGGTCCCTTTAATCTCCATGCACTTGTCACTCAACGCTTGAGCCATCGTAGAAGACGCCTATTAATCAAAAGAAACAAGCCTTCACTCCTCGTCTCGAATGGTCCCTGCAAAGGCAAAGAAGCGAAACGAAACTAAAGGAAAGGTCTTAGAACCGAATTTTCTTACCTTTGATTCTGCAGCTAAATCAAAAACACTCCCCGACAACGGCGCCAAAAACTTGATGCACAGGATTTAAAGCTTCAGTTCTTCAAGTTTTACATTTATAAACCCTAATGCCTGCAAGTGCACAGATGTGCATTGTAGTACTTAAGGTGTCGAACCACAGGGAGTGTATGATTAACTACAGAATCAGTGACGGTTAGAAAACGTTCCTAAGACAAGAAGGGGGTTTGGAGAAGGGTGTTTCGCGGACGGTGGCTATTGAATGCAGAAATCGTGAAGCAAGTTTATATAGGGCTGGTTGTCAATTGATGCGGGGTTTGTTTTACTTCAAGTTTTACCCCTAAGATAGTTGCAAGTGCACAGCAATCACAGTAGTATATTAAGGGATCGAATCCTCATAGATTGTTGTTTTGCGAAAGTCCTAAGATTTCTAACTTCTTTAAACCAAATGGGAACTTTGGGGATGCAGTGTGTCACGATTTGCAGCAATGATATCAAGCAGCAGAAAAGAATTAAACGGTTGTAAATCAATGAATAAAAAGCGTTGGGTTCAGGGACATTCTCCGGGGTTCATGGATCGAATTTAACAAGCAACAAGATAGGTTCTAAATGATTTAATAGATTAGGTTCTTAAGCTGAAACGGTCGACTATGACTACCCCGCCTTCACGGATCTAGCCACCTGCGTTTGTCTTCCACTGCGGGTATGATTTCTCATCCCACGATGCAGGACAACCGCGCATACGTATCATTCACTTATTTGTAAACACTCGCGGTGCGGTCCGTCGATATGCCTAAACATCCTACAGTGCGATCCGCTCGTTAACCCCTAGATCCAGACAATAGACCACATGTTCATGTATCTAGTCATCCTGGAATCAGTTGCTAATTGATCAGAGAAGCAAACATGCAATAAGAACAAGACATCAACGAAGATACCTAAAAGAAACTCTATCTCTATCAATCTAGCGAAATCAATCCATGATTAAACCCCTTCCAAAATCCCGTTAAAAACCCAACTAGATGACTACTCGTTCATGGGAACGGGAGACATCTTTAAGATATGAAAGGTGCGAATTGTATTAATAAAAAGAACAAAGTGAGAAAACTTCTTCAAGAGAAATCGATTGAAGAGAGGTTTTCTTAAAGTATTAAAAAGCAAAGAACTAAGAAGCAAAGATGAAAGGGAAAAGAAGGAAGAGTAGGCAGCTGCAGAAGAATTCTCTCTCGAGGTCTTCAACTCTGGGGCCGTCGAGCTCTCTCTCTTTCTCTCTCTATGCGGCGCAGATGTGTTTCTGGAAAAGCTCTCTGTCGTTGTTCTTCTGAAACCCTAAGGTTCCTTTATATAGGCCCCCAGTCTTTAGAAAGTGGGCTTCACGTTTTAACCTCGGGAAAATATCGGATAAGTGCAAACGGGCCCGGGATGGGCCGGAGTGGTGTGGCCGCACGAGCGACCAGGCGTGGCGCGGCCACTGGTCTTCTGAGGATCTGTGGCACGGCCATCCTTCTTCTGGGAATGTGTCTGACAAGCCTTCTTGCTTCCTTTGTAACTTGAGATCCAACCGTGGGATTGAACTCAAATCACCTTGGCATAAAAGACAGCTGGAAGGGCTATCTTGTCTCCAAATATGAGCATGATCTCGTGGTGGGAAGGTCGTCATCTGATGCTGAACTTATGGCTCCGAGCACATGTCCTTGAAGTTCCCGTTTTGCTCCAAAATGTGTCCTTTTTGTCCAATTTTCCTGAAATGACTTTTAAAACTAGGAAACGTGGAAATCACTTTAAAACCGTTGAAAAACGGGTTAAAACACTTATAAATGATCTTGAAATAATAGGTTTTATGAGTAAAATATGAGTGTTATCAACTCCCCCATACTTAAACCTTTGTTTGTCCTCAAACAAAACGCAGACAAAGCCTGAGGTTTGAAAATATAGGAACTAGCAAAAACTCAGCGACCGTCCTTCTAAACCATAAGTCATCGAACAAATCTATCCAAGCTCAGCGTAGAAAATTCTCACTATAGTTCCTTCAACACTAGTCCCTTGCGAAACTTTCACTATCTAAACTTCAAGTTTTAGTCAACTAGCTCTCTAAGTAGTATTAAGTTTGGCGTGATCCTTGTCAAGGGATATAAAGTTAGATTCAACGAGGTTAGGTATATAAAGGCCTTTATTGGTGAGGTTTAGAGTGTTTCGTGTTACCGTATAAATCTCCGGAAGGTGCGAGATATTATGCAAAACAGCAAGAGAAGGTGGAACTATTGAGATCCACGATTTCCAATCACTCTCCGCACGTGCACATCCGCGAGTTCTCCTTGATACAGCCATCCCCCCAGACTTAGTTTCTTGTTTCTGGTTCGGATTGGATGGCGTTTAAAACTTCTCACCATATCGCCCAGGCTCTGCCTCTATGGATGTCACGATTCTCTTAAGGCTCTTAGGCATTTTCTTCCCGTTTCTTATCTTTCCATTTTTTTATAACTCTCTTTTTTATGGATATGTACCGTCATTACTCCAAAAAGTTCGGGTCCTCTATCCGAGTTATTTTATTTATATATTTTTTTTATGAAACGGGAAGTGCCTTGTTGTGAGAGTCTTAAGGATCGCAAGAATATTACCATTCTTTCGAGTTTTCCGAGGCATGAGTCGTCCTTCTTTTGTAGCTAACACTTCCTTTCCTTAACCATTCGATCCTTCGTCTTGAGTGACTAGAAATCGTGTCGTTCCTCCCTCTCCGGCGTTTTTGCACATATCTGCATATGGTGAAAACAAGAGAGTTGCATGAGGTATGAAAAGATGGTAAGGGTTTCGGGTAAGGTACCAACAATTGATGAGTTGGCCGTTCGGGAACAACAAGGGAGTGTGTAAAAATGGAAGAAGATGTCCCGAACGTTCTGGCTTTTTCGTTGAATGTTTACATCTGTTGACAAGGAAATTAATAGTTAGTTTAAAGTCCAATAAAAATAGAGCTAGTATATTCCTTCCCCTGAAGTCTCTATAGATCGGCATTCTCCAGGATTTCACATCTCTGGCTTTCTAGCTACTGCCTAGTCTAGTACTAAATCTTGAAAGATCTGTCACTAGAAATAGCGTAGAAGCACACTGGTCGAATATCATCCTTGGTTTTGCATCATAATCCCTAAAACCATATTATATATATCAAAATACATCATTCTTAGTTCTTAAAAGAAAAAGACTCAAATAAAAACCAAAATAAAAGCAAAGTCATTAGTACACGAACTCCCCCCAGACTTAAATCACACTGTCCCCAGTGTGAAAAAGTGGTGACAGGTCGGGAATGACTGAAATAGATGAAACATAAAGCATAAATGAAAAGTAAAGGATATGGGTGGAATAGATGGAACCAGGCTCGTAAGCAGGAAGAGTGTTGGCCGAGACGCGAAGTCTTCTAGGCATATGAACTCAGGGTCTAAAGGTCGCCATCTATGTGTCCTCTCTCTCGAAGCTGTCGCGCCATCTTCTCAAGCATCTCGTTCTGGCGTGCTAGTTGCTCCTGAAGTGCGGTGATCGCGGGATCAGTCGAGGTGGACGGTGCAGCGGATCGTGAGGTACTGCGCATGGAGGAGGATGTGGTGTGTTGAGTCCTCTGACGGATCGCTTCTCTGCTAGCCTTAGCGGCTACATACTCTCCAATGGTAAGCGGTAGACGTGAGAACTCGGTACGGAACTCATCATGGTTCGGGATCCACTGTGGTGAACCCTCTGAAAGGTGCGGGACTGTAGGAGACGGTAAGTAGACCGTGCGGTTGTCTCTCTTTCCCAATCGGTAGCGGTATCCAAACCTCTCCGGATCCATGGTTGCGCCTGTCAAGTTCCTGTCCGTCTGAAACTGGGACAAGTCAAACCAAGCCTCATCTAAGGGCGTCTCAATGCTGGTGTCTACTCCTACGGCCTTCATGATCGCTGTGATGATGCCTCCGTAAGTCGTGAAGGCAGTCTCGCATCGAGGTGCGGTGACATCGTGCTTCACTCGCACAAGTCTCTCTGCTAGGATGCATCCAAAACATGCTGAAAGTGGCTCGTCTCTAAAGGCAGACTGAAGTAGGACGAGCTCTGGAATGAGAATGCATGATTGGTTGCTGCGAGAGTAAAGTCGGTGTGCTATGAGGCGGTGCATGAAACGCACGGCTGGATGTGAAAGAAAGGCGGACGGATGCCTTCCCTTGTCGTAAATGCCTCGGCCCATGAGTTCCCAAATATCTGCACTCCATTCTTCTCCAATGGTTGTCTCGCTCCTCAAGTCAAAATCAAATATCTCGCAAAGTCTAGGGATGCTCAGCTCATAATCCCGAGAGCCAATGGTGAAATAGAGAATACCTTCTCTCGGCTGTGATTTCCTCCCTCTCTTGTATGACAGCTGAACCGAAGCTAAGAACTCTTGGGCGAGTCCCTTGTAGGTGGGACGATCAATTTCCATGAAGGTCCTGAGCCTTAGCTTATCCATGTACCACGTGACATCCTCGGTGATGCCCAACGCATCTAAAGCGGAGTAGTCGATCTTCAAGGTTGTTCTTATATCCATCTTCTTCATCTCCTTCAAATAATCAATGTTCGGGTCCATTGGTGCTCCAAAATTTTGGACCTTGCGCTTAGGAGGAGAAATGTTCAGCTCTCTTGTTGGCTCTTGAGGTGGAGGATCGTCGCGGCTTGTGCGTACTATCAATGAACCGCGAAACCTTCTTCTTTGTTCCTCCACGTAGCTCCCTAGAGTGGTGTCTAGGCTCGGGTTCTCTAGCGCTGTCACGTGTTCTTGCTGTTGCGAAGAACTCCTTGAAGAGCTTAGTTGCTCTCTATACTTTGAATGTATCTCGAAGTTTCGGTCGAAACTCATTGTACCTTGCAAAATAAAAACAAAAACTCGACCAAGCATGTGAATTTGATGTGTTTCAAGGATTCTCAAGTGCAATGGTACACAAGAAATATACCAAGAGTTTCCAACACTAGTATACATCTAGCTTATGCATTAATATTCAAGATCGATTTGGTATGCAAGCTCTATTTTTGGATTTTTGGGAACCTAAACCAAAAAATTTCCAATAAATCGATTTTTTCAACTTATCATCATCAAACTTTGATTTCTAAGTAGTACCTAGTATGAATTAATTCCAAACCAAGCAATTTGCCCAATAATATCTCCAAAATCGGTTCTTAGAGCATTATAAAAAGAATCTTATTTCAAAGACTTCAACTTTTAGATATATGGTTGCAAAAATCGAGTTCTAGGCAACCTAAATCATCAATCCAAGATTCTCTACCATTATCCAAGCATCCTAGACAATTTTCTAGTAAAGCAAGAGAGATCTCAAAATTGAGTTCTTTAGAGATTTGTAAAATTAGAGACCATACATTGTAGATGAGGATGAATGAGCCTTAAAAGTGAATGCTCTTCAAAAATAGATGAGTTTAGGCCAACGAATTTTTGAAAACGGTTTGGATTTGAAAAACTTAGAATCTCTCAAAAAAAATCTCCAAGTCTCTTGGGAGAGAAGAGGAAAAGAGAGTTGATCCTAAAATTTCTCTTTTGCTTTTAAAAAGGTGTTTTTATCATCAAAAACCTTCTATTTTCAAAAATAATAAAACGAGAGAACTTACCTTGCTTATTGGCCACGAATCGATTAAATCCGTCATTTTATATTAACGGGAATAACTTTTCGGTGCGGGATTGTACCAAAACGCGGGAAGCTCGGTTCGGGAGGAAAACGTGATTTTTCCGGGCTGGTGGCTCAGACGACCGCTGGCCGCAGCACGACCTGTCGCGGCCGCGGCCAGACCGCTCCTCTCCGCGCGGTCGTGGTCCGTTGCGCGGCCACGGCCCTTCTCGCCGCTCCACGGGCCATGCTCGTGCGGCCAGCCTCCTTTTGAGGCTCGTCTTCATATTTTTGGGTTTTTCTTGGCTTTTTTCCTTTTATTTTTTTTTTTTAGTTCCTAAGTACAGAAAA
This sequence comes from Alliaria petiolata, assembly GCA_020283515.1. NCBI lineage: Eukaryota > Viridiplantae > Streptophyta > Magnoliopsida > Brassicales > Brassicaceae > Alliaria > Alliaria petiolata. Next base: position 471,169,118 of record JAHZTW010000001.1, on the reverse strand, counting down.
CTTGCAAAAACTAAATGTCAGAAATGAAAGAAAGAAATCAAAAACACGTACCGGATGGGTTGCCTCCCACCAAGCGTTTTTGTTTAAGTCGTTTAGCTCGACTCTGTTCGAAGCTTAGGCAGTTTGGGAAAGTGCTTCGGGAGTTGTATCTCCTGAAGCTTCTCCTTGCTTCCGTATCAGCAGCGTCCCTCCGTTTCCGTTCCTTAGAATTTTAGCTTCTAAGATTACCCGCTTTGTCTTCTCAACTGACTTCGAGACTTCCTCTTCACCCAACTGTGCTAGCTCGGGAGGAATCAGAATTTCAATTCGGGAGAAGGGTCTAGAGTGGAGTTGGTTTGCCTTTAGTATCATCCCCTTTTCTCCTTCTTAGTCGCGTGGCTCTTCGTTTCCGGAGGCGGAGTGCTCAGCTCCTTTGGGTAATACCTCTTCTGTCTTATATGTTGGAAGACTACGAAGTTGCTTACATGGTCGATCCTTGCTTCTACCGTGGCCAAGAAGGGTCTTCCATGTATCAGTGGTTTGTCTTTGTCTTCCCCCATGTCGAGCACATGGAAGTTAGTAGGTACTATCTTATACCCGATAAGAAGCTGAATGTTGTAGATTACGCCATTCGATTTCTTCCTAGACGAGTCTCCGAACACTAGCTGCGTAGGTGAGGGGAAATAACTCGTAATTCCTAACCTTTCAGCGATTGCCATCGGCATGACATTGACATTGGCCCCTGTGTCGCATAGACAATCCTTGAAGTTGATTCTCGTGATCGAGCATGGGAAAGTAAATGCTTCTGGATCTTCTTCTTTCTTCAGTCTGTCGAACCCACGGTTCTCCGGGGTATCGAAAGGTGGACTGGCAGTTCCTTTCTTTATCGTTGGGAAGAGTGGGACGAACCTGCACTTTTCTCTCATGGCTAGTTCTGGCTCCTTAGCCTCGTCGGCGACTGCTGAGATCGCGTTACAGAATCCTTTTGGGTTATCCTTTACTTTTCCGGGAAAGATCCCTGCTTGCTTCTTGATGGCTTCGGCGGTCTGAGAGACTTGCATATCTAATTTCTTCACGTGGGAAGAAAGGGTTTCGAATTTGCCGTTCAGGTCGTTGTATATGCAATCTACCTTGATGTTGAGATCCTTTACCGATTTTTGTTGAGATAACAGCAGCTGTTGCATCAGTACTTCGAGTTTGTCTTCTCGAGACGGGTAAGGTGCATTTGGTGCAGCTTGCGGCGCTCCTTGCTTGTTGTTGTAGGGCGTGAGCTGAGAGTTGTAGGGTTGCTTCGCCTGGTAGCTTCCGTTGTTTCCGTAGTTCACGTTCTGGAACTTGTTCTTGAAGGGTCTTCCTTGAGGTGGATACACTTGATCTCACGGGTTCTCCACGTTTGGGTTCCGGTATGATAAGTTGTTGTTGTTCCTGAAGTTGTTGCTGAATCCACTGTTGAAGTTTCTGTTTGGATACGAATTATGTCCTCCTATGAAGTTAATTTCTTCTTCCCGCGTGTAGGACTCGTCTCCATCGTCTCCCGGGCTAGATTCTTCTTTTTTCGCCGCGGTCTCACACGCACTGATATTGCGCTGCTGTCCTTTGAGCAGCTGGCTCATCATATTCTTCAGCTCGGCTATCTGCTTAGAATCAGAGTCTCCGGTTCTTGGATTCCTATCATAATCCGGACAATTATTCTTGTTGCTTACAGCGAGGTTCTCAATGAGTGCGCGTCCTTGTCGCTCCGTCTTTGTTGTAAAATCTCCATTACTGGCCGTGTCGAGCGAAAGTTGGTATCTAGCTTGCAGTCCGCGGTTGAATGTGTTTAGCAAGCTGGCTCCGGAGAAACCATGGTGAGGACAGTCGCGCTCATAGTCCTTGAATCGCTCACACGCCTCAAAGAATGATTCGACCGGTCCTTGTTGAAAGCCTTGGATCTTGTTTCTTAGCAGGTTGGATTGGGACTTAGTGTAGAAATGATTGAGGAAGGCAGACTTGCATTCCACCCAGTTAGTGATCGATCCTGGTTGTAGGGTTTTCAGCAATCTATGAGCCTTGTCGCTCAAAGAAAATGGGAGTAGCTTACACTTCAGATAGTCGGGAGAGATTCGGTTCGTCTTTGTGGTGCTGCAGATTTCCTCGAATAACTCGATGTGGTCCATCGGGTGCTCGTTTGACAGTCCGTGAAACTGGTTTTGCTTCACCAAAGAGATGATCTGCGGTTTGATCTCCAACTCGTCCTCATGGGGGACGTTAACTTGAATCGCTGCTCGATTCTGGAAGTGCTGATCAGGAGTATCGTGATCGGCTATGGTGCAGTTCCTAGTTCCCCTGGGAAGGTTGGCTGGCGGAACAGGTCGGATGGCATCTTGGTCATCCGGCTGGATTATAGGGTTTGCTTGGTTCGCTCCATTTCCGATGATCAGATTGTGTCCTCCTTGTCGTAGGGCAGGATTGCGTTCTTCTCCGTCCGAGTCAGCCTCGGGATTGGGGTTGATAGGGTTTCTATTGTTGTCGAGTTGTGGCTCCCCATCTTGTAACTCGTTAGGTGCTCGACTAGTGTTGCGAAGAACTTCTTCGCGGTTTCGTTGAACTCCAAGAGCGGCCTCATTCTCGGCCATGCTAATCTGTCTTCTTAACCTTCAGATTTCTTTTTCATGCCTGTCGATCTCGATGTGGCGGGGTAAGACGTTGGAAGCGTTCCTCCTAGTGGTCATACACCTGAAACATGAGAAGTAAACACAAGAAAATCGTGAGCAATGAACGAAAAAGATTGAAAATCAACGTGGTCTAAAAGACAAATTAGAAAATGAAAATTCGCAAAAGCAAACAATCCCCGGCAACGGCGCCAAAAGCTTGATGCGGGGTTTGTTTTACTTCAAGTTTTACCCCTAAGATAGCTGCAAGTGCACAGCAATCATAGTAGTACATTAAGGGATCGAATCCACATAGATTGTTGTTTTGCGAAAGTCCTAAGATTTCTAACTTCTTTAAACCAAATGGGAACTTGGGGATGCAGTGTGTCACGATTTGCAGCAATGATATCAAGCAGCAGAAATGAATTAAACGGTTGTAAATCAATGAATAAAAGGCGTTGGGTTCAGGGACATTCTTCGGGGTTCATGGATCGAATTTAACAAGCAACAGGATAGGTTCTAAATGATTTAATAGGTTAGGTTCTTAAGCTGAAACGGTCGACTATGACTACCCCACCTTCACGGATCTAGCCACCTGCGTTTGTCTTCCACTGCGGGTATGATTTCTCATCCCACGATGCAGGACAACCGCGCATACGTATCATTCACCTATTTGTAAACACTCGCGGTGCGGTCCGTCGATATGCCTAAACATCCTACGGTGCGATCCGCTCGTTAACCCCTAGATCCAGACAATAGACCACATGTTCATGTATCTAGTCATCCTGGAATCAGTTGCTAATTGATCAGAGAAGCAAACATGCAATAAGAACAAGACATCAACGAAGATACCTAAAAGAAACTCTATCTCTATCAACCTAGCGAAATCAATCCATGATTAAACCCCTTCGAAAATCCCCTTAAAAACCCAACTAGATGACTACTCGTTCATGGGAACGAGAGACATCTTTAAGATATGAAAGGTGCGAATTGTATTAATAAAAAGAACAAAGTGAGAAAACTTCTTCAAGGGAAATCGATTGAAGAGAGGTTTTCTTAAAGTATTGAAAAGCAAAGAACTAAGAACAAAAGATGAAAGGGAAAAGAAGGAGGAGTAGGCGGCTGCAGAAGAGTTCTCTCTCGAGGTCTTCAACTCCGGGGCCGTCGAACTCTCTCTCTCTCTCTCTCTCTCTGTGCGGCGCAGAAGTGTTTCTGGAAAAGCTCTCTGTGAAGTCACGCCTCTTCTGAAACCCTAAGGTTCCTTTATATAGGCTCCCGGTCTTCAGAAAGTGGGCTTCGCGTTTTAACCTCGGGAAAATATCGGATAAGTGCAAACGGGCTCGGGATGGGCCGGAGTGGTGTGGCCGCGCGAGCGACCAGGCGTGGCGCGGCCACTGGTCTTCTGAGGATCTGTGGCGCGGCCATCCTTCTTCTGGGAATGTGTCTGACGGGCCTTCTTGCTTCCTTCGTAACTTGAGATCCAACCGTGGGATTGAACTCAGATCACCTTGGCATAAAAGACAGCTGGAAGGGCTATCTTGTCTCCAAATATGAGCTTGATCTTGTGGTGGGAAGGTCGTCATCTGATGCTGAACTTATGGCTCCGAGCACATGTCCTTGAAGTTCCCGTTTTGCTCCAAAATGTGTCCTTTTTGTCCAATTTTCCTGAAATGACTTTTAAAACTAGGAAACGTGGAAATCACTTTAAAACCGTTGAAAACCGGGTTAAAACACTTATAAATGATCTTGAAATAATAGGTTTTATGAGTAAAATACGAGTGTTATCATCAATCGACCCTATACGAGACGGGAATCAAGGCACGAAGTGCGGATGAAGTAAGTATGGAAGAAAATAAGTAACAGACATGCAAACAAGGCGTTGTGCTCAAGGGTGTTCTCTGGGGTACTAGGCGAATTTCCCTAAACTGATTCACTGGTTTTAACAACCTAACTTTATCAAACTAGGTCGATTTGCGAACTTCCATTCCACAGGTATACTTTCATATCCTGCGTCCTAGACGAACACGCAATAGGATCGGGACAATAAACATTCAGACATCTTTTAAAGGATGCTCTCTACCGTATTTTGGTCTAGATCTGAGATTCAGGACATTCGTCGTTCTCAAGACCCTGCGATCAGAATATAGTTCATGACGCTAGACTCATGCAATAAGAACGAATATGGTGAGACAGAAAACCCTAATATGGCTAAGCAGGTTATAAGCTACTTATTCAAATCAAGAGATCGAGAACAAGACAATTAAACAAAAGAGAATCGATGATGATCTTAACTAACCAACGTGTATACCCGAGAGTTAACCTCAAAACATCTAAGGATAAACTTCGATCTAACAACCTAGCAATCAATCCATGAATCCCCTTTGAAAACCTTTGAACACAACAAACGAATCTACCCTAACATTATTGGGACGAGTAGAGACGAAATCAATGAATGCATGCTTGAATTAAACAAAGAAAGTTTGAGGGTTCGAGAACAGATCTCTCTCTCCCTTAAAGAACAAAGAACAGAAAACAATGAAAGGTATGCTAAGAGGCGGCCGTGAGGCCTCCTCTTAGGTTCCCTCTCCAGTGGCACACAAAATTAGGTTGTAAAATAAGAGTATTTATAGGTCTTCAGGTCTTCTTAGGCGTCACTTAGGGTTCCACAAAGTTTGGTGGCTATCGGGCTTGATTCGGGCTTGAAAATGGGCTCGGGAAACATCACTTGTCCTGGCCACGCCACGGGTGGTTCATGGGCCGGCCGTTGGTCTTCTGAGCTTTCCTGGCGCGGCCATCCTTCTTCTGAGGATGTGTCTGACGGGCCTTCTTGCTTTTTTCATAACTTGAGATCCAACCGTGGGATTGGACTCAAACCACATCGAGGTGAAAGGTAGTAGTTCAGGCTACCTTGTCACCAAAATTCAGCTCGATCCCGTGGTGGGAAGGTCTCCTTCTTGTGCTTAACTTCTGTCATTTGGCTAATGATCCGAAAATATCCGTTTTGCTCCGTTTTACATCCTTTTTCCTAAGATTCCCTGAAAAGAGTATTGGACACACAAATACTCGAAAACTACTAAATATACATTAATACCTTAGTGAAATGCTTATTAAAGCATACAATAATGATGGTAAAAATGGGTAAAATATGCATGTTATCAGCTTTGCTTCTTTCTTCTGTGCAGAATGATCTTCAATGCAGAATGATATGTGTGAACAATCACCTTTGAGCTAACAAGATACTGGTGAAATTTCTCAAAGGCAAAGACCACAGCTAGCAATTCCTTCTCCGTTGTTGCATAATTCTTTTGCGCATCATCCAACGTCCTGCTGGCATAATAAATGGCGTGAAGCTTCTTGTCCTTCTTTTGTACCAGAACTGCTCCTACTGCAAAGTCACTGGCGTCACACATCACGTCGAAAGGCAAATTCCAGTCTGGAGGTTTAACTATTGGAGCACTCACTAAGGCTTGCTTGATCTGTTCAAAGGCTGAAAGACATTCTGCAGTGAACTCGAACTTCACGTCTTTGCAGAGAAGAGCAGTGAATGGTCCTGCAATCTTGCTGAAGTCCTTGATGAATCTTCCGTAGAACCCAGCATGACCCATAAAACTCCTCACTGACTTCACAGAATCAGGTGCTTGCAAAATAGTCATCACTTCAATCTTGGCGCGATCCACTGCAATACCTTCTGATGAAACCTTGTGTTCAAGTACAATCCCATCTGTGACCATGAAATGACACTTTTCCCAGTTCAGGACCAACTGTTTCTCTTCACACCGCTGCAACACCGCGCATAAGTTGTCCAGACAGTCTTTGAAAGATGACCCATAAACAGAGAAGTCATCAATAAAGACCTCCATAAACTTCTCAATCATGTCGGTGAAGATGAACATCATGCATCGCTGAAAAGTCGCAGGAGCATTACAAAGTCCAAATGGCATTCTGCGATATGTAAATGTACCATAAGGACATGTAAACGTGGTCTTCTCCTGATCATCTGGATGGATAGGAATCTGGAAGAACCCTGAATAGCCATCAAGGAAACAGTAGTAGGGATGATTTGCCAATCTCTCCAGCATCTGGTCGATGAAAGGCAAAGGAAAGTGATCCTTTCTGGTCGCGCCATTCAGCTTCAAGTAGTCTATGCACATCCTGTGTCCAGTTACAGTCCTTGTAGGAATCAGCTCGTTCTTCTCGTTCTTCACTATTGTGACTCCTCCTTTCTTAGGAACCACGTGAACCGGACTGACCCAAGCACTATCTGAAATGGGATAGATGATCCCTGCTTCCAATAGCTTCATGATCTCCTTCTTTACTACTTCCTTCAGGTTCGCATTCAGCTTCCTTTGATGTTTAATTGATGACTTTGTCTCATCCTCAAGGTGAATCTGATGCATGCACAAGTCTGGTGAGATACCTGAAATATCATCAAGAGAATAGCCAAGAGCTTTGCGATACTTGCGCAGCTTGCTTAGCAATAAAGTGAGCTCTGCATTGTTTAAGGAAGCATTAGGACCAAGAAATGCGTACCTTAGCCCGGCAGGGAGCTGTTTAAGCTCAACTTTAGGTGTCTTAGCCTCACTCCAATCGGCATGTGTGGCTGCTCTCGTTGTGCGCACAGGGTGTCGATTGACACTTGTTGGTGTCGATCGACACAAGTCCTCCTGAGCGACTAGTTGCATGACTTGCTCACTTGCGTCTATTAACTTCGCATATCCAGCAGCTGCATCATCCAAGTACTCAATGTCCTTTGTGGTAGTGGTCAATGCTCGCTCCAAAGGGTCTGTAGGATGGTCTTCTTTGAAAATCTCCTCAGCAAGGTTGGTGAGTGAATCGACATAGAAGGTCTGTCCATCAATTGTTGGCCTCTTCATCAGCTTCTCCATGTCAAAGTTCATCACCAAGTCACCAATGTTTAGCGCGATCCTTCCCTTCCTCACGTCAATGATTGCTCCAGCTGTAGCCAAGAATGGTCTACCAAGTATGAGAGGGTCTTTGGGTTCCTCAGCATATGCTAGTACCACAAAGTCTGTGGGAATCAAACAATCTCCCACTTTGATAGGAACATCTTCTAAGACACCTTCAGGGATCCTGATAGAACGATCAGCAAGGACTAGGGAGATTTTTGTGGCTTTGAAGTCTGTCATATCCAGCCTTAGAGCAACTGAAAGAGGCATCAAGTTGACACTTGAGCCTAAATCGCATAGAGATCTCCCAAACTTGTCTGAAAAGATGGAGCAATCTAGAACAAAGCTTCCCGGATCAGAGAGTTTCTCTGGAAGCCTGTTCTGAATGACAGCACTAACTTGCTCTGATATCATCATCACTCCTTCCTCCATATCCATGTTCTTTGTCATCATCCACTTCAAGTATCTCTTTATCACTGGAGTAGTTCTAATGGCATCCATCAAAGAAATTTCAACCACTAGTCTATCCATCATAGCCTTGCATCTAGCGTCAAGTAGCTCCTTCTTAGACTTCTTTGGTATCAAGGGGAAAGAGATCTTCGGTTTGTAGATCCTTTCTTCAGTACCGATCTTGGTCTTGGCTGCATCTGGTGTTGTCCGTGGTGGGCGTCGATCGACACCCTCCTGGTGTCGATCGACACTTGCATCTGAAGTTGATTCTTTCGCATCTGGTTCGTCTGATTTGCCATTCATCTCCATGGGTGTCGATCGACACACAGTAGTGTCGATCGACACTGGCTCCGCAGCATCTTCAACATCTTCTAACTCCTCGAATTCTTCAGTGTTAAACCCTCTCTTCTGCACAGGCTGAAGGTTCTTTCCACTCTTCAATGCGATAGTGTTCACATGGCGTTTGGGATTAGTATCAGTCTTCCCTGGAAGGAATCCTTCTTTCCTGTTAACAGCTTCTGCAGTTTTAGCAACTTGAACATCCAGCTTCTTCATGTGAGAGTTTATGCTCTCAATCTTTCCATTCATGTCCTGTTACAGTGCATCAATCTTCCCATTGAAATTCACTGTCATCTTCTGATGTCCTTCCAAGATCTGCTCTAGCATGGCTTCCATTTTGTTGTCTTGAGCATAAGGTTTCTGGTAAGAAGAGTTTCCATAGCTCCTTGTGTAACAGATGTTGTTGTTCTGGAATGGGAGCTTTTGAGTATAACTAGAAGAGTTCTGATTTCCTGTGAAAGAGCTCTTCTGATAATTCCCATTGAAGCTCATGTTCCCTTGCTGGTTCCCAAACCTTTGACCTTGGAAACCTCCTCCGTTGATGTAGTTGACATCCTCTTCTTCACATTCTTCACTAGGCTCGAGTGTCTCCACTTCATTAGCAAAGTGTACTTGCTTTTTCCCCACCAAGAGATTGTGTACGTTGTCCAGCTTCCTGTTGACTTCAGCAATTTGGCTTCCTCCATTTGCACCAGCTTGTTGTCTCCTCTCAAAATATGCGTTCTTAGTGCTGTTACAAGAGGCCAAATTCTCTATAAGCACCACCGCGTCAGCTGGGTATCTGGTGTTGAAGTTGCCATTGCTTGCTGCGTCTAAAGCCATCTGGTATCTCCAATCGATCCCTCGATAAAAGATACCGATCAGCTGCGGCTCGCTGAAACCGTGGTGTGGACAATCTCTCTGGTAAGCCTTGAATCGCACCCAAGAAGCCTTGAATGCTTCAGCAAGTCCTTGGGAGAACGTGGTTATCTTCGTCCTTAGCTTCTCTGATCTCGCGTCATCAAAGAAATTGCATAAGAATGCATTCTTTGTGTCTTCCCAAGTTATCAAGGATCCTGGATCCAACTGCTTCAGCCAGTATGATGCTTCTCCAGTAAGCGAGTAAGGGAACAACTTGCAGAAAAGATAGTCATAAGACACTCCATTAGCCTTGATGCTTGATACGAGGTCCTCAAATCTCTCAATGTGGTCCATCGGATGCTCATTAGGAAGACCATGGAAAGGATGATGCCCCACCAATGTGAAGTAAGCGGGCTTCAGCTCGAAGTCATTCCTCTGAAATGCAGGAGGACGGATCGCATCTCTATTAGCATAGAACTGGTCTGGGCGGTTGTATTCGCCAAGTGTTCTTGCAGCTTGTATTGCTGGATCGATGATGATGGCGCCAGCCTCATCAATTCTCTGGCCTTGGGCGTTCCTTCTATTGCCTTGTAGGTCAACAAAGTCGCATGCCTTGTTGCGTATCATGATCACAGGTTCTGTCATCTCGGTCTGCGTCTGGTGTCGATCGATACAAGCGGTGTCGGTCGACACTAAGGTAGGGTGTCGATCGATGCTCTCTGTGTCGATCGACGCTCGTGCAGACTTGCGGTTCGTACGTTCGAGACGGCCTAGTTCCTGGTTCAGTGCGATTAGTTCCTCTTCCTTGTTGCTTCTGGTACTGGGCATGCACCTGAAACAAAAGTTAGGAAACTAAATTAGTAACAAAATAAAAAGAAAACCTAGTCAAAATCCTTGTACTAGATTCCGTAGGCAGCTATTACTTCCCCGGAAACGGCGCCAAAAACTTGATAGGGGTCAGGTTTTACCCTAATAAAACTACTGCAAGTGCACAACAAATGCAATCGTAGTATAAGGGGTATCGAATCCCAAGGGAAGTTAAAGCTGCACTAAGGTTTCTAAGTTCGAATTATGCTAAGTCGAAATATTATGAAATTAAAGCTAAGCAATTAAGCAAGTAAATAAATCGGATTTTAGATGGATTAAAGTTCAGGAGACGAAACGCTAGGCAAAGATAATTATCAGGTTGAATCCAAGAATGCAGAATCTAAGTTTATTAGGGATTTATTAAGAACGGTCTAGAACTCGAAACTCTAAGTTAAAACCAATCAACTCTCGTTGCAGAAGTTATCTATGCCTAAATCCCTAAATCCCAAATCTCTTTGCGAATTTAAACAATTAAGACAAGCAATAAGAACATGTTCAATTTGCTCACAAAATACCTAAACCAAATCTCTTTGCGAATATATATTTTGCTCACCTATGATTAGTTCAAGTTACTAATAATGCTCTCGCATCTATTAAATAACCTAAGGTTTGATTTCTAAGTGATCAATTCAGAGAATCAAGTTAAGCATAAATCAAGGTGGAGATCCAATTGATTTCCCTAATAATTCTAGTGATTCTACAAACTCTTCATCAAAACCCTAAATCTCCCTAACCTAACTAGCAAACTACTCAGACATAATTATGCAAACACAAATCATGGCTGAAATAAATTTCATAAAAGAAAAGAGAATGATACAGGGGTTCGAAATCTGGCTCAGATGAGTTAGAATTGTCTCCCCAAAAGCACAGGATCAATCTCTCTCTAAGTCTCAAAAACAGAAAATAATGATAAGGTGTATGGCTAAACAATGCCTGAAAACTATTTATAGAAGGGGATTTTTCGTCCAGGGGTAGACTTGTAATTTTTTTCAAACTTGCTCACTTTCCTTTTTCTGAGTGGTGTCGATCGACACTTTGCTCGTGAATTCACTCTCTTAACTTCATCACTTCGGCTGCTTCTCCAAAATGCTCCAAAACGTTCCAGTTTCTTCCATTTAGCTCCAAATGCTCTCCATCCTGTAAAGACTCTAATAGGACTCTAAAACTAACAAAAGACTCAATAAAAACACTTATATCATGGTCCAAAAACCAGTAAAAACCATGATATATCACATGTCGTGTGTTTGATGTTGAGAAGATACCTTGCTCACATGCTATTGCTGCTGCTGTAGAGGCTCGGTTGAAAGCCTCAACGCTTGTATGTCCTTCGTATGGAAAGAAATATTTGTATGCTCCATACTCGCACAATATTTATCCCCTAAATAAGGAGTTTGCAGCGCCTGCGCATATCCAATGTCTTCCTCCGGAGGTGAAGCGTCAGCCTGGAAGACAAAAGAAATCCAGGTGGCAAATATGGCTAGAAATGTCAAGGATGAAACGCAACAAACCGCGGAAGATGCACAAGCAATACAATTGTTCAAAATGAAACCAACCGGGCCATACACGAGGGAAATGTGTAAGTGAAACTAATCTTCTTAACAGTTATGTGAGAGTGTTTATGTGTTTATTATCTACCATTTTGATAATTTGTTGTATTTGTGTTTTCCACATAGGGATGGAAAGATGCGGATAACTAGGGATGATGAAGCGTATTGCAGCTGACTGCAAAAGAAGACTGCTATATATTATGTGGTTTAGTAGTCTGCTATCTATTATGTGGTTTAGTAGTCTGCTATCTATTATGTGGTTTAGTAGTCTTGTTATCTTATTTAGTAGTCTTGTATTTTTCATCTGATACCAAACGATGTTATGTGCTTTAGTAACTAAAAACTTGCATTGTTAATGATTAACCAAACAAAACCTGCAATTCCATTAATAGGTTACAAAAAACTTCAAACCCTATCACATGTTACATCGTATCCAACAAATCGGTGGCTTTTCTTACATGCACAAAATCAGTGGGTTTCCTTACATGCACAAAATGAGTTGGTTCCCTTACATGCACAAAATCTATAAGTCCTTGGACCCATATTAATCATATAGGTCCAAGCCGTTATACGGCCGTTTCTCTATTCCTCGTATGTCAGTCTCGTCAAATATCTCGGCCGCTAGCTTCTCTCTAATAGCTTTGATGTTCGCATCACACAAGGTCGAGGGAAATGTCAATCCAAGTGCATGACATTCAATGTACTTCATACAATAGATTTCACAATCACCACTTTGTATATTTTGGGGTACTCCAAGCCCACTCATCCTCTCCTGTGTTAATGCATCATAAGGGTACTTGACTCTATCCTCATCAACAGGTAGCTCACGAAGAAGGTGAGGCAGCATGACTGCAATAGGCCTCATGACCTCTTCGATTTCTGCATCCGAAGTGTGAATAACACTACTGTCCCAAATAACAATGTGTCTTCTCGGAATTGATATCCATATCGCCACCCAATGATCTTTTCTAATGTGTAAGGGCGAGTACATATCATCCACTTCGAGCCCCCATGTCTTCTGTGTTTTACAATAAGCTGGTTCTTCACCGGCATGATAATTAAATGACCCAGCAGGTAGCAATTTATCTGAACCATTGGGATTGGCGAAAGAGTTTATGAAATCTTTGTACTTTGCGTTCCACATCAAGGGCAAAATAGTATCAAGGAAGAAAATTCTCTCGGACCTAAACCATTCCGGATGCTTTGTGAAACGAAGCCTCAGAAGATTAATCGCAGCATCCAGGTGCTGCAATTACCAAAAAATAGTAGATAAGAAGTCTGGTGTAGATGACTAACATAGAAGTCTGCCATAGAAAACTGACATAGAAGTCTGATGTGTATTGCATTACCGTGTCATGTAGTCATTTCGTCGGAGTGCGCAGAAGCAAGAACCACGTAATAGAAGAATGAGGATTTTTTTTTGGGATAGTCCCTGAAAAGAAGATAAATACATCATTAGTTCAATCCAACCGTATATAAAAACTAAAACAGGATTGTAAAGCAATTAAATCAAAGCTCTGACTTACTTATCTAGTTTCAGCCAATCAGTTAGCACTTTCACCTTTTGCTTATCAACTGGAGCAAAAGGATTATATCCACTGCCCTTCACTCTCTGGTTGGGAATGATTTCTTTTGTAGTGCTATTTCCTTCAAAAGGATCAACCTGTGATGCAGCGAGCCTCCTCAGCCGGTCACTCTTTGCTCGTGCAATAATCAATGCCGTTTTTTTATTATCCTCTTGTCTCTTTAATTGGCCCGAAATGTAGCCCACATTAGAAATTTTCTCATCAAGTATCACAACACTTGGTTCCTTTCCACCATTCACACTCTCACTTTGACCTTCATTTGTTAGGCTGCAATTTGGGCAATGTGAAAAAATTTCGGGTCAATTAAAGAGACAAGTAAAGTTATACTTTTATTTATAGTCAACGAAAGATAAAACAATGTCTTCGAACAGGATACAAGTTCAACCACCCCAAAACACAATTTCAACAAGAAACAGAAAAAGAAAGCACACCAAAACACAAAAACACAACTACGGGTGTTCACCACGAAAACAGTTCAACCACATCTATTTCTTCTTGTTAATTCTGGCAGATTTTCGTGGTACGAAATCCCTTTTATTTTTGGGAGAGGGTTTAGTACTAACCCCGACGTTGTCAGTCTTCTTTTCATTGTTGCTTTTGTATTCGGCATTATCTTCGTTGGATGTGACATGCTCATCCTCATCTTTCTCCTGCTCTTTCTTTTCCATTCCACATTTCGCCATCTCTAAGCTCTGCTCTAGAATATCCACCTTAGCAGCAAGGTCTTTGATATTCTGCTAACAACCACTAAAGCCTGCCATCATCTGCTCAGAAATTAACTTCAAGGAGTTGTCCAAGTAGCTTTTCAATCGGCTCAACTTAAAACCTTCATCCGCCACTGAATCAGACACTGACCGAGACCTCTTTCGACTCTCATCATCCGAGCTAATGCTTCTTTTATTCTCCACAGTTGCCTCATACTTCACATTATTTGAAGTTTTGACACCTACAACAGACCAATGTTTTTTACTCCACCTCCAGGGATCATCACCAAAGTGTCCATACATTGCTTTCAAAATGTTGTCAATCTTCGCATCATCTTCGTCATCATCCCACAATGGGAACATGTCTCCATATTCTTCAACAACGCAGTTGTTTATACGAACCTAAAGAAAACATTACAAATCCAGTAAAGACATGCTTCAATGAGGGCGATAAAAAACACAAAAAACAGATATCATCAGGAAATGTACTTGTTTCAACATAGCCTCTTTCACATATTTTCGGCCCCGTGATCCTTTGTAATCTAGAAGCGGTGGAGTTGGGTTATTTGGAATGGGATCAGCATATATATCTGCGAAATCCGATAGAGTATTGTACACCCAAACTTGGAGAGCTTGCACAAACCCTTCAATGCAATAAGTCTTGGTCAGATCTCTTTCCTTTACCGACTCTATCAAGTTCTTAAAGGCCACTCTTCCCCATGGGTAGTTCTCAAACTCGTCTAAATCCATTACAAGCCTAGCGAGGTTAATCCGTGTGGGTGTTGTGGATTTACGTGCTTCAATAAAAGCATCATATATGCTTAGTTAGCCCAACCTAATCTGATCCTCCCGAGTCCAAGATCCTCTTACCTTGCACGCTGCTGTTAAATCATCAGTACTTGGACCCATCTCGAAACCAACTCCAAGAAGCTGCCAAAAATCTTTCATATCTTGTGTCACCTCGACCTCTGGATTTTCCAGATTCTCAACATACTCGCAGTTGAGTTTAGTGAGACACTCAAACTCAAGCAACGAAAACCTCGCTGGGGTTACACCAATGAAACTCCATATCTCATATTTCTTATCGCAGACTAGCTGAAAACTCAGCATATAATGCACCAGCCTTGAAGCCCAACCAAAATCCAATCGATAAAACTTCAAAAACACCCCCAGTTTCGAGTCACAGAGCTCTGCCCATTCGTCTTCTGCTAGTGAAGATGCTAGTGATGTAAGCAATTTTGCATCACCGCTAAAATAGCCTATGCTTTTAGTAGGAAGGGGCTTATCGCCTTTTGTGAACATTCTTCGTGAAAATTATGGGGTTTCCATTCTGCAAACATAGATAAGCCTGTCAAATTAGTTATGTCTGAAATAGAAGTCTGACAAATAATTCTTTACATGAAGTCTGAATACGACATCTGAATCACAAGTCTGAGAAAGAAGTATAACGTAGAAGTCTGAGAAAGAAGTATGAATAAAACCTAGAAGTCTGAATAAAACCTAGAAACCTTAACCGCTGTGAAAAAAAGACGAACCTTTTTTGTTGAGAAGAAAAGAGAGTCCGGCGGCGAGTATATGAAGAGGGAGGTAGCGACGGCGGCGACAATGATAGTCAAATATTTAGAATCGATTTTGAACATGCGAAAATCATATTGAAAGAGGAACATGGAGGAAGAAGGGTTAGCTACCGTGAGGATTCAGTTTCCCGAGGAGAACCAGGAGCGATGGCGAGAATATCTGCCAATAAAACCCATCATAAGTAATACTGGATGAAACCAACAAAATAAGAGGGAGGATGAAAGGACAAGCGGATTACCTAGTGATGCGAAGAAACGGCGATTAGAAGATGCGGAAAACAGAATCAATGGCGGCGACAAGAACCACCGGCGGCGAAAAAGAAGATATCGCCACTCTAGAGAGAAAACGACTAGGGTTTCTTTTCTTTACCAATTAACCGAGTATTGGCAGTAGAAAACATGACGGTTGATTTTTTGGGTAAATAAAATTGGGTTCAATTTTGGTTATGTGTTTTCAATCGGCAATTTCGATCGGTTAGGTTTTAGTTTCCGGTTTGATTTGGATAAATTATGGTTAATTTATTTGGTTTATTTGAATTTCAGACTGTATATGAAGTCTATTGCTTCAGTCTGCATATGAAGTATATTGCTTCAGACTGCAGAGGAAGTCTTTTGCTACAGACTGCAGAGGAAGTCTTTATTTTGCTTCATAAATTGGAATTAGGTGTTGTTTTATATGAAATTAAACGGACTTAAACCATTCCTTTAAAACTTAGATCCTTTCAGCATATACAAAATTGAAGGATTACCGATTATAAGTCTGAAATCAAAAGATAATGTAACAAATTCTAAACTATGATTTACTCAACCAAGCACATGGAGGGAGATTATCAAACCTATGAGGATTACACCCACCACCATCATGATACTCAACTCGATGTCCCGGGAAGGCTGCTTCTCAAGAATCACCTCCCTTAGTTGAGCTATCTCTGTCTCCATTTTTAGAATGCAACCATCCATCGTATCTATCTGTGGCACATTAACAGTTTCTTGTATCTCTGCTTGATGTTCCACAGACTGCCGTAGCTCTACAAACTCTTCGATCATAGCCTCATCCCACCACTTTTAACATATGCCACCCACCATCCTATAAAGCAAACACATTAGATAAGAAACATTTACATTTAATATTACGAAAATTCAAACTCAAATCGCAAACAAAACCATAACAGTCTCATTACCTCACTGTTAGGGCATCCATAGAATTTCCTTCTCATATTCAGCTCTGATGTGGATTGTCTTTGGAGAGGCTCCAAACCGCAGAAACAACGGTGAGGAAATCCAAGAGTTAAGGCGGATTTATGCTGAGCCATCGAACTGACTTCTGGGAATCCATAACTTCCAAAACTTCTGGAACTACTTGACGGTTGACTGTAGCTGTATCGCCCCATCTCTGTTTAACATATAACAATAACTCGTTAGCTTTTAGATCTGGAAGAAAGGATAGACGAAAACCCGGTTTTAAATCTGGATATCAACCAAGATCTAGAAAAGATGAAGACTGAGAAATGGAAAACAGCGGCTTACCAGCGGCGATTAACGGCGACTTCTGAAAGCGAGAGAGCGAGAGAGCGAGGAGATCGATAAGACCGAGGAGACCCAGTAGAGCGAGGGGACCGAGGAGAGGCGACGAGAGCGGCGAGGAGAGAGGTTGGGAGAGAGGCGATGAGAAAGGCGACGAGAGCGGCGATGAGAAAGACGACCGCCGTTTCAGATTGGAGATTCTATTTTTTATAAAATTAGAGTTTTATCCTTTACTTTATATAAGGGTAATAAATTTACGGTTATATTATTAATTTCCGGGTTAGCAGACTTCATGATGAGGACATCGACCTAGCAGAGACCAACGACCTTGTACCGACGGTCAAGTCCTCACCAATGACACGGTCCAAGACCAGGAGACTTAGAGAAGGGTTCAATGTAGCTGTGGAGACCCTCCTAAACACAATGGAGCTGGGAGACACGTTCAGAAATCCACAACCACAAGCTGGCCTCAAAGATAGTTCCAAAGCACCCGAACTGGACATATTGGAGGATTTTGCAAGGCTGAGCCTCAAAGATGACCAGCCTCGAACAAACCAAGGTATGTTTGATTACTTGACAGATAATGGAGTCCAAAACAGCAAGAATTTCGTGGAGATCACGTCTCAGCCTCAAGATACCGCGGAAACAAGCCTTGAAGCCGAGAGAGAACAAATGGAGCAAGAAGACGTTTTGGGAGCTAACCACGGGAAGGAACTTGAAGATTGCTACCAGCTCGACTTCACTGGACATCAAGACGGTGGAATCATCAAGAAACCAGCATGGAACGGACCAGGACCAGACACAACCACTAAGAATGCATTTCAGGTCATTGCGCGCCAAAATCAGGTATACTCAATTTATACAATTTGTGCATCTAATCTGACTTGTCCCAGCGGTTCTTAGCTCATCCAAGAGACCAAGGTTCGAGCCCCAGAGAAAGGCCATGAGAATAGGCTTAGTTATTTTAGTTCTTTTTCCGTTTAATGAACTTTCCTTTTTGATGTATTTGTGCTTTTTGCGTTTTGTTTCTTTTGTTTTGCTTTGAGATGTCGTTTTTCTTTTATATTTCGGCCTTAGGGCTAGCTGACGAGCTGTTTATAAAGCTCCCCTGCAGCATTGTATCTTTGGTTACCCTACTTGATCAATAAAATAACGCAGTTCTTCTAAAAGTTGCAAGCCGCCGCTTGTTCTTGTTTGCTTGTGCCTTTGCGTGTGTGATTCACCAAGGCTGAGTATCCGTGCAGTATCAGAGATCTTCCATACCTCTGTGGTGCCGTTCAATCCACCAGCACTTCCCCTTTTACCGTCCAACAAGAGAGAGCGTGAAAGCCAGCTTGTTTGACACCATCTCGGCTCAAAGACTTGTGGATTCAAGCCTTTGTTCTATCACCATCCATTCACTGATCTAGAAGAGAGAGCGTGAAAGCCAGCCTCTAGATCCCATCTTCCGCTTGCCTAAGACTCATACCCCGAGTCTTACATCATCTGGTATCAGAGCCAAAGGTTCTGCCTTTGGTTTTTCTTACCCCTATCCTTTTCGTTTCATTGTTTCTGTTTCAGTTTTATTTGAGTTTCTGTTTTGTTTCATCCAAAGAAAATCCATAAAAATCGTTGCTGCTTGTTTCAATAGGTTGTTTAGTTTCTGTTTAATCCAAAAAGAAAACCCCAAAAGAATTGAATCTGTTTTGCTTGCTGGTTTTGTTCATTTGCTTTCATTAAACCCAAAAACCCATAAAAACGTTTTCATTTTGCTAAGTTGTTAGTTTCTTTATTTCTGTTGCATTAGTTTCATTTTTTTTTTATAAACCATAAAATCATAAAAAGAATTTGTTTTCCAGTGTTGCTGTTTGGATTAGTTTTGTTTAAGCAATTGTTGCATCCGCTTGATTGTTTAGATAAGCTAGTTGATTTCTGTTTGTTTTAGTTCTTGTTTGCCGTGGTGCTTTGATCTGTTTGCTGAGTTTGTGCAAGGTCTAGCAACACCGAGTGCAACATGACGGATGGAGAAGGAGTTCCCCAAGATGCCGTGCTACAAATGATGGCAGCAATGAGGGAGGAGCTGAGAAACATGGGCCAGCAAATGGGCACCATGCGCCAGGAGTTTGGCGCTATGATCGACCGGATGGAGGTTCCACCGAGGAGAGCCCCGGTCAGAGGAGAACATGTGCTTCAGAACGGACAGGAAGAGGAGATGCCGGACTTGGAGGATGATGTCCAGGACCCTCTCATTCACCGAAATCAGAGGAGACAAGATCCTCTAAGGAGAAATCCAGCAAGGGAAGTAGATTTCCGTGAACAGAACCATGAGCTTAAACTTACACCTCCTACTTTCGCAGGAAAATCAAATCCAGAAGTCTATCTGGACTGGGAGAGACGTCTAGAGCATATCTTTGAGTGCTATGGATACATGGAACGCAAGAAGGTGGTTGTAGCTGCAGCAAACCTCACGGAGAATGCACTTGCATGGTGGGACAGAAGCGTAGCCGAGAGGAGAAGGCAACGTTTTGGTTCAGTAGCTAATTGGAGTGACATGAAGTTCCTCCTAAGGCAAAGGTATGTCCCTGAACATTATCATAGAGACTTACAGAAACGTTTTCGTAAGCTATCTCAGGGAACCAGGAGCGTTGATGAATACTTCGAGGAGTTTGAAAAGCTGATGAACTCACTTGAGTTAGAAGAATCCGAGGAGGCTTTGATGGCTCAATTCATTGACGGCTTGCAAGAGAGAATTGCAAGAAAGGTGGAGAGACTCCAATACAGTGGAATGCATGAGCTATTGCATCTTTCTGTACAAGTGGAGCAGCAGATCAAACGCAAGACATCCCTCACCAGCCGCAACAAATCGTCTCAACCGTGGGCATCCAGTAGTTCTAGACCTCTAGACAAAGGGAAAGCCGTGGAGATTGATTCTAGGTTCAAGGGAAAGAATACCGAGGCTCCTAAGTTCAACCGACCAGAGCAAGGTAAGTTCCCTAGTACTAATCAAAGGACTCGTGACATAACTTGTTTTAAGTGTCAAGGCAGAGGGCACATGGCAAGAAAGTGTCCGAACCAGAGAGTGATGATCCTCACGCCTAGTGGAGACTACGAGTCCCAAGATGAACAAGAGGATGATGCTAGTGATCATAGTGATGAAATTCAGTACCCTGATACCGGCGAGATGCTAGTGACCAGAAGAGTGCTAAGTGTTCTCATCAATCCAGAAGAGAAAGTACAAAGAGAAAACATCTTTTACAAAAGATGTACCATCAAGGGAAAGGTATGTAACTTGATTATAGATGGTGGTTCTTGTACTAACGTAGCTAGCAAGTTTATGGTGGATAAGCTAGGTCTTGAGAGGACTAAGCATCCGAGACCATACAAGCTAAGGTGGTTAAACGATCAAACGGAGCTAAAGATCGTGGAGCAAGTTTATGTGCCATTCAGCGTGGGCAAGTATCAAGACCAAGTCACTTGTGACGTGGTCCCAATGCAAGCTGGGCACAATTCTGCTGGGAAGGCCGTGGCAATTTGACCGAGCTTCTCACCACCATGGCCGCACCAATCACTACTCATTCACGTTTAAGGACAAGAAGTATAACCTTGCGCCTCTCACTCCATCTGAGGTACATGAGTTACATGTCCGAATGAGCAAGGAGACCGAGGTAAGTAAGTCTAGTCTATACTTATCTGCAAATACAATTCAAAAGACCCTATATACAAAGGGCACCGTGCTACTAATGCTATTCAAAAATGTCTAAGTTCAGGAACAATTGAATTAGAACTTCCTGCCGAAGTCCTAGCTGTTCTAAACAAGTTCAAGGACGTGTTCCCTGAAGAGATACCATCTGGATTGCCACCAATCCGAGGCATAGAGCACCAAATAGATCTTGTTCACGGCTCTGCCTTACCCAACAAACCAGCATATAGGATGAATCCGGAGGAAACTAAGGAACTAGAGAAGCAAGTGAGAGACTTGATGGACAAGGGTTATATCCGAGAGAGCCTCAGTCCCTGTGTCGTGCCTGTGCTTCTAGTTCCAAAGAAAGACGGTACATGGAGGATGTGCGTGGACTGCCGAGTTATAAACAACATCACCATCAAATACCGCCACCCCATACCACGTCTAGATGACATGCTGGACGAGCTAAGTGGATCCACTGTTTTCTCAAAGGTAGACTTAAAAAGTGGATACCATCAGGTCCGAATGCGTGAAGGAGATGAGTGGAAAACCGCATTCAAGACCAAGCAAGGCTTGTACGAATGGCTTGTCATGCCTTTCGGCCTGACCAATGCCCCAAGTACATTCATGCGCCTTATGAATCAGGTTCTACGTGCTTATATAAGTAAATTTGTAGTTGTTTACTTTGATGATATACTTATTTATAGCAAGAACTTATCTGATCATCTCAAGCATCTCGAACTAGTGTTTAAATCACTTCGCAAGGAAGGCCTTTATATTAATCTTAAGAAGTGCACCTTCTGTACTAATCAACTTGTATTCTTAGGCTTTGTAGTAAGTGAACAGGGACTACAAGTAGATGAGGAGAAGATCAAAGAAATCAGAGAATGGCCAACGCCAACTACAATTGGCCATGTAAGAAGCTTTCACGGTTTGGCGAGTTTTTATAGACGTTTTGTGAAGGACTTCAGCACCGTACCTGCACCACTCACGGTTGTGATCAAGAAGAACACACCATTACGCAAGCCCCGGTTCTAGCTTTACCAGACTTTGAAGAAATGTTTGAAGTAGAGTGTGATGCGTCCGGTCTGGGCATTGGAGCCGTGCTACATCAGAGGAAGAGACCAGTGGCGTTCTTTAGTGAAAAGCTCAGTGGAGCTACACTAAACTATCCGACGTATGATAAGGAACTCTATGCGCTTGTCCGAGCTCTAGAGACATGGCAGCACTACTTGTTATCTAAGGAGTTCATTATCCATACTGATCATGAGACACTTAAGCATCTGAGAGGACA
>JAHZTW010000001.1:471117709-471136617 GCA_020283515.1 Alliaria petiolata | reverse complement strand
GGTTAAAGTCTATATAAATCTTAAGGGGGTGGTATTGGTTTTTGTATTTTAATGGATTTGAAAATCCAACTAAATCCAGTGTTATTGGTTCTATGATTTTAAAATCTATATTAAAATCCAGTGTTATTGGTTCTATGATTTTAAAATCTATATTGAAATCCAGTGTTATTGGTTCTATGATTTTAAAATCCAAGTATTATAAAAATTTGATTTTTTATTGGATTTGAATGGATTTAGAAGTATTTTCAAGACTAAAATACAAATACCCAAATACTTGATTTAACCTTGTTATTTGATTGGATTTGAATATTTTCTAAATCCAAAGAACATTTTCAAATCCATTAAAATGTAAGAACCAATAATAATGTGATACATATATTATAGGCAAAACTTGATATCGTTTTATTAATATGTAGATTGAGAAATGCAAAGTCATGTGTACCATATATGCTAATGATACCGACTATTCTTGGTATTATTTTGGGTGTGGCAAGTACTAGAAAAAACTTGAACAAGCGAAAATTGCATTAGCCAATTCCAAAAAGACATACGATAAACCAACTTTCTACTGTTCTGCCTGTGAGAAAACAGTAGAACACATCGAGCTAAGGTACAATAAATTTGGATTGCCATAACTCATTTTATTTAATGTTGTTGGAGGCATTAGTATACAAAACCTCATGGTGCAATCAAACGTATGGTTATAATTCTTCTTTCTCCATTTAGCAAACAAGGTATTGAATAGAATGTGTTAACATCTTATATTATTGTTGTAAGTACATATGAGAATCTAACCATTTGTTGTGTTCACTTACATGTTCAAAGGTTTAAGCTGCATCTTTTGGTGTCAGACCACAATGAAACTTCGAAAGTAATGTTGCTTGATACTGTAGCACAAGCAATTGTAGGAGTATCTGCGTCTCAGCTCCTTAATGGTTCATTTGATGAGGTAGTATGCCACTTCTTATGTTGCTTGCTATTTTGTTAATAAAATTTGCCGATTATATTATTGTTAAACGATTATTTTTTTAAATTATCATATTGAAGATCCTACTGATTTGCCAGAAGGTATTTCTGCTTTGGTTGAACATACTTACGAGTTTGAGGTTTGTATTGAGAAGGAAAACGTGTTCTATGAAGCAGGGATATACAAGTGTTCAAGGGTTAACCTAGGAGACAACCTAATTAAGAAAGAAACAGTAGCCGATCTAGGTATCCAAATCACTAATGTTTCATCGTTTGTATTTGGTGAAGAGGTAAGAAAAAATAAAATCTTATTTGTATAATATAAGTTGTTCAACTTTTTTAATTTCAAAATTAAACTTCTACAAATTTATGGTAGCAACTTTCACTTATTGATTCAACATTTCAAGACTCTAAGGATGCAATGAATACACCCTCTACAAAGCGGTCCTCGGATTCTGTTGAGGAGTTGGAGGACTTAACATCTACTTCGAAGAAGGTCTCAAAGTCAATCAAAATGGAAGAACTCACAGATATTGAGAAACTCAAGTTTCGAGATAAAAAAGAGAAGAATGAATGAAAGATCTTGGATTCATGTTTAAGTTTGATTTTGTTTTATTTTATGGTTTACCAGTTTAATACTGGTGTGTTGCTTTATTATTTTGGTTTATTACACTTTATCGGTCCATAGAGGACTACAAGTTTGCTAAAATTGTTTAGATTATTTAGTTTTTATAAAAATAAATACATGTTAAAAGTAGGCAAAACTGAAATTGAGAATTAAAAGCAGACCAAACAAAAATATAATATTTGCTCAATTAATACAACTCGATCACATCGACATAAAAGGTTTAGGGATCTTAAATTTGATATAAAACGTGTTCGGTTTTAATTCTCACAACCTGTCAAAATCTCAAAATGTTGTCTAATAGGTTGTCATTTAATTTGTAAAAACTGAAAAGCACTTAAGAGTTACAACTTTAAACAGTCTCAATGCAAATGTCAAATATATTTGACAGTTATCCGTGACAAATTTAATCGAGAAAAGCAATTAATGTGAGGTATTTAACACAACCCTAGACCTTTCTATATAAAGTTGTAAACCTTTTTATTTTTTACGGCCGAAAAACTTCAGTAAATTCTTTCAAAAAGGAAAATCAACGATTTTTTTTTCCAGACTTTGAAAACAAAAATATTTCAATGGCCATTGTTCTTGATAATCATCCTCCTGCCCGGGATTTTGTAAGATTAAAACTGGGATTGTTAACCCAGTTTCTCCAGTCTGTAAGTTTTTCTAAATTATGCATGGTTTATATGGTTTGTGGCATATTTTTTATTAAATTTTGGAAATCTTGTGATGTTTTGTTCTATAAAATGTAGACCTGATTGGATATTTACAATTTGTTGGGGATGTGGAATTGGTTACTGTTCCGCCTCGAGGAGGTGATTCTACAAACTCTCAGATAAATAAAGTCACTTTTGAATTAAAAGTCATCACGTAAGTTTAGTTTCTTTGTTAAAGTTTATACTTCCACCATTTTCCCATAAATTGTTATTTTCACATATTTTGAACACTTTTATATATAGTAGTGAAGAACTTCAATGTTCTGCTTACAGATCAATGGCCATTGAATTCGAAATTAAATTTAATCAGATATAGAGGGCCTGAGAATGTTTGTGTGTTGATTGGATGGAATGTCTTCAATCTGAATGGTAGTTTTTATAATCTTTGTTTTGTGTTTTGAATAAAGACAAATAAAAGATTATGTATAACACGTTAAACTGTATTTATCATGTTCTAACATCCACCTGACAAGTTAAGAATAATAGAGATGTTTCTACGTTTTCATTTAATTCTGATTTGCCAGAAGATGATCAATACATAGACGTAATGTAAGTGTGATTACAATAGTGTATATTGATGTTATTCTTTTAAGTCAATTGTTTAAATATACAATTTTTCTATATTTAGGTTGGTCCATGATACACTATATTGGGGTGCTTCTTCAACTGACGATGAACAAGAAGCATATTCCTAAGTTAGGTCGTGTGGCCTATTATGGTGGCAAATTTGGACCGGCTAAAACCTAATTATGAATGAATAATCTAAACTTTTTTTTTGTTTTTTTTAAAAATAATTTTCTCCACTGTTGACAATAATTAATATGAATGTTTAATTAGTGTTATGTTTCTTTCTCCTTGCCTATATATTTCTCGGTTATGTTTGTTTTAAAGTTTTTTTTGTTTTCGCATTTAAAAACAAATAATCACCAATAGTCACTTGTGAATCCGTATAAACTATAATGGATAACACTAATACCTGCATTAATAACAAAATATATCTTTATAAACACAACTGATATATTACTTGATACTATATAAGATATTTTATAAATGACCTTTTAATGCAGGCCTGGCGAATTAATATAGACAAACTACCAACTTAGGATAATTTTATAAATTCGTAAGATAAAAAAAAAATTTCGTATGAAAATTAAATCATTCATTATTCAATATGGGAAGGTAAAATATTTTACAACCTCATCGGTTGTTAAAGATATTCTACATTAATTCGGTTACAAAATCTACTAAATCTTGCTATTATCTTTCAAAACTTCGTCACCCAAAATATTGGAAAATTTAAGTTTCACATATTGATGAATAATCGATGCATTTTTTAATTGATACTTAACTTTGATAAAGCTTCACTTCATATAAAACCAAACTCATTTTCATCTTCTTCAGAGTCATCAAAATGCACTATGAAGACAAACACAGACTAAAATGAGAAATCCCAATGAAACAGAACACATTTCTATTTCATCCGCAACTGACTGCAACCAATATGTGCTACTTACAACTATTTTTTCATAGAATTTGTAAAGACCTTACCCAAAGAACTGGTGTTAACAATGCCAAACCACTATTTCGAGGCAGAGTTGAATCATCAAAAGCACCTACAAACAAAAGGAACACACAGTATCGTAAGGGACTATTTATTAAATAGAATATATTTCTGAATTTATGCTTATCATGGAATCACCTACAATGTTTAATCATATAATTGTTTAGAGATCAATTGTTTTTTATCTTATCTAGAGCATATTATGACGTTTATTTATGCCACTAAAAGATTGTTCCTTATATATTAAGGTGCAGACAAAGATAATTGCTATGAACCTCGCACTGCTAATAAGAAATATCTGACTGTTGAGAAGTCATGTAATTTGACCAAGTGTAACTACTTAATCCCACATTCTTTTTAAACATCCCTTAGATTTTGTTAATATGTATATTCTTTTTCTTTGTAGCAAATCAAAGCATTTTATCCGGATTCACAACTAACCAAATAAGAAGTTCTAGAGAAGTAAGGAGGACTTCAAATGTGGTTCTTAAAGGCATTACAAACCTCCCGATAAGTTCATCAAGAATTAGGACTGTTGTTATATCTACCAGTGATGTAGATAACATTTAAGATCCACACGAGCTGCAATCAGATGAAGAATGTTTTACTGGGTTTGTTGATAATGATTCTGAAGGTATTCTACATTTTATTAATCACAACCCCCTTAGTATTTTATAATGAAAATCTAAGATTATTTGCAGAGGAACAAGAATATGACGTTAGCAGCCAAGAAAGTTCTGAATCCGAAAAAGATGAAACAAATACTCCACAAAGTAAGTTCACAGAAACAAATACTCCACAAAGTAAGTTGACAGAAACAAAAGAGCAAAGGGCACGAATTCTATCAATGTCTGAGATGTTTAAAAACTCATTTTCTGAGCTAAAGGCTCCAAAAGTCAAAAAAAAGATTCTAAAAACACGCTGGGGATTCTTGATTGTAACCAATCCATTCTTTAATATATATATGTATATATCTAATATTTATCTATACTAACACATAAACTACTTAAACAGTTCACATTGATGAAGGTGATCCTACATACACATGTAAACACTGTGGTGCTATTATGTGGTACAATGAACGTATAAATAGGAATAAGGATGCACGTAATGCTACATTTACACTATGTTGTTTACAAGGTCAAGTCATATTGCCCTTAATGAAGGATCCTCCAAATTTGTTGAAGAAACTACTTACTGGAAATGATAGTCAGAGTAAGAATTTTCAAAAAAATATTAGGGGAACGAACATGGTTTTCTCATTTTCTTCTCTTGGTGGAAACGTTATCTGGTCTATTATGAAAGGGAAGGGACCACAAATGTTTCAGCTACAAGGGGAGAACTATCATCTGATTGGAGGTTTAACACCAGATGAGGGAAATGATCCCAAGTACTCTCAGCTTTATATTGTTTACAAGGAGAATGAGGTAGAAAACAGAGTAAAAGCTTTGAAGTATACTTTCTTATTTTTTATTATTCTAATTCTAACACAAATTAGTTAAACACTATTTTAATGCATACTTTCAACTGCAGCAAATCTGATGAAGATAGAATTCAAAAGAAGAATGAGACTTTGAAGAAGAAAATGATTGAATCTATCTTTAAAATATTAGATGTTGTGTATCCATATGTTCAAAAGTTCAGAACAGCGCGAGAAAGATTTGATACTAATCCAGAGAAAAAATTTCACATGAGAATAGTTAGCGATCGTGCTTCTGATGGAATGACATATAATATCCCCACTGCATCTGAAGTTGCTTCACTCATTCCATGTGATTTTCAATTAGGCATGGATAAGCGTGATATTATTCTTTAAATGAAAACTGAACGCTTTAGAAGGATTACTGAAATTCATCCTTCATATCTTGCATTTCAATATCCTCTTTTATTTCCATATGGTGAGGATGGTTTTAGAATTGGGATTAAAAAAGGA
Source organism: Alliaria petiolata (assembly GCA_020283515.1). Taxonomy (NCBI): domain Eukaryota; kingdom Viridiplantae; phylum Streptophyta; class Magnoliopsida; order Brassicales; family Brassicaceae; genus Alliaria; species Alliaria petiolata. The sequence goes on along the minus strand of JAHZTW010000001.1, from coordinate 471,130,816 downwards.
AACACGGAAAAGACGAAGAAGGCCAAGAAGGGTTCTATATCTATGAGACAATTCTTTGCATTTCGTCTTCAGGAAAGAAAGAATGAGGGCCAAACTATTCTATGTTCTAGGCGACTGTTCCAACAGTTTTTTGTAGACGCCTTTATAATGATAGAATCTAATCGGCTACGATATCTATGGATGAATCAGAAATCTTTACGTTCTGATTCTTATGACTCTATCAAAGAGTCATAAAATGCTGGTATAACTGATTTGAACAAACAAGGAAATCAGTTTTTGTTACCAGCTTCCTTTGTAGGTGGTCCTAGATACATGAAGAATAACTACATTGATGCCATGGCTATATGTAAACATTTCGGATTTTCAGATTTTTTCATCACTTTTACCTGCAACCCGAATTGGCCAGAGATCACTAGGTATCTTAAGGATCACAACTTAAAACCCGAAGATAGACCAGATATTATATGCCGAATTTTTAAATTGAAACTCGATTCTTTGATGATCGATTTAACGAAGAAGCATCTTCTCGGTAAAATTGTTTCATGTATGTTACAAACCTTTCAAGTTTTTTATTTCTTCTATTTTGTTTTACTTATTTGGGATCCACAATGTTATCACTTCTTGAACATGCAGCAATGTACACAATTGAGTTTCAGAAAAGAAGTCTACCACATGCTCACATTTTGTTGTTCATGAAAGCATCATCAAAATTGCCTACAACTCAAGACATAGACAATATCATTTCTGCTGAAGTTCCAGACAAAAAAAGAAGATCCTGAGCTTTACGAGGTAGTGAAGGACATGATGATTCATGGTCCTTGCGGCGCTGCTAATATGAACTCACCAAGCATGGAGAATGGAAAATGTTCAAAATTATACGCAAATATGAACTCACCATGCATGGAGAATGGAAAATGTTCAAAATTATACGCAAAGGATTATACAGAGAAAACTTTTATTAATAAAGAAAGTTTCCCACTATATCGAAGACGTGATCAATCACAGAGGTTTGTTGAGAAGAATGGCTTCAAGTGTAACAATAGATATGTTATACCCTACAACAGGAAACTATTTATCCGTTACTGAGGACATATTAATGTGGAATGGTGCAACCAAGCTCGTTCTTTTAAGTATTTATTTAAGCATATTACAAAAGGTCAGGATCGTGTAGCTGTTGTTGTTGAACCACAACAGAAAGGCGGAACAAACAATGGTAGTCACACTACAAATGGTTCAACCGTTGAAGGAATTGTTTCACCAAATACTAATGAAATTAAAGACTATTTTGACTGCGGTTGTTAATTATAACGATTTTATTATTGGTCGTCATTTAGTTTTTAATTGTCTTTGCTCATCTAATATTGTCCTTTTTAGCTTTTTCAGATTTGTTTCTGCTTGTGAGGCTACATGGGGACTTTTTAAATATCTTATTCATTATCGATCAACATCAGTGGAGAGCTTACTTTCCATCTTCCTGGGAAACATAATATTGTTTTCTGTAAAAAGGATAAAGTACATAAGGTGGTAGGTCGGAAACTCATAGAGAATACGATTTTCTTAACATGGTTTGATTTGAATTTAGTTGATGTATTCGCTAAAACACTCCTTCATGTGCAAATCCCTAATTATTATACTTATGATAAGAAGCTGAAAAAGTTCAAGTGGAGGCAACAAGGATTCAGTGTTGGAAGAATTAATTATGCTCCCCGAAAGATTGAAGATGTTTACTATTTGCGTATTCTGCTTAATGTTGTAACTGGTCCTACCAATTTTGATGATATTAAAACATACAAAGAAATTTTATATCCTGGCTACAAAGAGGTGTGTTATGCTAGGAGTTTGTTAGAATCTGACCAGGAGTATATTGATGATTTAGTTAGGAGAAGTTTTGCCAGTTCGCCAAGTTTTCTTCGTCAGGTTTTTGTTGTCATGCTTATGTCAGATAGTTTAACTAATCCAGAGGTTGTTTGAGATCATACTTGGGCAATTCTCTCTGAAGACATTGAGTATAATAGAAGACGATATTTAGATAGGCCAGGTTCAATTTCAAAATAAGTATGGTGTTTTAAAAAAAAAAAATTTATAGTATACAATGTACTTTATAAATAATCGTGATGACATTTGATTTCTATTTTGTGTCTGACAGAATTGTGCTTAAGTGATGAAGATAAAAAGAAATATGCTCTTCAGAAAATTGAGAATATAATGAAAAGTAATGGTAGTTCATTATCATTTTACAATAATATGCCAAAGGACTTTAGAGATGGTGGTTATGTCGGTAATGTTTTGATTTTTGATGAGACGACTATAACCATGAAGAATTGAAAGCAAGCCACGATGAAGACATTAAAAAGCTTACTGAAGAGCAAAAGAAGGTTTATGATGAGATAATTGGAGCTGTGTTACGGAAAGAAGGTGGAGTTTTCTTCGTTTATGGATTTGGTGGAACTGGGAAGACATTTCTTTGGAGAATTCTTTCAGCCGCAAGCCGATATAGAGGTGATATTGTTCTTAATGTTGCATCCAGTGGTATCGCGTCTCTTTTGTTACCTGGTGGTAGAACAACTCATAGTAGATTTGGAATACTTATAAACCCTGATGATTTTTCAACATGCCATATGACACATGGACCAGATCTTACTGAGTTAGTGAAGAAGGAAGATCTAATCATTTGGGACGAAGCACCTATGATGATCAAGCACTGTTTTGAGTCTTTAGACCGTAGCCTAAATGATCTTTTTGGGAATAAAACTGAAAATCTGTTTGCTGGTAAAGTTGTTGTGTTTGGACGTGACTTCAGACAGGTACTTCCTGTAATACTTGGAGCTGGTAGGGCTGAGATAGTTATGGCTTCACTAAATGAACATATATTTGGGATAACTGCAAAGTGTTGAAGCTAACCAAGAACATGCGACTTCTTTCCAACAATCTGTCTGCAAAGGAGGCAAAGGAGCTTAAAGACTTTTCTAATTGGATATTGGCCATTGGAGATGGTAAGATTGCTGAATCAAATGATGGTGAGGCTTTAATAGATATTCCAGAAGAATTTCTTATTACTGACTCCGAGGAACCAATTGAAGCTATCAGCAAAGAAGTATATGGAGATACATCTTCCTTACAAGAGGGTAATGATCCTAAATTTTTCCACAAAATAGCTATTATATGTCCTACGAATGATGATGTCAATAGGATTAATGATCATATGCTGGATAAACTAAAAGGTATGTTCTCAAAGTTGGTTACATTTCGTCTATTCTTCAAATTTTAATAAACTCAATGAATATCTTTTTTTAGTCATTTTTTTAATATAACAGGAGAGGAAAAGATTTACCTATGTGCTGATTCTATTGATCCTACCGATCTAAGCTCTAGGACCTGATTTTTTAAACCAAATCAAGGCATCTGGATTACCCAACCATAGTTTAATACTAAAGATTGGTTGTCCAGTTATGTCGTTAAGGAACATTGATCCTATGGGAGGGATAATGAATGGTACTAGAGTTCAAATTACTCATATGCCAGATTTTATGGTGGAAGCTATAGTTATAACTGGTGAAAAGGTTGGAGTTAAAGTTCTAATACCTAGATTGTTAATAACACCATCAGATCTCAGACTACCTTTCAAGATGCGTAAAAGACAGTTGCCACTTTCTGTTGCATTTGCGATGACAATCAACAAGAGTCAAGGTCAATCACTATCCCAGGTTGGTCTATTTTTACCTAGGCATGTGTTTTCATACGGAAAACTCTATGTCGCTATTTCTAGAGTTACATCAAAGAGAGGATTGAAAGTGTAATGACCCGGGTCCGATCCATTTGAATAAGTTTAAATGGATTGATTTGGCTACCTATGTCATCAAAGTGCACTTACCTTTTCCAGTAACTTACCCTAAGAGAACTCCAGTGTTAAGCGTGCTTATGCTGGAGTAGCACTAGGATGGGTGACCTTCCGGGAAGTCCTCTGCGCAACCGTGTGAGTGAGGTCAAAACACGGGAAAAAGTCACGTGGTGATTGCATAGACAAGTAAATCAGTCGGTCGGGCCACCGAGAAAAATAACGCACTGACCGTCGGACAGGGGCGGGGCCCACGAGCCCGACGGAGGGATGGGTGACTCGCCGGTAAGGGCGTCGGGGTTTTACAAGTGGTATCAGATCCAAGGGAAGTCAAACTGGTTTTGTCCCAGGAGACTGTCTTGGGGTTTGGGGGTTAAGGTTCATACTGGCGGGATCAGAATTCGGGGACGAATTCCCGTTAAGTGGGGGAGAATTATAACGACCCGGGTTCGATCCATTTGAATAAGTTTAAATAGATTGATTTGGCTACCTATGTCATCAAAGTGCACTTACCTTTTCTGGTCACATATCCTAAGAGAACTCCAGAGTTAAGCGTGCTTATGCTGGAGTAGCACTAGAATGGGTGACCTTCCGGAAAGTACTATGCGGAACCGTGTGAGTGAGGTCAAAACACGGGAAAAAGTCACGTGGTGATTGCATGGACAAGTAAATCAGTCGGTCGGGCCACCGAGAAAAATAACGCACCGACCGTCGGACAGGGGCGGGGCCCACGAGCCCGACGGAGGGATGGGTGACTCCCCGGTAGAGGCGGTCGGGGTGTTATAGAAATTTCTAATCGTTGACAAAGAAGGAAAGCCACAGAAGAAAACTATGAACGTTGTGTTCAAAGAAATTTTCCAAAAGCTCAACAAGCAGGGAAATATATGAATTAGTATATGTAGATCTATATGTTTCCTTTTCTGTTTTTTTTTAAATTACATAAAACTTAATATTCCATTTTTTTGTATACACGACTTATAGAATTTTTGCTCTATTTTTAATATACTATATTGATAATCCACCATTAAAACTATAAAAGACAACAATAAACATTTCAAATCCCATTCCACCATTTTTATAAAAAATTTAAGATTTTTATAAAAATACTTTGTTCGCGCTCACGTTCGGGTCCTGAATCTAGTTAGTGTTGTTTTGGCGATTCTATTGTTTAACCTTAGTAATTTTTAGTACTGAGGGATTAAATTTATTCTCGAGTAACCCAACTATTTAAAATAATTAACAATTCAGTGAATTAAAATTATATCAATAGAAGTATTGCTAAATATACTATTTGTTATAAATATTACTCTAAAATCATGAAGTCTTGAGCAATTTTCATGATGTATAACAATTTACTCAAACTTAGATATCTCCATGACCAGTAAATCTAATTAATTAACCACAATTGTTTGGGAAGCCATTTTTCATTTGTACTGAAGTTTAGGAGTGAGGGTAAGTCAACAGAAAAGATACAACATATGACAATATAAAATAAACTACAAGACAAAATTTACAAAAACAAACAAAAATGTACTATCTAAATAAAACAAACATCTCTTATTGTTTCTACAGAGACTACAATCACCTCTCTATTTAATTTTCTTTTCAAAATTAAGTAATTAGATAATGAAATCCTTAGATATACAAAAAAAGACTACAACTTTTGGCGAGAGGGCGAAAATCTGTGTAGATGAACGCACGCCTCTTCAGTCAAAGCTCTATTTGTTTTGCAGAGATCCTGCAAAAAACTTTTAGAAAATACAGAAACGATACACAACATTTTTAGGTCAAGATTTAAGGATCATTAGGTAAATATCTGCTACACTGCGGGCTATTCCTTTTTTATTTTATTTTTATTGCTCTTCCAGTGAGTTTGGTGTAAAAACCAAATTGACCAGTTTAGTAACAAAAATAATGTTATGATTATATATTTAGTTCTCTCGGTATAATTTATGTATTTTGTGATAAAATACTCTCTATATCACTATATTAATTACAGAAAATGCTATTTACTCAGAAAACTTTTTGTGACGTTAGAATCTCGATATTACTGTTAATCCAAAACATTTTTTACAAGATTCTGATGTGTGAGATTATTGTACTTCAATTTTACTCGTAAGACAGCTGCAAGTGCATAATAATCACTGTAGTATATTAAGTGATCTAATCCATAAAGATTGTTATTTCGTGAAAGTTTTAGAATTTCTAATTTCTTTAAACCAGATAAAGAGGTTGGAGGGGGGGGGGGATTGTGTGTCACGATTTGTAGTATCATCTTAAGCAGAAAATAGTAATTAAACGGTTGTAAATCAATTGATAAAAAGCGTTGGGTTCAAGGAAATTCTCAGGAGTTCATGGATCGGATCTAACAAGCAATATATTAGGTTTTAAAGCGACTTAGTCGTCTAGGTTTCTTAAACTGAAATGGTCCATTATGATCACCCCACTTTCGTGGGCCTAATCACCTATGTTTACTTCACACCGTGGATATGAGTTATCATCCCACGTTGAGGAGCAAACATGCAATCATTCACCAGTAGATATACGTTAGTATCTTACAATGTGATCCGCTCGTTAATCTCTAAGTCCAATTAACAAATCACACGTTAGTGGATCTATCAATCCTAAAATCAGTTGCTAATTGTCCAGAAAAGCAAATATGCAATATAAACAATAAATAAACGAAGATACCTAATAGAAACTTTATATCTATCAACATAGCGAAATCGATTCATGATTAAACTCCTTTGAAACCCTTTTAAACCTAACAAGATGACTACTCGTTCATGAGAATGAGAGATTGTTGATGGGGTCTAAATAGTCGTCCGAGATTGGAGGATTTCTTTGGGGACTCGTCAGGCTTTGAATTTGTAGGACCCTAAGCTGCAAGTGCACAGCGTGCGTTGTAGTACTTAGGGTATCGATCCACAGGGAGAAGGTCAACTGCAAAACAGAAGAATCAGGGCAACCAAAGACGCAGAGAATTGGGGTTTGGGGGTAAGTGTCACGGTTTTTTGCAGAAAATAAAGAAAGCAGTATCACGCCTTATATAGAGAAGGTAGTCAATCTTTTCTATAACCAACTGGAAAAGGAAAATAAACTTAAAGACTTGTAAAAAGGAAATCAAGCAAGCAGTGCAGGAAAAGTAAAATATTGAAGTGCGTAAATCTCGATGTAAAAGCAGATGGGGTGAACACGTTGGGAATCTTCTCGGGAAATCTATGGGGTTCTAACTAGAAATCAAACACACAAAAGTTAAGCAAGCGAGACTCTAGGCGATTTTCTCCAAACTGATTCACTGGTTTTAACAACCTAACTTTATCAAACTAGGTCGATCTGCGATCTTCCATTCCACAGGTGTACTTTCATATCATGTGTCCTAGACGAACACGCAATAGGATCGGGACAATAAATATTCAGACATCTTTTAAAGGATGCTCTCTACCATATTTTGGTCTAGATCTGAGATTCAGGACATTTGTCGTTCTCAAGACCCTGCGATCAGAATATAGTTCATGACGCCAGACTCATGCAATAAGAACGAATAAGGTGAGACAGAAAATCCTAATCTTCGGCCTAAACAATCGGTTCAACAACAGTTAATGAAATTCCCCATAGATCCCCTTAAAGAACACCCAACGAAAGTAAACTACTCAGACATAAAAGAAGAAGTAGAAAACGTGATTGATGAATGCATAACTTGTATAAATCGATTAAAGCAAAAGAGGGTTCAAGAACAAATCAATCTCCCTCAAAGAACAAAGTGGAAACCACGAATCAAAAATTCGCGGCCACCAAAAGAAATCTATGAATATGTATTTCGTCCCCCTCTAAAAAAAACCCTAAACAACGAGTTTGAGTTGGATTAGGTCTTGGCTTGCATTAGACGGCTGCGGGTTTGAGTTGGGCTTCAAATGGGCTCGGGAATCCGTGAGTGGCCTGGCCGCGCGAGCGACTGTCCGTGGCGCGGCCACTGGTCGTCTGGTTCGGTCGTGGCGTGGCCAGCTCGTCCTTCCGGGTGCTTGACGGACCTTCTTGCTTCCTTCATAACTTGAGATCCAACCATGGGATTTCTCTCAAACCACTTCGAGGTGAAAGACAGCTGATAAGGCTACCTTGTCTCCAAATATGAGCTTGATCTCGTGGTGGGAAGGCCTTCATTTGGTGTTGAACTTCTGTCCTCGGGCACTGTTTCTGGAATTGTCCATTTTGCTCCAAAATATGCGTCTTTTGCTAAGATTACCTGAAAAGAGTCTTGAACAACCAAATACTCGAAATCTAGTGTTTATGCATCAAAACCTTAGTGAAGTGCTTATTAAATCATTCATTTATGATAGTAAAAACGGGTAAAATATGCATGTTATCAACTCCCTCAGACATAAACCATTGTTTGTCCTCAAACAAAACAGAAATCTAAGTAAGGAAAAGAGGTTTGAAAACGTGGAAACTCACCAATACTTTGGAACTCATCAAGTCTAGCAATCGAGCTGTTTGAGCCACGTAACTCGGAATCTAGCTTCAAGGCGTTTGGGTCTAGTTACCTTGAGTTTTTCACCCTTCCCGGATACGCTTCATGGTCCCTTTGAGTATTTCGAGCTCCCTTTTGTTGACTCCTTTATTCATTTACGCGTGCGGTCTCTATCGAGGGAGTATTGGTCGACGAGACATTATATTTTCTCTTCCAAACATCTAGACATAGACATTTCAGACACAACTCTCCTATTTTCTCTTCCCTTAGTCGATTTCTCCCTACTTTTCTAGGGTATCATTTTATTTTTTCTATCGACTTTCTTTTTTTTTTTTTTTTTCTTCTTAGCTTGAGAATGATCACTTCTCTGAAGTTTACATGATTTCTACGAACCGTCATTGTCCTTTAAGGAACTCTGGTTGCCATTCCCAAACTAAAACCTTTCTTTCTATATTTTTTTTTCCTTTTCTATAACAAGGGAAGATCAAGGAGAGGTTGCATTGCATCTACTTAGTCATGCTAGAGTCTAAAAGAGGAGCAAAGTTTGAAGTACCTCAAGCCTCTTGACGAGAAGATTTGATTCATTAAGGTGCGGAGTCAACGCAAGATCCTTCGAGTACTCTAGAGATTAGAACTTTCTCCGCTGGAATGATCCACTCGCCGTGTTCAACTTAGTAAACCTTGCTTCTAGACCCGTGAGAATGGTCATTAAGGTTCCTTGTTCGAAATGACTTGTACCTAGCAAAGTTCATAGTTTCCGACTAAAAGAAAAAAAATGTTTTGACTCTATAAATCGACTCGATAAATGATGCAAGTATGCAGAAGACTCATCAAATCAAAGCATAGTTAGTAATATAAGAAACCCCCCCCTAGACTTAAATAAAACTGTCCCCAGTTTTGTTTAAATCGAGTTGAGGTGAAAAAGATAGGTAAATTCAAGTACAGGCTTGTGAAGACTTACTTGAAAGTGGCGTTGGGTTTGGTATGGGTGGATGGGCGTGTGGTATGATTGAGCTAAGGAATTGATCATTATCCTTATGTCCCTTCTTAGAATCGATTTGATTGAACAAAAGAAATCGAAAACTTAGCTCGAAAGGAAATGTGTTGCGCGGTTGAGTTTCCTTGCTTCGGATGGTGGTGGTGGGCGTGTGGTGGTGATGTTGGCGGCAGGTGATGATGATAATGATTGGAGCACGCCTATGTTGAGAAGAACATGTACTCTGGTTGTAGAGTACTCGTCTTGGTTCCTTGACCTTTGTGAAACATCATGAATGAGAGATGGGAAATCTTCCGTCCTTGCGTCTTGAAGATTGCGTCATCTCAGAAACTTGTCTTGAAGTTTGGATCTATGCTGGCCTATCCAGTGATCTGTTCGGGATCCCGGAAGACAGGTGTTGCTAGTATAAACTTCAATGCCATATGAAATCCTTACTTGGCTTCAGTAAAGGTCTTAGTCGCCGAAGAGAGAAGCTAGTCTTCGGGAACTTTTCTCTTCGCGGTTTGGTGAAGGAAATTGCATCTTCTTCCTTCTGGAGCTTGCACAACGGTTTTCATCCTCTAGAACCGTTGTATTCTTTTTTCGTCTTCGTGGATACAGGTCCGTTGAACGTTTTGGAAGAAGTATGTAGAGAGATGGATCATCGACTTAACTTGACTTGGATGGAGTCTTGTCTTGTCTCGCCATCTTTGATGCAACAGCAATGTGCCGTGGTTGTGGAAGTGATCTTTGCGGTCTTTAGGTCGTGTTCAGGCCAATGAATCAAGGAGGATACTTGAAAGGCTTGAAACAGGTTGAAGGAGATCCGGTTTGGTAAAGTTCGGATGGAGAACGTCGCGGAAGAAGGATGGCCGCGCGACGGGTTGTCGCGGCCGCGGCCGAGCATCCTTGGTCAGTGCCATCATGGCTCGTGGCGCGGCCAGGCTCCTTCTGGCCGGCCGACGGGCGGTTTGTCGCCCGGTGAGTGTTCTTTGGGTCTCCTTCTTTCATTTTTTTGGTCTTTTCGAGTTTTTCTGATTTTTTTGTGCTTTTGGGGTTTATGAAAATGCTGTAAATTAAGAAGAAACCAAAACTAAAAATTAGTATGGTTAAAGAGATGAGAAAGAGAATACCTAAAATGGGTTGTCTCCCATTGAGCCGCTCTTGTTTAGAGTCTTTTAGCTAGACTTTGGTAGTTTGGGAGCTTAGTTGGAGGTGGAATTCGTCCTTAGGCAAGGTCTTTTTGCCTTCTGCACGTCCTCTTCTGCTAAAGGCTCCTCGAGTCTCTCCATGATGGCATCTTCATCCTTCTCAAGAAGGTGTTTCTCCATGGTGTAAGGTACCGCAGGATAGAACTTCTTTCCGTCGATATTGGCAAATGAGACTCGCCTGTTTGGCCAATCCATGATGGCTCCTACAGTGGCTAAGAATGGCCATCCCAAGATGAGAGGTGCAGCTTCTTCTTGGCGTGTCTTGACTATGTAGAAGTCTACCGGGATTCTACAATCGCCAATGATGACCGGGAGATCATAAATGACTCCTCTCGGGGAAGCGAAGGATTGGTCCGCCAGTCCTATCATTACTTCCATTGTGTGGGTGTGCCTGATACCGAGTTCTCGCACCGCGTAAGTAGGTAGAACGCTAATAGTCGAGCCGGGGTCGCATAATGCCTCGACCTTGATTCCCTTGATTTCGCACGTGATGAGAAATTGACCAAGGCTCCTCGTCTTGTGCAGGGTGCGATGTGCCCTTCCTGACCTTGCTCGTGCGAAGAGGTCTTGTATCTCCAGCATGGTCTCATTGCTTTCGCAGAAATAGTGCCCAATGAGATGCTCTGTCCATGCTTCAGTGAACGTGATACCTGACGGAAGGCTTCGAACTACCTTGTTGAACTCGTCGAAGTTCTCTCGAGTGATCTTATTGGTGTAGCTCTCGTATTTCTCAGCGTGGGAGAAGTAGAGGGCTCTGGCAGAGGGGATTGAACGTCTGGCTTGACCAAAGTGAACCTTGATCTCGTTTCTGCTCTCTAAGCTGTCTTCAAAGTATTCCTTTAGGCCATAGCCTTCCCATGCTTCATCGAATCCTATGCTTGCCGGGATTCCCTCCAGTTTTTGTGGAATTCTACCAATCTTTCCCTTTTGATATGCAGTGTAAGAGGTCTCTCCACGTGGATAGTGATACCTGCGGCAGGTCTGTCCTCAGTGAGTTCGGGTGACTCTTCCCGAAGGGTCGGTTCGTGCATCAGACGGGGCTGGACGAAACAACATGGTGCTTTCTCGGCTCCAGAGGCTAGGGCTTCATGTTCTCCTATAAGCTTATTGATGAGCCCATCAAGTCTCATCTGTTCCTTGGACAATCTAGCCAAGATGGCTTCGTTTTTCTTTTGACCCTTTCCCATGTTCTCGACTTCGTCTCTCAAGTCTTCGACTTGCGACTCAACCTTATGATGGGCGCGTTCCCTCTCCTGGATGTCCTTCTCCATTCGGCCCATGATGCTGTAGGTGGTCCCACGAGTTTCCTCGAACTCGTATTTCAGGGCGCGGACATCGCCTAGACTGCGGTTCAGGACCCCTCTGTGATCTATCAAGTCCTCAGAAGTTCTGGATAGTTTGTTGATGTTGCCAAAAGTGCGGTTCTCCAACACTTTTACGTTGTTGGCGACTTCCTGGAGCTTGTGGGAGACTTCACCCTGGATGGAGTCCATCCGGGCGTGCAAAGATCTCTCAGACTTAGCTTGATAATCAGTCATTACCGTTATCGCCTCGATAAGGTTCTCCACTTGCTGATACAAGGGAGCAGGTATGACTTTCTGATCGTTCTGAGCAGGAGGTGGCGTCTGGAGGTGGAGACTCTCGCCTCCGTGAATAATAGAAGGTGGGAATCCTCCTTGTGGGTGAGGCGTGAAGCGCTCGTGTGGTTGCGGAGTTGGCGGCGGTCTCCGAAGATGGTGCAGAAGTTCTGCAGGTGGGCGTGAGTTCGGGAGCATGCAGGGACTGCTCCTTGTATGCTCCATGGTATGGTAGTTCCTGAAACTCATAGAAAGAAATCTAGAAGTTAGAGAAAAGGATGTATTTGAGTTGTGATCCTGACCTTTGTTTTGGACAGCGAAACGCAGCCTCCCCGGCAACGGCGCTAAAAGCTTGATGGGGTCTAAATAATCATCCGAGATTGGAGGATTTCTTTGGGGACTCGTCAGGCTTTAAATTTGTAGGACCCTAAGCTGCAAGTGCACAGCGTGCGTTGTACTTAGGGTATCGATCCACAGGGAGGAGGTCAACTGCAAAACAGAAGAATCAGGGCAACCAAAGACGCAGAGAATTGGGGTTTGGGGGTAAGTGTCACGGTTTTTGCAGAAAATAAAGAAAGCAGTATCATGCCTTATATAGAGAAGGTTGTCAATCTTTTCTATAACCAACGGGAAAAGGAAAATAAACTTAAAGACTTGTAAAAAGGAAATCAAGCAAGCAGTGCAGGAAAAGTAAAATATTGAAGTGCGTAAATCTCGATGTAAAAGCAGATGGGGCGAACACGTTGGGAATCTTCTCGGGAAATCTATGGGGTTCTAACTAGAAATCAAACACACAAAAGTTAAGCAAGCGAGACTAGGCAATTTTCCCCAAACTGATTCACTGGTTTTAACAACCTAACTTTATCAAACTAGGTCGATCTGCGAACTTCCATTCCACAGGTATACTTTCATATCCTGCGTCCTCGACGAACACGCAATAGGATCGGGACAATAAACATTCAGACATCATTTAAAGGATGCTCTCTACCCTATTTTGGTCTAGATCTGAGATTCAGGACATTCGTCGTTCTCAAGACCCT
>JAHZTW010000001.1:471050082-471116922 GCA_020283515.1 Alliaria petiolata | reverse complement strand
TAAAAGCAGATGGGGCGAACACGTTGGGAATCTTCTCGGGAAATCTATGGGGTTCTAACTAGAAATCAAACACACAAAAGTTAAGCAAACGAGACTAGGCAATTTTCCCCAAACTGATTCACTGGTTTTAACAACCTAACTTTATCAAACTAGGTCGATCTGCGAACTTCCATTCCACAGGTATACTTTCATATCCTGCGTCCTCGACGAACACGCAATAGGATCGGGACAATAAACATTCAGACATCATTTAAAGGATGCTCTCTACCCTATTTTGGTCTAGATCTGAGATTCAGGACATTCGTCGTTCTCAAGACCCTACGATCAGAATATAGTTCATGACGCCAGACTCATGCAATAAGAACGAATAAGGTGAGACAGAAAATCCTAATCTTCGGCCTAAACAATCGGTTCAACAACAGTTAATGAAATTCCCCATAGATCCCCTTAAAGAACACCCAACGAAAGTAAACTACTCAGACATAAAAGAAGAAGTAGAAAACGTGATTGATGAATGCATAACTTGTATAAATCGATTAACGCAAAAGAGGGTTCAAGAACAAATCAATCTCCCTCAAAGAACAAAGTGGAAACCACGAATCAAAAATTCACGGCCACCAAAAGAAATCTATGAATATGCATTTCGTCCCCCTCTAAAAAAAACCCTAAACAACGAGTATATATAGGTCTTCAAGTGCCCTAGGTCATGGATTAGGTCTTGGCTTGCATTAGACGGCTGCGGGTTTGAGTTGGGCTTCAAATGGGCTCGGGAATCCATGAGTGGCCTGGCCGCGCAAGAGACTGGCCGTGGCGCGGCCACTGGTCGTCTGGTTCGGCCGTGGCGCGGCCAGCTCGTCCTTCTGGGTGCTTGACGGACCTTCTTGCTTCCTTCATAACTTGAGATCCAACCATGGGATTGCTCTCAAACCATTTCGAGGTGAAAGACAGCTGATAAGACTACCTTGTCTCCTAATATGAGCTTGATCTCGTGGTGGGAAGGCCTTCATTTGGTGTTGAACTTCTGTCCTCGGGCATTGTTTCCGGAATTGTCCATTTTGCTCCAAAATATGTGTCTTTTGCTAAGATTACCTGAAAAGAGTCTTGAACAACCAAATACTCGAAATCTAGTGTTTATGCATCAAAACCTTAGTGAAATGCTTATTAAAGCACTCACTTATGATAGTAAAAACGGGTAAAATATGCATGTTATCAACTGTTCGAAATATGAAAATGTGCGATTGGTATTGAATAAAAAAAGGATCTTGAAATGATAGGTTTTGTGAGTAAAATATGAATGTTATCAGATTCATACAAAATTCATTACCTGATGGAATAAGATTTAACGTGATAACCATTACATATCTGCATAGTATTGGCAACGTGATAACATATTAAATATCTACATAGTATTAATATTTGTAACATGATAACGTATTATATATCCATATAATATTTACAATATATCACTTGATGCAAAAAGATTTAGTGTGATAACATAATACATATTCATATAATATTTGCAATATGATAACATATTACATATATATATACATAATAGTAATAGTTGTAACATGATAACATATTCGATATTCGTATAATATTTGTATTACCGTGGTGAGATATTAGATTTAACAATAATATTTATATTAACATGTAATTTATAAGAAATAATCAATAATAATACGAGGTTAAGATGATAACAAAATAAAAAAAAAAAAAATTATACAGAATGATATCGATGACAATAACAATTTTGAGTTACATGATGACATGCATATTTTGCCTATTTTTACTATCATAAGTGAATGCTTTAATAAGTATTTCACTAAGATTTTAATGCATAAACACTAGATTTAGAGTATTTGTATGTTCAAGACTCTTTTCAGGTAAACTTAGAAAAAGACGCATATTTTGAAGTAAAACAGACATTTTCAGGATAAGTGCTCGAGGACATATGTTCAACATCAGATGGAGACCTTCCCACCATGAGATCAAGCTCAATTTTTGAGAAAATATAGCCTTGTCTACTGTCTTTTACCTCGAAGTAGTTTTAGTCCAATCTCACGGTTGGATCTCAAGTTATGAAGGAAGCAAAAAGGTCTGTCAAGAATCAAAAAGAGCAAGTTGGCCGCGCCACGACCAATCCAGATGAGTCATGGCCGCGCCACAACTCCTCGCTCCCGCGGCGAGGCCACTCGACGATCTCGAGCCCATTTGCAAGCCCAATTCAAATCTGAAGGCGTCACAAAATCTTTAGGGTTTTTCTTAGCATCACAAAATCACTTAAGTTCATTTCGCATTTCTTTTCACTTTGGTTCGAGGCAAACCTTTTTGGCCGGGAATCTCTCTTTCACGTTTTTATCTTTGTTCTTCGAGGGAGATTGATTTCTTCTTGAACCCTCTTTGCTTTTCATCGATTTTTACAAGTTATGCATTCATCAATCTCGATTTTTACTCCTTCTTCTATGTCTGAGTATTTAACTTTCGTTGGGTGTTCTTTAAGGGGATCTATGGAGAATTTTATTAACTGTTCTTAAACTGATTTCATCGATATCTAGACCGTATTCTAGGGTTTTCTTTGTGTCTAAGTTTGTTTTTATTGCATAAGTCTAGCGTCATGAACTGGATTCTGATTTTAGGATTGTTAAGAGCTCCTAACGTGCTAAATCTTTCCACCGGACATAGTTTAACTGAGTGTGCGCTTCGTGGGATGCTAACACATATCCATGAAGTGGCGTGAATGTTTATGAACCAGAACTGTTATTGCGTGTTTGTTTGTAACGTAGGATACAAAATATACCTACGAAGTTTTCATAACATAGACGATCTTGCTTGAAAGAGTTAGGTCATAAAACTAGTGATTCCAGTTTAGAGAAATTCGCCTAGTCCCGTTTGTCTGATTCGATGTATGTTTGATTTCTAATTAGAACCCCATAGATTTCCCGAGAAGATCCCCCAACGTGTTCCAACCCCTGCTTTTTAAACCGAGATTTACGCATTTCCATACTTTATATTTTCTGCATGGCTTTCGTTGATTTCCTTTTTGCAATTCTTTTTAAGCCTTTAAAGTTAATTTTCCTTTTCCCGTTTGCTATAGAGTTAGGCGAGAGCCAGCTCTATATAAACATTGCCTGCCTCTCTTTCTTTTCTCACAAACCGTGACACAAAACCCCCCATTCTCTGCGTCTTTGGTTGTCCTGATTCTTTGTTTTGCAGCAGACTATCTCCGTGGTTCGACACCTTAAGTACTACAACATACACTGTGCACTTGCAGCTTAAGGTCTTATAAATTTAAAGCTCGAGAAATTCCCTAAGAAGCATCCACATTTTGGATCGCAACTTTAGACCCCATCACTACCGTCGTTAACACAATCACCATCCTCCACGATTATCGCCACCATCACCACCACCATCACCATCCTCCATGCACCATCTTCCACCACCGTCCTCAAATCACCATCCTCCATCACAACGACCACAACTCTTACGGACACCGAACACCATCGTCATCGTCACCACCACTATCATCGGCACCGTCATCGTTACCAATGTTACCATCACCCCCACCCTCATTGTAACTGATGACATCACCATCTTGCACCACCGTCACCAATACGACTCACCATTATCGTCACCGCCACCACCAACATTACCATTTACTGTTACTACCAACATTACCAATTTCATCACCATCATGAATAGTGTAACTACCCTCCATCTTCACCATTTTTTTTCCACCCATCATTTTCTTTTTTTCTTCCTCCTTCATCTTCTTTCTTTTTCTTTTTTCTCTGTTTTTTTCTTTTCCGGGATAGTGAAGAAAGAGAAGAGTGATTGAAATAAAAGGTAAGGATAAAATTGTAATTACATTTGAAATAGTGCTTGTCAAAAAAAGCACCGTCATCATTGTCACCACCACCATCATCGGCACCGTCATCGTTACCGCTGTTACCATCACCACCACCCTCACTATAACTGATGACATCACCATCTTGCACCACTGTCACCAATATGACTCACCATCATCGTCACCGCCACCACCGACATTACCGTTTACTGTTACTACCACTATTACATTACCGTCATGAATAGTGTAACTACTCTCCATCTTCACCATTTTTTTTCCACCCATCTTTTTTTTTTCTTCCTCCTTCATCTTCTTTCTTCTTTTTTTCTCTGTTTTATTCTTTTTCCGGAAAGTGAAGAAAAAGAAGAGTGATTGAAATAAAAAAGTGAGGATAAAAGTGCAATTACATTTGAATTAGTGCTTGTCAGAAAAAGCACTTTCATGTCACTTAATTTTCGAAACTTTGATATACCTGCATTACAATTACTCTTGATCTAATGTCATATTCTGAAAAAATAAAAATATATTGAAATGAATATTATATGCATTTTTGAGTTAACAATAGTTCAAAATGTTAGTTTGGTGAAAAAGAGAGAAATGTAGATTTATAAGATATTCTGTTTTGGTTTTTTTGTATCGTTCTTATCGTTTATCAAATTCTTACCAGAGGCAGACTTAAGGAAACATATACAGTGGAACGCTCACATACGATTCTTTAAATTTTTAGTAAGTAGTGTAAATTTTATTTAAATGCCCCTAATATAAGATTAGTAATACACTTATAGTAAAAGAAGTTTATGTGCTCCAAACTTAATAAACTCCTTAGTTCATAAAAATATGCCAAACATTTATGAACATGTCTTGAGTGAACATATTAGTTGTTTCTATTTGTTATAAAACAGATTAATAGAAGTTTTTTTATTAATGAAAATGATATTTCTGAAATAAATTAAATTTTATTTTAAAGATTAGTTTTATTATGAAATTCTACGTTTAGAATGGTATTATCCGACTTGCACAAAAAAAAGAATTGTATTTTCCGATTAAATTGAAATATGGTAGAGTTACTTTCAATCTTGACGTTTTACATTCACAATAGTTTTACATCATCCAGCTGATGATGATGATGTTTAATTATTAAGAACGTGTATATAGTTTCTCATAATTAGTGTTTTAATTCGACCTCAATTTACCATTTCAACCATGTATGTCCCTTTGAACACAACAAAACATCTAATACAAATATTTCTTTAATAAACTTCATATTCACACAAATTGTAAATGATGTGGCATAAACGTTAAGATGGTTTTACTATTTAACCTTTAAAACTTTCAAGTTCAAGAAACTATTCTAAATAATATTCTCGTGCGTACCCATGAGTAGCCCTGTCAATTTGAGTCACAAACCGCGGGTTCCGCCTCGTTAGATCCGCTGCGGGACGGGTGCGGGTCGACCAAATTTTTGATTTCAAATAGACGGGGAGGGTGCGGGTCGAAATTTGTATATGCGGGGCGGGTGCGGGTTTTAGTATTTAGGAAAGCGGGTTTGCGGGTACCCGCATATATGTGAAGATGTGTCGTTTTTATTTTTTAGTTTGTAAATGTGTGTTGTTTTTTTTATTAAAACTGTGTGTTGTTTTATTAAAACTGTATGTTGTTTTAAACATAAAAAACCCTAATAATCTATTTCCCTTCTTAATTTTCTTCTTACGCCGTTAAAGTCCAAATTTCTTTCTCAAATTCTCTGTCTCATCTCTGAAAATCGAGTCTATGGTCGAATCATCTCTGCAAATCGAGTCTCTTTCTCTCTGCAGATCGACTCTCTCTCTCTCTTTGTATCTTTTCCTATTTTGGTTTGCTCGTAGAATTGGATTTCCTCGTTGGTTGCGTGCAAAAAGTCTTGTGGCTGTCATGAAGTGTCGATGGGTTTAAAATAAGATAAGATAATAAGTTTTGTTGTGCCCAATCCTCCATTGATTTGAAGATCTCGAGCTTATCTTGTGTTATTTGGTTTGACACTTCTTAAATCGAAACTTTTTCTTCCCAATTTCTTCACTCGTTTTCCTATAGGTTTTTTTTAGCAGATTTTTTTTTAATTAGTAGCGGGTAACCCGCCAAACCCGTTTGACTAATGCGGGGCGGGTGCGGATATCTATTGAAATAACCCGCGGGTTAAGCGGATTCGTTTTTTTCGGATAAAAATAATCCGAACCCGCTGCGGGGCGGGTCAGGCAGGGCGGATCCGACCCGCTTGACAGGGCTACCCACGAGTTCACAAAGTATCTAATCAAGAAGTGGTAGATCATTAGATACCATGAACATGTAAAGGAGGAAAACAACTAGATGGGAGAGTGATCATTTTTTAGGTTGGAAAATACGAAACCATGATGAAAGTATGGTGTCATTTGAGTGAATCTTTGTATCAGTTTAGAGGGATGCAAGCTTAAGATGGATAGTGAGGTTAATATCGTGAATTATGCTTTTGGTGGGACGAGAATAAACTCCTAAATCCGTCCATGATCCTTACTATTTTGAGTTAACCATGCTAGGAGCAGTCTTGCACAAACTGGTCACAAATACTCATAATTTAGAAAACCAGCTTTTTCATAATAGTAAGGATCATGGACGAATTTAGGAGTTTATTTAGTTTGGAGCACATAAACTTCTCTTACTATATGTGCATTACTAATTTTGAATTAAGGGCATTTAAATAAGGTTTACACTACTTAGTAAAAATTTGCAGAATTGTACAGGAGCGTTCCACCGTATGTGTTGCCTTACGTCCGCCTCTCCCATCTAGTTGTTTTCCTCCTTTACATGTTCATAGTATCTAATGATCTACCACTTCTTGATTAGATACTTTGTGAACCCGTGGGTACGCACGAGAATATTATTTAGAATAGTGTCTTGGACTTGAAAATTTTGAAGCTTAAATAGTAAAACCATCTTAACGTTTATGCCACATCATTTACAATTTGTGTGGATATGAGGTTTATTAAAGAAATATTTGTATTAAATGTTTTTTTGTGTTCAAAGGGACATACATGGTTGAAATGGTGAATTGAGGTCGAATTAAAACACTAATTATGAGAAACTATATACACATTCTTATTAATTAAACATCATCATCATCATCAGCTGGATGATATAAAACCATTGTGAATGTAAAACGTCTATTGAATTGTCCAACCTCGATGCGGTCGTAAAGCATGCATGTTTAATTTAGAGAAGAATAGTTTTCTTGCTAAGATTCTGGTGATTTTTTTTCCTTGCGATTTTTGTAGTTGTTTTGATATATATTAGGTGGTTTGAAATTTGTCTGTAAATGAATAAGAAAAATAAATTTCCAAGCTGCTGCCTTTCAGTTCAAAAACAAACTGAAATTTACTTTCTCTAAAGTTTATAAATTCAAATATTTGGTTATTTGATTGAATGCCTGATTAATGTTGTGTACCTAAGCATCTATTATCCCTAGTTCATGTTGATTCTAAATTGTATATTTTTTGAAATTAGGCATATTGTTTTATCAATTTATTTAATGTGAATGCAAAGTGTAATATGAATTGATTGGAATATAGAGAGGAACTGGTCGTTCAGATGCTAATATGCATATTGAGCTCCATAGGAGTTTGTTTGAGATAATCAAAGAAGAGAGTAGAGTTATTGCGAACAAGGAAATGCTGCATGCAACTTTGTTAGGAAGCTCCAATGATCGTACAAGACAGCTTCTTGCTTCTCCATCATGTCTTCCATAAATTGTAGTTTATCTCTTTCTTCACTTCTAAATAGGATTTAGATCGGTTTTATTTGCAGTCTGCTATAAGATGTTTTTTTCGTCCAAACATTTAGGATGGTGTGAAATATTCGCATTATTTCTCACTTTTTAACTATTGTGATGATATCTTTGAGAGACATCGCCTTCCTTTGTGCTTGAGGTTGTTATTGAAATCCACCTCGGAGGTAACTTCTCGATGAAGTAGATGACAATGAAGATCTCGCAGATCGACATTCCCTCTGCTGCTACCTCATGGCAAAGCATCTGGAGCACTTCCACTTGCTCCATTATTGATTTGGAGTCGACCATCTTGAAGTCCAGAAACTTTGCAGGTGCAAATTTCTGACACCCGACATCTTCTGATTTGTATTGCCTTTCCAAAGATAGCCACAATGACTTGGAGGATTTGGCCTAACCGTACACTGCATACAATGGGTCAATAAAGCGACCTGAAATCCACCCTTTGCATAGAAAATCACCATGGATCCAAGTTTCAACACTCGCAAGTGTGTGTGCATCAGTGTTCCCAACCAGAAGAACTTGTTTTTCCTCCATGTGTGATGAAGGATTCAAAACCAGATCCTAATAAATGTGCAGCCAAGGAAGATTTCTATGTGATCACATTCGTTCAACTATATATTAGTGAGAATTTTTCTAAACTTCAAATGTGAGAGATTTGCTAGTTTTGAAACTTAGTCAAATGTTTTGAAGCTCTCAAGTATTCAAATTCACACATTTGGATTTCTATTTTTCATTCAAATTGACTACGAGTTTGACAAGTGAATAAACTACGTTATAGTGCTCACGATGATGATTACATCATGGCCATAATCCAATCATTCTGACAGACGTAATCCGTCAGAAAACTCACTGGAAAAGTAGTCCACACCATTTCGTCAAAAACGAGTTCCATAAATATCAACTAAACATTTTTGAAAAAATTAAGATATATTCAAATGCAAATAATATTTTTTTACAAATATTTACGATATATATTAGATATATATTTCTTCATTCTTCTATACTGTTGATTGATGTTGGTTTGTGATCACGATCGATCTTAATTAATTTTGTGATCTCTGTTTTAAGACTTGGCCGAGAGTTTGGGATCAACGAGTTGGAAATGGTGGTGAAGTGTTTATGAAATGATTCGTGGAATGGAAAAGAAACAATGGGTGTGTATAAATACGCAAAACTAAATAAAATATAAGACTAAAATATATTTTTAAATTTTATCAATCGTTTTTTCAGTCATATGGATGGGCTTCGATCAGGTTTGGAGATTATTAAGCGTGGTGTGAGATTCAATGTAGGGATTGGTGAATCAATTCACGTCTTCAAAGACAATTGGATTTCATCCAATCCTCCAAGACCTACCTAAGGTATTGATGGCCCTAATCATGAAAATTTACGAGTTTGTGATTTGATCACAAGGATAGGAAACAGAAGATGTTGGGATGAGAATGCCTTGAATAGATTCATTCATGAAGATAACAGAGGCCGTGTTAAGTCTATTTTCCTATTTCAAATGGTTGAAGAAGACAAAACAATATGGTCATACAACAACAATGGAGAATTCTCTGTTTGCTCGGGATATCATATATCTAGAATGGTTTTACATCTTCCAGATGAGCCCATCCAAACTCCGGCAGATCCCCCTATTTTGAAAGCAAAAAATCTGGAAATTACTAATCCTCCCAAAGATCAAGCACTTTTTGTGGAGAGTTGTATCAAAAGCTGTTGGTACTGCCACCAGATTGAGAACATGGGATGGTCATATGGATCCGACATGCCAGAGATGTTGTATGGGTGAGGAAACAATAAATAATTTATTGTTTTTATGCCCTTTGTCCAATATGAGTTGGCGACATGCAAAACCTACCGGTTTCGAGCCTCCTTTTCCCTTCTCATGATATTGAAGAAAATCTTAATGATATGTTTGAACTCCAAAGTCATCAACATCTCACCAATAACCATAAATTATTATCTTTCTAGTTGTTATAGCGTGTTTGAAAATCTAGAATCAATCTTATGTTTAAGAAGAAGATTTCAAGACCAGAGAGATAGGTAGAGTATGCAATGATTGAAGTCAAAGAATACATAGAAGCAACTTCAGACTCAACAATGGCGTGGAGTCCATCAACTTTCATCACATCAAGATATGTCTTGGACTCGCCCGCCTCTAGGTCTGGTTAAATGTAACTTTTATGCAGCTTTTGACAGTACAACAAGTCAAGTTAAAAGCAGGGTGGATGATTTGTGATGATAAAGGGACTGCAAAGTACTGGGGTTCTGCAAATTTACAGGAAGCAAATCTCATCTATTGAGGCGGAAGGAAAGGCTGTACTTATTGCAATTCAATCGACACGATTTATGGGATTCGAGTCAGTTATTTTTGAAGGGGATTTCATGCTTCTAATCAACGAGCTCCAAGGTGAATCAAAGACTTTTCAATCTATAATATATGCAATTATATCAAGCACTACGCTTCAAATTTTCTAAATGTGGAGTTCAGACATACAATGTTTTGAAAATCGGACCGGTGACTGAACTGAAAAAGTTTTGGATCGTGGGTTGATATGATCTGACCGGATTCAATCCGGTTTAATGATATTTTTCGAATAATAAATATCTCATATGGAGCCATACCAAGAGGTGTTTCAATGAAGTGGCTCATACTCTTACATGACCTATTAATGGCTCTTTCTATTTTACTAGTTTGTATCCTCCTTCATTGCTTACTTTTTTTCTTCATAAGGATCATGAAACCTCACAATTATCTTAATCAAATTTGTATTTGGTCGGAAAAAAAAAAATTATAAACAAATATCAAATCAACAGATTAGGCAAATTAATCAGACGTTTTTGGGTCAAAATCGTTAAATTTTCCAGTTGACCAATTTATTAATCGATTTTAAGAGGCATATATTTCGGGGACATTTAACTCAAACGGGTTTTAAGCAAGTGAGAGGATTATCAAACTTTTCAACTTTAAAAAAAAAATGTCCGCATTAGCTGTTTGAAAAGACACCAATATTCCAGAAAAAGATGGCGATGCAAAGAGCGATTTTTTTACAGTTATCTTTCCAATCTCTCCTAACCATTACGGTGACGGTTTTTCCTTGTTTTGCCGGATCTGTGGGTTCGTTGTCACGATCTCTTCAATCCTTGGCAGTTATCTCCACTTTGTATCCCACGATACATCGTGATGGCGAACTTGCAGCAATTCCTTCAAAGTTCGGGATCTATAAGAGAGGGGATCTGTTTCTTCTCAAGTCACGATCTTTTCTTCAAATCCACTCAATTCTCTCATTTCCTATTAGATTTTACAAAATTCTTTTCAAAATGGGAGATAATTTGAGGCGAGCAATACAAGATCTCGATCTGGGTGTTCTTGATGATCCTTTTCCTCTTCCAGCGGCGGTTGTTGACCGTGCCTTTGAAGAAAATCGGTTTATCCTTTTCGGACGACCGGTTATACCCTGCAGGCAGAACCTTCGATCTATTGTTGGTACGTTGCCTCGTAATTGGGGCCAGTCGGGCATAGTACACGGGCGTATTGTGGCGGAGAGATGTTTTCAGTTTGTCTTCCCGACTGAGGAATCTTTGGAGATGATTTTGCGCAGATGATAGTACATGGGCTTTCAACGAACGAATGCTTGTCCTTCAACGGTGGACGCCAAACATGAATCCCGAGATGCTGAATTTTATACCATTTTGGGTTCAAGTACGAGGCATCCCTTTACAATTCATGAACCGAGATGTGATCATGCACATTGGTCGTTCATTAGGGATGCTTCTGGAAGTCGATTACAATCCTGAAGCGGCGGTCCGAGTGGAGTTTGTTCGTGTACGAGTTAATTGGGATGTGGGGATTCCGCTTCGATTCCAACGAAACTTTCAATTTACGGCTGGTGCTAATACTTTGCTGAAGTTCCGATATGAGCGACTCCGTGGTTTCTGCTCAGTTTGTGGTATGCTTACACACGATTCTGGTAATTGTGTCCTTCAAAATGGCGGAGATGACCCTCATTTTGATGGAGATGATAATGACGATCAAGCCCAGATGCCTAATGGCGCTTATCCAGGGAATCCGGGTGTCCACATTGAAGAAATTGTTGAAGAAGATGTACTTGCTGCAGCTGAAGCAGCGGAGAATGTGGTTCCTGATGACCAGCCAGATTACATTCCTTTGGAGGCTGAGGATGATGCTGGGGAACTCAATTCTCCTGCAGCAAGGGACATAATATCCAGCGATGAGGATGTGATGAATGCCTTGCACAATCCATATCCTTCCTTCACAGAACCAGACGAAACAGCGGCTGATGCATACCTGGTTCATCCTGAGCCTTATAATGATAAAGCTGTTATCATTCAAGGTACGTTTCCACATTCTGTGGTTGATGATGATACTGATTCTGATGATTTGTTTGACAAGTATGAAGAAATAGCTGAGGAATTCATTCATCGTGGTAAGCGTAAAAGGGACGTCCGGGCTTATGGTCGAAAGAAAGGACGGGGTCAAAAAAGTTTGTGTGAGAAGGGTGAAAGCAGTAATTCGGAGTTCACTAGGATCAAACAGAATCGAGGTGCGGTGGGCCCAAAACCACCAAATGCCTCATGAGGACAGCCTGTTGGAACTGTCAAGGTCTAGGCAGTGACTTGACAGTTCGACGCCTTAAGGAGATCAATCGTAAGTATCTCCCGGACATCATTTGCCTATCTGAAACTAAGCAACAGGATGACTATGTGCGTGACGTGGGTACCCAGCTTGGTTTTCTTAACTATGTAATAGTTCCACCAATAGGTCTTTCGGGTGGTTTAGTTATTTTTCTGGAAGCAGCAAGTTCAATTATCTGTGTATTTTCAATCTCCCAATCTAGTTGATTGTGAAGTCAGTAGTAATGAAAAAACTTTCTATTTGTCTTTCGTGTATGGGAATCCTATACCTAGCCTGCGTAATCACACTTGGGAAAGATTAGAAAGAATAGCTCCTAATCGAAGAGGTTTTCCATGGCTTATAATGGGAGATTTCAACGAAATATTGGGAAATCATGAGAAAAAGGGGGGTAGAAGAAGAGACGACATTACTTTTCATGATTTCCGACGTATGGTAGACAACTGTGATTTTTCAGATTTAAAATCCATTGGGAATCGGTTCTCTTGGTTTGGACAGAGAGGACATCATCGAGTTTCATGTTGTCTTGATCGCACTATGGCTAATAGTAGATGGCATACTAATTTCCCTGCTTCAGAGACGATGTTTCTGGAAATTGCTGAATCTGACCATCGTCCGTTAATTACTTTTATCTCAGACTCTGCAAGTGATGAAAGAAAAGGTTGTTTTCGATTTGATGGCAGGTTTATACATCAAGACGGTTTCAGGGAATCAGTTGTACAAGGTTGGAATGATTCTCGGTTAGCTGATTCTGGACCTAGTTTGATCAAACGCATTGAATGCTGCAGAAAAAAGATATCCTCGTGGAAGAGGAGAAACCGTGTTAATGCTGCAGAACAAATTGCCACTATTCGCTCAACTCTTGATAATGCTATCACCGGTTATTGAGATTCACCGGTTAAAGAGAGAGTTAAACCAAGCTTACATTGATGAAGAGAATTTTTGGAAACTTAAGAGCCGAATTTTGTGGCTAAAGGAAGGGGATAGAAATACAAGATATTTCCACTCTGTGACAAAGAGTAAAAGAGCCAAGAACAGAATCACAATGATTCTTGATGCTACTGGAGTTTTGCGTAGAGGCCATACAGAGATTACTACAGTTGCGGTGGACTATTTTAAAACTCTGTTTGCTGCTGGACCGGACCCAGAAAGCTCTTTTGGTGAAGTTTTTCATGATTTTCAGAGTAGGGTTTCTATAGAAGTTAATCGGGATCTGACACGAGATGTTTCTATTGATGAAATTAAGAAAGCGGTTTTTGCTATTGGTTCACACTGAGCTCCTGGTCCGGATGGTTTCACTGCTGATTTTTATCAAAGATTTTGGGAAGACATAAATCCAGCAGTTTTGTCGGAGGTAACTAACTTTTTCATTGGAAATCACCTGGATCCGCGTCATAATCATACAAACCTTTGTCTGATCCCGAAAGTCCATCCACCTACAATGATGTCAGAATTTCGGCCCATTGCTCTCTGCAATGTCTCGTATAAGATAATATCTAAGATTCTGGTTAATCGTTTGAAACCTCATTTGAATGGGATCATCTCAGAAAATCAGGCAGCTTTTATTCCTGGTCGCATGATCACAGATAATATTCTAATTGCTCATGAAGTTTTTCATAGTTTGAAGACTCGAAAGAGACAAGCAAACTCTTACATGGCGTTGAAGACAGATATTACAAAAGCTTATGATCGTTTAGAATGGAGTTTCCTTGAAGAGACTATGAAGAAGATGGGGTTTTCGAGTCAATGGATCCAGTGGATTATGTTATGTGTTTCCACAGTCAGTTTTTCGGTTTTAATTAACGGTTCTTCTGAGGGTATGATCAAATCAGAACGTGGATTACAGAAAGGGGATCCCCTCTCGCCTTATCTATTTATCCTTTGTGCAGAAGTTCTTTCCCACCTGATGAACCGAGAAATGGCCTCTCGTCAGCTTAATGGAATCAAAATTAGCAACAGAGCACCTGATGTGAGTCATCTCTTATTTGCTGATGATTCTTTGTTTTTCACTCTTGCCAATGCTCGATCCTGCAGGAAAGTACAGAAGATATTAGGACTGTATGAAGCAGTCTCGGGTCAGGCTATTAATTTGCGTAAATCATCTATTACATTTGGAAAGAGAGTTAAGACGCATGTAAAACGCCAAATGCGGCAAATTCTTGGGATTCATAATGAAGGAGGAGGGGGTAAATATTTAGGTTTGCCTGAGCAGTTTGGTCGAAAGAAATCTGAAATGTTTCATTATATTATTGATAAAGTTAAAGCTATAACTCAGGGCTGGAATAAGAAGTTCCTCTCACATGGTGGAAAAGAAATTCTCCTTAAATCTGTTGCTTTAGCGATGCCTATATTCTCCATGAATGTTTTCAAACTCACGAATCAAGTATGTGAGGAAATTAATGGGATCCTAGCACGATTTTGGTGGAGTTCAGGAGAAGAAAAAAGAGGAATGCATTGGCATGCTTGGAAACGTTTAAGTATCCCTAAAAAGGAAGGAGGGCTGGGTTTTCGTGATCTTGAAAGCTTTAATCTGGCTCTTTTGGGTAAACAAGCATGGCGGATATTACATAATCCGACTTGTCTAATGGCTCGGGTCATTAGAGGTAGATATTTCCCTGATGGAGACATCCTGAAGGCTTCAAGTGGTAGACAACCTTCTTATGCTTGGAAGTCGATTATACAAGGGAGAGATCTTTTAAATCAAGGCCTTCGTTATGTCATTGGCGATGGTACATGGACAAATTTCTGGACAGACAAATGGCTTCCAGTGCATCCTCCTCGAGCACCAAAACCACGAAACACTATTATTGAAGATCTTAAGGTATCAGATTGTTTCAATGTTTCTCGTAATGGTTGGAATGAATCAAAGATTAGAGAGCTAGTGGCTGACGAAGACATTGAAAAAGTTTTAAGACTAAAGCTTTGTTTCTCAGCAAGGACAGATTTGTTAGGTTGGCATTACACTGAAGATGGTCTCTATACGGTCAAATCAGGATATTGGTTAGCAACGCATTTACCAAATGCTAATCCACCGGAACCTCCTTCAGGTTCTATCCTCCTAAAGGAAAAAGTATGGAAACTTAAAACAGCCCCAAAAGTTCAACATTTCCTATGGAAAATGATTTCAGGATCTCTGGCAACCGGGGAGACATTACGATGAAGACATATTACCAATCACTCTGTCTGTAGGAGATGTTGCAGGGAGGAGGAATCTTCGCAGCACTTATTCTTTAATTGTGAATATGCACAAGCTGTTTGGCGAGGTTCGGGTATTTCTCATCCTTTGCTCTACGATTTAACGGCCACTCTGGAACAGAAATTAGCGGTTTGTCTCTCATGCAACTTGTCTCCCCGTCTTGCTCATTTTAAACACCTCCCATTATGGATTCTATGGAGAATTTGGAAAAGCAGAAATATGCTTGTTTTTCAGCAAAAACAGCTTCCATGGAGGAAAATAATCCAATTGGCGAAATCTGATGCAAAGGAATGGATGGATTTATACGATCTTTTGTCACAGACTGGTACTAACTCTATCCTCACAAACACATCAATGTCTATAGGTTCATGAAGCCGCCCACCTCCTGGATGGAAAAAATGCAATTTTGATGGCTCATTTAAAACCAAGGATGTTGCTACTCAATCTGGTTGGGTTCTTAGAGACGCAATGGGTGTTTATATTGGTTCGAGTCATGCTAAAGGCTTATTCCTTAATAATGCCCAAGAGAGTGAATTTCAAGCACTTATTATGGCGATGCAACATTGTTGGAGTCATGGATATAAATGGGTCATATTTGAAGGAGACAATAAAAAAGTCATTGATCAGATAAACGGTCTGGGACTCAACTTTGGAGCACATAATTGGATTCGAGAGGTTAGAGCTTGGAGCCAACGATTTGAAGGGATTCGGTTTGAATGGACAGGACGTACTTATAATCAAGTAGCAGATACTCTGGCAAAACAATTGATCTCAAATAATGATTTGTTTTTGTATTATCATTATGTTCCTCATTTCCTTACTTCTGTATTGCATTGTGACTTTGTAAACTCTAGTTACTAATTTATGCAAGATTGATGAAAAAAAAAAAAAAAAATGTCCGCATTTGATTTCCCGCACATTATAATTTCCAATAATTCAATTTTCCAACCCTAGAAATTCGAAAAATTCCCCCAAAATCCTCTCTCTCTCTCTACCCATGGCGTCGGAAAAGCCTGAAGATCCGATGAACATCACGGCCGGAACGGACGAGGAGACTATTGCTCATAAGAGAAAGCGGCTCCGGCGAGTGAGCTTCGCCGACCGGGAGATTACCTCCGTCCACATTTTCAAGCGGGACGAAGATTACGAGACGCCGCCTTACTCCTCCGCCTCGAAGCCGCAGAACGGCGAACAAGCTGATACATCAGTATCAGAGTCCGAGGACAAAGTTATTAGGTTTTTCGGCGAATTAGCTGACAGCGAAGACGGCGATGGTGAAGAAGACGAACCTGTAGTGAACGAATTATTCTTGAGGCCCAGAAACTCGCCGTCTTCAGGTGGTAGCACTATTGGTTCTGCTACAAGTGACGACGGTACGCTTCAATTTTCTTCTCGATGATTTTTTTTTTGCATTTGCTTTAATCGGAAAACCCTGAAATTGAAAAATCCAGAAATAAGAGGAGAGTGTTTTTGCTTTACACATTTCTGCGATTAGGTTTGTTCTTAGTCATTGTAGTGAAACGGATTTTGCATTTGCTTTAATTGGAATCCTGAAATTGAAAATCGAGAAAGGTTTGAAGAAGAGAAGAAAGAGTTCTTTTTTTCTTAGTCATGTAGTGAACGAGTTTTGTGCTGAAGCAATTTTGTTTTTCTTTAATCAGAGGATAACTTCTTCGAACGAGTTTTGTGCTGAAGCAATTTTGTTTTTCTTTAATCAGAGGATAACTTCTTCGGACCTGTGTCTTCCCATTTCATCAACCCTGGAAGATTATCGGACGCTTCAATCTCCGAAGAACACCATGAGATTACGATGGACTCGACGGCGTTTTCGATGCATTTCCGAAGTCTTGCGATGTCGGAGTCTGGAGATTTAAGGACACCTACGAGCAGCCACGTTCCGGTAGAAGAGAAAACACCGACTCAGGTTACATCAAGATCTGATACAGGAAGCGCAATGGTGCTAACATACCCGAAGAAGCTGTTCCCGAAATCTCCTCTACCGGTTGAGAAAGGAAGCGGCGGCGGAGACTCGAATGACATGAGCCTCGTTGGTGATGATTCTCGAAAATACGATTACGGGCATATCTCTCCTGCGTTAGCAGCTTTGTTGGGAGATGAAAGCAATGAATTGCTTCCTGCATCTTCACACAATAGTGTGGAAGAAAGATCTCCCATCCATGATATTTCCTTGTCCCTTCAAAATGAAGAATCGGTGATACAGGAATCAGGAACCCGGCATTACACAAACGAGGCTTCCCTTTCGTCGTCAGCTAGAAGGCGAAGGGCGTCTCTAGTGCCTCAGTCTTTATCTTGTGTTACTCCTTCTCCTAAACATGGTAGAAGCTTTATGAGCAGGGAGACTCTTGCACTAGTTGAGAGCTTGTCGACCATCCAGAAAAGCAAATCCAGACTTGGATTGATTCCACCTTCCCCTGCTTCTGCTCTCTCTCAAAGAATTGAGAAATCAAAGCTTCAATTATCTGGACGCCGTTCTATGACTAAGCCACCAACTATTGACAGGGAAGAAATAGTTTTCCGACGGGAAACACTTGCAGATATCCCCATTACTAACTTGGAGGATTTGCTATCTAAAGTTGATAATGGAACACCGGTTTCTGAAAAGAAAGGCACGCCAGATCAACGCAGTTTTGGTGCATTGAGCCCTGCTGTTAACAGTGGCGATGTGTTTGCATGCGTAAGTCCAGAAAGAAACACTAATTCTGAGATAGAGAGTTCACCCTTGAAACAACAAGTAGGAAATCAGACAGCCAACACCCCTGAGAAGTTTGTGTCATCTCTAGCGACAACATCAACATTGAAGAATTTGGTTACTCTTCCTGATCAAGAGCAGTACAGTATAGCCATCGGCAATTCTGAGACTGGAGATGGACACGTGACCAAGGATTGTGCTAGTAATTATTCTCCTAATACGTTATCTGACAAAATGGATTCCTTGCTTACAGAGTCTTGCGTATTACTTAGCGAGACAGGCTTCTCTAGTGGCTCTGCTCAACAAAAAGAGAAAGACAGTGTGCTGAACAAAAATCATAACGGAACCGACTATAGTAGTGCTGCCCATTGTGAAACTGAAGTTATGTCAACTGAAGACTTCCCTACTGTAGTGACAGAAGACCTTCCTGGTACATCTGGCTCTTCTTCTATGGACAGAAGTAAGAATGAGGCTTCACATGCTAAGGTATGGTTCTAGATCCATGAACATGTTTTGAAGAACTATCTGTCCACGGGGAAAATAGATTACATAATCTATTTCTGAAAATCCGAAGTGAATAGATCTTGTTGATCTCTGAGATTGCTGTAAATCTCCACATTGGCCTTTTTACACCAACAGCTGAATGAGAGCATTCAGATTTGAATATTTTGACTCAGATCCCATCAAAGACATTGAGCTTTGCATTTAAGAAAATATTCACATTGCTGGAGAAGAACTATCATCTTTCATAGCTATCCCAAAGGATGTAATGATACAATTAATGCTGAGCGAGATTTCTGAAATTTTGCAGGGGCCATCCAGATTGAAAAGGAAAGCCAAGGATGTTGATCGTGGTGCTAGAAATTGTAGCCCCAAAGTCAGGAAAAGCACTCAGTCTATCCTAAATCCAGTGATGGACCACCCTGATGGAAACTATGATGCTAATGACTGCCGCATAGTTCGTGAACAAATAGACTGGGTAGAAGTAAGTACGGTTGATAATATTATTGAATGTTAGTCCCACTTTTGTTCATACAAATAAGTTACTTTTTCCACTACCTCGCAGATTCCAGGAAAAGTATCAGTAGAAATCAATCAAATGCTTGCTCCATTGGCCGATAAATTGAACTCAGGACAGGTATATTATTTCTCTCTGTGGAATCCCAATCTGGTTACTGAGATTGTTCTCCTTTTAGCTTTTGTAGTTTCAGAACTTATGTTCCAAAATTGCAGATATGCAAGCTGGAAGATATATTAACGCACTTGAAGAAGGTTCATTTGTGTGAGATGCTTTGCCTTCAAATTAAATCTCAGGTCCGCCTAAAAGAAAACTTTCTGCTATCATTTCGCTTACATATATGATATATGTAAACTGATGATCTTGTTGTAATTGTAGAAAGTGTGTGACGACTTGAGTGGTGCTAAGACAAAGAGGTTATCTCTTTACCGCTTTTAGTTATTCTTGAGAATATGTTAGCCTAGTATATAACATTCATTGTGTGTACCATTGCAGGCTTGCTGAGAGTAGATCATCACTCTGCAAGTTAGCATATGAAAAAGCCAAACTTAAGTTGCTGCACCTCAAGCAAGAGATAATATTGGTAGTTACTTTGTTCCTTGTTCCCAAACTTTATATTGATCCTGCTTGCTTGATCAGATTTCACTTATATGGCATGCAGAAAAAGTTTCAAGCAGTGAGCACCGGTGTACAAACATCTGAAACATTGAGGTTGGATTGTGCCAAGCTTTTACGTCAACATGGTTTCCATTCTACTGGCTTGTCAAATCCTGAGCAAGCCCATGAGGTAAATAGACCAGTTTGAAATACCCATTACAAGAATATGTTGGTGGGTCTGGTTTTCCAAGTTTTTATAAGTAAGACGCCTTAACTCTCTCCAAGGCTCGGAATGGTTTTGGTAGACCTGGAAAATTTATCAGAATGATGAGTTTTTCACGGTACTGGTAGAAAATTTCTGTTTGTTTAACATCTCAGATGTAATGTACTGCCCCCGAGAGTGTCATGATATTATTGTAGATAAGGGATGTGTGCTATGGCTCCTTTTATTTGTAACTTACACTTCTGCTATATCTATGTCTTTTGAGTAATTGTGTCATTTTCCGTAATCCAAGTATTTAATAGACTTGTTATGCATCAACATTTTTGTAGGTTACTACTAGCAAAGGAGCAGAGAAAACACAGGAGATCGAAGTATTGGACTCAAAAATCAAGGACATGATCAATCGTTTTCCTGCGTGCGACAAGATGACAGGAGAACCTGCATATGCAGACACTATTATGATTGCTGAAGATAAATTAAAAAAGAAAATGAGTTACAGATTTATACGTCAGAATATTCTGGTATCTACTGTCTTATTTCTACAGACATGGAGATTTTAAAAAGTACATTTAAAAAAAAAAAATCTACTTGAATTACTCTTCTGCTGTTGGCAGGTCTGGAAAGTTGACAGTTTGGGTGAAAGGAGTGATTGTCAGAGCATTGTTCTAAACTATAGTGGCTTGATCAACCAAAGGTTGGTCCTATACTCCTATTGATTTTATCTTTTCATAACTTTTCTAAGGCATATGTTTCCTACATTTGGTTACATATACATGAGCGCTATTGGATTTTATTTTATTGAAAAATTTCTTGTATATACAGGCTCACATTAAAGCCTGGCCGTGCTTCATGTGTATTTATTTCAAACAGTTTGAGTGATGCATTCATTAAGGTAAGTGTAACCAATCTGTTTTCATTTCTTCCATACATCATCTTCCTTTTGTTTCTAATAAAGGTATTGTTCTTCAGCATTTCCCAGACATGAATGTTTCAGTCGCGTTTAACTCCTTGTTTAAGGCTGACTACTCCCGGAAGTATGTTGGTTCCAGTACACTGTTGGAGATTACACAGGTCGGTTTCTCTTCATACTATCATAGCATATTATGTATTTTTCTTTCTTGATGAATATTTTTGTGGCAAGTCATGTTCCTTTAGAAGAATCACCCATCTCTGGAATTTATTTTTGTGCTAGACTTCTGAGATTTTGTCTAATTTTGCTCTGAGAATGCAGAAAACCAGTTTGATCTTACATAATCTACTAGACGTGGCTGAGGAAATTCAGTTAGCTCGAATGGAGATACCAAATTTGGTCCAAGGAAAATTTGATTCTCCATCAGGTGATCGATTCTCTCCTTTCAGTTTCCCTTTTAGTGGTACTATAGTTTGACAATACAAGCGCAATTTCAGCAATCCTTTAACGACTAGTTCTGTCTGAGATATGAACAATAGTGTGTCTTGTTTGATTGCAGAGGAGCAGCTTCATTTGAAGATCAGCTTCATTGATTGCAAAAACTTTAGAAAAGTGATCATGATTCTCGATCTTGCATGTTTGACACAGTAAGTAAATACTCAAGTTTCTGCGTAAAGAAAAAGTTTTTCAAGAATTTGGATAATGAAACTGTTTTGTGTTCTCTGTTGTAACAGTGGGAAGTATCTTGGTGATATTGTTCCTTGCGAGTTACTAGAAGAAGTCTCAGGCACAAAAAGAGACAGCATTGCGTCGAAACAACTGATGAAGGAGATAGAATCTACAATGGATGGTGTCGGAGTCGGATATCCGCGGATATTGAGACTCTGTCGTTGCGTTTCCAAATTGTTGCAATCACAAAGCAGGAGATGATGTCTTCTCATTTCATATCACTTTTCACATTTTGCTGGTTTGTTTTGTAAATATGGCAACTACTGCTACTAATAGTACCTTTGGCCATTTCACAGTTTACTTTTAGGCTTTTGTATATGTGAATACGTGAAGTAGTCTTCCTCTTCCTGGATCTTAGGGGTAAGATAGCCTACAAATATTTTGTTCTCATTCAAATTTGGATTGTTTTCTATTTGATTTTACTTGTAGTGTTTACGTTTGCATTTTGTAAAATTATGAAAAAAAAAACTCAAAATGTTTTTAGTATCACATCTAAACACATAAGCATTCATCGTTTGTGAAACAATCGAGTTCTCAATGCCATGACTATTGTTAAAGATATCAAATATATACTACGATACTATTCTTGTCAATGCATTTTGCGAAGCCAAGGGGTGACACAACGACATTCTAGGCGTTTTCGTTTCTGGAATTGGGATGATAAATGGGAATGAGACGAGAACGGGTAATTCGAAGATTGAAAAACAATATCTAGAGAGTTTCTAATAAGAAAGGAAACGGGATGTTTGGATAATCAAGGGTTTGGAAAATTTCTTTACCTAAATCTTTTTCTAAACTCTCTGGTAAGTGTCAATTTCACAGAGTGCGTGATGATTTGTTGTTTTAGTTTTTCTTTTTTTCTTTTTTTCCAACTAATTTGTTGTTTTAGTTGCTTCGAAAATTGAAACGGTCTTGAAACGAGAAACACAGAGTACTTCGACTTGCTTCTAAAATTGTGTGTGTAATCAACAATGAATTGATGCACGAGATTTGTAAGCTTGTAATGCCATCACAACTTATTTTTTTGGGTAATAAAAGCGGTAAAAAGAATGAGACATCTTCAACTCAGAAGGAAGCAAATCAAGTGGAGCCAATGAGTGTGGATATGGAGCCATATGTCCTGTGTAGAAAAGCAATGATCATGTCCATAGTTTCTACTTCAGTCGGATCCAAATGATTTGCATGACTCAAGTTGAACGTGGTATTCGTTTGCAACTTCAATAGAGAATCCGTGTTATGTAACATGATACAATCACTGCCATCCTTGTAGAGTTTCAGATATTCAAGCCTCGGCGCATCAATAGAGACTTCAGTTACTTGCTCAATTTTTTTGTCATAATCGGGGAGGCCTAGCAGAGTGAAGCTGAGTAGGGACCGAGAGAACACACGAAGGACTCTTAGATTGTCACCGACATTCCTCTTTACTATTAAGTTTTCGAGAACTGGGTTGCCTGAGACGAGCAATTCGAAGGCAAAATTGTTGGGAAAATCAACCGCATCCAGCTTGAGATGTTTGAGAGATGGCAGTGAAACGGTCTTGGGGTTCTCCATGTTTGCGGCACGAAGATTTCAAGCTCTTGCGTGTGTACAGAGTTTAAGGTATTTTCACCTTTTCTATACTCGTGATATTCTCGATCCAGTATATACAAGTTTTTCACATTTCACTGCAGCGCGATTGAAATCCATCAAGTCACCGTATATCATCGTCAGGCTCATCCCATTCCATTATGTACTTGAGCTCATAAGACTGCGACTTTAATTTGAACTTTTACAGGCATGGCTCTTCGCTGTTCAAACCCAAAAATATATTTACATAGCTCATAAAACCGCTGCAATCCGAGAAATCGACGTACCCCACGTCCAACACGGATACAAATCTCCATAAAGTTCTCCAATCAGTTGACAACGAACATAACTTAATCACATCTTTCGTTCGAGTATTGAGAAGAATGTCAAATATCAAAGCCTGTAGCAAATCTGAGATATCACGCACACGATTCTCTGCCCATGCTTCTTCCATCTAACGAAAAATAAATCCTATCAAACGATCAAAGCGCGAATCGAACTAAAGAAAGACAATTGCTAAAGAAAGATTCACTTTTTCAATCCGATTGGTTTTCTAAGACCGATTGATCACGCAACATCCAATATCTTGAAAAAGAAACACGATTACGTTTTAATGGTGATTATTAGAGGAGGAATGAGCACATTCCATCCAAAGGTCCTCCTCCAATTAATGATAGCCCATCAAGACGAAGCCCGCCTAGTCAAACCGCCTTAAGAAAAAGGAGATTCTAATTCTCGTTGCATTGGTTTGTTTGATTTTAAAACCCAGGGCCTGAAAAACTAACATTTTGATAAGAAGTACCATTTTTATTCCTTAACAGACTGCAAACTCTCTTAACTGCTTATTCTTCCTCTTCTTCTTCACTGAGAACCGTCGTGAGGGATAGAAAAGGCTGAATTGGTTTTGACATAGATTATACAGAGGAGAGTGTTAGTCCTGATGAAGGGAACAAATGCATTGCTCTGAATAGAGAGCGGAGAACTTCTTATGTGCGTGTGAATTACGCACACAATTTTAGAAGCAAATCGAAGTTGCATAAAAAGGGAGAAGACAAAACCAGAAATGCTGAAGTTCCAGCTCAGTTATGTAAGAGGCAGGAGCCAAGCAGCCTTGCTGGAAAGAAACTGGTCAGCTTTTTCTCTTGAATCGTTGGTTACACTTACCTAGTCCAGTGGTTTTTTTCTGTTTTAGTAGAGTGGCTTTTATGTTGTTGCTTGAGTTGCTTTCGACTTGGGTTGCTAATGTACAATGGTTGGGTTTTGTGTGATACTTGCAATCCGTAATTCCTTAATTTTTTAGATAATTTTATGTTACAATTGGCCAATATGCTCAATGGAACTGGTGTCATATTGTGCAGGTGATGCCGAATAACAAGAGAAATTTCCCAGGAACGAGAAACACAGTGGCTGCTCAATGTGAATCGCCCAAGGATAGTCTTCCACGTGAATCGTATGATGAAAGTCCTGAGAAGAGGTTCTCAAAGAAGCATAAACCCAAGGGCAAGGCTGTGGATACAGCCGATCCGAAAAGAAGGCTATTCACCGAGAACTAGAATTCAGATGACCAAATGTTCTTAGATCTCTTGGACAAGGGGTCAATCATTTTAACTCGTTTCGCCCATGAGTACATCTTCATCCGCCTTGGGATATGGGAGGACTCCAACACTCTTTTTGAAAACATGGGATTAGCTAAGCTCTGCACTATGAGCTACCC
Source organism: Alliaria petiolata (assembly GCA_020283515.1). NCBI lineage: Eukaryota > Viridiplantae > Streptophyta > Magnoliopsida > Brassicales > Brassicaceae > Alliaria > Alliaria petiolata. The sequence goes on along the minus strand of JAHZTW010000001.1, from coordinate 471,091,959 downwards.
CCCCCCCCCACACACACACATTCAAAGTTTTCGCGTGAATTTTTGGCCTTTGTGATAGTCGCATATGAAGATTTTGTATGATGGGGGCTATAAATACCTCCCCCCCCTTTCATTTTGTAACATAAGAAGTTTGTAACCAAGTTAATAAAAAAAGAAGTTAAGTTAACTTGTTCCAAGTTCAAACAAAAGTTTATTCTTCCTAAAATTTCATTATCTCTTCTAAGTTCTTAAACACTTTCTCCATTACTCATAAAATTTTCTTTCCAACAAAGTGGTATCAGAGCTAGTTGATTGTTTTAAACATGGCGAGTAGTAGTGTTCCCTTCCAAGTCTCGATGCTCACAAAAGGCAACTATGACAATTGGAGTCTAAGAATGAAGGCGATCCTAGGAGCTCACGATGTGTGGGAAAGCGTCGAGAAAGGTTTCGTTGAACTGGAGAATGATGGTGATCTATCTCAAGCTCAAAAGGATAGTTTGAGAGACTCAAGAAAGAGAGACAAGTGTCTCTGCCTAATCCATCAAGGATTAGATGAAGATACTTTCGAGAAGGTCGCATATGCAAAGTTGGCCAAAGAAGCATGGGAGAAGCTTTGAACCTCTTACCAAGGAGCGAAGCAAGTTAAGAAGGTACCTCTTCAAACTCTAAGAGGAGAATTTGAAGCATTGAAGATGAAGAAAGGTGAACTCATCTCGTATTACTTCTCAAGAGTTTTGACGGTTACTAATAATCTTAAAAGAAACGGCGAGAAGTTAGACGAGGTGAGAATCATGGAGGAAGTTCTTAGATCGTTGGATCAAAAATTTGAGCATAATGTCACCGTCATTGAAGAGATAAAATATTTGGAGACTATGACGATAGAGCAACTTCTTGGGTCATTACAAACTTATGAAGAGAAGAAGAAGAACAAGGAAGATATTGCAGAACAAGTACTCAAGATGAGAATTTATCAAACTAAAGAAGAAGAAGGTCGAAGTCATCCAAGAGGAGGTGGTTGTCAAGTTCGAGGACGAGGTCGTGGATATGGAAATGGACGAGGTTGGAGGCCTTATGAAGATAATACCAACCAAAGAAGAGAAAACTCATCAAGAGGTCGTGGAAGAGGAATTCCAAATCAAGGTACGATAAGTCAAACGTTAAATGTTATAGGAAGTTTGGACATTATGCTTCCGAATGCAAAGCTCCAAATAACAATAGAGTTGAAGAGAAGTCCAATTATGGGAAGTTTGGACATTATGCTTCCGAATGCAAAGATCCAAATAACAATAGAGTTTGGATAATGAAACTGTTGTTTGTGTTCTCTGTTGTCACAGTGGGAAGTATCCTGGTGACATTGTTCCTTGCGAGTTACTAGAAGAAGTCTCAAGCACAAAAAGAGACGGTGTTGCGTCGAAACAACTGATTAAGGAGATAGAATCTACAATGGATGGTGTCGGAGTCAGATATCCGCGGATATCGAGACTGTCGTTGCATTTCCAAATTGTTGCAACCACAAAGTAGGAGATGATGTCTCTCATTTCGTATCATTTTCACATTTTGCTGGTTTGTTTCGTAAATATGGCACAAGGACTACTACTGCTACTAGTACCTTTGGCCATTTCACAGATTAGTTTTAGGCTTTTGTATATGTGAATACGTGAAGCTTAGGGTAAGATAACCTATAAATATTTTGCTCTTATTGAAGCTTGGATTGTTTTCTGTTTGATTTTACTTGTAGTGTTTACGTTTGTATTATGTAAAATTATGAAAAAAACTCAAAATGTTTTTAGTATCACATCTAAACAAATACGCATTCATCGTTTATGAAACAATCGTATATACTACGATACTATTCTTTTTTCTTTTGTCAATGCATTATGGGAAGCCGAGCGGTGACACAACGACAATCTAGGCCTGTTCGTTTAGGAATCGGGACCGAAAATTTCGGGAATGAGACAGGAATGGATAATTTGAATATTAAAAAAAAACATTACCCAAAGAGTTTTTGATAAAAAAAACGGAACATGAAGTTCGGGTAATAGGTGTTCGGGTAATACACATTCATCGTTTATGAAACAATCAAGTTCACAATGCCATGACTATTGTTAAAGATATCAAATATAAATACTACTATACTATTCTTTTTTCTTTTGTCAATGCATTATGCGAAGCCGAGCGGTGACATATCGACAACCTAGGCCTTTTCATTTCGGGAATCGGGACGGAAAATTTTGGGAATGAGACGGGAACGGGTATTTTGAGTATTGAAAAACAATACGTAGAAAGTTTTCGATAAGAAATGGAACAAGATGTTTGGGTAACATGGGTTTCTGGAATTTGTTTAGAGCTAAAATCTCTTTATAAACTTTGGTAAGTGTCAATTTCGAGATATATATTTCAGATAATTTCGTGAAAATTTGAGAAAATTTTAAAAATTATGGAAAATAACTGATAATTTTTAATTTTTAAATTATTAAACGGGTAATTAAGATATCGTATTTCATATCCATTCTCTTCTTGTAGTACCCTTCTCATACCAATTTTAATAAAATAAACAATTCCGAATATATAATTATTTGATCCATTCTCTTCCTATAGTACACTTCTCATAACAATTTTAATAAAATAAACAATTCCGAATAGATAATTATTTAAACGTGATCGGCAATTAGACAGAAAATTTGGGACGAATATGGGTCGGGACGAGAAAGCGCTCCCGAAATAGACAGATTAGTTGCTATGTCTTGGTCCCGCATGATTTATTAACATTAATGGCTATTTAACAATCGACAAATTAATTGCTAAACCGCACCGTAACCCCTAATTCAACTGGTTGACACCTGTGTGACAAGTACAATGTATAAATATGTGAAAATGGTGTAGCCACTCTCTTATCCCCATCTTACATTGAATCTATTTTGGATTTTAGTTATGGGTTATCTATCTTTTTTGTAACGTTCTTTTTTTCTTTTCTTTTTTTGATCAGTAACGTTCTTATCTTTCCCAAATTGTAAGACAAGTCTTTAAAACACTATTCCTTATCCAATAAACTTTATGTTAACATGACTCTCTTAATCTCTTGTCAATACACAGTTCCACACACATACATAGATTCATCAAGACTATGTTCAAACAAGAGCAAGCTCCATACACATGGGTATATATATATATATATATATATATATATATATATAACTCACAAGATATGTACATCAGATTATCCCATCCCCGGTTTAAATCTGTTTGGAGAATCAACCGCGACGCAGCCTAAAGTTCATAGTAAAAGTAGTAGCTGTACAACAACAACAACAAACACCACAAACCCTATACAAAGAACATAAGTCACCAAACATTAGAAGAAAGCTGCTGCTCTTCTGCTGCTGCTGCTGCTGGAACAACAACAAGAGGAGTCCTACACAGTGGGCAAGTGATGTTCCAATAGTCTATCCATTTCTCCAAGCATGTTTTGTGGAACAAGTGGCCACATTTCAGCTTGTTGATCTCTGAATCCTCTTCGAATCTCGACAGGCACACCGAGCACTCGTTGTCCGCCTGTTTCTTGCACCTGCACAGGCTCTCGAACCTCAGTGTCGGTGTCCGGTTCCTGAACTCCTCGAGGAAGCTCTCCGGGTGGCTGACCCGGAAATCAAATGGCTCTGAAGTTTGGATCTCTGAAGTTGCAGTTGCCGCTGAAGAAGGCGAGGATGAAGACTGAGAGAGACAGATTCCTACTACTTGAAGGACTGATCTGACAATGCCTTTGAAGATGGAGATTGATAATGCTGTGTTAACTAATATCACGCATAGCATTCCTTCTGATGGACCAGGAAGGCTTGATAAACCCATCTTTGAGTTCTTGGATTGATACAACAGTGGAGTTTCGATCAAATCTTTGTCTGTTGAAGGGATTTGGTCTGAAAATCACCATTATGAGCTATTTATTAGTACACAATAAATGAAGGCTCAAGAAACAAGATGCAAGATCTTGAAAGTGTAGTAGTTAGTAGTTACAAGAAGAATAAGTATAAGAGAAGCCATAAACAAGAATCAGCTCATAGAGCACCAAGAAGATTCCAATTATGAAAACATAACAGAAACTTCCTTCAAACCGAACTCAGGAACATCGAGGAAATAGATTTGAAACTTGAAACCAAGTTTGTTCTACTCTATAAAGCTAATCTTATCATTGGTTTGTGTAATCATCCATTCGAACTAGACCTAGCAAGACTCAACAGAGGACATATTAACTAATACACTGAGAGGTCTAATATGATCCAAGAAACAGAAATTGATGAAAACAGACTAATTCTTGAATCCACAGTTGATATACAGTCCAGAGAGACCCTTTCTAAGGAATTCGAACAAGATAAACTAATTGATAATGCTCAAATAGTTCTACATATTATTCAAGATTTGGCTCTAAATTGAGGAACTTGGATGAAAATTTCTGATGGATTCAAGATTTGTCTAAATAAGAACAAATTGAAGTATCTTCACTCTGATCAAACCACCGAGTTGATAATTTAAGCTACATAGCAAAAATCATCAAGAAAGGATAAAAAGGAAGTAAAATGCTCAGAATTTAATCCTTCAATCCTATCCTACCTAGAAAAAATAAAAAATCTAAAGCTTCAACCTTTTTCTACAGGAGGAAAAATCAAGGCTAAAATTTGAGGGAAAAACTAAAATTTACGAACCTGGACTCAAGTATTAAAGGCGATGATCATCGATTAAGACGAAAGATGAAGTTTTGAAGAAAAAAATTGTGTGTTTTCTTCTGGTGAAAGTAGTGATGTTTGGGGAATCTGAAAAGTGGAGATGGGTTTTGTTTGATTAAAGACAATGGGAGCTTCTTTCAATTGTTGTTTATAAATAGCAAAGCTCATCAAAAGCTTCCAATATCTTTTAACCAGAGAGAAGCTTAACTATGGTTAGTCAATCCAGTTTCCTTTATTTCAGCCTTTCAGGTTCTTGGATTTAACCATGGTTACTTTATATCATCAATTGTACTTCCTTGGCATTATATTTTTTTTTTCTTTTGTTTAATCATTAATGTATAATCATCATACACACTTCCAAAAAATAATAATCCATGTTTCTAAAAGGAAAGATATTAATAAGCTTATAGTTGATAATTTAGTGATTTGTATTAGTTAGTTGTTGATTCACCATTAATATGTTCAAATCCGTATAATATGTGTGATTATAAAAAGTACATAATTAGTATGTTTTATTGTAATCAAATATCAGTTTGATATTATAAACGTGAAAATATTTGTATTTAAAATTTGTAAAACAAGGTAGATGTAAACAACATAGTTTTAAAAATTCTTAAAAAAAAAAACAATTTGATCTTTAACAATATATTGGCAAATTAACTTTTAAGGATGTTTAGACTTTAGACTTTAAAAATAAATAAAAGTTTTTAAAGCATTTGAGAAAATTCGGAAAGATACACCAAAACTAGTTTTTTTTTTTTTGACATCACACCAAAACTAGTTTATAATTTGAAAAATACACTTTTATTATTTTCTAAATTTTTTTAGAATTAAATATATATGAAATGACTAAATTAACCTTATTTTGAATTTTTATAATTTAAAATTATTTAATAAAATCAAAATAAAATAACATTTTGAAACTAAATAATATATATTTAGAATTTACTTTATTTATAAATTCTAAAATCTTAATTTTATACTAATCTATAGAATATTCTATAAAAATATATTTTTCATAGGTAAAGAAGAAAAAATAAATCATAAGATTTTTATATATTATATACTTAATATTCTACTAAAACTAGTTTTAAATTTGTATAGACATTTCTCAAATATTAATTTTTATCTGATTTACGATTTATCTAATTAAAATATTTATATAAATATATAATTTAGAGAAAATCCTAAGATTTACTAATTAAATATCTCTCATATATTAATTTCGATTTTTATTTTAATTTATAAAAAATATGTATTATTAAAATCTGGTCAAAATAGTCTTTTTATTTATCAATAAATTTAGTAATAAAAAAAATTAAAACAGTATATTTTTCAAATTACAAAAGTTAATTAGGATACTTTGCCAATTGACTCTTTATTTATCCACTCAAACTTTATTGATTTAAAAGTCATAAAAATCCTCATACAAATGCTCACAGTAATTTTCTTTGTTTTTTTTGTTTTTAACCGATACATTTTTTTAATCCAAAAATTGTTACTTTTTTTTTAAGTCACAATTTTTATTTTACGGTTCAAATTTTTACAGTCAGATTTTTAAAAATAAAACCTACATCCACAGTCCCAACCAATCATGACCATAGTTTAATTAATTCATCTTTTCAAACGTTTAGGTTAATGAGAAATAATAAACACCACCTTAAAGGCTAATGAGAATTAATAAACACCACCTTAAAACATCTACACTCGACAAAAAAATAACAAAATGTAAAATGAAAAGAAAAACATACAAATGAATGTATCCATCGTTTTTTACCCAAATATGCACGTTTAAAATGTACTATGTTGAATTTGACTCTCTTATGTTTTACTAATGAGTTATGCATTCGAAACGTTTAAAATTCCATTTTTAAAACTTAATGAGTTTGGTGGCCACTGGTTTTGTTAGTTTGTTTATATAATCAAGATTAGTAGGTATCGTGGAGAGCTATTGCTACGATGAGACAATCACACAAGATACGAACCATAATTTATTAGTATTATTCTAGCTTAAACTAACATTTGATTTTAAAATATTGTCATGCCAAAAACCGACATAAGGGCTCTATGGTATTGATTCGAAAGAAAAGTGTTATGAATTTCATTTTGTCGTTTTCTCAAGCATGAAAAAAAAACATGTCACGACACATTAGTTACATTGTATTGAGTAAACCTCACGTTGGCCATGTGTCCTCTCTTGGGACCCCATAGGACCTGCGGCCTTCATGTTCCACAATTTGTTTTTTTCATTTACTTCTGTCTTCTTCTTCTACCTCCTTTTGAATTATTTGATGTGATCACCAAATTGTAATTTGGCATTTTCTCCGTATATAATGTATTGTAAGAATACCACAACGCTCCACATGGGTCCAACATTATCGAAAAAGACATTTTTCTAAGCAAACCGCTTTACAAAACTTTCGAATGAGAGAGCTGATGAAAATGTTCGGGACTAATAATATTTGTAGCTAGGTTAGGATGGCCCAAACAAAACGTAGAGGGAACATATCCAATAAACAAATTTTATAGATTCAAACACTAGGTTGTAAACTATGAGTGTATATGATTGATAATTGATACTAGTACCGTTATTTAATTGAAACTTGTAGCTACAATTAATTATTATAGAATGCAATATCCGCGTGTAGTGGCACAATGGTATTGGATCTAGGACCAAGAGTTTAATTTAGATAAAACGTCAGATTCGATTTGGTTTTACATAGTCAGAATACAAGAGATTTATACAGCTACCAAAGGGGGTATAATTTTGATGAATATAAAATTGAATTTGGTGGTCCGTGCTTTGCTAAAGTAAGTACAACAACATTGTTCAATCTTTTTGTATGTTGAAAAATACATTTTGCGAACTTATCATTCCAATATAAAAGTTTTAATAAATTTTATATGTGTAATATCTATTAAGATTTTGAAATCTCGGACCGATAATCCAAATATTGATGTAGAAATCTGAGCAAACAAATATCTGTTAATATAAATAGATTAAGAGGATCGGATTTATCTTTGAAAACAAAAACAAAAAAATGAATGGTTATTTGATAATAAACAAAAAATTGAATGGTTATTTGATAATAAACAAAAAATTGAAGATTATGAGATAAAATATATGGATTTTATATTGAATATCAAGCGAAATATGAAAGCAAATGAGAATAATATTTTATTTGGGAGTGAGTTTACAAGAGTAGAAAGTATAGAAGAATGAGTTCAAGAATAATGTGGTGTCAGTGTGTAGAAAGAATGCATTGTCCTTTTCTCATCTTCTTCTTGCTTTGTACTGTGTTCTAATCTAGTCCACTTGATTTGCTATTAATTGCATTTGTCCATGTTGATTTGGCCGTTTTTCTTCAGCGCATTAAATTGATATTTTGACTGATTTTTGTGCTAACTCCGGATTTGACTTCAAGTCTGATTTTTTTACTCAATTCTTTATTCATCCCAACTAGTTTGAATTCGTCGTTACTTCAGTTTTCTTCAGATTTTATCACTTTTCATTGATCCAACTAGTTATAATAATTTTTTTTTGCTTCTGCTTCTTATTCAAAAGTTGTTGCTTTATATATGTTACTAAAAGATCTACTCACCCGCTGAGATAAGTTGCGCGTTTTAGCATAACCTAGATATCCAATGCTAGTCTAATACCAAAATTATGAACATAAATTGAAAACATATAATCGAATATAACAAAATAAACTAAATATATAAAATTACTTTTGTCTTCTTAAAACTAAAACAACTAATGCCTTGTTACATGTTACTTAGAATTATTAAAATTGATTGGACAATATAAAAAAAAATTAAAAACCCACTCAAACACCGAGAAATTGCTCATTTAATTCATTAAGTATTTGCAATCGGCGCTTTTATTTCTCAAATATCGCTTGTGCAAATTAATTCTTCAAGTTTGAGTTGACTGCACAAAATTAGACATGAGAAAAGTCAACGTTAACGAAGAAAACGGAAACGTTAACGTTGACTTTATATCTCAGTGTAATTTTGCAAATTCAACATAAACTCGATAAATTAATTTACCAAATTGAAAGTTAGGGAATTAATATGCACAATTAGAAAAACTTGGCAATTAAATGATCATTTTTTATTTAGAAAATTATGATTATTTTCATAAATCATGATTATTTGTAGAATACCATCAAATATCTTTTTTTAAGAAATATTATCTTTATTATATTATGTTTTCTGTTGTTATGAATAAAAACAAAAAATTATGTGTAATTAATTCCGGTGATTTTTTTCTTTATTGGCAAATTTTTTGCTTATCAAACGATGATTATTCTCCTATCATACTGTCATTGGTATGGTCACTCTATTAGAAGAAATAATTTTCATCAAATTCAATTATTTTCATCTATCTTTCTCAGTATATGGTAGTAGTCCTGAAAATGTAGGGACGTAATTCACGTTCCGTCCTGTATTCATCCTGAATTCGCATCCCATTCCTTTTTCCGTTTAAAATAATTCTCAATCAGGACCATTTATTTTATTCAAACAGGTATGGAAAAAGAATGGATATGAGATCATATAACTTAATTACCTGTTCAAAAAAAAATTATATATATTTATTAATTTTCCTAAAATTTTCCGAATTTCTCCAAAATTATCCAAAATATATGTCTTGAAGTTAATCTTTACCCAAATTACTGAGAGTTTGAGAAGAGATTTTAGGTAAGGAAATTTCCCAAATCCGTTTAGTTCTTATCAGATTCCATATTTCCAATTCCCATCACGAGTCCTGAAATTTTTAAGGACATATATATCTACTTAAGTTATTTGTTTTTCGAAAGTTATGTATACTGATTTTGTAATTTTGACTAAATATCAATGAAATTTTAGACAGAAAATATAATATAATAAAAACAATATTTAAAAAAAAAGTGTTTGATGGTATTCTAAAAATATTCATGATTTATGAAAATAATCATAATTTTCTAAATAAAAAATGATCATTTAATTTCCCAAGTTTCTCTAATTGTGCAGATTAATTTCCCAACTTTCAATTTGGCAAATTAATTCTTCAAATTTATGTTGACTTTGCAAAATTAGACTAAGAAAAGTCAACGGTAACGTTTCCGTTTTCTTCGTTAATGTTGACTTTTCTCATGCCTAAATTTGCGCAGTCAACTCAAACTTGAGGAATTAATCTGCACAAGCGATACTTGAGGAATAAAAATACCGATTGCAAATACTTAAAGAATTAAATGAGCAATTTCCGCCCAAACACCTCACTAAATTTGCTACTACATACATATAACTCTAAAATAAAAAAAAATAAAAACAAAATAAAAAAATAAAAACAAACGTAAACCATTGATAACATTCGAGGCATTTTACTTTTGTTGGGCTTAGAATTGGCCCAAAGTAGAACCATAAAATCTGGGAAAACGATCTATTTCCCTCCGAGAACTATCGCATAGCATCAGATGTCCCCCAAACTATGACCCCGTCCTATTTGTCCCCGAGAAAAAGTTAAAGATCTAGATCTCCCCGAATTAAAAATTGCAAACTTATATCCCACTGATGTTGGTTTCGTGTTTACCCGAAACCAAACCAATGAATCCCCAAAACTAAATCCGAAACCAAACCAATGAATCCCAAAAAATTCAAAAACCTTATTTTTTTGCATAAAAAAAAACCTTCCTAAAGAGAATTTCGTGAGCACCCCAAAACCAGAGGATGCAATCCAGCTTCATTGATTTACATCTTTAAGGTTTAACACTTTGGTCAATGATCAGATTCCTATCTAGCGAATGCAATTCAAATCCACTTAAGATATTTTTTTTTTCTTTATAAGCTTTAGATGATGCAATAGCTCAATCATTCTGACATTATTGATTCCAGAGAATTCTGAAGCTAGCAGAGAGATTGCAAGAACAATGGAAGGAGAATTAAAATCAATTGAGATTTGGGAGGAGATAAATCAGTACCGTCGAAACCCTTCTGGATCGGACGGCATCCACGTGTTCCTGAGCGCTCGTCTGCGGCCAGCTGACCCGAATCCGGTATGGATTCCGACGAATCCCATCACCTTGTGCCTCTTCACTTCGCCGCTGGTCCGATCGGATAACGAGACCCGGTAAAATATAATCACGGAGAGTCTGAAGAGGAATCTGGTGAGCCTGATGGCAAGAGAGGTGAAAAAGATGAATATTATAAAATTAAGAAAACAACAGTATATATTTGTAATAATCCTATGTTTCTATATGTTGCTGCCTCGTACTTCTCCGCCTCTCTAAACCTCATTTCTCTAACCCCTATGACCAAATCTTCAATGACCAGTTAATTTTACCCCAAAACATATACACAAATCTCAAATTATATAATGCAAAACTATCCCACCAATCGGAATATTCGCTGCTCTGAATTGTTTTTCAATCTAACCGGAAAATTTTTCACACCGGCGGCGAAACACGGATCAACTTACGAAGAGTACCAGTTTAATCCAGTAATTGGTACGACGTCGTTCTGAATAACCCGTCTCCTAAGACAACACCCTTGTGTTGCATCAATGGCGGAGTCTCCTCCATCATCGAAGAAGACATGTTTGAACAGTCTCCTCCTCCTCCTCCGCATCCGTGAAACCGTTTGCTCGGTGATACATCGTGCTCTTCCTCCGCTACAGGCCAAAACGGCACCGGAAGAGCTCGTTTCAAATTCGCCATATGCAGGGGCTCCACCTCCGCCATCTGCAGGGGCTCCACCTCCGCCTCCACCGCCTATTCCGGCAAAGAAAGCACCTGCGCCGCCATTACTTCATCCGCCGGGTAAGAAGGCACCTGGGTCGATTTAGGATTTTTAATTAAAGGTTTGGTCGGGTTATAATTGGTTTAGTAGATGTAGTCGGGTCAAAATCAGGTTTTGTTCGGTTTACTGTTGGTTAATTATTGTTTACAAACCAGTAAATCGTGTTAAACCGTGATCTATGGGTATTGAAGTTTCGAATTTTCATTTTGCGGAGATATAAGTTTGCAACTTTTAATTCGGGGTGATCTGGATTTTTATTTTTTTCTCGGGGACAAATAAGACGGGGTCATAGTTTGGTGCATATCTGATGCTATGCCATAGTTCCAGGGGAAATAGATTGTTTTCCCTAAAATCTGATTATTAGTTTGTTGGGCTTGGAGTACTCCACACGTGTGAACCATTATCTTTCGCACGTGCCACTGCAAGGCGCCAAAGCCAACGAATGGAGAGAGAGACCATATCCTCCCGTTATCGTCATCTCCTTCACCTCCCGGAATCCAATTTCTAAGCAAAGCTCCTTCTCCTTCCGCATCTCTTCGCTTCGGCTCTCTCTTCGCTTCGGCTCTCTCTTCACCACCCATAAACAGAAAATAAAGCCTGGCGCAATTGACTCCCTTCGTTTCGTCCCCTTGTTCGTTCTCCCGCTCCGTGCACCGGTGAACCTAATCAACTCAACACCATGGACGTCGCTGAAGTTCCATGGCGTCGTCTTCCTCAGTTTTCCGTTTCTTCGCGCGCCTCGTGGCTGGTTACCTCTGGGATTCCTGTTTCTTCGTAAGTTCTTTTTCGTTGAGGCATTTTATCATACACTTTATCTGTGTCCTCTTCACATTTTGCTTTAATTAAGATTGAAGCTTTCGATTTATGAATCTAATGTGGAGATGGGTTTCTTATATGCAAGCGTATTGTTCTTTAACAGCTCTGGTCTGGAGTTGTTAGAGCTTGAATTTGAGTGTTTCAGCCAATTTTTAGTTTTAGGAAAGTTGTTGAATTGTCCCTTTGCTCTTTTGTTTCGACCAATTTGGAGTTATTGCACATGTACAAGGTTCAGAAATTGGATTGAACATATGTTTGTACGCAGTTTCTTGAGCTCCCTGAACTCAACTTTATGATGGATATATGCATAATCTTAGTCAGAAGAAGATTAGAGGGAAAAACATGTACATGCATATGAATCTTTTAGAGCAAATTGGTGAATAGGAAACGCTACTTTGTACTAACTTGCAATCTCTGTTGCTAAACAGATATATGTTCTCTCATACCGAGTGTGGAAAGAGGTTTAGGCTCACGTTGTGCTTTGGGGTCTCTCGTTCTCGTGCAAGGTCTGCTATTCTAAGCGCACAACAAGGTAATTGTGAGAACAAAACCTTTTCTTTTAATGAAATAATATCATGGTTTAACTTTCCTGCAGTGTTTTCAGTTTATGGAAATTCAGTTGAGTTGTATGTCGACTTTCGAGATTTCTATTGTTTGCATCTTTAACTACAACTACTGAGATTTTTGTTTTCTGCATTCTCAGAACAGCCAGCTAGTCTTCGCAAAGGATTATGCGAGGTTGTTTGGATCGTGGAAGCTGATCTCGCACCTAATGAACATCTTTACGTTACTGGAGATCCTTCCGCTTTAGGTAGCTGGGAGGCAGACTGCGCGATTTCGATGTATCCTACTGGAAATGATAACGAGTGGGAAGCTAAAGTAAAGGTAATCCATTCATTTGTTTCGTTTAAGCCATAGCAAACATAAGTAGAGATGTATCTTGATTTACATAAAAAACATTTGAATGTTCACTCATAGCATCAAAAGGACCCAAACTCTTTTCTTGAAAGCGAGTTTATTTGTCTTGTTTCTTATAGCTTAATATGCTTGGCAGATTGCTTCTGGTATAAATTTCAGGTATAATTATTTTTTAAAAGCTGGTGGATACGGATCTTCATTTGACGTCGTCTGGAGACCAGGGCCCCAGTTTTCGATATCGGTTCCTTCTTCTGTCAAACGAGAAAGAAAAGTAATTATAAGGGATTCATGGATGAGTGTTTCGTCTGAATCACAAGAATCCTACGTATGGGGTTCGTGGATCGATGATGCTTACCTTTTACCAAATCCTGTTATTTCAGCTCAAAGCGAAGGTAACATCTCCATGGTTCCTCCTCTTTTTGAGTCTCTTTTCATCCTTTGCGAAATACTACAAAACTCAAATGCTTCCAGTGGTTTGGCAGATGAATGCACTCTCGCCAATAGTGCTACAGAAGCCCCAAGGCCGCTTTTGAATGATAAACAATTAGAAGAGGAATCTTTCTACTGTGATGAGCTTGCAACCTTTTCGTCAGAGAACTCAGACTTAAGCGCGTTGCTTTCTGACAATTATCAGCCTATTGAGGAACCGTGGTTTGTTCAGGAATGTATTACCTTGCGAAATGCAAGGAATATGCAGACTGATAGCGAACAAGTTCTTGAAGGCGCTGACGAAATTGAAAACAACATAGATACTGATGAACAAAATCACCAGCTGACTGAGACTCTCTTACCTGATGATGATTTTTTCCAACGAGAATCCGTTTCTACTACGATACTGATCAACTCTTCTATATGTACCGTGCAAAGGATTGCTGTATTGGAAGGTGAGAAGCTGGTTGAGTTACTGTTGGAACCAGTTAAGACCAACGTGCAGTGTGATAGTGTTTACCTGGGCGTAGTCACTAAGTTTGTGCCTCATATGGGTGGTGCATTTGTGAATATCGGAAGCTCTAGACATTCTTTCATGGACATTAAGCCAAACAGGGAACCATTCATATTCCCTCCATTCTGTGATGGATCAAAGAAGCAAGCAGCTGATGGTTCTCGGTTCCACTCCATTAGCGACATTCCAGCTCCGCATGAAATCGAACATGCCTCCTATGACTTTGAAGCCAGTAGTTTATTAGACATTGATTCAAATGACCCTGGGGAATCTTTTCATGATGATGACGATGATCATGAAAATGATGAATATCATGTTAATGGAACTGTAGTAAACCATGGCGACGTGGAAGGTGGTTCTGACAAATGCAATCAAGAAGATGAGTTACATCTTGAAGCTGGATCTGAGAATGGCTTTGTTCTTCTGGAGAGAGAACACTCTGGAGATTCCATCATCTCTAATGCATCAGTTGCAAAAAATTCTAAGGGTATGTCATCTAGGGATAACAAGTGGATTCAAGTTCGAAAAGGCACCAAGATAATTGTGCAAGTTGTTAAAGAGGGCCTTGGTACGAAAGGTCCAACTCTTACTGCTTACCCGAAACTGAGAAGCAGATTCTGGGTATGTCATGTGTTTTGTCCCCGTAACTCTTTTCCTTTCCTTTCTTATTATCCTATTTTCTGAATAATTGTTTTTCCTTATAGGTGTTAATGACTCGTTGCAAACGAATTGGAGTCTCAAAAAAGATTTCGGGAGTCGAGAGAACCCGGTTAAAGGTTATAGCAAAAACATTGCAGCCTCAGGGTTTTGGCCTGACGGTAAGGACTGTAGCTGCTGGACATTCTCTAGAAGATCTGCAGAAAGACTTACAAGGTCTGCTTTTGACCTGGAAGAACATCACAGAAGAAGCAAAATCTTCATCCCTTGCTGCAGATGAAGGTGTGGAAGGAGCCATTCCAGCGCTGCTACATAGAGCAATGGGTCAAACACTCTCAGTTGTGCAGGACTATTTCAATGACAAGGTAGTTAGTTCATTGTCCATATTTTTCTAATCCGATGGCCCCTTTAGGTTCTAATGGTTGACATGTCAAGTGACTGTAAGATCTTGATTTTGTTCTAGGTTGAGAAGATGGTGGTTGACTCTCCCAGGACATACCATGAGGTACATTGCCTGCATTCTGCTTAAGTGCAATTTTTCATAATAAGAAATGGATAGTGTGCTGAAGGATACCTTTCCCTGTCGTAAACAATGGTCTTATAACCCTCATACATTTATTGATTAATGTTATTTTCAAATGCTTTAAGTAAAAGCTACAGTTACATGTGTCATTTCTCTTTTTTTCTGTACCAACTCTTGCACTTGCAGATAATTAATCGGCTTACACAAAAGAGTAGATACTGTGTGCAAACTATTTCACTAACTGGTATTAGTTTCCAGGTCACAAACTACCTGCAAGATATGGCACCTGATCTTTGTGATCGAGTGGAATTGCATGATAAGGGTATCCCACTTTTTGATTTATACTGCATCGAGGAGGAGATAGAAGGTATTCTCAGCAAAAGGTAAGAAGTGGCTTACGCTGCACTTTTCTGGAGTTATGACCT
Source organism: Alliaria petiolata (assembly GCA_020283515.1). Lineage (NCBI taxonomy): Eukaryota > Viridiplantae > Streptophyta > Magnoliopsida > Brassicales > Brassicaceae > Alliaria > Alliaria petiolata. The sequence continues at coordinate 471,076,203 of JAHZTW010000001.1, read as the reverse complement.
TCCCAGATATCTTCATGTAAATGATCTTTTGCCTCTTGCAGAGTTCCACTTCCTAATGGAGGTTCTTTAGTGATTGAACAAACTGAGGCGTTGGTCTCTATTGATGTGAACGGAGGACATGGAATGTTTGGTCAGGGTAACTCACAGGAGAAAGCTATTTTGGAAGTTAACCTTTCTGCTGCCAGACAAGTATGTGACACATTTTTTGCTTCTAGATTACATATTCATTCGCCAGCCTTTTGCAGCAGAAACTCTGCTTCTGAAAAATGCCATAGTAATTATTCTATACAGCGACATGAGGTGAATTATCCGATGATTAGTGAATGCCTTAGGATAATTTTAACAGGGAGAATGAGTTACTGTGCGAGGTCTGCTTGTCTTGTGTAGTTCTTCTCCTTGAAGTCTACTCACTTTTCGCGATATGCTAATCTTGCAAAGCAATTTATTAAGTAATACTCGATGCAATCATGACTCAGATTGCAAGGGAGATTCGGCTGAGAGATATAGGGGGTATCATTGTGGTAGATTTCATCGACATGGAAGATGAATGTGAGTGATAATGTCATTGTTATTTCTGTAATCACAGTTTCAAATATTGTAGACGAGATTGTATATTCTTGTGCTTTTTGTGTTTCAGCAAATAAGAGACTAGTTTATGAAGAGGTTAAGAAAGCAGTGGAGAAAGATAGGTCACTGGTAAAAGTATCAGAGCTGTCTAGACACGGACTCATGGAAATAACAAGAAAAAGGGTATTAGTCCCAACTTGTGGATGTTTTACTCTTTCTGTAAAGCTTCTAATCAAATGTATGCTGTTACAAATGGGGACTCCTTGATTTATACTTATTGCAGTGAATGATACTATCATTTCACAGGTTCGGCCGAGTGTAACATTCATGATCAGTGAACCGTGTTCTTGCTGTCACGCAACTGGTAGAGTTGAGGCACTCGAGACTTCCTTTTCGAAAATCGAACAAGAGATTTGTCGGCAGCTCGTGAGTGCATTGACGACGAAAACTCGATTCTCTTTTTGCCTTTTTCCTGTTACTTCACTTTCCAACCAAATGAAAGAAGAACAGCTCCAACAAATGTTTTTATACCATTCTTCGAATGATGTTTTGTTCTTATGTCATGACGAAGCTTAATGTTTTCAGGCAAAGATGGATAAAAGAGGAGACCTTGAAAACCCCAAGTCTTGGCCAAGATTCATATTGCGGGTGGACAGTCATATGTCCAGCTTCTTGACTACGGGGAAGAGGACGCGGCTTGCGATCCTCAGTAGCTCCCTGAAAGTATGGATTCTCTTAAAGGTACCTTCATTAGCACACACACTCTTACTCCTATAATGTGATTCTCTTTAGCCAGAAGTTTGCATTGATATGCTTGTGTCTTTGATTATTAGTTTTTCCCAACACAACTGAGTCACACAAATGATCTTTTGTAGGTTGCTAGACATTTCACCAGAGGAACCTTTGAGGTTAAACCTTTCATGGATGAGAAGACGGTAAACGAAAGACAGCATCAAGTCACCATATCACTACTCAAGAAAGCTGACGCCATAGCAGACTCCTCAGGCAAGAAGAAGCTCACTCTTATTCCGATTAAGAAGGATAAGACCAGCGGTAAACAAAGACGGTGAAACATTTTTTTAATAAAGTCGCATTCTCTTTTGTTAGTTGTCTCAAATAAAACCGTTCTTCATTGTACCGAATCGATTTTGTGCATCATAAAGAAGTTGAACCAAACTAGAAGGGACAGAAGGGCAAATATTGGTCTAAAAGTCACAAGATGAAACAACAGTTGTGGGAAAATACAAAAGCTATTCTACAAGGACAAAACTAAGAAACAAGTGGAACAAGATGGTTCACAAAACACAAACAAAGGAGGAATCTGTGAGAGAGATCAAGAAGCTGCAACGTTACAGGTCCCAACTCCATCTTTGCAGTCGTTTGTGAGATCGTTGAATGTTTCAATCTGCTTCTTCCCTCTCAAGAACACTTCTGTGTCAACAGATGCTCTCATGTAACCATCAAACTCCACCGGGTTGCCTCCATTAAGCTTTGTGGTCTCCGAATACCACTCGCTACTCTCGTCCCACAGATCTTTGTACTCGTCAAGAAAATGAGTAGCGTACTTATCTTTCAAAGGGTTGAAGAAGGACGTCTCTGCTTCGTTCGTCGCGATGTAGAGATTCCTTCCTTCTTCTACTTTGTCCTTCAAGGTCGACAAGAGAGAGCTAGGAGAAGTATCCTTTTCAAGATTAGGCCAAAGCTCAGTGTTTCTCGCTTTCTCTCCTCTCTCGATATGTACCGCGTCGTAATCCCAGTTCAACCTCGACGCGATCGCAGAGACGATCTCCATCAACCTTCTTGATTTCCATAACAGATGCCAAGGCCTCTGCACGACAGACTCTGTCTCTCCTTCGCAGACCCTGTACCAGTAATTATCTGGCTCTACAGAACCAAACTTCCTCATTATCAACGTATCTTTCACATCAGCGAGCTTCATCGGCGTGACCCTAAAGTCCTCCACGAGGTGAAGACCCAACCTACTCTTCTTGTTATGCAGTTTCCCCCACTCTGCCCAAAACTGAACTTCGTCCAACACAGAAGCAGCTTCTTTTAAATGCTCGAAATCAAAGTAAAACCTAAAGTCTTTCCCTTCCTCGTTCTGTCCAGAGGAAGTGTAGATAGAAGACAAACACAGAGTCAGATCCATCACCAGAGTCCGGTTTAAATACTGAGCTTCACCAAGCGCACACAAGAAACTCCAGAGGAAATGGTTCATGCTCTTGCATCTATCTCCTCCACCTACATAGACCAAGTACTTCCCGCTCTTAAACGCCTTCTCAGACTCAACCATAGGAAGAGAATCATTCACTGCTTCACCAACCACAGGCAAAGAGAAATCGTCTCTCTTCCCATCGGTTTTCTCAAAACCGGCTTTCTGATTCCTCTTCCTCTTCCTCGCATTCAAACCAGAGTGATACTCTCCGATCACAACCACACTAAGACTACAATTCTCAGACTTCTCAATCGCGAATCTCCTGTAATCCTTGTAAAACGCAGCGCTCTTCCCATCTTTCGGCCTGTAACGCCACGCCATGTCGCAAGAGTTCGCGCCTTCTCCAACCGCAGGCTTGCCGAATTTGTAGAAATGAATGTCTTTGAACTTCTCAATCGTCGCTTTCATCATCAGGTGGAAAACCTCAGAGTCTTTGCAATCAACGGGGACGCTCGAATCGCAGTCGAGCTGGTTCCCTTCGGCGTTCTCCTCGTTGTTGCTGGATGTGGTTTCGACGTCGGTGATGTTGATAAACGCGGCGAACGCGGTTTGGTTAGCCGCCATGAAATCCTCGCCGGTTTTGACGACGGAGTCGTCGGATCTCATCGTCGCGTTCGATGTCGATGTGAGGAAAGTCGTGATTTTGTCGGATGGGTGGAAGAGAGGGTCTTCAGGCTCGTACGTGGCGGCGATGATGGTGAAGACTAGAACTCCGAAGACGAAGAGTGAGAATCCTATGTTTCCGATCAGGTTTAGTGCGTTTTGACCTAAGTTCTCGGGACGGAAGCCTCCGGCTCTGTGAATCGGATATCGGCCGAACATTGCTTCTTCCGATTCCAGAAAGTACAGATCCGGGAAATGGAGAATGTAGATAAGAGAGATTTAAGGAGAGGAATGAGGAATCGATCCACCTCTGGTTATGGCGGAGGATTTTTGAAGTATGAGTGGGCACTGTGTTTGCTGGCCAAGTCGATGAAGATCGATTGGAGCCAACACCCACCGACAATGGCAGAACTGTAATTTAGCGTAGTCCCATTGGAACCAATTTTTTTTTTTTTACAATAGCCTTGTTCGTTTGGCAGATGCAGGTCGCTGCGGCCACAATCGTGTTCGTTTACATGACACACCTCCTGCGACCAGACGCTACTTCTCGCGTTCGATTTTTTTTGGACGCCGATAAAATTTGGAGTTGCCTTTTAATAAGCTGTGATTAAACATATAAAAAACTAAAATATCCTTATTAAAGTTTGTTAATTACAACACAATGCCATTAACCCTATTTTATCCGGCTAACTCGATAGTCTTCGCCTCTTCTCTTCTTCAATCTTCTTCTTCTCTTTGCCGATCGTCGATCTTCTTCTTCTCTTCGCCGATCTCTAAGCCACGTTCAAACTCTTTTCTCTCTCTCTATTTCGGCCATTGAATTTCTGGGTTTGTCAAAACTCATCGGAGTTTCAGTTTTCACTAGAGTACGTCTTCTTCTTCCTACAGAAAGCTCGGATCTCTAAGTCACGCTCAAGCTCTTTTTTCTCTCTATCTCGGTCATTGGATTTCTGGGTTTGTGGAAACTTGTCGGAATTTCAGCTCTCACCGGAGTACGTCTTCTCTTCCTCCTTGGCCTCAAGTTTTCAATTGTTGTTTATAGCTTGATCGATTTATATGTTCTGGTTCTGAATCTTACTCTATTCGTCTCTGCTCATGCTACAGAAAGCTCGGATCTCTAAGCCCCGCTCAAGCTCTTTCCTCTCTCTCTCTATCTCGGCCATTGGATTTCTGGGTTTGTGGAAACTCACCGGAGTTTCAGCTCTCACTGGATTTGAGGATCGAGGCACGAATTACTGTAAGTGTCAATATCCTTTCTTCTTATGCGTACAGTCTTTCCCTGTGAAACGTGATTTATGCAGCTTGGTGTTGTGACTGTTTTTGGTTTACTTAAGGATATAAAATGTCAGAACTTTGCGTTTGTTTATGGATTATAACTGGTTTTGAGACAGCTCTGTGCTTGGCTTGCAAGTTTTGTTTCTTAAAGAAGTTTAGTTTATGTATTCATTAGTTGACGACAATTTGTATGCATATATGAGCCTAATTCGTCCTGCATATTTGATGTTTCTTTAGGTTTAGAGAAACTTGACCCAACGTTTAGAGAAAAAGATGGCTAACAATGTAAGTGTTTGGTTTTGATTTTAGTGTTTTGTTAGTGTTTTAGATTTGATCTTAGAGTTTTTTATGCATCGTTTTTAGAATTGGACCGATGAGGAAACTAGATACTTTTTTTCAACTTTATGCGGATGAGAGAAGCAAAGGAAATATGACTAGTACATGAATGAATCGAACCGGGAAAGATTGTATCATGAAGAAGTTTGAAGCAAGATTTAAGAGAGGATATCAGAAATGGAACCATTTCAAGAACAAGTATGACTCGTGTAAAAAAAATACTTTAGCTATAGGATGTTAACTCACAATAGAACCGGGATTGGGTATGATGATATGGGAAAGCTGGACATGTCAGATGATTGGTGGGAGGAACGCATAAAGGTAATCATCTCTTTCAAGCTTTTCACATATGTTTGCTTGTGTTTTGGTTTTGAATATGTAGACTGATGTTTTTGAAGTCTTGATGTTTCACCTATAGTTGTTTTCTTTACTCTGCTTTATCAAGAATTTGAATTGAAACAAATTCTCGTTTATTTTTTCTATGTTTGCTCTCGCGCTTTATTCTCTGATTTTGATTAGTTGATTACTTAGCGTTGGTGGTGATAATTTTTTTACTTACTGTTTATTAGTTGATTACTTAACGTTGGTAGTTGATTACTTAGGGGGTGTTATTGGTTTGTATATTTCAAAAGAGTTATAAGGATTTAGATTTTAAAAAAATTCTGGTGTAATTCAATTAAGACTTTTCAAAACTATTTAAAAGTCTGGTGTTATTAGCTTATGAATTTGTAACAAGTAGTTTAAAATCTTTAAAAGTCTAGTGTTATTGGATTCATTATTTTATAAAGTCAATAAAAGTCTTGTGTTATTCAAAACACTTGAAATACTCTGATTTTGTCATTGTTTTAAAATATAGTGTTATTGGTTTATTGATTTCACACATTTTTCTTCACAAAATCTACTTACCAAAGTATTGTATATTGATCAAGTATTTTCAAAGTTTTTCTATAATATTTTTTTTTTTAAAATAGATGTACAAACACATATACAGAGAATGAGCATAAATGCAAATGATATTACACACAAGAAAAGTCACAATTGTTAAATGCAAACATGAACAAAAACACCAATATGACAAACACAAGAAAAGTCACGATTGATAAATAAATATATGAACACAAACACCAATGTTAACGTAACATGAACTAAAACTCAGCCACAAGTAGTATCAGTAGTATCACCCACTCCAATAGCGAAACCACCAGTAGCTATACCACATCCAAATATGAGTTGCAAATCCTCAAATTGTTCAACTGAATCATACCGTAGATGTTTATGAGAATGATGTTTTTGTAGATTACAAAAAAAATGTTTTACTTATAAGATATTTGAACAATTATGTTATGATGCTTAAATTTATGTAATCAAATACATACCTTTAAATACTCATCCCACGCTTCATCCGGAGTAGTAAACTTTTTCGTTTCAGGATCCCATCAAAATCCAGAATTGAAGCGTTGAAGATCCACATAGTTTTGGTATATGGTTCTCAAATACTTTATTCTACTTAGGTAGTGCTTGTGTTCTTTCTGGCATCCAAGTTTTTCATTGAGAACAGGCAAAAATGTTGCTCCACCGTGAGTTTGGTTATTAAACCATTACTATCACTCCAATTTCGGTGAATTGCATCAACAAGTAGATCAATCAACAATTTTGTTTCCTCTGGTCTCCATTGACTATACGAACCTTTTTCTTTATTTTTTTGTGAATCTCCCATTAGCTAATTATACAAGTATAGATCATGATTCAATCAATAAGTAATTTAAAACAAAAAAAAGAAACGTAAGATAGAATCAAAATAAAGAAACAATCCACACAATCAAACAAAAATATAACATGTGAATACATAAACATAAATTAGAAGAAACAAGTGGAGAATCTAGTATGTACCTGCAAGTTTTGGAAATAATGTTGAATAACGTCGTCTAAACTTTGAAATCATTTATAGAAGATGAGAAGTAAAACAATTGGTAGATAATAACAAATATAAACAAACAAATAGTATGCAATATTTGAAGATAAACTCTACAAAAATTTCTAATTATCTTCTAGTTTAAAAATCTATAATAATCTACAAAACTCTTTATAAATTCTAAACCCATTCTAAAATTCTTTTAAAATTAGTTAAACTCTTTAATTTTTAAAGCCATCAAAACACTTTTCAAATATACAAACGAATAACACCTCCTTAGCGTTTGTGGTGATAAGTTCTTTATCACATATTACTCAATCTTATTGTGTATAGTCGTACTCTATTGCTTACTGTTTTGTGTGTAACTGATAAGTTCTCTACCATTGACACTGACATATCATTGTTTTTTGCTATATAAGAATGGCCTGAAGCTAGAAAATTGAAAGGCAAATTGGTTGCTAATATGGATGTGTTTAAAGCTGATTTTTGTGCTGTAGTAGTAACTGGAGCTTAAGGATGGAGCGCTCAAACTGGAGAAGCTACTTTAAGTTCTAGAGTGGATGGAGATGAAGGCGATGAAGCTGGTTCTGTTGAGACACAAACTAAGCCACAAACCCAACCACAAACTCAGACACAAACCCAACCACAAACACAGACCGTATGTTCAAGAGCCAAAAGAAGGCGTAAAGAGAAAGATGTGCCTGTAGAAGCTGTTGTAAAACGTACTGGCGTTCTTGATAAAAAGAACATAATAGCATAACTGATGTTGGATTGTGAGCATGCTTGAAGTGTTGAGAATGTTTTGGAGATACTTAATGGATTACATGGAGTGACAATGTGGTCTCCATTTCATGAAGCAGCAATTGCCCATCTTCTAGATAATGAAGGGAACTAGAGGGGGTTTATAGCGTTTCCTGAGGCTGAAGATAAGATTAGGTTTTTTGAGCTTATGACTAGAACAAAACTAGATGATTGAAATGAAGGGAACCGGATCTTAGGAAGCTTAGGATTTTTGTTGTTTTTTTTCAGGAAGCTTAGGATTTTTGTTTATGATTCCAGACCTGTAATATGTCTTGTGTTATTTTGAACTTATGTAAGAGTTCTCTTAAACGTGATATTTATGTGATATTTTGAACTTATATAAGAGTTTTCTTAAACGTGTTTATACTAATCACAAACTCAGCCACTTGCTATTGGGAGATGAATAATGATGATGAATATTTTGTGTTTGTAAATGGTTAGAAGATGAATTTTGGGTGATGATGATGAACTTGGTTTGCTAGATTCACTTGCTATTGAGAGATTAAGTCATAGAACAGACCGAGGAGCAGGTTAGTGGTTTTGATGAACCAAAGTTTCTGTAATATAGCCAAGTTTTGATAGTTGTTAACAAGAGTTGGTGATACAAAAATCGCCCATTTTTGCCCATTTTTGTAAAGATTGTTTTTGTAATTATAAAATGTCAGGTTTTGTAAATATTTTGATGAGCCAAAGTTTCTGTAAAATGTCAGATTGGCGTCATGTTCAGCAACTTATGCATGGATCAGATCAGCAGTGTTATGACATTCTTCGAATGAACCAAAGAACATTTGGAGCTTTATGTAAGATGCTAACTAGGCGATATGGATTAGAAGAGTCAGAAAATGTCTATGTTGAGAAATCTGTTGCAATGTGTCTTGAGGTGGTTGGTCAGGACAAGACTATGCGGGATATAGCTGACAGGTATCAACGGTCATTGGATACAGTGAAAAGGAAGCTTGGTGGCGTTTTGAGTATTCTCCTCAAGTTTGCAGCGGATACACTAAAACCACAAGAAGGTGAGTTTACAAGAGTAAACCCTACTTTGAGGAATGATGATAGATATATGCCTTTTTTTAAAGACTGCATTGGAGCACTTGATGGAACTCATGTCCCAGTTCGCCCTCCAAGTCAAACCGCAGAAGCATATAAAGGTAGAAAGCATGAACCCACAATGAATGTCCTTGCTATATGTAACTTCGATATGAAGTTCATATATGCATATGTCGGTGTTCCTGGTAAAGCACATGATACAAAAGTCTTGACTCATTGTGCGAGGAATGAGCCCTCTTTCCCACATCTGCCTAGTGGAAAGTACTACCTAGTTGACTCCGGATATCCAACTAGGACATGGTATCTTGGTCTGCATCGTAGGATGCGATATCATCTTGGTCAATTTGCTAGAGAAGGACCACCGGTAAATGCACGAGAGTTGTTCAACCGAAAGCATTCAGGTTTGCGATCAGTGATTGAGAGGCCATTTGGAGTATGGAAAGCAAAATAGAGGATTTTAGATCGCAAGCATCCAAAGTATGGTCTGACCAAGTGGATTAAGCTTGTAACAGCGGCAATGGCACTACACAATTTCATACGTGATTCACATCGGGAAGACCGGGATTTTGTAGAAGGAGAAGGAGAAGGAGAAGGAGAAGGAGAAGGATAAGGAGAAGGAGAAGGAGAAGGAGAAGGAGAAGCTTATAGTGATGAAGATCATGGTGGACATATTGCATATGAGCCGACCGGTGATAGAGCGACGGGAATATTGTGTGATAAGATTACAAATGAATATGGTAGAAGTCGTTTACCTTATTAAGTTTTTGCTTATGACTTTGTTTATGACTTTGTTTATGACTTTTTTTTTTCTAATTTGGTGTAGTACTTTTATTTTATTTCACGTAAATGTCATTGGATTATTACTTTTATTTTGTTTCACTTAAATGTCATTGGATTATTACTTTTATTTTATTTCACTTAAATGTCATTGGATTATTACTTTTATTTTATTTCACTTAAATGTCATTGGATTATTATTTTTATTTTAGTTTACTATATGATTTATCACAAAATATGTTGTTATAATTATATATTTAACTTAAAAATTATTACTAACAAAATATGATATTTCTTATGGATGTAAATATATTTAAATCATATTTTATTGATTAAAAATTTAATTATACAAATTTACAAAAAAAATGAATTATTTGAAAAATTGTCGGACAGTCTGCAAAACGAACAACATGGCTGCGACCTGCGGCTGCGGCTGCGTCTGAGAAACGAACACAAATAAATTTACTGCGGCTGCGGCAGCGACAACGTCTGCGTCTGCGAAATGAACATCAAGCTGCGGCAATGTTACCGCTGCCGCCACCGCTGCTCTGCCGCTGCCGCCTGCGTCTGCCAAACGAACAGCACTAATGAAAACCAAGTTAAACCATACCGAAATTAGTGTGACTTACATGGTAAAATAGATAGTTTTCTGTTTCAAATAGCACAGACATTTAATTTTCTGTTTCACGAAACTCTAATTTTGACTCTGTTTTTTTTTATGTTAATCTTTCGATTTTGAAATCTTTTACTTTATTTTTTCGTCTTTTCATATCTCGCGTTCCTATAACGAGTTGATGTTAATGAATTTCGAACTGAAATCCTAAATCACTGCAGCGTTTAAACTTTTACCTCTATAGATAATTGACATTCTAGTTTGCATTCCAAGTCATTCAACTCTTCCTTGATCATAACCTGATTATATCCACTCTTACGAGTTTCTAATTGTTAATTTGCCGATTACTAGACATTCTCCCAATTTTCCATAATCTTATGATAAAAATCGTCATTCTTTAAAAATTCAGGATTTGAATGTGCAATCTTTTCTAATAATGATGATGATAGGCTGAGGATTCCAATGGCTTTTGTGAGACGACAGCCTCAGACAACTGGGCGCCAAGTGAGGAGGTTGGAGAAGAAGAACATCAAGCAAAGTGGCTAAATGGGCCGTAGATGGGCTTGAAGCAGAATGACTCAGGCTAAGAGAATTTTATTATTATAACTAAATAAGTCTTAGTTATCATTGTGGTTTTAAGTACTTAAATGTCGTTTTGGTAGAAGGAACTATGTATTTAAGAAACAGTACCCAGTCAGGATAAGTTATCAAAGAAATTATTAACATTTCCTCTAAACCTCTCTTTTTATTATCTTCTCTCTTCTCTACTCTCTTTCTCCATTTCTGATAGGTTGTACCTATCATTGGTATCAGAGCAAGGATGTCTCCTGAACCAGATCTTGCGGCTCAGGCTTCTCAGGAAAGAACTGCAGCTTTGGAGACTCAGGTGAAGAAGATGGATAAAACCACGACGGATCTGAAGAGATAGTCGGAGAACACAGAGCTTAAGGCGTCGAGTCTCGAAGATGATATGCAGTCGGTGAAGGAATCATTAAGTCAGATAACCCAGATGTTCAGATTAGGATTTGCTAGCAATATGGGTCAAGGAGCAACACCAATAAAGGGCGTTGGATCTTTCACAGGAAATCAGGCGGTGACATTGGGAAGTGCGGTAGCCTCCAATGAAAGAAGTCGCGGTGATGGGATCTTACCTCTCCCAACACTTGTGACTCCTACGAAACCCATGGAAGTTCAGCTTCAGACGAATCGAATAAAGAGAAGGCTCGATTCTCCTATCCTAAAATTAGATTCTATGGGTCGATAGGTAGATCTACCCATTTATGACGGAAAAATTCGGACGATTGGATCTATAAGGTTGAAAGATTTTTTGCAGCAAACCACACAACCGAGGAGGAGAAGCTCAAGTTGGCGTTGGCGTATTTGAGTGGAAGTGTAGTAACATGCTTGGGGATTACGCATGATAGATAAGATCTGGGAGACTGGCGAGATTTTAAAGACTAGCTAAAGAAACAATTCAGGCACACAATGGGAGGATCTGTGGTGAGGCAGTTGCGAATTAGGCAAATCAGGACAGTGGCGGAATACAAACAATTTGAAGAACTATCGCCGGAGGTGCCTCATGTTCCGAACGATGTATTGGAGGAGATCTTCTTGCAAAGGGTGCGTAAGTTCCTCAGGGAGCATGTAGTCAAATACAGGCCGATAAGAATGGATGACATAGTTGGCACTGCTAAGATGATTGAAGAGCAGGAAGCAGATAAAAGTACCTACAACACGCGAATGTTTCCCAGGACTAGTTCGGCTCCTATGCTAAGTCATATCCCACGGGGACATAACCATAGTATTTTGAGAGGACATGAGGTTGTACCGGCAAGGAGGTCGTTAGATGCTTCTAGGGACATAAAAAGAGTGGGAGGAAATTTGGATCCTAGGAGGGTCATACACAATCCTTGTCGCCATTGTGGAGAAAGGTATTTCACGGGTCACCATTGTAAGATCCAATAGAGGTTTAAGTGCTTGGAGATTGAGGAAGATGAGGAGGCAGGAGTGATAATGGAAGGAGCTGAAGGGGACAATGCGTATGGCGAGCAAGAGGAACAGGAGAGAGGGCATGAGCTCATTAAATTGTCTCTTCAATCGATGGTAGGCATTACTGAAAAAATGAAAAGTGAGAAACTGTGAAGTGGGGGTTTTGATTGATTCATGAGCAACATGTAACTTCATCTCCAAGGAGTTGGTGAGAAGAAGTAACTTGTCGGTGATGGAAACCAAAGAGTTTGGAGTGTCAGTAGGAGATGGTCTGATCATTATGAGCAAGGGACAATGTGAAGAGATTGTATTGACAATTCAATGAAGAGATAGTAGAGGAGTTTCTATGATTCAATATGGGCAATACCGACGTGGTGTTGGGGTATTTTCTGGTTGGATACGCTCAGAGAAACAAGAATCAATTGGTGCATCCATACGCTGAAGTTTAAGGTGCACCGCAAGTGAGTGACCTTCATTGGAGATCCCTTATTATAAATAGATTCAGCTATCCCTCAACTCTCTAGAAAACGCCTTCCAAGGAGTGGATATAGTGTGTCTAGTGGAGTTAACAACTCTGTTTGAAGGGAGTGTGACACAGAAAAAGGACCGAAGAATGTAGAGGTGCAACAGTTGCTGGGGAGTTATGATGATGTGTTCCATATGCCCAAGGGATTGCCTCCCTCCAGGATTCACTAGCATGCTATAATCCTCAAGGAAGGAGCAGCGCCTATCAATGTAAGACCCTACCGATACTCATTCACAAAAATGAGTTGCGTAAGAAATGATGGATGACCAGGATACCATCAGATCCGTATAAAGAGCGATGATGTGGAGATAACCGCATTTAAGACACATGAAGCACACTACGAATTTCTCATAATTCCTTTCGAGCTCTTTCGGGGTCACCAATGCCCCATCCACATTCCAGTGTGTCATGAATGACATCTTCAGACCTTATTTTTGAAAGTTTGTACTTGTGTTTTTGATGATATCTTGGTGTATAGCTCAAGCACCAATGAGCATTTGCAACACCTGGAAGTGGTACTACAGGTTTTGAGACAACATCAGTTCTACGTCAATGAGAAGAAGTGTAACTTTGGCAGCCTTGAATTCTCGTACCTAGGCCATGTGATTTCAGAAAAGGAGTTTCAGCAGACTCAACAAAGGTGGATGCAATGTTGAAGTGGCATACACCGAAGAACATCATAGAGATTCATGGGTTCTTGGGATTGACAAGATATTATCGTAGATTTCTATAGGATTACGTTAAGATTCACTAACTGCGTTGTTAAAGAAGAACGGGTTCGGGTGGTCAGCTAAGGCAACCAAGTCATTTAAGGAGTTGAAGAAGACAGTTACTCAGATGCATGTGTTGATCCTCCCTTATTTTTCACAACCTTTTGTGATTGAGACATATGCATCAGGAGCTGGGATTGGTGCAGTTTTTTCCCAAGGAAGGAGACCCATTACTTTTATAATTCAAGACTTTTTGGCTAAAGGCCGAGCGAAATCCGCATACGAGAGGGAGCTTTTAGCAATTGTCTTTGTTGTCACCAAATGGAAGGATTATCTGACTGTTCAGAGGTTCACCATCAAGACTGACTAGAAGAGTCTGAAGCATTTGTTGGATCAGAAAACAGTCACGAGTGAGCAACAGCGATGGGATTCTAAGTTGCTCGGATTGGACCATGTAATCGAGTACAGACCGGAAGTGGAAAACAAGGTAGCTTATGCATTGTCTAGCAGTAGAACATTACACTCGTTTACAACTGACCACTCCAAGAACTATTGATACTAAGGAACTTGCGAATCAATTGCTGGCGGATCCGAAGTGTTAGACGGTTATTACTCAGATTGAAGAAGGGTCAAAGGTTGCGAATGGATTTCATTTGGAAAATGGACTATTGTTCAAGGAAGGTCGGTTGGTAATTCTGATGGGGTCTCCCTTCATTCCAACGTTACTTGAAAAGTTCCATTCAAGTGTACTAGACGGCCATTAAGGAGCATTGAAAACCTTCAAGCGTTTGAAAGGAGAAGTGTACTAGAAGGACATGACGAACGAAGGCAGTAGATTAGTTTATTTCACAATGTCAAATTTTTAAGACAAGTAAGTACTCTACTCTTTCTCCTGCTGGGTTTGTTGTCGCCTTCACCTATTGCACAACAAATTTGGTCAAACATTAGCTTGGATTTTGTTGAGGATTTGCCGTTATCGCGAGGGTTTGATGTTATATTGGTGGTTGTGGATCGCTTGAGCAAATATGACGATTTCATTCGATTTCAGCACCCTTTCACTGCGAAGACAGTAGCGGACGCATTCTTTAAGGAAGTAGTGAGGCTGCACGGTTTTCAAGAGACGATGGTGTCAAACAGAGATAAGGTATTCTTAAGCCATTTCTGGTATGAGTTGTTTAAATCGAAGGGCATGAAGTTGCAGAAAAATTTGGCTTACCATCCAGAGACAGATGGCCAAACAGAAATAGTGAACAAATGTGTGGAGATGTATATGCGTTGCTTTGTCGGAACAAGCCTTCTTATTGGGTCCAATGGTTGGCTTGGACGAAATATTGGTATAATACTTCATACCATATAACCATCAAGACGACTCCATTTAAGGCGGTATATGGCAGAGAGGCGCCGAAACTATTACGTTATAAAAATATTCCCTCCAACAACGCAGAAGTAGGAGACGTAATAGTCCAGCGTGATAATTTGTTGAAAGAGCTGCAGGTCAATATTGAGAAGGCTCAACAGTTGATGAAGAAATCAGCTAACAAGCATCGCAAAGAGTTGGAGTTTGAGGTGGGTAATTGGGTTTACTTGAAGTTGCGTCCTTATCGCCATGTCACAGTTGCTAGAAGGAGAAATGAGAAGTTGGGACCCAAGTATTTTGGACCGTATGAGGTGATATAGTGTGTGGGCAAGGTAGCATACAAGCGGAAGCTCCCTGATCACAGCCAAATTCACCCAATATTTCACATGTTTCAACTGAAGAAGGTTATTCCAGCAGCAACTCCATCCCAAGAGCTTTCGTCAATCCTCACTCATGAATTAAAATGGGCGATGACATCTTTGACATACACATGTCTTAAACTGACAATGCACCAGAAGTTTTTGTACGTTGAAAAAACTCACTTCTGTAAAGATATCAAAAGAGCCACTCACTCGCATCACATGTCAGTGTCCTTCCAATGATATGCACTTCACGCACTTTAAACCCATCATACGATGACTTTGGGGAAGCAATTGATATGAGTATTCGAGATCGAATCCGACTGATGAAGATAGAGATATGACTTGGGGATTGTTGAGAAGATAATGCCATCAATCTGTTAGTTATTAAAGTGTGAATTTCTGAGCGAATTTGATTGCTCTTTTCGCTAGCGACTGTAGTGAAGCTCCATTCAATTATTGTAATATGAAAATTACACTATATTAATCATTAGAAAGATTGCAAATAAAATTCCATGATTTTTAAATAAAGCTCGATGGATTTTATGAGACAGAAGTTATCTTTAAAAATTTTAGTTTGATATTAATAATATGTAGCTTAAATGTTCATGCTATTCCCTTACAAAAAGAACGGAGACCGAAAACTACATATTTTTCATATAAGTCTCAGTAAGATTTGAATGGAAGTGCATATTAAATGAGAAATTAATGCAGATTATTAAAAAGCAGATCTGTGTGAATTTTAAATGCCATTAATCAGTTTTAATGCACAACTAAAAAATAATAATAAAACAATTAATAATCTTCATGCAGATTAAAATATTTGTTAAATTGTTGATCTCCACAAAAAGAAAGAAAAATGATTGGACACATACACATGGCCAATCATAGTTATTTGCAGTGGAAGACATTTTTACCACTTCCACTTTCAAAAGAGGCACTTTCCGCTAATAGGGCACTTAAGTTGTGATTTGTGGTCTTGAAATGTCTTATACACTCTTAATGAAAAATTAGTTAACGAGTATCACAGAGAATTGAAGTTTGAGGTGGGTAATTGAGTTTACTTGAAGCTGCGTCATTATCGCCAGGTCACAGTTGCTAGAAGGAGAAATGAGAAGTTGGGACCGATGTATTTTGGACCGTATGAGGTGATATTTTGTGTGGGCAAGGTAGCATACAAGCAGAAGCATTCTGATCACAGCCAAATTCACCCAGTATTTCACGTGTCCCAACTGAAGAAGGTTATTCCAGCAGCAACTTGATCCCAAGAGCTTCTGTCAATCCTCACTCCCGAACTAAAATGGGCCACGTCACCTGAGGACATCCTTGACATACACATGTCTTCAACTGACAATGCACTAGAAGTTTTGGTACGTTGGAAAGGACTCCCTTCTTTAAAGAATTCATAGGAGCCACTCACTCGCCTCACATCTCAATTTTCTCCCAACGATATGCACTTCTCCCACTTTAAACCCATCAGACGACGACTTTGTGGAAGCAATTGATATGAGTATTCGAGATCGAATCCGACTGATGAAGATAGAGATGTGACTTGGGGATTGTTGAGAAGAGAATGCCATCAATATGTTTGTTATTAGAGTGTGAATTTCTTAGAGAATTTGATTGCTCCTTTTGCTAGCGACTCTAGTAAAGCTCCACTCAATTATTGTAACATGAAAATTATACTCTATTAATCATTAGAAAGATTGCAAATCAAATTCTATGATTTTTAAATAAAGCTCGATGGATTTTCTGAGATGGAGGTTATCTATAAGGATTTTAGTTTTATTTTAATAATATGTAGCTTAAATGTTCGTGCTATTCCCTTACAAAAACTACGGATGCAGAAAACTACCCATTTTCCATATAAGTCACACTAAGGCTTTGAATGGAAGTGCATATTAAAAGAGAAACCAATGCAGATTATTAAAAAGCAGACTCATCTGCATTTTAATAGCCATTAATAAGTTTTAATGCACAAAAATAATAATAATAATTAATAATCTTCATGCAGATTAAAATCTTTTTTAAATTGTTGATCTGCACTCCAACAGCCAAGTTCACCTTGTAATTCACGTGTTTCAACTTATTGCAGAAAATAAGTCGCACTAAGAAAATAAGATGTCATCAATATGTTAGTTATTAAAGTGTGAATTTATGAGAGAATTTGATTGCTTCTTTCGCTAGCGACTCTAGTGAAGCTCCATTCAATTATTCTAACATGAAAATTATTCTTTATTAATCATTAGAAAGATTGCAAATAAAAATCATTGATTTTTAAATAAAGCTCGATGGATTTTCCGAGATGGAAGTTATCTTTTAAGATTTTAATTTGATTTTAATAATAAGTAGCTTAAGTGTTCGTGCTATTCCCTTAAAAAAAGAAGAGAAGCAGAAAACTACGTATTTTTCATAAGTCGCACTAAGGTTTTGAATGGAAGTGCAAATTAAATGAGAAAGTAAAGCAGATTATTAAAAAGCAGATTCATCTGCATTTTAATTGCCATTAATCAGTTTTAATGCACAACTAAAAAAAATAATAAAATATTTAATAATCTTCATGGAGATTAAAATCTTTGTTAAATTGTTGATCTGCACAAAAAGATGAAAAATGATTGGACACATACACATGGCCAATGAGAGTTATTTGCACTATAAAACATTTTTACCACTTCCACTTTCAAAAGAGGCACTTTCAGCTATTAGAGCATTTTAGTTGTGTTTTGTTGTCTTGAAATGTCTTATATACCCTTAATAAAAAATTAGCTAACAAGCATTGCAGGGAGCTGGACTTTGAGGTGGGTAATTGGGTTTACTTGAAGCTGCGTCAATATCCCCAGGTCACAGTTTCTAGAAGGAGAAATGAGATGTTGGGACATCTGCATTTTTGGACCATATGAGGTGATATAGCGTGTGGTCAATGTAGCATACAAGGTGAAGCTCCCTGTTCACAGTCAAGTTCACCTTGTAATTCACGTGTTTCAACTGAAGAAGGTTATTCCAGCAGCAACTCCATCCTAAGAGCTTCCGTCAATTCTCACTCCATAACTAAAATGGGCCACGTCACATGAGGACATCCCTGACATATACATGTCTGCAACTGACAATGAACAAGAAGCTTTGGTACGTTGGAAAGGACTCCCTTCTTTAAAGATATCAGATGAGCCACTCACTCGCCTCACATCTCAGTGTCCTTCCAATGATGTGCACTTTTCGCACTTTAAACACATCAGACGACGACTTTGTCAAGGCAATTGATATAAGTATTCGAGATCGAATTCGACTCATGAAGATAGAGATGTGATTTGAGGATTGATTAGAAAATAATGCCATCAATATGTTAGTTATTAAAGTGTGAATTTCTGAGAGAATTTGATTGATCATTTCGCTAGCGACTCTAGTGAAGCTCCATTCAATTATTCTAACATGAAAATTATTCTCTATTAATCATTAGAAAGATTGCAAATCAAGTTTCATGATTTTTAAATAAAGCTCGATGGTATTTCTGAGACGGAAGTTATATTTAAGTATTTTAATTTGATTTTAATAATATGTAGCTTAAATGTTCGTGCTATTCCCTTACAAAAAGAACGGAGGCAGAAAACTACCTATATTCCATATAAGTCATACTAAGACTTTGAATGAAAGTGCATATTAAATGAGAATCCAATGCGGATTTTTAAAAACCAGATCTATGTGCATTTTAATCGCCATTAATCAGTTTTAATGCACAACTTAAAAATAATAAAAAAATAATTAATAATCTTCATGCAGATTAAAATCTTTGTTAAATTGTTGATCTGCACAAAAAAAAAGAAAAATGATTGGACACATACACATGGCCAATCATAGTTATTTGCACTAAAAGGCATTTTTACCACTTACACTTTCAAAAGAGGCACTTTCAGCTATTAGGGCACTTTAGTTGTGTTTTGTGGTCTTATACCCTTAATAAAAAATTAGCTAACAAGCATCGCAGAGAGATAGAGTTCGAGGTGGGTAATTGGGTTTACTTGAAGTTGCGTCATTATCGCCAGGTCACAGTTGCTAGAAGGAGAAACGAGAAGTTGGGAACGAGGTATTTTGGACCATATGAGGTGATATAGCGTGTGGGCAAGGTAGCATACAAGCTGAAGCTCTCTGATCACAGCCAAATTCACCCAGCTTTTCATGTGTCCCAACTTAAGAAGGTTATTCCAGCAGCAACTCCATCCCAAGAGCTTCCGTCAATCCTCACTCTCGAACTAGAATGGGCCACGTCACTTGAGGACATCCTTGACATACACAGGTCTTCAACTAACAATGCACCAGAAGTTTTGGTACGTTAGAAAGGACTCTCTTTTTTAAAGAATTTATAGGAGCCACTCACGCACCTCACATCTCAGTTTCCTTCCAATCATATGCACTTCTCGCACATTAAACCCATCAAACGACGACTTTGTGAAAGCAATCGATATGAGTATTCGAGATCGAATCCGATTGATGAAGATAGAGATGTGACTTGGGGATTGTTGAGAAGAGAATTCCATCAATATGTTAGTTATTAAAGTGTGCATTTCTGAGAGAATTTGATTGCTCCTTTCACTAGGGACTCTAGTGAAGTTACATTCAATTATTGTAACATGAAAATTATTCTCTATTAATCATTAGAAATATTGCAAATCAAATTTCTTGATTTTTAAATTAAGCTCGATGGATTTTCTGAGACGGAAGTTATCTTTAAAGATTTTAATTTGATTTTAATAATATGTAGCTTACATGTTCGTGCTATTCACTTACAAAAAGAAGAGAAGCAGAAAACTACCTATTTTCCATAAGTCACACTAAGGCTTCGAATGCAAGTGCATATTAAATGAGAAACCAATGCAGATTATTAAAAAGCAGATACATCTGCATTTTAATCGTCATTAATAAGTTTTAATGCACAACTAAAAAATAATAATAAAATAATTAATAATCTTCATGCAGATTAAAATCTTTGTTAAATTGTTGATCTGCACAAAAAGGACGAAAAATTATTGGACACATACATACGGCCAATCAGAGTTATTTGCACTAGAAGGCATTTTTACCATTTTCACTTTCAAAATAGGCACTTTCAGTTATTATAGCACTTTCGTTGTGTTTTGTGGTTTTGTAATGTCTTATATACCCTTAATGAAAAATTAGCTAACAAGCATCGCAGAGAGTTGTAGTTTGAGGTGGGTAATTGGGTTTACTTGAAGCTGCGTAATTATCGTCAGGTCACGGTTGCTAGAAAGAGAAAAGAGAAGTTTGGACCAAGGTATTTTGGACCGTATGAGGTGATATAGCGTGTGGGCAAGATAACATACAAGCTGAAGCTCTGATCACAGCCAAATTCACCCAATATTTCACGTGTCCCAAATGAAGAAGGTTATTCTAGCAGCAACTCCATTCCAAGAGCTTCCGTCAATTCTCACTCTCGAACTAAAATGGGCCACATCACCTGAGGAAATCCTTGACATACACATGTCTTCAAGTGACAATGCACTAGAAGTTTTGGTACGTTGGAAAGGACTCCCTTCTTTAAAGAATTCATAGGAACCACTCACTCGCCTCACATCTCAGTTTTCTCACAACGATATGCACTTCTCCCACTTTAAACCCATCAGACGACGACTTTGTGGAAGCAATTGATATGAGTATTCGAGATCGAATCCGACTGATGAAGATAGAGATGTGACTTGGGGATTGTTGAGAAGAGAATGCCATCATTATGTTAGTTATTAAAGTGTGAATTTCTTAGAGAATTTGATTGCTCATTTTGCTAGCAACTCTAGTAAAGCTCCACTCAATTATTGTAACATGAAAATTATACTCTATTAATCATTAGAAAGATTGCAAATCAAATTCTATGATTTTTAAATAAAGCTCGATGGATTTTCTGAGATGGAGGTTATCTATAAGGATTTTAGTTTTATTTTAATAATATGTAGCTTAAATGTTCGTGCTATTCCCTTACAAAAACTACGGATGCAGAAAACTACCCATTTTCCATATAAGTCACACTAAGGCTTTGAATGGAAGTGCATATTAAAAGAGAAACCAATGCAGATTATTAAAAAGCAGACTCATCTGCATTTTAATAGCCATTAATAAGTTTTAATGCACAAAAATAATAATAATAATTAATAATCTTCATGCAGATTAAAATCTTTTTTAAATTGTTGATCTGCACTCCAACAGCCAAGTTCACCTTGTAATTCACGTGTTTCAACTTATTGCAGAAAATAAGTCGCACTAAGAAAATAAGATGTCATCAATATGTTAGTTATTAAAGTGTGAATTTATGAGAGAATTTGATTGCTTCTTTCGCTAGCGACTCTAGTGAAGCTCCATTCAATTATTCTAACATGAAAATTATTCTTTATTAATCATTAGAAAGATTGCAAATAAAAATCATTGATTTTTAAATAAAGCTCGATGGATTTTCCGAGATGGAAGTTATCTTTTAAGATTTTAATTTGATTTTAATAATAAGTAGCTTAAGTGTTCGTGCTATTCCCTTAAAAAAAGAAGAGAAGCAGAAAACTACGTATTTTTCATAAGTCGCACTAAGGTTTTGAATGGAAGTGCAAATTAAATGAGAAAGTAAAGCAGATTATTAAAAAGCAGATTCATCTGCATTTTAATTGCCATTAATCAGTTTTAATGCACAACTAAAAAAAATAATAAAATATTTAATAATCTTCATGGAGATTAAAATCTTTGTTAAATTGTTGATCTGCACAAAAAGATGAAAAATGATTGGACACATACACATGGCCAATGAGAGTTATTTGCACTATAAAACATTTTTACCACTTCCACTTTCAAAAGAGGCACTTTCAGCTATTAGAGCATTTTAGTTGTGTTTTGTTGTCTTGAAATGTCTTATATACCCTTAATAAAAAATTAGCTAACAAGCATTGCAGGGAGCTGGACTTTGAGGTGGGTAATTGGGTTTACTTGAAGCTGCGTCAATATCCCCAGGTCACAGTTTCTAGAAGGAGAAATGAGATGTTGGGACATCTGCATTTTTGGACCATATGAGGTGATATAGCGTGTGGTCAATGTAGCATACAAGGTGAAGCTCCCTGTTCACAGTCAAGTTCACCTTGTAATTCACGTGTTTCAACTGAAGAAGGTTATTCCAGCAGCAACTCCATCCTAAGAGCTTCCGTCAATTCTCACTCCATAACTAAAATGGGCCACGTCACATGAGGACATCCCTGACATATACATGTCTGCAACTGACAATGAACAAGAAGCTTTGGTACGTTGGAAAGGACTCCCTTCTTTAAAGATATCAGATGAGCCACTCACTCGCCTCACATCTCAGTGTCCTTCCAATGATGTGCACTTTTCGCACTTTAAACACATCAGACGACGACTTTGTCAAGGCAATTGATATAAGTANTTTTCCATCTATTAAAAATAAAATTTCAAAAAAATGTATCAATTTAAATGAACATAGCCAAATTAGGTTAGAAACCAATACATCTAGAGAAGTCTACTAGAGAAGTCTACTAAATCGCTAAATCTCAAATTTTAATAATAAAAATTATTAAAAAAATAATTTGGTAAAAAAATTATAAACACAATTAAAACATAGACAATTGGCATCTATATAAAATAAAATTTCATAAATATGAATCAATTTATAAGTTTCATGAGTATTCAGTTTAAAAGGGTTAGGGTTAAGGTTTAAAGTATAGGGTATAAGGGTGTAATTGTTAGGGTAAGAAAAATATTTATATGAATTCATAATTTATGGTTTGATTAATGATTTAACGTTGATATCTTTATTATTTTAACTGTAATTAGTGAATATGTTAAGTAAACTAATGTTTTGATATAAGTTTTAATCGAAAATATTTTATTTAGGGTTTAGGGTAAGTAGACTTCTCGAGTAGACTTCTCGAGTAGACTTCTCTCGAATAAAATTATACTATACAGTAGACTTCTCTAGTAGACTTCGCGAGACGACTTCCAAAGTAGACTTCACTCGTGTGACTTATACTGCAGAGTAGACTTTGCGAGTAGACTTCTCGAGTAGACTTCTCTCAAATAATTTCCTGAGAATTAATTAAAAAAACATTATAAAAAATTAATTTTATAAAAAAACTTAGATAAATAACCAAAACATATAAATTTCCATCTATTAAAATAAAATTTCAAAAAAATGGATCAATTTAAATCAACATAACCAAATTAGGTTAGAAACCAATACATCAAGAGAAGTTTAATAGAGATGTCTACTAAATAAATAAATCTTAAATTTTATTAATAAAAATTATAAAAAATAATTTGATAAAAATTATTATGAACAAAATTAGACATAGACAATTGGCATCTATATAAAATAAAATTTCATGAATTAAATTAATTTATAAATTTCATGAGTATATAGTTTAAAAGGGTTAGGGTTGAGTTTTAAAGTATAGGGTATAAGGGAGTAATTGTTAGGGTAAGAAAAAATTATATATGAATTCATAGTTTATGGTTTGGTTGATGATTTAGCGTTGATATCTTTGTTATTATAACTGTAATTTGTGAATATGTTAAGTAAATTAATGTTTTGATATAAGTTTTAATCAAAAATATTTTATTTAGGGTTTAGGGTAAGTAGACTTTTCGAGTAGACTTCTCTCGAATATAATTATAATACACAGTAGACTTCCCTAGTAGACTTCTCGAGTAGACTTCATAAAATACAGCGGGAAATCGAAATTATTTAATAAATTGGGCGGGAACTTTAATAAATTGGGCGGGAACTTTAACAAATTGGGCGGGAACTCAAATTTACCGGTCAAGTAGACTTCTCTCGAATACATTTATATTACACAGTAGACTTCTCGAGTAGACTTCTCGAGTAGACTTCTCGAGTAGACTTCCAAAGTAGACTTCTCTCAAGTAGACTTATTAGTCATAGTAGACTTCTCTAGCAGACTTCTCGAGTATACTTGCAAAGTAGACTTCTCTCGAATAGACTTATACCACACATCAGACTTCTTGAGTAGACTTCTCGAGTAGACTTCTCTCGAAAATTTTCCTAAATATATATATAGAGTTTAACCTAATTGTGTTAAAAATAAAGTGCCTCTCTCTCTGTCTAAAATAACGCATCTCTCTCCTCTCCCTCCTCTCTGGCCATGAATCTCTTCTCCTTCATTTCTTGTTGTCATTCTCATCTCTATCATCTCTATCTCACCTTCAATCTCCTCTCACTTGCTAGTTATGGTAGTGGTAAGCAAATATGTGCTTTTGTGTTCCTCTTTTTCTTTACTTTGTATTCATATTACAAATTTGAGCTTATTATTACAAATTTTAAATTATTATTGTAGATTTGGGTTTATTGTTGCATATCTAAACTTATTATTGTATAAATTTGGTATATTTTGTTGCAGATCAGAAATTGCAGATATTATTTTTTTCTTACAATCAACGATTCAAAGGTACTACTATCTTATCTTCAGTTTTGATTATTTCTCAGTTTTCAGTAATTAAAATTTAAATGTTCATTAGTTATGCTAACTGTATTTTAATTATAATTTGGGTTTGATTATTTTTTTAATGTTGGATTAGGTTCAGGCTGAGAAAATGGGAGAAAGAATGAAGCTGTTTCAAGATTTTGTGCCTAAAATAAGGTAGAAATTTATGTTTAATTTATGTTTTGAACTCACTGCTCTTAATTAAATTATTTGCAATTGATTTTCTAATATTTTTTTCAGATGATTTCATCAAGAAGCAATCGGTTACATGAGTAGGAATCCAATCAGAAGAGTCTTTTACAGTATTTTTTTTGGGTTTAATTGATAATGTTAAACATTTTGAATGTAATTTTTTATATCTCATTGTTGTTGGATCTAAGTTCATCTTTGATTATAAGATAAAGCTAATAAATGATTTTGTTTTAATATGAGCTACATTTTTGTAAACATATTAACTCTTTAGATTGTACAAATCTCCAAGAAAGACTTAAGTTTTGATTTCAGAGTAGATTTTTCGAGTAAACTTCTCCCATAAACTTCTAAAGTAGACTTCTCTCGAATAGAGTTATATTACATAGTAGACTTCTCTAGTAGACTTCTCGAGTAGACTTCTAAAGTAGACTTCTCTATAATAGACTTATACTATATAGTAGACTTCTTGAATAGACTTCTCGAGTAGACTTCTCTCGATAATTTAACTTATTTACATATTTTTAATAAAAAAGTGTGAACTTTCGATAAACTAAACTTCAGAGATAAGATAACAAAAGAAAATATCTAAGATCACAAAAGAGTAAAGAAAACCATCAGAAACCCCAATTTTGAAAACACAAATAGAGAGAAATGAGTACTTAATGTCTTAAAAGAGGTTCTTACAATCAAACTGAAACAAGTGGAGTCGCATAAACAGCACAAGAAGCTACCGAGGAAAAATTGATCGGTTTTGATGTATCAATTGATCAACAAATGCTAGAAAAATATGAAACAATTTTGTGTGTTTTTGCATGAAGTGTCTTTTACCAGATTATCACGAGACTTTTTTCTTATGTAAAATTGTTTGTTAAATGTTGTGTGTTTTTGCAAATATGAAATATATCGAGAATTTTTCAGCTCGATGCTGGTCATGAAAAGTCCTTGTGCCATTAGACTTATCTAGTAGACTTTTAAAGTAAACTTTTCTCGAATAGGCTTATACTACATAGCAGACTTCTTGAGTAGACTTCTCGAGTAGACTTCTCTCGATAATTTAACTCATTTACATATTAAAAGAGGTTCATACAATCAAAATGAAACAAAAGTACTTAAACTGAAACAAAAGTATTTCAACTTCTTACTCATGCTTTTCCAGTACACTTCTCCAATATACTTCATTAGTAGACTTCTTACTCAGACTTTTTTCTTAACACCTTATTCACTACTAATATGCTAAATACCTAATAATAGAAGAAAATTAATTATAGCTCAACTATAAGAAACAAACATGTAAAACTCATACATAAGCAATAGCAATAAATAACACAAACTCAAGAGTTAAAAA
>JAHZTW010000001.1:471018704-471037167 GCA_020283515.1 Alliaria petiolata | reverse complement strand
GTCGTAGAAAACAATCATTTCAGACAACTCTAACAGATACCATGGATGGTTTTAGAGAGTTTCAACGCCAAAGTTTACAACAACTGCGCCCAAATTTTTTTGATCAAGAGGATTACGATGAATGCTACATTGCTCTCAAGATATTTGAATCGATGGAGGTTCCGAAGAACACTGACTTTTATTGGGCATGCATTCAAGAATTAAAAGCTGACAGATTTTGGCGTAAGTACTTCATTGATAGAGCTGAAAACACTATCGAAGATAAGTTACAATTTTTACAAGCTCTCACTGGATATACACGAGACAGCGAGTTTGTTGGAAAGCGGTTAGCCTCGGGTCAAAATTCTGGGAGTCCAAATGTAGGTGGTTTTTTTCTTCTGGTAATCCATCTTCTAGAGGCAATAATTCATGTGTCAAACTTCAGGTGGACAATGGGGTACACCTCCAACTGCTCAACAATGGGGTACACCTCCAAGTGCTCAGCAATGGGTTACACCTCTAAGTGCTCAGCAATGGGGTACACCTTCAAATGCTCAGCAATGGGGTTCATCATCAAATGTTCCACAATGGAATACACCTCCAAATACTCAACAATGGGGTTCATCTTCTAATATTCTACAGTGGGGTGCACCTCCAAATGCTCAACAATGGGGTTCATCATCAAATGTTCAACATTGGGGTTCATCATCAAATGTCCAACAATGAGGTTCATCACCACATAACCAACAATGGGGTTCATCACCAAATAACCAACAATGGGACTCATCACCAAATGCTGCACGATGGATTCCTCCGACAAATGTTCAACACGGATTTTCATTGGGAACTGAAGTACAAACTACAACGAATGGTCAACAAGGAGTTTCACTAGAAGAAGAAGGTCGTACTTCGGCAAACGTTCACAGGGGAGTATCTCCAGAATTTTGTTTCACGAATTATTCTTCAGATGCACGAATACCAAGAACGCGCAGAGTTGGAGGATTATTCAACATTTGTGGAAATAAAAAAGGATCAATTTTAAATGAAAGTTATCAAAGTGATTCATGAGGCGAAGATTAGTTTAGTAGTGCTTGTATTTTTTTATTAACAATTATGTTATGTTTCACTTTATGCTTTTATAATATCCATTATGTATTATGCATTATTGAACATTGTATTTTCATATCAATTTGGCTTAAGTTTTATCTCATGGTTACAAATTTGATTAAATTTTTACCTCATGTTTACAAATTTTCAGGCTTTTCGTATATGTCAGTTGCGATCACATGGTGTCCACAATCTAAGTTACGAGGAGAGAATTGAGTTGTGGAATTTGGAAAACGAGCAGTTTGAAGAGTTAATAATTCAACCATCATTAAGTTACTACAATCGATATTTTGAAAGAGGACCAGCCCAAACTGATGGCGGTTTGGGATGGAGAAATATTTGGTGTCGATTACAAGAAGATAATGCTGCTTTTCTTCAACTATTACGAATGTCACTTGATGTTTTTCAAACATTGTGTGATAAATTGCAAACGAGTTACGGTTTACAACCAACATTAAATGTAAGCGTTGAAGAGAGTGGTCATGTTTCTACGGATATGTGGACATAACGAAGTACAGAGAGATGTTGGATTACGATTTGGACGAATGCAAAAGACAGTGAATCAGAAATTTTTTGAAGTGCTTAGGGCAACTGAGTTACTTGCTTGTGATTATATCAAGACACCGACGACACAAGAGCTAAGACGGATTCCCGAACGACTAGTAATAGATGGAACATATTGGCCATATTTTGGTGGTTTTGTTGGAGCCATGGATGGAGTTCATGTTTGTGTTAAAGTGAAGCCTGAAATACAAGGAATGTATTGGAACCGGCACAGTATAACATAACATCGTTTAATATAATGGCGATATGTGATTTGAATATGTTATTCACATATGTTTGGAATGGAGAACCAGGTTCATGTCATGATACAGCTGTCCTCACAATGTCGCAAAATAGTGATTCCGACTTTCTTTTACCTCTAGCTGATAAGTATTATCTAGTCGATTCTGGATATCCAAATAAACAAGGTTTTTTTTGGCTCCCTATAGATCTTCACGAAACGTGGTTGTTAGGTATCATATGTCACAGTTCGAGAGTGGTCCTCCTCCCAGGAACAAACAAGAGTTGTTTAATCGATATCATGTATTTTTACGTTCTGTGATTGAGAGGACATTTGGAGTTTGGAAGAAAAAATGGAGGATTCTTTGTGAGTTTCCTAGATATGATATGCATGTTCAAAAAAGAGTGATAATGGCGACAATGGGATTACAAAATTTTATTAGAATTTCAAAATTTCCAGATGAGGATTTTACTGATACAATGAGACATACAGAGATTGACAACACTAGTTATGTGGTTGAACCAAGTGATATGGAAGAAGCAGAAATAGGACAAGGAGATCTTATGGCAAACATCAGAGAAATGATTGCAAATACATTATGGGCAGATAAAAATACTCTATAATTTTTGTTTTTAAATTTTCACCGTATGTTGTAATCGTATTTAATTTTCATATAATGTGTAAATTATCAATCGTATTTACTAAAATAATTATATTTATTGTTTATATAAAAATTGTATTTTTTTGTTTTAGATATTTAATTTGCATTTTTTTTACATTTTTCACGGTTTAATCAATTATGATGATTCGGTAAATTTGTTTAATTTGCTAGATTTGCATTTGTTCTCATAATTATATTTATTTCATTTATATTGCAAATACTTACAGACAAATAAAATTATTTTATATTAACTTTTATTTCTAAATTTTCTTTTTTATTTTGTAATCGGATATAACTTTTTAATAATATTTTAAATATAAATATATTATTTATTGCATTTATATGTATTTTTTGCATTTAAAATATTTGATTTGCATCATTTTATATTGTTACACAGGTATATGGTAACAAATTATTTTTAAACTTCTAGATTAGTTACATGTTTAGTGAATAATACATTTACAATTTTTGAAATTTATAGAGCGAAGACCATTTCAAATGGGATCTTAGACGAGAAAGAATATTTCTTGAGTTGTACGACCGAGCACTTGCCATGAATGATTACCGGTTAAAAGACCCTTCACCACTTGCTAAAGAGTTTATAGTTGAAAAGTTCAACCAAGAGTTCAATCTTTGAAAAACTTGATTATATGAAAAGAAAGTACAAGAAGTATATGAGTCTTATGCAAAGGTCTACGAGCATCTCGGTTGATCCCGTTACATCCGTGATATCTGCATCTGATTCATTGTGGAGAGATCGTGAAGTAAGTAATTTTAAACTTTACCATACTCAAAATATGTTACGTAACTTCATGAATATGAAAACTTTGTTAACTCAATTTTTAATAATTTTGTTGATAGGTTTGTAAAATTATAAAATCATTTAAACGAAAACCACCAGAATTTTGGGATATTATGCAGCGTTGTTTCAAACTATATGACGTGCACTCGCAATCTCAATACTCTATGAACCAAAGAAGAGAAGAGATGATGAACGAGAGCTTAGCTAATGATTAAGGTTATCTGAATTCAGAAAAATATGGTGATGATATTGCACAAACTCAAGTTCTAGAGACACAAGAAAATGAAGAGGTGTATCGCGTTAACATTGACGATCAAACACGTCCTTTAAATGAGTTTACCCATGAATTCATGCGTCAAAGTTCTCCACAGGTTGATCCGTTTCAGAATCCTGCTTCTAGAGCTACACAACAAGGAAGAGTAAGACGTGAAAATGCTACCAACAGAGTTGCGGGAAGCTCACGAGCCTCTCCCAGGAATAGTTTACGAGGAAATCGTAGAAAACAATCATTTCAGTCAACTCTAACAGATACAATGGCTGGGTTTAGAGAGTTTCAACGCCAAATTTTACAACAACTGCGCCCGAATTTTTTTGATCAAGAAGATTACGATGAGTGCGACGTGGCTGTCAAAATATTTGAATCGATGGACGTTCCAAAGAACACTGACTTTTTTTGGGAATGCATTCAATCATTCAAAGATGATAGATTTTGGCGTAAGTATTTCATTGACAGAGCTGAAAGCACTCTCGAAGATAAGCTACAATTTTTACAAGCTCTAACTGGGTATACACAAGACAATGAGTATGTTGGAAAGCGGTTAGCCTCGGGTCAAAATTTTGGGAGACAAATGTAGGTGGTATTCTTTCTAGTAGTCCATCTTCTGGTGGCAATAAATCATGGGGTCAAACTTCAGGTGGGCAGTGGGGTCATGGTTCTCAGCAATGGGGTACACCTCCAAATGCTCAGTGATAGGGTACACCCCCAAGTTTTCAGCAATGGGGTACACCTCCAAATGTTCAGCAATGGAGTACACCTCCAAATGTTCAACAATGGGGTTCATCATCAAGTGTTCCACAATGGGGTACACCTCCAAATGTTCAACAATGAGGTTCATCATCAAATATAGCACAATGGGGTTCATGATCAAATGTTCAGCAATGGGGTTCATCACCACATAACCAACAATGGGGCTCATCACCAAATGCTGCACGATTGATTCCTCCGACAAATGTTCAACATGAATTTTCATTGGGAACTGAAGTAGAAACTACAACAAATACTCAACAAGGAGTTTCACTAGGAGCAGAAGGTCGTACTTCACCAAACCTTCACAGAGGAGTATCACCAGAATTTGGTTTCAGAAATTATTCTTCAGTTGCACGAATTCTAAGAACGCGCAGAGTAGGAGGATTATTTAACATTTGGGGAAATAAAGAAGAGCCAAATTTAAATGGGAGAAGATTAGTTTAGTAGTGCTTGTATTTTGTTATTAACAATTATGTTATGTTTTAATGTTTTTATATTATCCATTACGTATTATGCATTATTGAACATTGTATTTTCATATCAATTTGATTTTATTTTTACTTCGTATTTATCAATTTTCAGGCTTTTCATATATGTCAATTGCGATCACATGGTGTCCATAATCTAAGTTACGAGGAGAGAATTGAGTTGTGGAATTTGGAAAAAGAGCATTTTGAAGAGTTAATAATTCAACCATCATTAAGTTACCACAATCGATATTTTCAAAGAGGACCAGCCCAAACTGATGGCGGTTTGGGATGGAGAAATATTTGGCGTCGATTACAAGAAGATAATGCTGCTTGTCTTCAGCTATTAAGAATGTCACTTGGTGTTTTTCGAACATTGTGTGATGAACTGCAAACAAGTTACGGTTTACAACCAACATTAAATGTAAGCATTGAAGAGAGTGTGGCCATGTTTGTATGGATATGTGGGCATAACGAAGTTCAGAGAGATGTTGGATTACGATTTGGACGAACACAAGAGACAGTGAATCGAAATTTTTTTGAAGTGCTGAGAGCAACCGAGTTACTTGCTAGTGATTATATAAGGACTCCAACGGCACAAGAGCTAAGACGGATTCCAGAACGACTAGTAATGGATGTAACATATTGGCCATATTTTAGTGGCTTTGTTGGAGACGTGGATGGAGTTCATGTTTGCGTGAAAGTGAAGCCTGAAATACAAGGAATGTATTGGAACCGACACAGTATAACATCTTTTAATATAATGGTGATATGTAATTTGAATATGTTATTCACATATGTTTGGAATGGAGCACCAGGTTCATGTCACGATACAGCACTTCTCACAATGGCGCAAGATAGTGATTCCAGGTTTCCATTACCTCCAGCCGATAAGTATTATCTCGTCGATTATGGCTATCCAAATAAAAAAAGCTTTTTTGGCTCCCTATAGATCTTCACGAAATGTGGTTGTTAGGCATCATATGTCACAGTGCGACAATGGTCCTCCTCCCAGAAACAAACAAGAGTTGTTTAATCGATACCATGCATCTTTACGTTCTGTTATTGAGAGGACATTTGGAGTTTGGCAGAAGAAATGGAGGATTCTTTGTGAGTTTCCTAGATATAATATGCAAGTTCAGAAAAGAGTGGTAATGGCGACAATGAGATTACATAATTTTATTAGAATTTCAAATTTTTCAGATGAGGATTTTGCTGATACAATGAGACATACAGAGATTGACAACACTAGTAATGTGGTTGAAGCAAGTGATATGGAAGAAGCAGAAATAGGACAAGAAGATCTTATGACAAACATCAGGGAATCTATTGCAAATACATTATGGGCAGATAAAAATACTCTATAATTTTGTTTTTTTACATTTTCACCGTATGTTGTAATCGTATTTAATTTTTATATAATGTAAATTTTCAATCGTATTTATTAAAATAACTATTTTTAATGCTATTATAAAAATTTGATTTTTTTGCTTTAGATATTTAATTTGTATTTGTTTTATCTTTTTCACTGTTTAATCAAATATGATGATTCGGTAAATTTTATATTGTTATATTATTTAATATAATATGATTATTTGCAGATCTACATTAGTTCTGCATAATCTGCTTGATTTGTACTTGTTCTACTTGATCTGCATTTTTTTGATCTGCGTCACCATTCGAAGCCAAGGATTTTAGTTTGATTTTAATAATATGTAGCTTAAATGTTCGTGTTATTCCCTTACAAAAAGTACGGAGGCAGAAAACTACCCATTTTCCATATAAGTCACACTAAGGCTTTGAATGCAAGTGCATATTAAATGAGAAACTAAAACAGATTATTAAAAAGCAGATCCCACTGCATTTTAATTGCCATTAATCAGTTTTAATGCACAACTTAAAAAATAAAAATAATTAATAATCTTCATGAAGATTAAAATCTTTGTTAAATTGTTGATCCACACAAAAAGGAATAAAAATGATTGGACACATACACATGGCCAATCAGTGTTATTTGCACTAGAAGTCATTTTTACCACTTTCACTTTCAAAAGAGGCACTTTCAGCTACTAGGGCACTTTAGTTGTGTTTTGTGGTCTTGAAATGTCTTATATTCCATTAATGAATTAAGATAATTAAGTTTACTGTGGCGTCTGCTTTGCAATAGAGCTGTTGTGGTGACGTTGGCATGGGTTTCGAAGGAAGTGTGACAACAAGGAATAAATGTTGTTTGGTGAGATATTGATGGACGAGATCATTAGGTGTGGACGAATAATATAGTGAATGAAAGCAAATGCGAGAAGTGCACGGGAGTTGTGGTCTTCATCCACATGCTCACATTATGATAGATGACTTAAAATGGTATATTGAAAAAATCTGTGAGTATGAGATTAGCCAACTAGACGAAATTATGTGGATACTATTATGGGGATGGTTGTAACATCTTGCATTTTGCCTCTGTCTGCGGCGTGTAAGAGCAATAGCGAAATGTTAATAAAAAATTATACATTTTGTGGATATATGGACATGTTTATGTGTAGGCAGATGAAACTGTGGCAAACATAAGTTTCAATGCTTTTAGTGGGATGCTACTGATGAGGACATCGACTCAGATAAAGACCTTGAAGATAAACTTCCCACCATGAGAGTACCACCAAGGACAAGGTCTGGAACCAGAAAGCTACAAGAAGAGTTTAACAAAGCTGTAAGCACTTTAATGAACCAGCAAGAGCTTGAAGATAACACGGATCAGCTAAACAAGCTCGCCATCACTCCTACTCAAGATGTGTATGAAGATCAGGACAAGCAGATCATGATCACACGTCCAAAAGAGATTGCATATGACGGTCCAAGCCTAAACATTGATCCATATTCACATGAATGGCCGGTTATACCAAAGACTCAAGGAGCTTCCTTATTTAGCATTGAGCTACTTAAGTGATCATCCAAAACGCAGCATCTTAAGAGTATAAGGTATGTGCTTTCATTTCATTCCATATGATTATTTACTAATGAAAACTTTGGTTTATTTCTTTTTAAGCTTAGTCTCTTGTTTTTCATTTCATTAGTAGTTAAGGCATATGTTGGCCGATTTTATTCACATTAGAAGTAAGGCATTTGTTAGCCATTTATGCACTTAGTATAGTTTTTATTTCATATGTAATCTGCTTCAAAGACCCCTAGAAGGGCACAGCTGTTTGGACCAGTATATAAGGTCCCCTCTCACAGCCTTGTATTTTGACCGCTAGAATCAATAAAGCAGCAGTTTTTGTCTAAAACACAAAACCCTTTGTTCATAGAGCTTGTGTGCGATTCACTTGTTCTTGAATCAGACTTATCATTGCCTAGATCATAAGGCTTTGTGGCTTCATTCACTTCCCCCATCGATCCATCCCATTAACTAGATCCATCTGAAAGAGTCCTACAACCAGCAGATAGATCTCCATACTCATTCCACCACAATCATCTTCTGGTCTAATAGAAAGAGTTCTACAACCAGCTATTAGATCTCATCGATTCACCATCATTGTAAGACATACCCCCTTGTTCTTACATCATCTGGTATCAGAGCTTAGGCTCCAAGTCAGGTGAATCTATCCCTTTTACATCTGTTTTTGTTTATGCATTTTTTTTATTTTGTGTTCTTCATTTCCAGAAAATCAAAAAAATATATCTAGTTGTTTCTGTTTTGCTTGATTTGCTTCTGTATCATTCTGATTTCATAAAAACTCAAAAAAGGTAGATCTAGTCCCTGTTGCATTTTGCGTGCTATCATTCATCATATCATTAGATCCATTAAGTTTTCCTTGCATCCAAATAAAAAAAAAGTTTTCATACTTTGTTCATTGTTCTTATTCTGCCATTGTTGTTCTTGGTGTTTTCATCATCAGAAACGCAGAGGAAGAAGAAAGAATTTGTTGTTTTAGATCCCCTAGTCACCCCTTTGCTGGCCTAAAACGTGTTTTTGTTTTATAAAAGGCAGATCCATTTTCGGAAATACCATATTTGGCTATCCTGGCCTTTACTCTCTTTGACCTTCCCCATTTGCTTATTCCATACTTGTTTGCATCCATTTTGGCGTCCATATTCACTGAATCTTGCATTTGAATTCCTTGTTTCTGTTTTGATCATTTGCATTCTATAAAAACCAGAAAAAGTTTAAAAAAAAGAAGAAAGCATCATTCATATCATATCTCATCTATTTGTTGCTGTTGCATTTTTTTAAGTCATACTGTATAATTGCCTGGTATTTGATTTGTTTTAAATCTCTATACCACACTTCTGCACTTGATCTTTGTTTGTTGTTTCTGTTCTTACAGGAAAGACACCATGGGAGATGCTACTGAGCATGCTGATTTCATTCAGATTTTGGCTGGTATTCAAGCTAGCCTCACTCAGCTGACCAACTCTCAAGCTGCACTAGGAGAGCGTTTGACTCGAGTTGAGCAGCCACCACCACCACCAGCTCCTGCCGCTGTACCACACAGAGGCCCTATGCGAAACATTCAAGGACAAAGAAACAACCGGGAAGAAGAAGATGATGATATGCCTGATTTAGAGGATGATCCCCATCTACCTAATGGAAACTACAACAACCAGAGAGGCCAGTACCAGAGAGACCGGGACAGAGGATATGATTATGTTAGAGAAGGAGGCAAAGATCTCAAACTCACTGCCCCTACATTTGCTGGAAAGATCAATCCATATGCTTATTTGGATTGGGAGAGTAGAATGGAGTATATCTTTGAATACTACAAGTATTCTGATGCAAGAAAGGTGTCCCTTGCTGCTGCACATCTCACTGAGAATGCATTAGCTTGGTGGGACAGAGATGTTTCAGATAGTAGAAGTCATAGATATGATCAAGTTTGCACTTGGAGAGATATGAGATACAATCTAAGGAAGAGATATGTACCTGCGCATTACCACATAGACTTGCAGAGGAGATTTCGAAAGCTTTCTCAAGGAAACAAGTCTGTTGAGGAGTACTTTGAAGAATTTGAGACCCTCAAGAACATATTTGAAGTAGAAGATACTCCAGAAACATTGATGGCTCAGTTTCTGGATGGACTTCAAGACAGAATTGCTAGAAAGGTGGAGAGACAGAGCTACCACGATTTGGAGGAGCTACTGCATCTAGCAATCCAAGCTGAACATCATATCAAGAGGAAAACAGCCTCTACAAACAGAAGTAAGAGTACATGGATTCCACAAGCTCAGCGAAATCTAGACAAAGGAAAGTCTATTGAGATGGATTCAAGGTTCAAGAAGCCAGTACCAGAAACTTTTGAGGGATTCAAACCAGAACAAGGTAAACCTCAAACTCAACAAAATACTAGAGCTCGTGACATTACCTGTTTTAAGTGTCAGGGAAAAGGGCATTATGCAAGAGATTGTCCAAACCAGAGAATCATGTTTCTCAAGGACAATGGAGAATATGAATCTCAAGATGAAATGGAGGAGGGACAAGAAGGTTCAGAGGACGACATAATCAACTATCCTGAAGTAGGGGAGATTCTCGTTGTAAGGAGAGCTCTCAGTACACTTTTTGAGCCTGAAACTGTTCAAAGAGAGAACATCTTTCACTCCAGATGCACCATAAACTCCAAGGTATGTAGTTTAATCATTGATGGAGGTTCCTGTACTAACGTGGCAAGCAAGTATTTGGTTGAGAAACTAGGATTACAGAGAACTAAGCATCCCCATCCCTACAAGCTGAGATGGCTCAATGTTGAAACCGAGCTCAAGATAGCTGAACAAGTCACTGTACCATTCAGCATAGGCAAGTATACAGACCGAGTGGTGTGTGATGTAGTCCCTATGCAAGCTGGCCATCTATTACTAGGAAGGCTGTGGCAGTTTGACAAGGAGGCAATGCACAATGGGAGGACCAACTACTACAGTTTTACTCATAACAGCCGCAAGCATAACTTGGCGCCTCTTACTCCACAAGAAGTGCATGAAATGCAAAGAGCAATGGCCAAAGGATCAGAGGTAAGTAAGACTAACCTCTATGTTACTCCTACTACTGTTCTTAAATCCCTTAATTTAAAAGAAAAGGTGCTACTAATGGTCTTTAAAGATGTATTGTTCTCAGGACAGGATGAGAAAGAGCTTCCACCAGAACTACTTAAGTTATTAGATAGCTTTGTAGATGTCTTTCCAGAGGAGATTCCCTTAGAAGCAGATTACATAAAAACTATACTAATGAAATAGTTTGGCCAACAAATGCCTTACTCTAAGAATAAAATGTAAATAACTTGGCTAACATATGCCTTAACTACTAAATGAAATAAACAGCTAAGTGATAGGGCTCAGGTTTTACCTAAATAATCAACTACTGCAAGTGCACAGCTATGCAGTTGAAGTATAAGGGGTATCGAATCCTCAGGGAAGTTAAAGCTACACTTATGGTTTCTAGGTTTAGATTATGCTAGGCGATTTATGTTAAGTAGTCTAAGGCAATGCAGAAATAAGTAAACGAGTTTATAAAGCGATGTAAGTTCAGAGACAAAGGCGCTAGGCAAGGATAATTATCAGGTTTGAATCCAAGAATGCAGAATCTAAGTTTATCAGGGATTATTAAGAACCGTCTAGAACTCGAAACTCTAAGTTAAAACCAATCAACTCTCGTTGCAGAAGTTATCTATGCCTAAATCCCTAAATTCCAAATCTCTTTGCGAATTTAAACAATTAAGGCAAGCAATAAGAACAGGTTCGATTTGTTCACAAAATACCTAAACCAAATCTCTTTGCGAATAGATAATTTGCCCACCTATGATTAGTTCAAGTTATTAATAATGCTCTCGCATCTATTAAACAACCTAAGGTTTGATTTCTAAGTGATCAATTCAGAGAATCAAGTTAAGCACAAATCAAGGTGAAGATCCAATTGATTTCCCTAATAATTCTAGTGATTCTACAAACTCTTCATCAAACCCTAAATCACCCTAACCTAACTAGCAAACTACTCAGACATAATAATGCAAACACAAAACATGGCTGAATAATATTGCATAAAAGAATAGAGAATGATACAGGGGTTCGAAATCTGGCTCAGATGAGTTAGAATTGTCTCCCCAAAAGCTCAGGATCAATCTCTCTCTAAGTCTCAAAAACAGAAAATAATGATAAGGTATATGGCTAAACAATGCCTGAAAACTATTTATAGAAGGGGATTTTTCGTCCAGGGGTAAACTTGTAATTCTTCAAACTTGCTCTTCTTTCCTTTTCCTGATTGGAAACCGTCAAGCTTCGCCGTCCATCCTTGGTGTCGATCGACACTGATGGTGTCGATCGACACTCAGCTCGTAAATCCAGCCTCTTGACTTCATCACTTCGGCTGCTTCTCCAAAATGCTCCAAAACGTTCCAGTTTCTTTCATTTAGCTCCAAATGCTCTCCATCCTGTAAAGACTCTAAAAAGACTCCAAAACTAGCAAAAGACTCTATAAAAACACTTATATCATGGCTTAAAAACGGGTAAAAACCATGATATATCAACTCCCCCAGACTTAGCCTTTGCTTGCCCTCAAGCAAAACAGAAACTTAGACTGAAGTAGAAGTTTGAAAACAGGAACTTCCAATCACTTTTTCAAAACGCCACATTGATTAACACCTCTTGAATCCACATGATATTAGAGCCAACCTTAGGAAATGTTCAATGTACTTACCACAAGCTTAGCAATCTCCCAGTTCAAATCCAGATCCTTTCCTTGGTAACATATTCGAACTCTAACATTGGTAATGCCATAGAACTTTTCTGATTCTTTTCCCTTCCTTAGTACCAAAACAAGATATTCTCATGCAGCTCCCCTATTTTCTCTTCCCTTAGTCAACTTCTGCCCATTTTCAGGGTGTTCTAAGATCTTTTCATTGACTCTTATTATTCTCTTTGGGATCTCTGGAATAGTGCTACTCTCTACTTGTGTTCCTTGTGAGGAGACGTGTTCAAGAGCATCACTAATATTGTTCCTTGTGAGGAGACAGGCTCATGACAAGGCATTATTCCAGATTTAGACTATTTTTCTTTCTTTTCTTTTTTCTTAAGGGAAGATCAAAGAGAGACTGCAATTGCCTATCTGTTCGGACTGAAAGAGGAATCAAGTTCTGCGCATACCTAGTTCTTTGTAAGGGGACCTGAACTCGCCCTGTTAGACTGATTCTACTTGTAGCTTTCTACTTAGTAAGTCCTGCAATCAACTCTTATAGCAATGGTTCTTCAAGTGTTAACTTTTTGTGGTTAGTTCCTAGAAAAACTGAAAGTTCCAACTAATTTTGACTCAATAAAACAGATTTTGAAAACTTTTGACTGAAGACTCAACTGACTCTCAAAACAAAACACAAAATTAGCAACCACCTCCCCCAGACTTGAATAACACTGTCCCCAGTGTTACTAAGAATGAGTTTGGATAGAAAAAAAAAATTTCTTACCAAATTGTTGCAATAAAGAGAAAAATCGGATTCTTACCTGACTTCTGCGTGTAGCGTCGATCGATACAGATAGTATCGATCGATGTTGTGTCTGAAGGTGGTGTCGATCGACACAGATGGTGTCGATCGACACTCTGTCCGTAGACAGAGTTCTGCCACTCGAACATTGAAGTTGTTAAGTCAGATTGTTGTTAGAAGTCTTCCAAACTGTTAGAAAACTCAACAAAAGGTTAAAAGCACAAGATAATCCAATAAGCTCAATAACTGCAACAAGTTTGAAACAAGGTACTGAATCAAATGAAATAAAATGCAGACTCAAGTGAAAAGAAAAACTGACTCAAAATACTAAAAAGAAAAAGGATGAGAAAGTCACTCGTCGTCATCAGCATGTGGCGTAGAGGAACGTGGTGGAGTGGGTGGTCGAACGAAGCTGCAGGTAGACATGGTAGCAATGGCGCTCCAAATCGCCTGGAAACTCTGCACCACATATCTCTGGAAAGCGTCTGGCTCCATAGGAATCGCAGGAGCCTCTGGAAGCTGATGAGTACCAATGGCTCGTGGTGCGCTGCTGCGCCTGGAACATGAAGGGCGAGAGGTGTCCGCAGCTGGCCGAGATGATGTACCTCTGCGTCTGGCAACGGGAGCATCCCTGAGCTTGGTCGGACTAGGCTGAAATGCGAGGCGCCCTGGATCGCTGGTAATGTGAGTGAGGTCTCTGTCAGGTAGCTGAATCAGACGTTGCACCCTCTGCTCGTCGCTAAATGCCCACAATCTCTCTCCGGTCACCCAGTGAGTCCTCTTCAGGTACTCCATATCCACCAAGGCACGCGATGTAATAATGGAACATGTAGAAGTGTCAATCCCGCAGTGCTGGAAGATGGGTGTAAGAAGACTCCCTATGGTCTCTGGCTTCAGCTTCGTCCCACTGAAAGGCTTCGTCTTCAAGGAAGCCAAATGATGAGCAAATACCGCGCCAAGGTTCACGCTAACTGGCGCGTCATCATCCTCATAGATCTCAGACCAGAGAACTCGATAGAGCAGCACCAACTCAGACACTCGCATCTTCCCTGGCTCGTGCTTACACAGAAGTGTAGTGGAGAACAATCGAACCAAAAAGCGCAGAGTAGGATGACGAATGTCGGTGTGAGTGGAGGTCTTAGAATCATACCTCCCATTCCCGAAGTGCGACCAGAAGTCCTGGTTATCTGGAAGCTGAGTCTGAAGAGAGACTCCAGTGGCATGCTCGTCGTCGAATCCAGAGATAACACAGAGGTCTGGAAGGGAAATGCGGTATCTGATTCCGCGGATAAGGAAGGTCAAAGTGCCTTCCAGAGCATTCCTGTTGATCTCTTTCCAATAGTAGACCCTGGCTGTGGCAATGAACTGGCGGACTAGGTCTGGATAGAGATCGAATTGCTTTGTCGCGATGGTGCCCATCCCAATTCTGCTCATCAAGGAAAGGATGTCATCCTTGATTCCTAGCGCGCTCATCGTCTTCTCACAAGCGAAGCGAGTTGGAGCTATCTCTACTCGCTGCCACGCATTGTAGAACAGCGTGTCGTAATCATCCCATGACTCGCTGATGTCTCTATAAGTGCATGCGTCCTTTGCCACCTCTGCAGCTGGTGACTCGTCCCAATTTCGTGTAATCCGGATCTTTGCGTTTTCACGCTTTAGCCATGGAGGAAGAGAGGGAATCGCCTCATCATTAGCCGTTCCTGAGGCTTCGGCGTCAGTGTGGCGTGGTCTCTTACTCACAGGAGGCATCTGCAATGAAAAGAAAAACCAAAATCAACATCCAAAGTCCATAAAACGAAACGCAATATTTCTGTAATGGTCGGGTGTCGATCGACACCAGGTACAAAACTTCAATACTCCGACAGTTCATGATCTTTAAACTCAAATTATGCATCAATAATCGGTTCAAACTATACTAGCATCATCAATCAACCAATTCAAAGCCATAATACCCAAGAGAAATCCCTAAATTCGCAACATGCATCATTAATTTCCAAAATTTCGAAAATTTCAAATTGTGCAAATTAGAGGATGAAAAACAGTTGGGTAATGATCCTAAACATGATATACAACCTAAAGAAACATGATTCAACAGAGAAATCAAGCTAAATAGGTCGATTTTGAAATTTTTCACCTTAGGGCCGAAAATTAAAATTGGGAGATATGAAGACATACCTGGGCAGATCGAATGAATGGATAATGGAATGTGAAAGAGGGGTAAAATCCGCACCGATTAGAGCAAAGAAACGCTCAATTTGGTTAAGAAACGAAGAAGTTGCGATTTTGGGAAAAAACCTCTCAAACTCACGGTTTTGAAAAATGAGAGAATGAAGAAGAAGTGTCGGGTTTTGAAGACTTACCCGTAACCGTGCTTGGTGTCGATCGACACAGTGGGTGTCGATCGACACTAAGCGTGGTGATGCCCTCTATTATTTTTTTTTATAAAGCCAAAATAAGATAATTAGTAAAACCAAATTCAAAATGTAAAGAAAAACTTACCTAACAGTGGGTTGCCTCCCACTCAGCGCTCGTTTAACGTCAATAGCTTGACTGTGCTTGCGTGATTTAGGCGTTGGGTGCATCATCCAAAGACACAATGTGTCCGTCTGGAATCTCGGCTTGAGCCCAATAGTGTTTCACCCTTTGGCCATTCACAGTGAACTCCTCTCCTTTGGCGTTCGTCAAGACAATTGCGCCATATGGTCTAACTTCTTTGATTGTGAAGGGACCTGACCAACGTGAACACAATTTACCAGGAAACAATTCTAAACGGGAGTTGTATAGAAGTACCTGGTCATTTGGCTCGAATTGTCTGGAGATGATCTTCTTATCATGATATGCTTTAGTTCTCTCTTTGTAGAGCTTTGAGTTCTCATAAGCATGATAACGAAGTTCATCCAATTCGTGGAGCTGAAGAAGGTGCCTCTCTGCAGCTGGTTTCAAGTCGAAATTCATCTTCTTGATAGCCCAATGTGCCTTGTGTTCCAACTCCACTGGAAGATGGCAAGCTTTGCCATAGAGTAGCTGAAACGGTGTAGTCCCAAGCGGCGTTTTGTAAGCTGTCCTGTATGCCCAAAGCGCATCATCCAGTTTTGCAGCCCAGTCCTTCCTTGTCTTGCCTACTGTCTTCTCCAGAATTTGCATGATTTGCCGGTTGGAGACTTCCACTTGTCCACTGGTTTAGGGATGATAAGGGGTCGCGACGCGATGCTGAACACCATGTTTCTTTAGCAGCTTGTCGAACACCTTGTTGATAAAGTGAGATCCACCATCACTTATAACAATCCGAGGCACTCCAAATCTTGGGAAGATGATGGTCTGAAACATCTTGAGAACCACTGCAACATCATTGGTCTTAGAGGCAATTGCTTCCACCCACTTAGAGACATAGTCCACAGCCACCAAGATGTATTACATTCCATAAGATGGAGGAAAAGGGCCCATGAAATCAATGCCCCAACAATCAAAGAGCTCGAATTCAAGGATGAAGTTCTGTGGCATCTCATTCTACTTACTGATCCTCCTTGTCCTCTGACAAACATCACATTGAGTGATGAACAGCTGCGCATCCTTGAACATAGCAGGTCACCAAAAGCCTGCTTGAAAAACCTTGGACACTGTCTTGAAGGTAGCAAGGTGTCCAGCATACTCAGAACCATGACAGTGGAACAGCACATCACGTACCTCACTCTCTGCAATGCATCTTCTGTAAACATTGTCTGAACAATGCTTATATAAGTGTGGCTCATCCCAATAGTACCTTCTAAGTTCCGTCATGAACTTCTTCTTCTCATAACCCTTGAGATGTGTCGGCTCAATGTCAGCAGCAAGGAAGTTCACAATGTCAGCATACCATGGTCGAGTTGCATCATTAATGGCAAAGATTGTCTGTCGAAACACCTCACCTAAGAGCCTGCGAATCAATGAAGGTCCCTGGTGTCGATCGACACTCGTGAAGTTGGCAAACTTCGAAGTGTTGATCCGCGACTCGCTATCATTCTTTCGGACGGGGTGTCGATCGACACTCCCCTAGCGTCGATCGACCCTAGGCGATTCTGCTCCGAGATCATACTTTGCAGGCAACTCTCAACAAGGTATACATTCTCTTCAGGCAAAAAGTCATCAATTGGCACGTCATCTTCAATCCTGATCCTTGAGAGATGATCAGCTACTCCATTTTCAACTCATTTCTTGTCTTTGACCTCTATGTCGAACTCTTGAAGAAGTAGAATCCATCGTAGCAATCTTGACTTTGCATCCTTCTTCTGCATCAAGTACTTCAATGCAGAATGATCAGTGTGAACAATCACCTTCGAGCCAACAAGGTACTGCCAAAATTTCTCAAAGGCAAATACCACAGCTTACAATTCCTTCTCCGTAGTTGCATAGTTCTTCTGAGCATCATCCAAAGTCCTGCTGGCATAATAGATGGCATGAAGTTTCTTGTCCTTCTTCTGTCCTAATACTGCGCCCACTGCGAAATTACTGGCGTCACACATCACCTCGAAAGGTAAATCCCAGTCCGGAGGTTGCACAATTGGAGCACTCACTAATGCTTGCTTAATCTGTTCAAAAGCTGAAAGACATTATGCAGTGAACTCGAATTTCACATCTTTGCACAGAAGAGCAGTGAGTGGCCTTGCAATCTTGCTGAAATCTTTGATGAATCTTCTGTAGAATCCAGCATGTCCTAGAAAACTCCTTACTGACTTCACAGAATCTGGTGCTTGTAGTGTTGTCATGACCTCTATCTTGGCGCGATCCACTGCAATGCCTTCTGCTGAAACCTTGTGTCCAAGTACAATCCCATCTGTGACCATGAAGTAACACTTTTCCCAGTTCAGAACCAAGTGCTTCTCTTCACATCGCTGCAATACTGCGCATAGGTTGTCCAGACAGTCTTTGAAGGATGACCCATAAGCAGAAAAGTCATCCATAAAGACCTCCATGAACCTCTCAATCATGTCCGTGAAGATCGCCATCATACACC
The DNA here is from genome assembly GCA_020283515.1 of Alliaria petiolata. NCBI lineage: Eukaryota > Viridiplantae > Streptophyta > Magnoliopsida > Brassicales > Brassicaceae > Alliaria > Alliaria petiolata. The sequence continues at coordinate 471,018,900 of JAHZTW010000001.1, read as the reverse complement.
TCTGAAAAGTCGCAGGAGCATTACAAAGTTCAAATGGCATCCTGCGATATGCAAATGTACCATAAGGACATGTAAAGGTGGTCTTCTCCTGATCATCTGGATGGATCGGAATCTGGAAGAATCCTGAATAGCCATCCAAGAAACAGTAGTATGGATGATTTGCCAATCTCTCAAGCATCTGGTCGATGAATGGTAA
>JAHZTW010000001.1:470937300-471016755 GCA_020283515.1 Alliaria petiolata | reverse complement strand
AGCTAAACAAGCTCGCCATCACTCCTACTCAAGACGTGTATGAAGATCAGGACAAGCAGATCATTTCCACACGTCCAAGAGAGATTGTATATGACGGTCCAAGCCTAAACAATGATGCATATTCACATGAATGGCCGGTTATACCAAAGACTCAAGGAGCTTCCTTATTTAGCATTGAGCTACTTAAGTGATCATTCAAAACGCAGCATCTCAAGAGTATAAGGTATGTGCTTTCATTTCATTCCATATGATTATTTACTAATGAAAACTTTGGTTTATTTCTGTTTAAGCTTAGTCTCTTGTTTTTATTTCATTAGTAGTTAAGGCATATGTTGGCCGATTTTATTCACATTAGAAGTAAGGCATTTGTTAGCCATTTATGCACTTAGTATAGTTTTTATTTCATATGTAATCTGCTTCAAAGACCCCTAGAAGGGCACAACTGTTTGGACCAGTATATAAGGTCCCCTCTCACAGCCTTGTATTTTGACCGCTAGAATCTATAAAGCAGCAGTTTTTGTCTAAAACACAAAACCCTTTGTTCATAGAGCTTGTGTGCGATTCACTTGTTCTTGAATCAGACTTATCATTGCCTAGATCATAAGGCTTTGTGGTGTCATTCACTTCCCCCATCGATCCATCCCATTAACTAGATCCATCTGAAAGAGTTCTACAATCAGCAGATAGATCTCCATACTCATTCCACCACAATCATCTTCTGGTCTAATAGAAAGAGTTCTACAACCAGCTATTAGATCCCATCGATTCACCATCATTGTAAGACATACCCCCTTATTCTTACATCAACTACCATGGCCTACATATGGTGGATGCAATTAACTAGTATTAGCATGGATAAAGCGTTTGTCGACAAGTGAAATGAAACTAAGTATCATGGACAACATATGGTGTACAAGTTAGCGTGGAAATATAAACGTGGACGAATCAAGTTTGCAAATGATCATCCTATAGTGGTAAGCAACGTCGAAGAGCTTGTATTCGCTTCGACCTTTTTGAAAATCAAATCCTTGTTTAAAGAATTCTTAGTTTTTGTATGTAAGGACATAGATATAGAAGTGTCAATTTTATATTTTTTTGTATGAAAAATTTCTGATAAGAATGTACTTATCTTTGTTTATATGTTCTTACATTGCTACTTGTCAATAATTTATTGTTTCAAGCTTTAGAAATCTTAAGTTTTAGAAAATATTTATTGTACATGTTAGCGTGGACACAGTTTTATGGATGAAGACAAAGAAGAGTTTTCCGACGTTGATTTGATGACTAGAGATGTGACAATTGATCATGGACACACCGTATGGACATAAGTTCATGGACACACCGCATGAACAAAATCCCATGGACACATTACATAGACACACTATCATGTAATGATACTCGTTGACATCGTACGTATTCAGCCGCTGCTATCCATACTTTATGTGTCCACTCATTTCGTGTTTTGTCTAAACGCATGTAATCCGATATGTTTGTTACGAATGATACCGTGATTCTGTTTTTCTTTCTTAGCTTTTTAGCTCTCAATCTCCTTATATGTTTAGCTTGTAAGCTACTTCGATGATGAACCCCACTTCGCTGCTATCCATACTTTATACAATTACTAATATATCTATACATGTATTCATGTCCGATATGTGGACAGGAGCTTATGGACAAAAACACAAAGACACAATGCATGGACACAATATCATGGACACAAAATACATGGACAATCTCTTATGGATACAACGCATGGAAGAATCTGAAGATTTCTTAAATATTGGATCCTAGAATCAATCTTGTTGTCCACCACACCCTATCCATTGCAAATGGACCATTGAAAGCTGTCCATAACCAATATTGTACATGTAGTTGATGGAAAAAGTTGTGTGGATGGAAGATGTACATATGTGAACAATTGATATATCATGATTTTTATCCACTTTTAAACCATGATATAAGTGTTTTTATAGAGTCTTTTGTTAGTTTTCGAGTCCTTTCTGAGTCTTTATAGGTTGGACTACGTTTGGAGCACAATTGGAGATTCTGAAGCTTTTTGGAGCATTCTGCAAGAAGCTGCGAAGTGATGAAGTCAAGAGGCTGGATTTGACGAGCCGAGTGTCGATCGACACCATCAGTGTCGATCGACACCAAGGAAGGACGGCCAAAGTTTCCCAATTCCATCAGAAAAAGGAAATCACTCAAGCTTTGAAGAATTACAAGATTGCCCCTGGACGGAAATCCTCTTCTATAAATATAGTTTTTCAGCCATTGTTTAGGCTACCAATTATTTTATAGAGAGATTTATAGATAGTTTTTGGAGAGAAGAATTTGTCTCCTTTAGAGCAAATTTGGAACTCCCTTTATTTATTCTATTAATTTCTTTTATGCTTTCTATTCAAGTTATGATTTCTGTTTCATTAATCATGTCTGAGTAGTTTGCTAGTTAGGTTTAGGGTTTTTCAAAGGTGATTAATGAATTGTTAGGTCGAATTAAATTGTTAGGATAAAATCATTAGAGTTCTTCATCTGGATTTGTGTTTAATGCTTATTCTAGCTTCGCGACCTAGAATCTGATCTTAGGTTAATTAATAGATGCGAGAGTATTATTGATTGCCTGAACTAATGTTAGATGAGCAAAATACCTATTCGCAAAGAGATTTGGTTTAGGGTTTTGTGAACAATTGAACCTGAACTTTAATGCTTGTTTGAATTGTTAGAATTTGCAAAGAGATTTGGAATTCTAGGGTTTAGACATAGATAATCTTCGCAGCGAGAGTTGGTTGATTTTACATTAGTGATTCGAGTTCGAGAACAGATCTTAATAATTCCTAACATTCTGTCTAGACCTGCAATTTAGATCACCTGAGAATTTCCCTGAACCTAGCGTTTCGTCTCCTGAATCTAAATCGTTTAATTGCTTTCTGTCTTTTAATTCCATATTATTTCTTAGCTTAATTCGAAATTAGAAAACTGCTGTGTGACTATCCCTTCTCTGTGGATTCGATCCCTAAGTACTACAACTGATCTCTTAATTTGAGAGAGTTGCTTTAGGGTAAATTTGACCCATATCAAATTTTGGCGCCGTTGCCGGGGAAGGAGATTAGTTGCCTACAGATTTCTAGTATTAGAATTTTGTCTAGGTTTTTAATTTTTGTTTTTGGTTACTAATTTAGTTTTTACTTTTTGCTTTCAGGTGCATGCTAAGTACCAGAAGCAACAAAGACAAAGAACTAATCGCACTCAACCAGGAAATAAGTCGTTTGGAACGTACGAACCGCAAGACTGCAAGAGCGTCGATCGACACATCTAGCATCGATCGACACCAAACCTCAGCGTCGATCGACACTAACAGCATCGATCGACACCTTGCGCGGACAGAGATGGCTGATCCTGTGATCATGATACGCAACGAGGCTGGCGACTTTGTTGACCTACAGGGCAACAGAAGGAACGCCCAAGGACAGAGACTTGATGAGGCTGGCGCCGTCATAGTCGAACCAGCGATACAAATCGCCGGTGCAGAAGCTGGACGTGGAAGAACGTTAGGCGAGTACAACCGCCCAGACCAGTTCTATGCTAATAGAGCTGCGATCCGTCCTCCTGCATTTCAGAGGAATGACTTCGAGCTGAAGCCTGCTTACTACACATTGGTGGCTCAGCATCCCTTCCATGGTCTTCCTAATGAGCATCCCATGGACCACGTTGAGAGATTCGAGGACTTAGCCTCAAGCATCAAGGCTAATGGAGTTACATATGATTATCTCTTCTGCAAGTTTTTCCCTTACTCGCTTGCTGGAGATGCATCATACTGGCTGAAGCAGTTGCCACCAGGATCCTTAACTACATGGGAAGATACAAAGAATGCATTCCTGTTCAATTTCTTTGATGACGCAAGATCCGAGGAGCTGAGGATGAAGATCACTACATTCTCTCAAGGACCCACTGAAGCATTCAAGGCTTCTTGGGTGAGGTTCAGATCTTACCAGAGGGACTGCCCACATCATGGATTCAGCGAGCCGCAACTTATCGGAATATTCTACCGAGGGATTGATTGGAGGTACCAGATGGCTTTAGGCGCAGCAAGCAATGGCAACTTCAACACAAGATTCCCATAAGGTGCGTTAGAGCTTATAGAGAATTTGGCCTCTAGTAACAACACCAAGAACGCAGACTTCGAGAGAAGACAAAACGCAGGAGTAGCTGGAGGAAACCAAATTGCTGAAGTCAACAAGAAGCTGGACATCTTGATGGGAAAGAAGCAAGCCCATTTTGCTAATGAAGTAGAGACCTTTGAGCGAGAGCATAAAGAGGTCAACTACATCAATGGTGCTGGTTTTCAAGGACAAAGGTTTGGCATTCAGCAAGGCTATGGTTCTTCTTACAAGAAGCCTTTTCAGAGCAACAACTTCCAGAGAATTTATGGTTCTTCCTCTTACCAAAAGCCTCCTGCACAAGACAATAAGATGGAGTCTATGCTAGAGCAAATTCTGGAAGGTCAACAGAAGATGAACGTGGACTTCAATGGGAAGATTGATGCCTTGTATACAGATCTGAATGGGAAAATTGAGTCTCTAGGTACTCATGTCAGGCAATTGGATGTTCAAGTCGCTCAAACTGCTGGAGCTTTGAAGAGACAAGAGGGATTTCTTCCTGGAAAGACGGATACAAATCCGAGGCATCATGTGAACGCCGTCACGTTTCAGAATAGAGGGAAACTTCAACCAGTGAAGAAAAGAGTGCCAAATACTGAAGAATTCGAGGAGCTTGAAGATGTAGAAAATGCTGCGGAGTCAATCTCGATCGACACTAGAGTGTGTCGATCGACACCCAAGGAGAAAGCAGACGTATCAAGCTCGATCGACGCAGCATCCTCGACACAAACGCTTAGTGTCGATCGACACCCTTCCCGAACTTGCACAGAAATGCCTAAAGCTTCACAAGTTGCACTGGGAAGTGTCTACAAGGCCAAGTTTCCAAATCCTCCTCTATCCAAACATCTAAGGCCGCCCATTAGTGCAGAGAAACTAGCTGCTTTCAACAAGAGGGTGGAGATGATTCCCAAGGAGCTCTCCTTTGATGAAGCTTATGAGAGGTATCCCTTATGTGCCTTCTTCCAGAATAACAGAGAAAGTTTTGAAGAGATGGAAAAAATCTTTCACAAGGCAAGGGAAACACCACGGCCAATGAAGCAGCTGCTTAAGGTTGAAGATCCTGGGATGTTTATGGTTTCATGCTCCATTGGTGGAGTTGAGTTTAAACAATCCTTCTGCGATTCAGGAGCTAGCGTGAACCTCATGACAAGAGACATTGCAGAGAAGCTTGGGATTGCTGACATTCATCCTTCAAGCACGACTCTTGAATTTGCCAATTCTTCTACCGCATTCTCATATGGTACAATTCCAAACCTACTTGTCAAGGTTGGGAATTGCTTGGTTCCAACTGATTTTCAGGTTGTGGAAGTAAGCAAAGCATCTTTCATACCATTCATACTTGGAAGACCATTCATGGCCATAGTAGGAGCTGTCGTAGACATGCCCAATAAGAGAATGTCTTTCTCTAATGTTGACAAAGAAGTGTTCTACAAAGCTATTCCTACTACTGGAACTTCCACGCCCATCTCATGTATTACTGTGATCATTGGAGAAGAGCTGGATTCTAAGGAGCAAGTGAGCAAGGAGGATGTTCAAGAAACATTGGATGGGAATTCTAAAGAAGTTGTGGAGCTTGAAGATTGGAGTGTAAACAATCATACCTTCAGGACATTGAGCAAAAGTGAAAGTCTAATCAGTGCTAAGTTGATGAAGGAAGACGTGTTCATCATGGAGACAAAGATTGCAGAGCTGAGTTGGAGAAAAAGTGCAAAGACTCGAGCTGCAATCTTGGTGTCGATCGACACCACTACTGGCGATCGACACCCTTCGCGGATCATGACAGAAGCTGTTTCCAATGATACAAGTCTATCCTATATGGTCAAACAGATGCCTTCACATCCTACAGCTCAGAAACCTCGAAGAAAGCAAAGGTACGCATTTNCAATTTTCATAATCCAAATACCTTCAGGATATCCAATGACCCTCACCGTTTGAGAAAGATTATGCAAGTTTTCAAGGAACTCCAAGAGTTCCGTCACTTTCGAAAATTTATTACTGTGGATGACTAATATCAGCAAGTCGCACTCGTGTCAGAAAGCTCGAACTTTAGGCTTATACCTAGTTCTCGATTTGAGTGTTTTTTTTTTTACTTCAACAAATGTGGTATTAGTAACCACATGTGCATTTGTTGTACAATTCTACGACCTGAAATGATAAATCCTAGCAATTGCAACATCCAAAATCCGTACGAATCAAGCGAACATAAAATAGTGTAGAAATACACATAGTTTAAGGTTTATCCATAACAGAGAAAAATAAAGGCAAAGTTGAAAAAAAAACCTGGCCTAAGTAAGAAAAATTATTTCGTTTAAGAACATAACAAGAAGCTGAAAATGAAAGAAAAGCTATGAACAAATCACTTAGGTGACAATCAGAAAAGCAACAAAACCCCTAAATTTTAATCAAAGAGGTGCAAAACAAAATAAAAGATAAACGACGAAAAAAATGAGAGGTTTTTTGAAAAAAAGAGAAAAATGAAAAAGTTGATAGGTTGAAGAGAGAAACCCCGGGTTGAGATAAAGAATTCACATCACCTTGAGCGATTTGTTGTTAACAAAGTCTTGAGTTTTTTTTTCTGCAGGAGGAAGAAAGACCAAGATAAATGGAGGGAGATTGAAAGTAAAGTGTGAGTTTTTTTATTAGCTGTCAGATTCTGGCAAAAAAAAAAGAAATAAATCGTTAGATTGAATGAAATAACAGTCGTTGGATTAAACTGACGAATGTGCTATCGATGTTGTAGTTTTGTCTGGGGATTATGGCTAGATGGACTTAACAAGAGAGACTAGTTGGGTTTTCTTTCAACATTTACTATTGATTTGTTTCTCATAATTTTAATAAACATGTAACAGTAAATAATAATAATTTCTCATACTAATAGTAAAACTAATATATTTTTACCATGATATATTATTATCTTATAAAAAACTAGATTAAGCTTGGGGTGATTTACATAATGCACTTTTATGAGTCTGATAACAAAATAAGGCACTTTCTGCAACAAGACTAATTTCTAGAACTTTTTGTGTGTTTTGGGCATGTGTTTTGACTCATTTTCCCTTAATGAATTTTGTCACAAATGTTTTTTATCCATCGTGGACAAGATTGTGTGGATGCATAAGTTTTGATTGCGGTATATGTTTGGATGTTGTGACAAGATCTAGTGGATAAGTTGTAATGAACGCGGTAAACTATGGATGTACAATGTTGGACTACGGTGCAAGCTGTTTTTGTGGATGGAGCATGGATAACATATTTTGAGAAAGATGAGATTTTGGTATGAATGCATGACTTTAGAGTGTAGAATGTTGTGATGGATAGAAAAATGTGAAACTGAGTGGGTGGATAATCTGAGTTGAGTGCTAATTTGAGTGGACAAATGTATAGAAACACCAATTTTGTTACAATTTTATGAAGTTAAATCATATCCACATATGTATGATTAGTTCATCTAAAATCTTAATTTTCATCATATTAATTGATGGTATCCATTATATACTGTCCATGCTACCTTGCACATGTTACTTTATTTACAAATACTTACATATGATATTTTTAATTGAAAGCATCCATAGTATGATGTCCATGATGCCGAATCCACAAAACCATAAATCTTAAGTACGAACACAGTTCTTAACATTGCTTAGTTAGATCATTTATCATACATGTTTGAATCTCTCAACTTATCCACAAGTAGTTGTCCATAAAAATCTGTCAATCGATGACTCTTCGAATCTCTAGATGAATGTTTGAATCTCTCACCTAATCAACACGTAGTTGTACATAAATTGATACAAAGATATAAAAGACTTTTCTCAAGGCAAAATTACTTATATTGAAGAATTTACCTTATTTTATAATTACACTTATAAAAATGATATATTATGTTATTATCTATTAAACTTGTGTGGGTAATTGAATAGGAAAATAGGTTTACTAATAATTTTATATAAAAAATAGATTTTTAATTAAAATATACCGAAAACTTATTTTTAATTTATATAAATTTAAAAAAAAAATTAAAATCCTAAAAAATTTCATGTCATTGAAACCAAATTTTACATAATCTTCAATTTTTTTTTTCCTTCAAATCATGCATAAAAATCCTGTTTATTATTATTTTATTTTTATTTTTTTTTACGGCTATCTCGTATTTCTTATGCGTGGCCCAAAATTTATTACGTGTACTTCCTCCATAAGCTTTTCGAGTTCAGCCATCTTTGTTCCGAATTGCATGATCCTTCTTTGAATCTGATATATCAGGTATTGATGTGGCTGCACCAGTCTCCGGTTCTTGATCTTGACTATTCTTTACCAGCGGTTGAACTACTAAATGGCACTCCTTCGTTTCCCATGCATGTTTCCAGGGATGTAAAGTCTCTTCCAAATGGAACAGGGCATACTTGTGTTCATATATTCTCTCGAGTGTGTATAAGCATGGCCACAGTTCTTGCAACACGTCCAAAACGTGTGTACACTTGCAATATTCTCCGCAAGGTTGTTTGCAGCTGCACAGTGGCAACCCGAGTTTGCATTAGAATAATTGGTAGCAAACATTGAATGGGATGTGTATCTGACATCATACTAAGAACGTTGTATCTGACCAGCGAGCAATCTGTTTGCTTCCCCAACCAGCTTGAAAGCAGCCTATGCAATCTGTTGAACAAGAAGCCAAACCAAGGTAAAACAAACCATTGAATCCAAATCCTCAGAATATTCAAGTCTTTCGAAAATTATCTTTGAAGACAGAAAGCAAATGTCTTTTGTTCATCCACTTGGTTATGGAGTATTGCTCAGGAACATGTCTTCCTCTTACGAAAAGATTGATGCCTTAGGAAATGTTGCTGATAAATCTGTGGACCAATAGAGTCATCTATAGGTGAAATCGAAACGTTTTCTTCATCTAGAGATTCCGTTGAGTATGTGATCAATGGCATTCATGAGCTTATACCAGCTTCATTTTATGCTTGGTATTGCAAATTGATATTATTTCTTAAATCTTTTTCTTACAGTGATTGGTTTCATCTTTGAATTTTGTAATGTAAGGTATGGTTCAATCGTTCTTACCGCTTTTATGTTTAATGAAGTGATGTCACAGGTTCTTATGCGGGTTAAGAATCGAATACTGGAACTAGAAGTTAGTTTCTTCTTGTTTGTTCCCATGCATGTTGAAATTTTTATTTTTTGCTCGAGTTATAGCTTCTTCTTCTTTTTTTGTGACAAACACACTTCTTTATTGATTAATCAATTACTTAAGTCTTCTTTTTCATAAACTAGATATTTTGCACAAAAACATTCAAACCGCCAGAGGGAGATATTACAGGTACAAACAAAGGTTCTTTTGAAATATATTTCATAATTTCAAAATTTGCAAGTTAAAATAAAAAATATAAATATGTCCAGACCAGTGATCCTAAAGCTTTGGATAAATGCAAAAAGTGGGGAGCAAAGTTGAGTAAAAAGAGTGAGTTTTCTTTGAAATATTATTATGTTGACATGTCCATACCATTGAATTCCTCCTCTTTCGTGAGACTATTTCTTCTTGATGTATGGATCTACTTCAACTTCATCTATGGGGTAAAAGATGTGTTATTTGGTAGTGAATGGTTGTTGTAGTTGGCTGCAGCGTGCATCAACGTCAGCTTCACCTAGCTATATGGATCTTCTTCTTTTTTTATTAATTGAAATACCTCTAGTTTAGTGGTTGTTTATATATCTGTTGTATTACATATAGATATTTGACAAGCTTTTTTTGTATAAGCACATATTTATTTCCTTAATTAGAGCTATTTCACTTGATAAAATTTGAGATAGCCATTTTAATCTTTTTATACACAGAATGACATAAATTGTTCTCTTACAGATATGTGACATGGCTAAGAAAATCCCAGGGTTGAAAATGGCGGAATCTACTGGTTCACTGATCTTTCTACTCCAGACAGCTTCTACATCTTACCTCTACCAACAGCCTACGCTTTCATAAGAAAAAAGTACATATTTTATTGTTTTGATACATAATCCACTAAAATTTGAGAATTTTTATCATTATTTGTTTTTTGCCATCTATATCAAGAAGACGGAATCCAACATGAAGAAACTCCTTGTGGTTTCCTTTTTCATGATTGCAGTCCAAGCTACATTTGAATTCGAATCGGTAAAAGCTAGCTCTTGAAGCTTTGATCTTAAAACTTTGTGGTCTTATCTTGTTTAATTAGTGTTAAAACTTTTTGGACAGGCGGTTTACTGTTACGTAATCTCATCTAGAATATCCGTGAATCATTTCACAGAAGTAAGTCCGTCTTCTGTCGATAAAACTCTTGTACAAGAAATGGGAAGCAGAGTGGACGGAAAAGTGAGTTTCCTTACACAATGCCATGTCCCAAACAATGAATGTATCTTTTTGACTTTCTCTCTGTTTATCAATTATCACATCAGAGTTGGAATGAGTTGCTTGTCTGTCCTGACACTATGCTTTATTCATGTATTCATCACCACCAGCTTCATCAATGGGGTAAAAAGAGAATTAAAAAATGTTGGAATCTTCTGATACACTAATCTTTCAACTCCAGACAACTTCTACATCTTACCTCTAGTGACAGGCTTAACTTTCTGGTTGACATGCATCTGAGATTTGAGAAGCTAACAATGATGTTTTACAAGAGAAAAAACAAACAGACATGGTTTGACAGCTTCTACATCTTGCTTCTACATCTTGCTTCTACATCTGGTTCTACAGCAATTTTTTCCTACCAATCACTGATATTAGGGTAAACGGAAAACGATGAGTCTTCTCTTCCTTTAACTATAGACTAGGCTCGGCTGGTTTGTGAGGTACGGGAGGTGGAAATAGGGAAAAATCTGATGTATTTTCCCATTGATTTCGCAAAGCTTTGGACACAAATCTCGACGCATAGAGAGTTGCTCCCAAACTGAGTTGTGGTGTTTGCTGATTTTGTCTTTCGGCGCTTAAAATTTTACTAAGCTTTCTTTTGCAGTGTGCCGCCCATGCTGCTTGTATGAAGCATGCAGCCCATCTTTGCCATTGTATTGAGTAGAACCTGAAACCAAAAACAAATAAAGAAAGGAAAATTTGAGGTCATGTGGTTTGTTTGAGGTAGTAAATAAATAAAAGAACCTCAACTGCTACTTTGGTTTCTAAGCCTTGCCTGAACATATGTCTGAGTCTCATGCTGTGTAAGCGTTTGAAATGGGAAGCTACAAACTGGACATCATCAGGCAATAGAATGAAGCCTAGCCTTCGACATCGGTAAGTGTCATTATGGTTCTGTTTGATCTGGGAAGGCGAAAGCTAGGATGTGGATCAAGTATCGAAAAGAGAAGTTCTCCACATATGTCACCTGCTCCGAGGTAAACACAACTGTACTCGCCATGAGACTCGATTGTACTTTTCAGTTTGCCTTTCGTTACAATCAGCATTTCCTCAATCGGATCACCCTCTCTCACTATGTAGCTGTTGGCCGAGTAGAACACAGACTTCACGCGGTCGCACAATGCTTCTAGTAGCCAACCATCATCCATGATGTTAAGCCAAGGAACCTGACAAGTCAAAAAGCTACAAGTTAACAACTATATAATCTAGGTAAACCTCAGAGATAGGTACACTGATGAATCAGAAAAAGGGAGCCTGCTTACACGTTTTAACTGTTGCATGTAAAGATGGTGTTTGGTTTCAAGTCTGATGTCTTTTGGAAGGCTCCGAAGAAGAGCTTCCTCTTCGATGCCTCTAGTTTCTCGCCATTTGTAATCCTCGTATCTCCTGATGCGTTCCTTGAGATACTCTGGTAGCACCCGATATGACATCCATTTTTCTGTGTCTCTCTTTTTCTCCTCCATTTCATCTACTCTGATAGTAGTTGATTGCAAGTACTTCTGTCATCACCAAAACAAAAAAAATCTTCAAAGAATCAGCTTGTACGAGATCAAAATCTAGTTTGTGAGTTGAACATTACCTGAACGTTTCCAATGAGTACAGCAAACAAGAGTACACCAGAGACACATATGATTATAGCAAAAATGATCTCCCCTACAGAGTTGCTTGTAACTAGGTTTTGGCCCAAAGCACTGTAATCATTAAAGAGCGGGTTAAGCTCTATGATCTTCTTCAGACTACAACCCCGGTGAAGATGGGATTTCTCTTTGAGGTAAAATTTTACTAACCTAAGATTTCGAAGACCCCACCAAAAGCAGTAGAAGAACTTCCTTGGAAAATCCCTTGACTCTACCACCCGAGACTTCAGTGCATCAATGTACATACCAAAGTTGAATACTGTAGACTTTGTGATTTGGTCAGGGTCGATTAATGAGCATGAAGTGTTCAGAAAACGACTGTTGTCTCTACCACCTCGTGCACAGTAGAGACTCGGGAGATTACATCCAGGTGTATTAGCACACGCCTCACGACAGCAACTGTCTTTTTTTTCTATCGCACTCAAGTACCAGAAAGCCCCAATCACCTGTCCATCATATCAATCTTCATTGCTCTAACAATGTTTGCTGTGTTTAACAAGATATAATTAACAAACATGAGCGAGAGCAAGGAGTTACATGACTCGGAAGCATGTAGAGGAAAAGGTTTAAAGTCGCTCCAACCCACTTCGTTTCGGCTACTGTACCAGAAGCTCTCATCACTTCTTTGAAAATTGGATAGATACGGATGCTTCTTGATATATATTGACAGAAACAAACCCATTTCAGTGTCTCCTTTGTCACCAGTGAAGTAGTTTGTTGCTGTCTTGGAATGAGAGCTAGAACCACCACCTTGCAAGATTTTCAATTGCACATCTCTAATCATTAATCTCACTTTCTCTTCAAAACTATAGTAAATGTCACAAAGGAAGAGAGCACACCTGAGGAATGGGGAGAACAGAAAGAATGTCAACAATGAAGTAAAAGAAGTTTTGTCTTTTCCTTCTAGCCTTAGAGTGCACAACAATCTCGCCTCTCAAAGAGAGTTGAGAACGAGGAGCAATGACCACGGTTACAAAATAAAAAATGATGTGAATCACATAGAATGTGTCAATAAAGGTACGCAAAACACAAACTGTTACTCCAAGCTTTTTGTCCAAAGTAAAGCAGAATCTATGAGAATCAATCACAGGGATAAATAAAAACAGAGGATCAATAGCCAAAGCAACAACGCATACGAACAAGACAATCTTCCTCCAGTTTTCAAGGGTTTTCATCTTCCCGTAAACCTTCTTTAAGCCTCGTCTAACATTCTTAAAATTCCAATTAAAAGATAGAAAAGTTGAAGAAGATCTCTCCAGATTCCTAGTATCAAACCTGTATAACCAAGATAATCACTACAACAACAAATCCTCGAAAAAAGCTATATAGTTCATTAAACTTCGAAGGACTACCTCACAAATTTACTCCCTTGGTGATTCATGTATGTATATAGTTTCTTCTTCCGCTGCTCAATCTCCTATACTTTTCCAGAGAGAGAACGTACAAGAAAATGAAGTCTCGGTCGTCTCTCTACCTTAAGTGCAGAGGCAGGAGTGTAGAGGATGATGCAGAATTTTCAACCACATTTCTTCCTTCCAAAAACCAGAAAGTCAGTCAACGGCCCCACTAAATTAATTAAAAAGATCTAGGCCTTGTCATTCGAAATGATTAGACTGAAATTTAGTGATATTCTTTAAGTAGAAACTGGACACTATTTTTTGATCAAAAAAAAAAAAAAAAAAAACTGGACAATATTATTGTGAAATCCTATTCGTTGGCTTGATTTTTGATTATTTTATATTTATTAAAAAAATAATACAAGTAAATGATCCGAAAAAGAAATGACTTTTTTAAAGAAAACGTAATGGTAAGAAATACTAGTTGATAAGCGTCGGAATCGAATGGAACTCAAACCAACGCCGTCTCAGTTCGAAATAATGCTGATCGAGCTCAGATCCAATACACAGTTCGGTGATTTGCTCTTTGACGTGCGGAATTCTTTTTTTTTTGCGGGCGACTATGTCTCTGCTACTTGTTTGTTTGATTTTTCTTGATTTTATCACTTTATTATTGAAAAATAAAACTAACATCAATTTGGTTCCAATCAATTTTGCAACACATTAGAATCACGTATGTTGTAATGAGAGTACACTTGTTACAACCTCGTACCTAATTGTATAAATCTTACCCCTTCAAATCTTCTTTCAAATTTACACACATTATATTCATAATCAATGAATGTCGCATATAGAAATAAACCTCTTATATTGTGTCGGCAGATAACAGACCTTTTTCTTTCTTCTACACCTATTGCAGTGTTCCCTACTTATCCGCAAAGGTTCATACTTCTCTTTCCATGAGAACAATCAACAACTACATCTGCAGTTCTCTGAAAGACAAGAACAGAGTTCAGTGATTTGTTTACATAAACTTCGATCTGAATATTCTTGTCCAAAAATGCATTTGTAGGCAAAAACTCAACTATTAGTGCTAATTATCCCTGTAACCACAACAAGAATAGAAGATACTTTCTCAGAACACAGATGACAAAGCATGAAACTTAAATTATATTTTGAAGGGTCTTTCGTCTAGTTTTTGGAATTAACCAATTCTATGGAGACAGTAGTCAGTAGACATAGAGAAGAAGGTATGATTTTTTTTGATAAAATAGAAGAAGAAGACGCAATTAAGGGAGAAGAAGGTATGTTGCAGTTATTAACACACGCAATTAAGGGATTAGACCAATAGAAGCATGATTTTAGTTCCATGACACTCCGTGCGTATATTTGTCTAAGTGCTAAACCTTAATGGACATCCATATTTCTAAACACTTTAATTTATTTTGAAAAGAGACTAGAACGTTTGAGATATATATGTGAAAATTTCAACCTCTATTAAGTCTTTGACGTTGCCGACGAAAAACTGATCAATTTTTTAACCTATATTTCGCTTTAGAAAAATGAAGACAAACATATTTAGGAGGTAGTATGGTATGGCTTCACAGGCAAGTGCCTCTCATTTCCACTGAAGATAATCCCATGATTTACCAAACCACAAAAGAATTATAAAAATAAAAAATTCCGATTTACCTCTGTTTCCAAGAAATTATTTTGGAACAAAAAAAAGAGGAACACACAATGATCAATTTATCCCTATCTCAATTCCGTTTTTCTAGAGTCAACTAACAAATCAAATGTTACCGGCAAATCACACTCATTACCACAAAATAAAAAAAATGAAAATAAAAGAAATTCCATGATTTACTAAACTAATGAATGATTAACCTATGTTTCCCAGAAAACGCTCTGGAACTGAATTATAGGTGATCTGAACAAAAGGGTCTTAGAAAATATTTGCTAAAAAAATAATGAAGGGCCATTATGTATCGTAATTTATATAGTTAATTTTTATTTTCTTTCTAGTTAATGATCATCTTTGGTTCATATCCACTGAGCAATGTCTCAATTTCTTTTCTTTTCGGGTCAACTAATAACGACAAGTGATAAAAAAAAAAAAAAAAAAAAAGACTCCAAGTCACTCTGTATCTGTCACTATTCTTTCTTGACTTGGTCCTTCACGACCTTCACTTGCGTGGATCCTATTTCAATGGGAACTTGATGAGTTGTTTCCATTTGCCCCTTATCGAGAATATCGACCTCCCTCTCCTTTTGCTCCCTCTCAACACCAGACACACTCTTCGTAGGTCTCAAACAAATCATGTACTATCTCCCCACTTCTTGTCTAGTATTATTCTTCCTCTTCTCCTTATTCCGCCATCTTTCTTTTACTTCAAGTAAACAAGAACTTGGATGGTGTGAGGCTCTGTTCGAGTGTGGGAACATCACCGCCGGTTTCCCCTTCTCTGGTGGGAACCGTCCCCAATTTTGCGGTCACCCATTGCTGGAGCTTCACTGCTTTAAAAACAGCACATCTATAATCATCTCAAACCATCTGTACTATGTTCTCCATATAGATCAAACATCTAAGACTCTTAGACTAGACAGAGCAGAGCTTCGAGGTTCTTTTTGCAACGCTTCATTCACAGAAGCAACCTTACCTCCCGAAATCTTTGAGCTTTCACCAACCCACAAGAGCCTCACCGTCTTCTACCTCTGCGACCGTAACCTTTCTTACAGCTCGAGTTATACATGTCCAGATACAGGACCTGTGGCAGTATCTCAAACCCTTGATTATCACCGTTCCTGCGATGACAGCTTCACAATTAACGTTCCTAAGAGCTTCGTTCCGGAAGAGAAAGAATTGAATTTGACACATTTGGAAAGCGTTTTACGTGAAGGGTTTGATGTGAAGTTGAAGATCAATGAGAAAGCGTGTCAAGAATGTTTATCATCTAATGGAACCTGCGGCTTCGAAAGTAACACACAGGTTTGCTGCAGGAATGTCTCATCATCTGGATGCAGTAGATTCCATCGACCTGATGGTAAGTTATTACCAAACTTATACTGAAGGTGCAGTTTTTCTACCCTCTCACATATCAATCAGCAATCAGTTACAATGTTTTTTTTGTTGATTTTCACAACTTTTAGACATAGCTTACTACTGATCTTAGAAGAGAATGAGATACAAGGTATAAACTTAACTTGTCTGAAACTTTCCTCCGCCTCCAGCAAATTGGCAATGAGTTGGCATTTAGTCATTATCTTTCACTGATTGAATTTTCTTCTTCCACATCAGTGAGTTTCCGTAGTGATTGGTCTTTGCCTTTTTCCACACTCCATTTTTTTCTGCATTATCTTTAGATTTTTTGGAACTGAAAACATAGGAAGAAACTCGGAAAGTGCCTTTGAAATGGTCAATTTTTGCAAAAAAAAAAAAAGATCCTACCCTTTGCGATATATTTTCAGAAATGGTCGTACAAAAATAAAATTAGAAAAAGGTTGGTCAAAGAGACCAAACGTAATTTCATTATTTTAACTCTTCCAAAAAAAAACGAGACTTAGACCAAAACCATTCACCTAAACCCCTCATCTTCTTCCCCATTTTCGTATTGATCTTAATCAATCTCTTTCTATCCCCAACAAAATCTATGTTCTATAGAATTATATGGATGCTATTTGTGATCCCGTCTTGTGTTTTCTCAGCCAGTGAGCTTCACAAACGCTGCAGTCTACCGTTTAGTTGCGGCAATCAGAACGATCTCTTTTACCCTTTCTGGATTACTGGCAGAGAAGATTGCGGCCACCCTGAGTTCAAGCTCGAATGCAACACGAGTTCCGGTTTCGCAGAGGTTAGCATCTCCTCCGTCAAGTTCAGAATCTTAGAGACAAACCACTATACCTCCCGTATCATAAAACTCGCTAGATCGGAGTATATCAACGGTGTTTGTCCCCAAAACCCACTAAATGCACCGTTCAACGAAAACATCCTTCCATTGGCCTCTGGCACCGAGCCGCTGACGATTTATTACGGCTGCCCAGAGTTTTCAACTTCAAGTTATGTCGGGGAGCTTGATTGTGATGGTGGAAGAAGTTACTTTGTGACGAGAAACCTCTCGTCCTATCTACTTCAAGATATGAGTAGACTTTTAAACGATTTCATTGGATTTTGCAAAAGAAACGTCAGTATTCCTGCATCTGGATCAGCGCTGATCACACTGCAAAACGATCCGACTGAAGGTAATTTTAAAAAGGCTGTTGAAGAGGGTTTCGAGGTTAGACTTCACCAAGAATGTTTGATGTGCATGGACTCTGGGGGTGCTTGTGGATTTAATAAGACACTGACCCCAAGTGGATTCGTCTGCTATTGTGTAGACGAGCCACGTTACCATACTTGCGTTTCTAGAAAGAAAGGTAAGATTTCTCACTCATCGACCTTTTGATTCATATATAGTTTTGTCTTCATTTCCAGCTAATTAATCTTTGGTACGGTTCCACTGATGCAGGAATCTCTTCTCTAGCGAAAATAGGTGTTTAACCTTCTCTTGTTATTCTCTTTTTTCTTTTCTTTTCTTTAAGTTCTTATCCTAACAATTTCTTTTTTTAAATTTTCTTGTTTCAGGTTCAGGAGCAGCAGGTGCTATAATGATTCTGTTCCTTGTCTTATTAACAACGGTTCTCAAAATTCTCGGAAAGAGAAAGAGAAAAACATCACATGACATGAGTCAACAGAACCTCAAGGCTCTTATTCCACAACAAGACCTCAAGACTCTTATTCCACAACATGATCTCAAGGCGCTTATTCCACTAAAGCAGTATAGTTACGCAAATGTGAAGAGAATTACAAAGTCATTCGCCGAAGTGGTTGGGAAAGGCGGATTTGGAACTGTTTATAGAGGAACCCTTTGTGACGGTCGCAGTGTTGCAGTGAAGGTCTTGAAAGACTTAACTGGTAATAGTGGAGAAGACTTCATCAATGAAGTTGCAAGCATGAGTCAAACTTCTCATGTCAACATCGTAACCCTGCTAGGATTCTGCGCGGAAGGTTCCAAAAGAGTAATTCTTTATGAATTTTTGGAGAATGGGTCACTTGATAAGTTCATCTCAAGCAAGAGGTCATCAAATGTGGACTGGACGGCACGTTATAGAATTGCACTAGGAGTTGCTCGTGGTCTAGAGTACTTGCACCATGGCTGTAGAACAAGGATTGTACATTTCGACATAAAACCACAGAATGTGCTTTTAGATGACAATCTTTGCCCCAAAGTTTCAGACTTTGGCCTTGCGAAGCTCTGCGAGAGGAAAGAAAGCATCTTGTCACTATTGGACGCTAGAGGAACGATAGGGTACATTGCACCCGAAGTGTTTTCAAGAGTGTACGGTAGGGTCTCCCACAAGTCGGATGTGTATAGCTATGGAATGTTGGTTCTCGAGATGATAGGAGCAAGGACCAGAACATCAACTGAAGACACTGCATCTAGCACAAGCTCAATGTACTTTCCTGAATGGATATATAAGGATCTTGAGAAGGGAGACAATGGAAGGCTTATTGAAGATGGAATCAACAGCGAAGAGGAGGAGATAGCAAAGAAGATGACATTGGTGGGTTTGTGGTGTATTCAGTCCTGGCCATCAAATCGCCCACCGATGAACAGAGTAGTAGAGATGCTGGAAGGAAATGTGAATGCTCTTGAACTCCCTCCTAAACCTGTTTTGCATACACCCGCAGAGCCTCTTCAAGAATCTTCTATGACCTCAGAGGATATCTCGGTTTATGCTGATATATGTTCCATGAATGTTTCATAAATAAAGGAACCTCTGTGGAACCTAGTAATTATAAAGCACATAAATAGTAAATATATTTATTCATAAAATGCAATATATTGTTTAGATTCTAGATTGACCCATTGTGTCACCAATATAGACCCTTATTCTTCTTCTAAAACTATTAAGGGCTCCATTGGGAATTTTCATACTTATCCTCTTTCTACAAACCCTCAAAAGTAACCCATTTCAAACATCGCTTACTAGTGAGCTTGAAGGAGAAGGTGAGACCAGATATGAACTTGACTGGTTTGAAATCTTCTTCCTCTCTAGAGAAATTGACATTAGATTTAGCATTTGTCACTTTCTTTCATTTATTGCAATTTCTTTTTTCTACATCAGTCAGTTTCCGTAGTGAATGGTCGGTCTTTTTGCCGTATTCCACACTTCATTTCTCTGCAATTTCTTTAGATTCTCTGAAACTGCAAAACAACAATGACGGAAAGGGACTTTTACTCTGGTCTAATTTCGTAAAACCAGAACATAGATTTGGGATTTTTTTATTTATTTTTCAATTAGGTCCTTCTGAGAAAATTCCAAGAACCTGACTTTTGAAGTCGTCGTACACAAAAAAACAAAAAATAGAAAAAAATAAAACATAAAGAAAAGATCCAACTTTGTATAGTCTCAAAGTGTGAACTCGTTTTATATTCAGAATATTCTATAAACAACAAAGAAAAAAACTCGTTTATATCACTATTCCTTTCACCGTTTACCAATATCCATTCAAAGTCTTCGTTGTAAGCCACCTAATTCCAAAGAAACTTCGATTTGGAAAATATAAAATTCCAGAAAGAAACATTTTAAAAATATTAAAGTGAAGGTTGGTCAAAAAGATCAAACATAGGTTTCTTTAGTCCAACTCTTACAAAACTAAGACATTCACCAATTCCTTCATATCTTCTTCTTCACCCATTTTCCTATTGACCTCTAACACAATGATCAATCTCTTTCTATCCCCAACAAAATCTATGTTCTATAGAATTATATGGATGCTATTTCTGATCCCGTCTTGTGTTTTCTCAGCCAGTGAGCTTCACAAACGCTGCAGTCTACCGTTTAGTTGCGGCAATCAGAACGATCTCTTTTACCCTTTCTGGATTACTGGCAGAGAAGATTGCGGCCACCCTGAGTTCAAGCTCGAATGCAACACAAGCTCCGGTTTCCCAGAGGTTAGCATCTCCTCCGTCAAGTTCAGAATCTTAAAGGCATACAACTATACCTCCCGTATCATAAAACTCGCTAGATCGGAGTATATCAACGGTGTTTGTCCCCCAAACCCACTAAATGCACCGTTCTACGAAAACATCCTTCCATTAGCCTCTGGCACCGAGCTGCTGACGATTTATTACGACTGCAAAGAATTTCCAACTTCAAGTTATCTCGGGGAGCTTGATTGTGATGGAAGAGGTTACTATGTTGCGAGAAACCTCTCGTCCCCTCTACCTCAAGGGATGAGTGGACTTTTAAACGAGTTCATTGGATCTTGCGAAAGAAACGCCAGTATTCCCGCATCTGGACCGGCGCTGAAAACACTGCAAAACGATCCGACTGAAGATAATCTTAAAAAGGCTCTTGAAGATGGTTTCGAGGTTGGACTTCACCAAGAATGTTTGAAGTGCATGGACTCTGGGGGTGCTTGTGGATTTAATAAGACCTCAGGTGGATTCGTCTGCTATTGTATAAATGGTACTTGCAGATCTAGAAACAAGGGTAAGCTTTTCTCCATACAAGATCTATTTACCTAATGTTCTGTTCTTAGAGATGCGAAAATGGGTTTGAAATTCGCGAATGTAAACGGATCTGGCCAAACACAATTCCGCCTTTTCCCCTCAATTTGGTATTTTTTTCGTCGAAAACAGTTCATGTTTTTCAGCAAAAAAATGTAGTTTCAATTTAATTTAATTAAAAGCGCTAAATTTAGTTTCCAATAAGATTCAAAGTTCTATATTTAATTCGAACTGACCTTTTTTTGGTGCCACTCCATTGATGCAGGCCTGTCATATAAAACGAAAGCAGGTGCCTACCTTGATTTGATTACCATATACCATAGGCAACTGAGTAATCTTGTTTTGAAAACTTTTTTTTTTTTTTTTAATCTCTAGGAATCGGATTTGCTTTTGTATTCATGGGAACTACTCTTATAACGGGAGGCTTATTATGTGTCCTCAGGCGAAGCAAGACATCACATATTCAGAGAAAACATAATCTAAAGGCCCTTATTCCACTGAAATGCTATAGCTATGCGCAGGTAAAGAAAATTACAAGGTCATTCGCCGAAGTGGTTGGGAGAGGCGGATTTGGAACTGTTTACAGAGGAACCCTTTGTAACGGTCTAAGTGTTGCGGTGAAGATCTTGAAAGAAACAAAGGGTAATAATAGTGAAGACTTCATCAATGAAGTTGCGAGTATGAGCAAAACTTCTCATGTCAACATTGTTGACTTGCTTGGATTCTGCTATGAAGGTTCCAAGAGAGCAATTATTTATGAATTTTTGGAAAATGGTTCTCTTGATAGGTTCATCTCACGTGAAACCTCAATGACTATAGATTTGAAGGCACTCCATGGGATCGCCTTAGGAGTTGCTCGTGGCATAGAGTACTTACACCATGGTTGCAAAGCAAGGATTGTACATTTTGACATAAAACCGCAGAATGTATTGTTAGATGATAATCTTTGACCGAAAGTTTCAGATTTTGGCCTTGCTAAGCTCTGCGAGAAGAAAGAGAGCATCATGTCATTGCTAGACACAAGAGGTACAATAGGATACATTGCACCTGAAGTATTTTCAAGAATGTACGGTAGAGTTTCCCACAAGTCAGATGTGTATAGCTACGGAATGTTGGTCCTTGAGATGATAGGAGCAAGGAACAAAGAAACAGCTGCTCAAAACTAGGCATCTAACACAAGTTAAATGTACTTTCCTGAATGGATATATAAAGATCTTGAGAAAAGAGATAGTGGAAAACTTATCGAGAATGGAATCACCTGCGAAGAAGAGGAGTTAGCAAAGAAAATGACATTGGTGGGGTTGTGGTGTATTCAGTCGTCACCATCAGATCGCCCCGCAATGAACAGAGTGGTGGAGATGATGGAAGGAAATGTGGATGCTCTTGAAGTCCCTCCGAGGCCTGTTTTCCAAATTCCAGCAGCGCCTCTGGAAGAATCTTCTACGTTTTCAGAGGATATATCGGGTTACACAGAATTATGTTCCATGAATGTCGCATAAAGAATGAAACCTTCTTGGAAACTATTAAAGCACTAAAGCAAAAAATACAGTACATATTTATTCATGAAAATTACTGTAAACCTCCCCAGTTTTCCTAGATTTCGAATGGGAATTCAATCTTGTGTGAGAAATGATTTTCACCATAAACTGTAAATCGCAAGATTTCAGTTTCTGAGCAAACCTACTAGGTGTAAGTGTACATGTTATTCGCATTAGAGAAAAAAAAAATAGAACACTTGTATAAATACTTGAACACATATATTCAGGGGAAAAATTTAACCATTTAATCATCTCATAATTGATTTTCCTGATTTAAAGCCAAACAGGGGAAAACAACCAAAAAAAAAAAAAAAAAACAGAACACTTATTGAATAGAGAGTTTTATCTTAAATCTTTGACGTGGCTTCTGAAAAAGAAAAGCTAATCAAATTGTTGATTTATCTAGGGTCCAAATGGTAACAGCTGAATTTTGCTGAATGTAAAATTTAGCTAATTTTTATGGTGATTTTTGATAGAATCTGGCTGAATAACTATGAATTCAAATGGTAACCGAGGAATCTAGCTGAGTAGCTGAAAATATTTATAAGGTAAATGGTCTAAATGATTACGAAATAAATAAAATATATCGCCAAAAGTTTAAATTTTTACTTCAATGTTTATTTATCATGTTACAAATTTCAATTTAAAAATTATAAAATTATAAGTATTCTATTTTAAAAATAATAAAAAATATTTATTTAAAATTAACAATTATTTTCTGTTCTTAAAAATTGTTCAACTGTTAATTGACTGTATTTGATATAATCCAATATTTTACCCGAAATTGTTATCTTACATAATTATACAAACTAGCCATGCGACTAAAAACTGAACTGAAGTAACCGAACTGAGCCAAACCGAACTTTTCAGTTTTTGGTTCTGGTTTGGTTTCTTAGTTGGAATCGATCGGCGAAATGTAAAAATTGATTGAGTTATCGGTTCGGCGGTTATCTGTTTTTTTTTTTTTTTTAAATTATACTGAACCATACCGAAATATACCGAATTAGACTGAACTATCCGAATTTACCTGAATTTACAGAGTTTAACTGAATTTACCTGACTTTAACCGAAATTTAAACAAAAAATACATAACTTCGGTTAGTTTCGGTAAAAAAAAAATATCCGAATTATCCGATACCTGGCCCGAATCGAACCAAAATTTACTTCGATTATTTTTGGTAAATTTTTTTTTTATCCAAACTACCTAACTATCCGAAGTGGCATGACTAATACAAACCATAAAAATTATAAAAAATGCATTTAAAATTAATTACCATATAATTATAATTCTTCTTGAAAAATTCATAATTTCATATAACTATAGTATTCAAATCATATATAAACCATAAAGAAAATAAATATAATATATTAAATGTCGATTCAGCAAATTCCTCAATTCAACAAAAACTTTCTTAACCGGTGTCCACGGCTATAATTAAAAATTTAATTTTTTTGAAAAATTTCTCAAACTTTTTTGACAAAAAAAAAAAAAGGTTTGAGGAACATTCCTCAAGATGATTCCGCAAATACCAACTGGTATCATTTTTTTGAAAAGTTTCTCACCAATTCAGCAACATTTATGTAACCATTTAGACCCCCATTTAGACCCCCTAGTCTCCTAAAACCTCCATGGTCAATAAGTCAAAAACAGCTTTAAAGGATGAAGACAAACCTATTTAAGAGATGGTATGGTATAGGTTTACCAACAAATCCCTCTCCTTCCCACTAAAGATTTAATTCCATGTTTGGCCTCATTTTCCGAGAAAAATCTTAATAACTGACTTCTATGTGCTATCAACAATTAAAAGTTTTAGAATTGGCAACAAGAGAACAAGGGAAAATATTATTTATCCTTGTTGATCAATACTACTATCTTTACATATATCGAAGGGAAAAATTAAAAAGTGGAACAGCCAATTACAATTCTTTCTGTGTCTCAATTTTGTGTTTTTGACTTAAAAATAATTTAAAGAAGAGATGAGTCTTCCAATAGTCAACTAATAAGGCCAGTGAAAAAAAAGTTATAGATTCTCTCTGTATTTGTCCACTATTCCTCTCTTGACTTGCTCTCTCTCTCTCTCTCTCATTAAACCACTTCCTCTGCTCTCCTCAACACAAACCAAACGAAGAATATAGACTGTTCATAGACCAAATAAATCATGTACTATCTCCCCACTTCTTGTGTGATATTTTTATTCCTCGTCTTCTTATTTCAGCCTCTTCCTTGTGTTTCAAGTAAGCTTGAACTTGGATTGTGTGATGAGACTCTGTTTCAGTGTGGGAACATAACCGCTGGTTTCCCTTTCTGGGGAGAGAATCGTCAAAAACAGTGCGGTCATCCATCGCTGGGGCTTCACTGCAACATAGACATCACCTCTATATTTATCTCGAATCAAGAGTTCATTGTTCTCCATCTAAATCAAACATCCAACACTCTTACACTTGCCAGAACAGACCATCTGGGTTATTTTTGCTTCTCTAGTTTCACCAACATAACCTTGCCTCCACAAGTTTTCGAGCTTTCCCCTACCTACAAAAGCCTCACCTTATTCTACCACTGCGACCCTTCTCTTTCTTACCTTTCGAGTTATAAATGTCCAAAGAAATGTTTTATCTTAGGGCCTGAAAATCACGAGACCTGCCATGAGAATTTCACCGTGAACGTTCCTAAGAGCTTCGTTCTAGAAGAAAAAGACAGGAATTTGAAACATTTGGAAATTGCTCTAAAAGAAGGCTTTGAGGTGAAGGTGAAAGCGTGTGAAGGATGTTTATCCTCTCCTGAAAGATGTGTATTCAACGAATCCTTGCCATCAGGATTTAAATGCCTCCCTCCACCAACTGGTCAGTTTCTGAATTGCCAATATGTTTCGTATGCCTCATTTTCATTTAATATCCTTTCGACAAGTTTTTCTCATTCTACAGACCCTTCTTTAACAATTTATACTAAAGTGAAACTGAAATTTAAAATCCTTTCGACAAGTTTTTCTCATTCTACAGACCCTTTTTTAAGTATTCTGAAATATCATCAGCAACCTCTTTCTAAGTGGTATCCGTTCTGTTATTTTTTAAAAAATCTTCTTCCATCTCCAGAGAACTGGCACTAATTTAGCGTTTCTTTTGATTTTTTTTTTTTTTTTTGACAATGGGTACAAGAGATCGATCGTTCAGATTGCCGCAACTAATGTATTTTTCTTCTTGTTTGGAAATATCTTTTAGATTTTTCGGCAATACCTTTGGGATATTTTTCCATTCGATCCCTGATAAAGTCTACGTTCCTTTAGTCCAACTCTTACAACTCTTACAACTCTTACCCATTTTCCTATTGACCTTTTAACACAATGATCAATCTCTTTCTATCCCCAACAAAATATATGTTCTATAGAATCATATGGATGCTATTTCTGATCCCGTCTTGTGTTTTCTCAGCAGTGAGCTTCACAAACGCTGCAGTCTACCGTTTAGTTGCGGCAATCAGAACGATCTCTTTTACCCTTTCTGGATTACTGGCAGAGAAGATTGCGGCCACCCTGATTTCAAGCTTGAATGCAACACAAGTTCTGGTTTCCCAGAGATTAGCATCTCCTCCGTCAAGTTCAGAATCTTAGAGGCAAATTACTACTCTACCTCCCGTACCATAAAACTCGCTAGATCGGAGTATATCAGCGGTGTTTGTCCCCAAAACCCACTAAATGAACCGTTGAACGAAAATATCCTTCCATTGGTCTCCGGCACCGAGCTGCTGACGATTTATTACGACTGCAAAGCATTTCCAAGATCAAGTTATCTCGGGGAGCTTGATTGTGATGGAAGAGGTTACTATGTTGCGAGAAACCCCTCGTCCCCTCTACCTCAAGGGATGTGTTAAGTTTTCTGGACTTCCAACCCAAAACCAATTGGCAATGAGTGGATTGGTCCAAGTCCCTTATATATTAGTCAAGGTCCCTCCTAATTTTCGATGTGGGATAATCTTACACACACTCTCTAGAGATTAAGGTCTCATGGCCCATTAATCTCTACTAATCCCAATACCCCCTCGAGATAATGGCCCTTCTAGCCATTAATCTCGCCATGACCATCAATTTCGGGTCGAGGGGCAAAGGCCACTTATGCGCCGAGATAAACCCTAATCAGACCACTTTTGGGCCAGGGTTACGAGAGTGTGCGGATCGGGCTCTGATACCATGTTAAGTTTCCTGGACTTCCAACTCAAAACCAATTGGCAATGAGTGGATTGGTCCAAGTCCCTTATATATTAGTCAAGGTCCCTCCCAACTTTCGATGTGGGATAATCTTACACACACTCTCTAGAGATTAAGGCCTCATGGCCCATTAATCTCTACTAATCCCAATAGGATGAGTAGACTTTTAAACGAGTTCATGGGATTATGCGAAAGAAACGTCAGTATTCCCGCATCTGGACCGGCGCTGAACGCACTGCAAGCCGATCCGACTGAAGATAATCTTAAAAAGGCTCTTGAAGAGGGTTTCGAAGTTGGACTTAACCGAGAATGTTTGATGTGCATGGACTCTGGGGGTGCTTGTGGATTTAATAAGACACTGACCTCAAGTGGATTTGTCTGCTATTGTGTAGACGAGCCATGTGTAGACGAGCCACGTAACAGTATTTGCAGTTCTAGAAAGAAAGGTAAGATTTCTCACCCATCGACCTTTTGATTCATATATAGTTGTGTCTTCATTTCCAGCTAATTAATATTTGGTACGGTTCCACTGATGCAGGAATCTCTTCTCTAGCGAAAAAAGGTGTTTAACCTTCTCTTGTTATTCTCTTTTTTCTTTTCTTTTCTTTAAGTTCTTATCCTAACAATTTCTTTTTTTAATTTTCTTGTTTCAGGTTCAGGAGCAGCAGGTGCTATAATGTTTCTGTTCCTTGTCTTATTAATAACGGTTCTCAAAATTCTCGGAAAGAGAAAGAGAGAAACATCACATGACATGAGTCAACAGAACCTCAAGGCTCTTATTCCACAACATGACCTCAAGACTCTTATTCCACAACATGATCTCAAGGCGCTTATTCCACTAAAGCAGTATAGTTACGCAAATGTGAAGAGAATTACAAAGTCATTCGCCGAAGTGGTTGGGAAAGGCTGATTTGGAACTGTTTATAGAGGAACCCTTTGTGACGGTCGCAGTGTTGCAGTGAAGGTCTTGAAAGACTTAACTGGTAATAGTGGAGAAGACTTCATCAATGAAGTTGCAAGCATGAGCCAAACTTCTCATGTCAACATCGTAACCCTGCTAGGATTCTGTGCGGAAGGTTCCAAAAGAGTAATTCTTTATGAATTTTTGGAAAATGGGTCGCTTGATAAGTTCATCTCAAGCAAGAGGTCATCAAATATGGACTGGACGACACTTTATAGAATTGCACTAGGAGTTGCTCGTGGTCTAGAGTACTTGCACCATGGTTGTAGAACAAGGATTGTACATTTCGACATAAAACCACAGAATGTGCTTTTAGATGACAATCTTTGCCCCAAAGTTTCAGACTTTGGCCTTGCGAAGCTCTGCGAGAGGAAAGAAAGCATCTTGTCACTATTGGACGCTAGAGGAACGATAGGGTACATTGCACCCGAAGTGTTTTCAAGAGTGTACGGTAGGGTCTCCCACAAGTCGGATGTGTATAGCTATGGAATGTTGGTTCTTGAGATGATAGGAGCAAGGACCAGAACATCAACTGAAGACACTGCATCTAGCACAAGCTCAATGTACTTTCCTGAATGGATATATAAGGATCTTGAGAAGGGAGACAATGGAAGGCTTATTGAAGATGGAATCAACAGCGAAGAGGAGGAGATAGCAAAGAAGATGACATTGGTGGGTTTGTGGTGTATTCAGTCCTGGCCATCAAATCGCCCACCGATGAACAGAGTAGTAGAGATGCTGGAAGGAAATGTGAATGCTCTTGAACTCCCTCCTAAACCTGTTTTGCATACACCCGCAGAGCCTCTTCAAGAATCTTCTATGACCTCAGAGGATATCTCGGTTTATGCTGATATATGTTCCATGAATGTTTCATAAATAAAGGAACCTCTGTGGAACCTAGTAATTATAAAGCACATAAATAGTAAATATATTTATTCATAAAATGCAATATATTGTTTAGATTCTAGATTGACCCATTGTGTCACCAATATAGACCCTTATTCTTCTTCTAAAACTATTAAGGGCTCCATTGGGAATTTTCATACTTATCCTCTTTCTACAAACCCTCAAAAGTAACCCATTTCAAACATATCACCCATCCCGCTGTATATATGGCAGCTTTATTCTTCATTTTTTTGTAAATAGTTTTTGTTGTCCATGGCTCGCAAGACTGCTTATAAATGATCCTACGGAAGGGAAATATGTTCTTGCGTAAATACTCTTTACCCTATCAAATACAAAAACCTCATATCGAGACTAGTAGTGGTAACTATCACTGACAAAGCATGAAACTTAAATCAAATATTTAAAGCGTATTTCATCTAGTATTGAGAGTTGGTCTCTCAATTTCTAAAGACAGTAGGATTAGAGAAGAAACTATGTTGCAGCCTTGCAGGTATTATTAAACTCATTTAGGGGATTTAGAACAACGGGTGTCATTGTTAAACCTTAATGCTTGAACATTTTATTGTCTTTTACAAACACTTAATTTAGTTGGAAGAGACTAGTACGTTTGATCTTTAAATGAAAGTTTCAACCTAAGTCTTTGACTGATCATTTTATTGACTTTTCCAGTCTTCATAAATCCTCTCTGGTCAGCTTTAGTGGCTTTAACTGAAAGTCCTTCTCGTTCCCACTAGATATTGTGATTAACCTCTGTTTCCAAGAAAATGCTTTGGAACTGAAATACAAGGTGATCTCAACAAAAGGGTTGTAAAAATGATTTAGAAGAAGTAAAAAATGAAGTAGGGAAATTATGTTAATCAGTAAATGATCTTCATTCATTCATCTAACGAAAAAAAAGTAAAACCCACTAAGCAATGTCTCTCTGTCTCAATTTCTTTTCTTTTGGGGTCAACTAATAAATACGAGTTATGAAAAAGAAGACTTCAAGTTTCTCTGTCACTATTATTTCTTGATTTGGTCTTTCACGACCCTTACGTTTCCACTTGCATCCTCTCTCTCTCTCTCTCTCTCTCTCTCTCTCTCTCTATCTATCTCTTTTTGTTTCTTCTCAAGACACTGTTAATAGACCCAAACAAAACATGGACTATCTCCCCACTTCTTGTCTGGTCCTTTTCTTCCTCTTCTCCTTACTCCACCCTCTTCCTTGTTCTTCAAGTAAACTTGAATTGTGTGATGAGACTCTGTTTCACTGTGGGAACATAACAGCTGGTTTCCCCTTCTGGGGAGGGAATCGTCACAAACCTTGCGGTCATAAACATCACCTCTATATTCATCTCATATCAAGAGTTCATTGTTCTCCATCTAAATCAAACATCCAACACTCTTAGACTTACCAGAAGAGACCATCTGGGTTCTTTTTGCTCCTCTACCTTCACCAACATAACCTTGCCTCCAGAAATTTTCGAGCTGTCCCCAACCTACGAGAGCCTCAGTGTATTCTACCAATGCAGATCTTTTCATCCTTACCTTCCGAGTGATACATGTCCACAGAAAGGTTTTATCTCAGTCTCTGAAAATCCTGGATATCATGAGACCTGCTATGAGAAATCCAACGTGAACGTTCCTAAGAGCTTCACCGTGAATGTTATAGAAGAAAAAGACAGGAATCTGGCACATTTGGAAAGTGCTCTAAAAGAAGGGTTTGAGGTGAAGGTGAAGATCGATGAGAAAGCGTGTCCAGAGTGTTTATCCTCTCATGAAAGATTCAACGAATCCTTGCCATCAGGATTTAAATGCGGTCCAGTCCCTCCAACAACCAGTATGTTTGGTATGCCTCATTTTCGTTTTATAGCCCTCTTCTTTAACAATTTATACTAAAGTGAAACTGAAATTTAAAATCCTTTCGACAAGTTTTCTTCAATCATAATGCCTCTTTCTAAGTGATATCTGTTCTGGTTTTATTTTCATACTTTTAAGCATATAAGTAGATCTACATACAAGCTTAACAAAAAAATCTTCTTCCATCTCCAATTGGCATGAACTTTAGCATTTCTTGCATTTTCTTTTTGTTCCACGTTTTTCTGCAATACCTTTGAGATACATTTCTGCTTCCTATTGACCGCCAACACAATGATCAATCTGTTTCCATCTCCGACAAAACCTATGTTCTATAGAATCATATGGATGCTCTTTGTGATCTCGTCTTTTGTTTTCTCAGCTGTAGAGCTTCACAGACGGTGCAGTGCCCCGTTTAGCTGCGGCAATCAGAGCGGTCTCTTGTACCCTTTCTAGATACCTGGCAGAGAAGGCTGTGGGCACCCTGACTTCAAGCTTGAATGCAACCGAAGTTCCGCAGAGCTTAGCATCTCCTCCGTGAAGTTCAGAATCTTAGAGGCGAACTATGACTCTCGTATCATAAGACTGGACTTAACCTAGAATGCTCGGCGTACAAAGAATCTCGGGGTGCTTGTGGATTTAGTCAGATCACAAGTAGGTTCATGTGCTATTATTTAGAAGAGCCACACAGACATAACCGCACTAGAAACAAGGGTGAGATTTCTTTTGTGCACTCACCAAACTTTTGATTCATAGCTTTGTCTTAAGATGCAACTAATTAACCTTTGGTACGGTTCCATTGATGCAGGATCTCTTCTATAGCGAAAATAGGTGTTCTACCACAAGCTCAATGTACTTTCCTGAATGGATATATAAGGATCTTGAGAAGGGAGACAATGGACGGCTTATTGAAGATGGAATCAACAGCGAAGAGGAAGAGATAGCAAAGAAGATGACATTGGTGGGTTTGTGGTGTATTCAGTCTTGGCCATCAAATCGCCCACCGATGAACAGAGTAGTAGAGATGTTGGAAGGAAACGTGAATGCTCTTGAACTCCCTCCTAAGCCTGTTTTGCAAATACCCGCAGGGCCAGTTCAAGAATCTTCTATGACCTCAGAGGACATATAGGTTTACATAGAAGTGTGTTCCATGAATGTCGTGTAAAGAAAGAAAACTCCTTGGACCAATTAAATCACAAATGCACCAAATACTTATATTTTTATGAAATATACTATCTGCATCCATATTGAACCATTCTGTTACCAGCCTATAGACGTTTTTTTCTTTTAATTTCTAAACCTATCAATGCTCTCAATTACTACATCCTTGGTTTTCCCAAAGACAACAAGAGTGTTCAGTGATTTGAATAAAAACAAAAAGAGAGTTTAGTGATTTGTATTCAGAAACATCATCTAAATTTTCTTGTCCAAAAAATGCATTTGCATTTGTAGTCAAAAACTCAAAACTATTAGTGCTAATTATCATTGTAACCACATCAAGAAGAAGATAGTTTCT
This sequence comes from Alliaria petiolata, assembly GCA_020283515.1. NCBI lineage: Eukaryota > Viridiplantae > Streptophyta > Magnoliopsida > Brassicales > Brassicaceae > Alliaria > Alliaria petiolata. The sequence continues at coordinate 470,984,730 of JAHZTW010000001.1, read as the reverse complement.
CAGAACACAGATGATAGACTATGAAACTTAAATCATATTTTTAAGGGTCTCTCGTCTAGTGCATAGAGTTAAATCTCTCAATCTTCTGGAGACAGTAGAAATAGAGAAGTATGTTGCGGGTATTAAAAACGCAATTAAGGGATTAGAGCAATGAAAGCATGATTTTAGTTCGATGACACTCCAATAGGAGATAGTATGGTATGGCTTGTACCGGCAAGTCCCTCTCATTTCCACTGAAGATAATTCAATGATTTATAAAACCACAAAAGAAAAATTGAAACTAAAAAACTCCAAAATTTACCTCTGTTTCCAAGAAAATGTGTTTTGGGAAAAAAATAGGGGAAACTCCCAATGATCTGATCTCTCTATCTCAGTTCCATTAATTTTTTCTAAGGGTCAACTAATAAAGACATGCTTAAAAGAAAAAGACTTCAACTCTCTCTATATTTGTTATACTACCCATCTTTGACTTGGTCCTTCACGACCTTCCCCCACGGCCGTGCCAAAGAAACCATTCATCTACGTCATTTAATTTTATATAAATTTTAGAAAGCCCTATTTATACTTGCTAATCTTTCTCCCACAAAATCAAACACCATCAAATATCTCAACTCTCTACGTGAATATTCAAATGCACGTCGTAGTTCTTAATAGTGAGTTCTAAGACAAAATATTGGATTCGTGTTAAATGGTGAATTGATCATTCGATATCATTGTTTTTTCACCACATTGATTTTTTTCGTTTTTTATTCTATAAAACATCTTTGTTTTTTTTTTTTATCTATTTTACTTTCATTTATACTTATTTTATAATTTTAAAATTCATTACTTTTTTATATAAAATACTGCATTTCTATTATTACAATTTTCTAAATTTTATACTTTTTATATAATACAGAGAATTTGCATTTTGTGCTATAAAATACTGCATTTTCTTTTATCTAAATATATTATTTATAAAATTATTTTGCTTAAAATTCTACATTATTTTAATTATAAATATTTAAATATTAATTTACATTTGTTTGTATTGTATTTGTCATAAAACTGTTTTTTATTTTCGCCTACGGCCTTAAAACTTCACCGTTTCCACTTGCTCCTTAACGATCTCTCACTTGTTTTTCCTCTCAACACAAGACACACGGCTCAAAAGATCAAATCGATCATGTACTATCTCCACAGTTCTTGTCTGTTCTATTTCTTCCTCTTTTCCTTATTTCACCATCTTTCTTCTACCTCAAGTAAACAAGAACTTAGGTTATGTGAGGCTCTGTTTCAATGTGGGAACATCACCGCTGGTTTCCCCTTCTCCGGTGGAACCCGTCCCAAAGCTTGCGGTCATCCATTGCTGGAGCTTCAATGCTTAAGAAACACAACGTTTATAATCATCGCAAAGCATGTGTACGATGTTCTCCATATAGATCAAACATCTAAGACTCTTAGACTAGCCAGAGCAGAGCTTCGAGGTTCTTTTTGCAACGCTACATTCACAGAAGCAACCTTGCCTCACGAAATCTTCAAGCTTTCGCCGACCTACAAGAGCCTCAATGTTTTCTACCTCTGTGACCCTAAGCTTTCTTACCGTTCGAGTTATACATGTCCTGGAGGTCCTATCTCAGTGTCTCAAACCCTTGATTCTTGCAATGGAAGTTTTACAATTAACGTTCCTAAGAGTTTCGTTCCGGAAGAGAAAGAGTTGAATTTGACACATTTGGAAAGTGCTTTAAGTGAAGGGTTTGAAGTGAAGTTGAAGATCGACGAGAATGCGTGTCAAGAATGTTCATCTTCAAATGGAACCTGCGGTTTCGAAAATAATACACAGGTCTGCTGCAAGAATGCCTCATCATCGGGATGCAGTAGACTCCATGAACCTGATGGTAAGTTTCTTATACAACATCATCATTTCATAGCCATATATCTTCTTTAACAGTTTATATTGAAGTTGCAATTTAAATAAGCCTAGGATCTGTTCCATTGATGAACTTAAAAGTAGTTGATCTCATTTGACAATTAAAGAATGGATACTTTTTCCATTAGGTTGCAGAAATGTCAAAGCACATAATTTTGATGTGGTTAGAAAAACCAAACATAGGTTCCTTTAGTTCAACTCTTACAAAACCAAGACATTCACCAATCCCTTCATCTCCTCCTCTTCTTCTTCTTCTTCTTGACCATTTTCCTATTTGCCTCCAACACAATGATCAATCTGTTTCTATTCCAAACAAAATCAGTGTCCTATAGAGTCATATGGATGCTCTTTGTGATCCAATATTTTGCTTTCTCAGCTGTAGAGCTTCACAGACGTTGCAATGCCTCGTTTAGCTGCGGCGATCAGAGTGGTCTCTTGTACCCTTTTTGGATACCTGGTAGAGAAGACTGTGGCCACCCTGACTTCAAGCTCGAATGCAACACAAATGTCGCAGAGGTTAGCATATCCTCTGTTAAGTTCAGGATCTTAGCGGCAAACTATACCTCTCGCGTCATAAGATTAGCCAGATCAGATTACATCGGCGGTTTTTGTCCTCAACACCCATTAAATGCGCCGTTCAAAGAAAATGTCCTTCATTTCGCTCGTGGCACCGAGATGCTGACCATTTATTATGAATGCCCATCAGAGTTTCCACAGTATGTTTCTCCTTACGTTGGAGGTCTTGATTGTGAAGATGATGAGAAAAGTTACTATGTGACGACAAACCTCGCGTCTCCTTTACTTCACGAGATTGGTGGCGTTTTAAACAACTTCAGTAGAATGTGCAAAAGAAACGTCAGTGTTCCTGCATCTGGACCGGCGCTGAACACACTGCAGAAAAATACAACTCGAGATAATCTAAAGAAGGCTCTTGAAGAGGGTTTCAGTCTTGGACTTCACCGAGAATGTTCGATGTGCATGGACTCAAAGGGTGCTTGTGGATATAATCATAGCTCAAACGAATTCGTCTGCTGTCTAGATCAGCCACATAGTTGTAGTACTTGCAAAGGCAAAGGTATGATTTTTTTGGTACAAGATCTCATGTTCTATTGTTCTTCCACAATGACCCACCATTTGATTGGACCTTCCCTGCATCCTTACATCAATTCCCTTAAACAAAAACCTCCATTGGATTTCAAGTTTTTAGTTTCTATAGTAAGAAACAATGTTCTCTCTTCAGTTTTGACTGACTTTTATTCTGTTGATGCAGGACTCTCTACTGCAGCAAAAGCAGGTGCTTACCATTTTCTTGTTCTTTAAGAACACCCTATTTGATTACCATATACCATAGGCAACATCAAAATCTTTCGTTTCCTGTTTTTGTTTTCATCTCTAGGAATCGAGTATACTTTTGGATCGGTGGGTATCATTCTTATAGCCGGAGGTTTGTTTTGCCTTATCAGCCAGCAGAGGAGAAGGAAGGCATCAGATGTTCCGAGAAAACTTAATCTAAAGGCCCTTATGCCACTGAAACACTATAGCTACGCGCAAGTAAAGAGAATTACAAAGTCATTTGCCGAAGTGGTTGGGAAAGGCGGGTTTGGAACTGTCTATAGAGGAACCCTTTGTGATGGTCGCAGGGTTGCTGTGAAGGTCTTGAAGGACTCAAAAGGTAATGGTGAAGACTTCATCAACGAAGTTGCGAGCATGAGCAAAACTTCTCATGTCAACATTGTTACCCTGCTAGGATTTTGCGCGGAAGGTACCAAGAGAGCAATTCTTTATGAATTTTTGGAAAATGGGTCTCTTGAGCAGTTCATCTCAACCAAAAGGTCATCAAATATGGATTGGAGGGAATTATATGGGATCGCATTAGGCGTTGCTTATGGTCTAGAGTACTTGCACCATGGATGTAGAACAAAGATTGTACATTTCGACATAAAACCGCAAAATGTACTCTTAGATGACAATCTTTGTCCCAAAGTTTCAGACTTTGGCCTTGCTAAGCTCTGCGAGATGGAAGAAAGCATCTTGTCACTAATGGACACAAGAGGAACGATAGGGTACATTGCACCCGAAGTGTTTTCAAGAGTGTACGGTAGAGTCTCCCACAAGTCAGATGTGTATAGCTACGGGATGTTGGTCCTTGAGATGATAGGAGCAAGGAACAAAGAGAGAGATGATCAAGAAGTTGGTTCTAGCACAAGCTCGATATACTTTCCTGAATGGATATATAAGGATCTTGAGAAGAGAGGCACTGAAAGGTTTATTGAAAGCAGAATCAGCAACGAAGAAGAGGAAATAGTGAGAAAGATGACATTGGTGGGTTTGTGGTGCATTCAAACTTCCCCATCAGATCGTCCACCGATGAACAGAGTGGTGGAGATGATGGAAGGAAATGTGGATGCTCTTGAAATCCCTCCTAAACCTGTTTTCCAAATTCCAGCAGCGCCTCTCGGAGAACCTTCTACGCTTTCAGAGGATATATCAGGTTGCACAGAAGAATGTTCAATTAATGTAGAATAAAGAAAGAAACCTCCTTGTAACCTATTAAATCAAGAAAGCAGAAACTACATTTACTATTCATGAGATTACATATTACTGTCTACAAATATACTATAGACCTTTTCTTTTCTTCTACACCTATCAACAACGCTCATGCTTATTACTTTTCCAGCTAAACTGTTTAGAATGCTTCCAGAAACCCTTCAAAAGTAACCCATTTCAAACATATCAGCGATCTCACTCAGTGTCAGCTTTCTCTGCTTGTTTGCTGGCAAGTGATGCAACAAACTTCTTCAGATGTTTGATGAAATCTGGATAGAGTTCAAGGTCGCAGTGTCCACCTCCGTTTATCCACAAAGGCTCGTACTTCTCTTTGCTGAGTTCCCAGAGCCGTCTTCCATGAGAACAATCAACTACTTCATCCGCAGTTCCCTGAAACACCAACAAGATAGTTACAGCGACTTGCATTCATAGACTTCCGAAGTAAACGCGTCTAGAGCTTTCTTGTGAGGCACTCTCATAATCAAAAGAAAGAAATGTCGGTGTCACTCACATGGATTACTAATACAGGACAGGTAACTGCGCTGATCTTGTCTATATTCTGCAAAACATTGAATTGCGCAAGTGAGCAGAAGCTATATTTATAACCAGAAGCAAAAATTTGATGTCCTTTAAATCACCTTGAAAATATCAAACCAATATGTACATTTCACCGGATACAAAACCCTCATGCCAGACAGAATAGGGCACTGTAAAACCACGCCTCTCAAGTTAGGTGTGCGCGAAGCTAGATCGACCGTTGGTCCGCTACCGACAGATTGACCATATAATATAAGTTGATCGTCTTTTATCCCGTAGTTTTCTTTGAGGCATTTATACGATGCTTCTATATCAGCATATGTATTACACTCGCTTGCCTGATTTAAGTACCACCAAGTTCTATATCAAATAAGAAACAATCCAATGCAAGTCTATGGCTTATGAGTAGTAGTAACCTGGGGATTTATACCTGTCCTGTAGACTGACCATAACCAGAGTAATCATACCTGGAGCAATGGAGAAAACAATCTAACATAGTCACTATCATAAGAACAGGTTTATATCAACAGTGACGAAAGCAAGATAGCAAGTCAAGTAATAAAAAAACCTTTAGATGGAAACGAATCAATCACAAAAGGAGAGCCGAAATAGTTAAAGTCGACAATATATTGCAATAGATCCTAGTTATGGCAATTATAAGCAAAGTTGTTAACTTTTGTTACTGATTTTAATGCCTCAGGGATATAAAGACCCAAACTTTGAGGCTAAAGTACTGAATTTTACGAAGATTGATGGAAATGAATCAATCACAGAAGGAGAGTCGAAATAGTTAAGTCATAATGACAAAAATGTTGCAATCGTTTACCCAATTGATTTGGATTTGAGGCTAAAGTACTGCTTTTTAGGAAGATTGATTCTTCTATTAATATTATAACAAGAGAACAAACCAATTCAGCTTAAAATGCACAAACTTTCGTTTAAAAATTGACGAATGTTCCTTTGGACTAATTTGGATTCAAACAAGAAACTCGACAGAGAGAGAAATTTACCCCATAAGGTTAACGTGAAGGCGATTGCTAAGCTCGACGAAAAGCTCAAACATTTGACCCAAATCGGCGGCGTTGCCATGGGAATACAGAACCGTGCCATTAGCTTTGGAGTGTTTGAGGTAAACCGCCACGATCTCGTTGCCGCAACGAGTACGGAGCTTCAGGATGTCGACATCGTCGCGGCGAGGGATTTCCGGTATGTATAGGCGTCCGCCGCAGCTACTATCGGCGATCACATCATAAGACGGTGGTGTTGGTGGGAAAAAAGCGAACTTAGAAGCGATCGATGAAGTGACTCCTCCCATTAAGACAAACGATGATGATTTTGGGCGACGATGATCCTCTAATTCATAAATTATACCTTTTCCAAAGTAGCAAAAACTCAAGTAATCCTCTTTCGATTTCCGAGATCTTACGGAAACAAAGACAAAAAAAAACAAAAAAACAAATATCGAATCGTCAGATCGAAAAAGGAGATTGAACGGAAAATTGAGCAAAAAAAAGATCACGAGAGCAGGAAATTGATTCAGGATTTGAATCGGACCGCGGCGCGTGAGAAATAAGCGGCGGCGCGTGAGGGATGATGGCGGAAATGGCAGAAAGTTTGAGAATATCCCTTTGTCAAAGCTCAAAAAGTCAAAATCAGCAAATTTAGGTGGATGAAGATTGGCTGGCCATGCTCCGATTCTTTTCTTATTTTATAGTTTATCAAAAAAACACATGACGTTTATAGATTTTTTATTACTAAAAAATAAGTTGGTGATTTTAGATAAATTTATTTAAGTTATATAATCTATAAGATTTTTGAATGTGAAATTTGGCAAAATCAAAAATAAAAGTTAAATACATTTTTGGAAAATTTTAAAAAAGAAGAAGCTATTTATGGTTAAATAATAGAATTTTAACTTGAAATATACAAATCTGTAATAATATTATATTTGGAATTTAAATCTGAAATAATAGAATTTAATCATGAAATAATAATAAATATGAAAAATAGAATTTGAACTTGAAACCTCATGTCCCACGCATATATAGCTCTTTTTTCCTTTTTGATGTATATGTTTTTTTTCACTAAAATTAACAGATTTTAAATATTTATAAATGAATAGACTTGAATGGTATATAACTTTTTCACATTTTCACGTTTTGACAACTTATCCATTAAATACATAGAGAAAATTTGGAAAAATACACCAAAACTAATTTATAATTTGAAAACTACATCTTTATTATTTTCTAAATTTTTTTATAATTAATTATATATGAAATGACTAAATTAACTTTATTTTGAATTCTTATAATTTAAAATTATTTAATAAAATCAAAATAAAATAACATTTTGAAACTAAATAATATAGATTTAGAATTTACATAATTTATAAATTCTAAAACCTTAATTTTATATTAATTTATAGAATATTCTGAAAAAAGAAAAAAAAAATCAAAAGATTTTTATATATTATATACTTATCTATAGATTATTCTACTAAAACTAATTTTAAATTTGTATAGACATTTCTCAAATATTAATTTTTATCTGATTTAAGATTTATCTAATTAAAATATTTATATAAATATAGAATTTAGAGAAAATCCTAAGATTTACTAATTAAATATCTCTCATATATTAAATTTTCGATTTTATTTTAATTTATAAAAATATGTATTATTAAAATCTGGTCAAAATAATCTTTTTATATATCAATAAATTTAGTAATAAAAAAAATTAAAGTAGTGTATTTTTCAAATTATAAAAGTTAATTAAAGTACTTTGCCAATTGTCGCAATACATAACACTCACAATAATAAGCACATAATTAAAAAAAAAGAAAATTAATAAGTTATTTTTCAATTCATCATGCACGTTTTAAATTTATAATTAGTTTAGACAAAAAATCATTCATCTAATAAATAGTAACTTTTAACGTTTTCAGTTTATTCAGTTTTCAGTTTTTCCATCCTATCGATTCAGCTATTTTATTATGGAGATATTCAGCTATTTTACTATTCAGTTGACATACCAGTCAACCCCAATATAAATTATGTGGTATTTTATACGGTGTTTTAGAAACTCATGTTATGTTTTCTTTATTTACACTTAGAGGCACTTTTTAAAACTCAGTTTACAAAAAGAGACACTTCTTGAAAAGAAGACACTTTCAGCACTTGCACTTACTAAACTATCCCTCACTTATTTTTTTACCTTCTCTAGATTTTTTGCAATCTTAACTACTTTCTCTTTCTTCGTCATCGACAACACAATCGATCTTCTCTCAGAATGAAACCGAACAAGATACGTTGCCAAGACCAACAATAGCATTTGCAAATCTTCACTAAAATTATCTTCTCCTTTCCTCTCTCAATTTATTTCTCTTTTAGATCAATTTGCACCCAAAATTTCTAGATTGAGAAATTTGGATTTGTAAATATGAATAATTATTTGCATTCGATGAATCAGGTGGGGCAAGAAATAATGAGAGATCGACGATGTCAAAGCCACAACTTCTCGGATTGCGACGATTTATTTCAAAGATATCGTCGAAAGTGATGATTTCTTCCACCACGTGCAGAGCCGATTCTTCTTCTTCTTCTCGAACTGCAAAACCCAGATCTACTCCTTCGTGACCACCGTTGACGGCTCGGAGTACGATATGGAAGGCAAAAACTCGATAGAATTGAGTGGATACGGAAGCATGGATAGGAACGAGTGGATACCATACATGTCCATGAGTTATTTCAATTTTTACTTCCACTCACCGCCGATGAATCTCGTCTCTCCAAAACAAGCTAAGAAGATGTACTTCACCGACATCTTCTTTGAATATGGACAACTTTCAGTGGACAATCTGTCATGGATAGGATGTGGTGGACAACAAAAATAAATCGACGTGAACGTGGATGCAACAACAATGGGTGAAGCAAGATCTACATATGTAATTGAGGATGCGCAGCGGAGTGAGCATATGGATGTGTGCGAATAGATATGTGTGAACGAGTGAACGTGGATGAAACGACAATGATCTTAGTGTGTCGTAGATGCAAATCGCATATGCCAATCCAATGTTTTTATGGATATGTATGCGAATAGATACATATAGACGAGTGAGTGTGGACGTCCAAATTTTAGAAGATGGATGAGTAGACTATGCCAGCACCGTGGAACAAATATTAGAAGATGGATGACCATGAATGGATGAGTAGACTATGCCACTCCAATGAAGGAGAGGTAATCGTGGATGTGTTTTTGTGGATAATAAGTGGGAAGCACCCTGCAACATTTCATGATGGTAACCAGACCCGTCCCTCCCTTAAGGCACATGAACCATTTGCTTCAAGCCACAAAATTTAGTAATCTAGAAGCCACACTTAAAAATATGATTATGTATATGTAGTGTAATAATTTCACTTCCGTTATCAAAACTTCACACGTTCGGTTAATATCTTGATATATATTATATTTTTGTGTTCTTTTGTTTTCTTTCATTTTATAATTATCTCTCTTTTAACTATTTTTTTAGCTTTTTATCTTATTTTTACCATTTAATCATTAGCATTTTTCAATAATTTTGACACTATTAACTATTAAATATATAGAATATTTTATACCTTTTCATTTTATCATTTTATAGTTTTTTCATAATATTTTACACAATGTTAAGATAAATTGTTTTAATATTTTTAGTAATTATGAAAAACTATAGTAGTATAATGTTTTTTCTATATAACTTGAAATACTTGAGATCAACATTGTCAAAAATAAGTTGATTCTTTTTCTATATTTTAAAATTATATAATAAAATAATGTTATTGTGTAATTAAAACATAAAAAAACTCATCAATAGAATTAGATGGTATAAATATAAGGCCACAAATTTTTAATTGCTTGAAGCCTCTCAACCATTAGGGACGGCACTGATGGTAAACAGAAATCTCAGTGTAAATGTTGAAAAAAAAACATTGTTCATTAGCTAATCCAACAAAGTAAGAATATTTGAGATAACAAGAGGTTACAATTGATAATATCAAAGTGTGAATTTAACGGACATATTTTCATGGTTAGATCCTTGTTGACAATTTTTTACACACATCGAACACTCTCTACTTCTATCCACATGACATTGTACATGTGCACTGTCTATCCCCTTCATCCATATTATGTTTGGGTGAATGTTGGGCAGTCTATCTGGTCCACAATCGATCGTCCACGAGGTTAAGATAAAGTGGATCAACATGGTGGTTTACTCTTCTAAAATTATGTTGTCATTCCAATTATCCATATACAACCATCCATACGGACAACCCATTATCATGAATTATTTCATCGTCTTCTCCGCCAAAATTCAGAAACTTTTTCAGAGATTGATCGGAACCACCAGCCTTGTAACACAATAACCAGTGTGCAATATTTATATAATCAGAACTGCAACTCTTCGAAATCGAAACAAAATCCTAACCCGTCGCAGCGAATCAGTCGTAGCCAAGTCTTCAAATTTCTCATCGGGAATAGACAACCCCGCAAATCGTCGACATATCAAACACCTAAAAAAAAGATTTCATCTTTGCGGCTGTCGAGATTTCCCATGCCCAGCCGAGATCTCTCAAATCCCATTACTTCAATCAGGTAAAAAACAGAATTTATCCGGTGTAAAACTACGACACTTTGGCGACGGCCATAAAACAGGAAGTCTCAGTGTTATTTTTTCTTTTAACCGTGTATCTCAAATAAAAGTGAAAGTGGCAAACGTGCCTTCTAGTGTAAAAGACTCTGTCTATCCTTCTTAGTTTTCTTTTGTTTTTTGCTTCCTTTTTTATATTATGGATTTGACAGGAATATCAACTAAATAATAGAATAACAGAATATCTGAATAATAAACTAGCGAAATCAATAGGATAGAAAAACTGAAAATTGAGTAAGATGCATTCAAAAAGAGGAAGTGAAGGGCATTCTCACCATTGCCATGCATGCATCAGAGTATGCAGGATATTTCGCAACATTCAAAACAGTGGCTAAAAAGCTATTATCTATTAGACGAATAAATTTTTGTCTTAACTAGTTATAAATTTAAAATGTGTGAGATAGATTGAAAAATAGCTTGTTAGTTTTTACTTTTTATTATTCCGTATTTATTATTGTAAATGTTATGTATTCGGTGAAATCAAATTTTCAAAACGTAAAAACGTAAAAAAAAACTATTTATCATTCAATCCCTGAGAATATTTTCTCATTATGCCGGTTTTTGTACTTCTCTTTGTTAGTTTCTTTTTATGTGTTTAATGTTGGAGATTGTAATCAGGGATTATGTGCTTCTCATTATGCATGGATTAGCTGAGAAAGAACCATCATATTGCAATTTATTTGGGTATTTTTGTAGGGAGGAGGTTATCATAATCTATGCAAGTAGAATAATAATGTGGTAAACATGCTAAACGAGGCTGTACATTAACATGCGATCAGAGAGACATGAAATCATAAATTTACGATACTCTTTTTTTTTGGGGCTAAATCTACACTATTCTTCCTATGGTTTAGATAGAAAGTGAGAAGGCATTCAAAAGAACCATGTGACCCCATCAGCAGAACCCTAACATGTCATGTATTCTAATAGTTTTTGTTATTCTCTAGTGACTACTATAGAATCTAACATGTCTCTTAGATCAAGTCTTTTCCGAACCAATTGTCATTTCGGCAGTCATCATCCAGGCAGAACGGTCGTCATTTCGGTCATATCGAATCTTAAGCATCCTAAGACATGGGCAATCCAATCATCGATAGTTTCTTTTGAATTAAAAGTCTTAATTTCCTCACAAAATACAAGTAATTCTTGCAATTTTCACTAAAAACTTGCAATGAGACATATCTAGGCCAAGAAATACACTTTTCACAAACGAATTCACCAAAAAAAATTCAAGAACGAGAAATGGATCAAACTCTTAAGAAAAAAACAAAAGTTACCTATCAATTGAATTTTTTATGAAAAAATATTAAATAGTTTATTCGTTTTGGAGTTTTGGAGTTTTACTGTTCAGGAATAGTTACAAGAACGGGACGCCAAGCTCTTTGAAGTAACCTCCTACATCGAAGCGTACCAGACAACATGGGCCTAATTGAGCCGTTAAAGCCCATACGTCGAGCCGTTAACTCTTCTCCAATACCTCCGCTATTATTAACGCCGTTAACCGGTAACGCCGTCACCATCTCCTTCCCCGAATCGCCGCCGCCACGTTCACTTTCTTCCACCGGAGGCGACGAGACGAATAGTTCCCTCAGCTTCCGTCGAGATCGTATCTTATCTCTCTTCGCAGAGACGCATCTGGTACCATCGGATCCCGTCGATTCATCGGCGTTATTTTGGATCTCCGGTGATCGCCACCGATCAGATGATCGGGTGAGTAGCAAACGCAGCGTTTTCCGGCGGCGGAGGTGGATGACCGGACTACGCGTTGGACTCTCAGCGACGGTGCTGCAGTGAGTGGCGAGAAGCTTGAATTTCTGCAGAGACATTGACTTGGCCTTCTCTTTCTCTGTTGATCATTTGGATCGTTTAGTGTTTTTTTGTTCGATCTGGTCGATTCTTTGCTTCTTGTGATAGTGGAGGGTAAAGAATAATGTGACTAGGATCTGCACCATTCTGGAAGAAGATAGGTTACACGTGGCAGCAGCAACGAGTGTCCTACATTCTGCTAACTTTTTTATTTTTTGTATGTATCCTTAAATATTTCAGTGGCTGATTTTCTATATTGAAAACTTGGCAGAGACCATACCTTTCTGACATTATAATAACTCGCGGGGTTAAGTGCAGTATATTAAAATTTAAAGATAAAATTATTTTAAATCATTGTAAGTGAAAATTTGTATGTAAACATGCAAACAACTTATAATATCAAAAAGAAAAAAAACGATCTTCCAATTTTTTTTTTGAATTATTAACAATCTTATTATATAAAGTTGCATGCGTTAAAGTTGCTAATTCACTTGATCGCGACATATGACAAGTTAATCGATAAGATTTTGACACGTATTTTGATTAAAATATATTAATCCTAAACGAAAAAGAAATATACTATTATTTAAAAAAAAAAAGATAAATAGACATATATCAATTAAGAAAAAGAAAATTAAAACAAAAGTAGTTAGTAATTAATATGATTGTGACACGTGTCAAGTTTTATTTTTATTTTTATTAAATTGCATAAATTGCGTATATAAAAATAACGATTACTAATACAAAAAAGAAAATTTTAGATTATTTTTTTGTTTTACAGATTATTCGATTTTATTTTTAATTTATTTTTACGAATTTAAAATATTTTATTTAAATCCGCATATATGCGGATCCTATTCTTGTAAGTTATAAATGGAAAGGTACAAACGGATTTTGATAAAAATATGCAACTTTTAAAATATTTTCTAAGATTACCTTTTTTTATAGATCTTCTAAGATTACTAAGAGAAAAAATAAGAAAAACAAAGAGTTATAAAATACACAACCTTTTAAAATATTTTTTGTAGTGTTAAAAAAATCTTTATATGAAAACATACAATACAAAAAATATGATGTTAATATGCTTCCAAACTATTTGTAAGATTATTAAAAATATGTATTAGTGAAATTGAATAAAAGAATGAAAATAAAGAGGCAATTTTTCAAAATATTTTATAGAATTATACAAATATTATTGAAAAGTTACAAGCAAAGAATGATAATGAAAATTTGGCACTTTCTAAAAAATACTATAGGACTATTAATAGCGGTTATAAAAGAAAATATATATAATAAATAATAATGATCATAGATTTTATGATACATTTTCTAGGATTATTATGGTTAGAATTGAAAAACAAAAATGCAAATATGAAAAGTTTACATTTTCTAAATAAAAAAAATTTCGAGTATTAAAAGGTACATAACAAATATATTAGTTAAAATATAAAAAAAAACTTAAGTTAGCTTAAAAATACAAATATAAAATACAAGTGGATTCGCTACTTTAGATAAATATATTTATCTGCAATTGGAAAAAAATCCAAACACTAGGTACTTAAAATTCATAAACAACCAATAAAAATATTAAAATAAAAAAGATAACACAACTAATTATAAATATATATATGTTTTCTATGAGGAGAAACAATAATTAAATAACATAATATGTATGAAAAAACAAAATAAAATTGTAATTGTAGTTTATGCAAAAATAAAGAAGATATATTTTTGAAAGACCTGAGTAAATCAAGACAAATAATCACATATAATTTTCTTATAACAAAGACATTATATAAAAAATTGATATAAATTAAAAAGATAAAGATATATTATGATACTACAGAAATATATGTTGTTATATATTTTTTTAAAAATCTAGTAAACTCGCGATATGAGTTCTGATCTGTGGGTCTCCACTTAGAAGATGTCATCATACCAATAGATAATATTACATAATCTGAAAATTATAATGTTCAACAAATTAACATATATATTTTTTTTAGATTGATGTTAAATATATTTAATTTGTTCAAACCTTCAAATAGAAAAAAGACATAAATATTAAAAGATACAACTTTTCATAAAATAAGTTATAAACAAAAATGTATCTAATAAATAATGAAAAAATACAAATTCTAATAGCGATTATGCAAAAAATTATGATGAAAAGATGCAACCCCAATTGATATTTATTCAATTTTAAAATGTAATTTTTCATAAAATCAACAATTATAAGAGAAACATATCTAATAAATAATAAAAGAACACAATTTTTTATAATATTTATTAAACAATTTATAATGAAAAGACACAAGTACAATTGACATTTATTCAAATTGGTATTATTAATAGATTTACTCTTATATTTGGTTCTATGTTTTTGTTTAACTTACACTAATTTCTTTAAATGCCCACCAGCGGTACATCTTGAACTTTGATTTGAAACAGAGTATAATAAGATTAAGAGTAAAGAAGGAAAAACAGAGTATGATAAACGATGACTTTTTATTAGTGGAAGAAAACTGCATATTTACAATCATGTGCTAACGTCTTTATATAGACTCCAAACAACATACTCAAACAACATAAACATGAAGAGTTGTAACTCTTCACTTATGACTTCACATAAATAACTGATTTACTTAACAAACACAACTCTTAATATTTAACCTAACTACAAAACTCAATTATATTCTAACAGTACACACGTGGGCGCTTTTTCTGATACCTTCAAATCCGGAAAGATTTCTGAGTGAAGCTTTGTTCAGCAATATTAATCACCTTCTTGATTAGGTAAAAATTCGAGATAATACAGACAATCAATACCGGTTATTTCCAAGAATTTTTTGTTATATGTAGAAAGCCCGGAATGATAAAGTATCCAATGGCAGAGATATTTCTCCATTGGATACTCTTGAGATCGCGACACATGAAAAAGAAAGTTGGCGCGTGGCAAACTTAATGGTAGTCGTGAATGAAAAAATAGAAAACCTGTATCATCGCTGAATTATGTGGTCTCCTCAGATGGAGTAGATTGATGTCAAGTGGATGCGTCATGGGTTAACAAGGATCAGTACTTTGGTGGTGGATTTGTCCTACTAGAAAATGATTTGGTGACCTTATTGGATTCTTTCGCCGGTACGCAAGTACCTTCACCGATTCATGCCGAGTTAGACTCCTTATTATGGGCAATGTAGAACTAAATATATTTAGTTCTATGTTTTTGGTTTTTGTCCTACGCTAATTACTCTTATATTTAGTTCTATGTTTTTGTTTAACCTACACTAATTATTACGCCTCGAAACAGCGGAGGAGGAGGGATGATTTACTATGGATTGATTGGAAATGACGGGAGGAGGAGTATAGACGTAATATAATTGTCATTTTAATTAGTAGCCAAAAACGTAATCACATAGATAAAAAAAATTTCTTAGCCGATTTGATACACAGTCGATCCAAAAAAAAATAAAATAAAAGAAGTTAAAAAAACCACTTACCAGTGTGCAACTGTGTATATACACCGATGAGCCCTACTAATTATAATCTATGAACTCGCCGCCGTATCCGAACTGCTCGTCCACTTATCAGTCTCCGGCGAGATCGGCGGAGGAACACAATACCTCAGCAATCCAACGTCATCTCCTCCGCTTCCCTCGATATCCACCACATCCGGCGACGACTCGCGCTTCTCCCCCTTGATCCCTTTCAAAATCTCCACGATCTCGTCCATCGACGGCCTCACTTCCCTCTCCTGCTGCAAACACCGGAACGCAAGCTCGGCCACAGACATCATCCTCNAAAAAAAAAAAAAAAAAAAGAAACAATCTTCCAAATTTTTTTTTGAATTACTAACAATAAGTTATAAATGGAAAGATGAAAACTAATTTTGATAAAAATATGCAATTTTAAAAAATATTTTCTAAGATTACTTTTTTTTTAATAGATTTCTAAGATTACTAAGAGAAAAAATAAGAAAAACGAAGAGTTATAAAATACACAACCTTTTAAAGTATTTTTTGTAGTGTTGAAAAAAGCTATATATGAAAACATACAATACAAAAAATATGATGTAAATATGCAATCTTCTAAACTATTTGTAGGATTATTAAAATATGTATTAGTGAAATTGTATAAAGTAAAAAAAAATGAAAATAAAGAGGCAATATTTCAAAACATTTTATAGAATTATACACATATTATTGAAAAGTTACAAGCAAATGATTATAATAAAAATTTGCCACTTTCTAAAAAATGCTATACGATTATTAATAGCAGTTATAAAGGAAAATATATAGAATAAAAAATAATGATCATGTAACGAGATTCTATAATATTTTTTTTACGATTATTATGGTTAGAAGTGAAAAAAAATACAAAGGTGAAAATATTACATTTTCTAAATATAAAAATTTTCAGTATTAAAAAGTACATAAAAAATATATTAGTTAAAATATAAAAAAACCTTTTTAGCTTAAAAATATGAATATAAAATACATGTAGATTCGCTACTTTACATAAATATATCTATCTGCAATTGGAAAAAATATCCAAAAATTAGGTACTTAAAATTCATAAACAATCAATAAAAGTATTAAAATAAAAAGATAACACAACTAATTATAAATATAGAAATTTTTTCTATAAAGAGAAAAAATAATTAAATAACATAATATGTATGAAAAACAAAATAAAATGGTAATTGTAGTCTATGCAAAAATAAAGAAGATATATTTTTGAAAGAATTGAGTAAATCAAGACAAATAAGCACATATAGTTTTCTTATAACGAAGACATCATATCAAAAAAATTGATATAAATTAAAAAGATAAAGATATAAATTATGATTGTTAAAGATAAAAATCTAGTAAACTCGCGATAGGAGTTCTTATCCCTGGGTCTCCACTTAGAAGATGTCATCATACAAATAGATAACATTACATAATCGGAAAAGTATAATGTTCAACAAATTAACACATATTTTTTTAGATTGATGTTAAATATACTTAATTTGTTCAAACCTTCAAATAGAAAAAAAAACTTCTTTAGGTGATTAACAAACTTCTGGGATTAAGTTTGAGATGAAGACACGACAAAGTAATAACAAATTTTATTTAGTTTAGTCTAATAAATATATTTTCTAAACATGCAAATTAAAAAAAAATGAAGATGATCAGAATTTTTGTCTTTTTATAGAGTTAAAAAGACATAAATATTAAAAGATACAATTTTTCATAAAATAAGCGGTTATAAACGAAAGTGTATCTAATAAATAATGAAAAGACACAAATTCTAATAGCGGTTATGAAAAAAGTTATGATGAAAAGACGCAACCACAATTGATATTTATTCAATTTTAAAATGCAACTTTTCATAAAATCAACAATTATAAACGAAAACGTATCTAATAAATAATAAAAGAACACAAATTTTTATAACATTTGATGAAACAATTTATAATGAAAAGATAGAAGTACAATTGACATTTATTATATTGCTATTATTAATAGATTTACTCTTATATGTAGTTCTATGTTTTTGTTTAACCTACACTAATTACGTCTATACTCTTCCTCTTTTGTTTTTAGGAACACAGTCTACAATCAATCACCTTTTCTTTAAATATCCATCAGCGGTACACACGTGGGCGCTTTTTCCGATACCTTAAAATCCGGAAAGATTTCTGAATGAAGCTTTGTTCAGCAATATTAATCACCTTCTTGATTAGGTAAAAACTCGAGATAATACAGACAATCAATACTAGTTATTTCCATGGATCCTTTGGTATATGTGGAAAGCCCGAAATAATAAAGTATTCAATGGCAGAGATATTTCTTCATTGGATACTCTGGAGATCGCGACACATGAAGAAGAAAGTTGGCGTGTGGCAAACTTAATGGTAATCGTGAATGAAGAAGTAGAAAACCTAAAGTATCATCACCGAATTGTGTGGTCTCCTCAGATGGAGTAGATCGATGTCAAATGGACGCCTCATGGGTTAAGAAGGATCAGTACTTTGGTGGTGGATTTGTCCTACTAAAAAAAAATGATGGGATAATTGGGTAAACAATCCAAATATAAACACTAATTCGCAAATCACACATTCTTATGAAGGCTCAAACAGCAAAATATTTTGCTATCATAGTAGACATTTTTAACCCCACGCGCCTAATCGTTCATTCTTTTTGATCTTCTTTTCTTCTATCCAATCTCAAGATCTCAAACTTTGAAATCTTTCAGATGGTTATATGTGTGTAGTTTTTTTAAGTAAAATCACTATTTCCAAAGGCTTTTTTCCTGATATTGAATTCTAATTATTTTTAGTTTTGGGTTCTATTTTGGGTAATTTTAATGAATATACATAAATAATATGATAATTAGGTAATGGGTAATAGATAGTTAAAAATTAGGTCAATAACAGAGAGAAACAATTTGTTATCCACAAATATCATTTTTATTCGATTGAATTACAAAAATGCCATTCGGTCAATAAATTTTGTTAGCGATATGTTACTGTTTACTTCTCGCATGATAACATTGTTAACAAACTTCGACAATACTATTCATCCAATCTAAAACCACCTTTAACATTGTGATTATACGATTAACGTGTTAAATCAGTTATCATATTTTAAAAAATATCAAGTTAACCCAATTATAATATTATAAAAAAATAAAATTGTCATGTTATACTAGTTATCATATCATACATTTTTATGTTAATTGAATTATCAAATGATAAAAAATATTAAATATAAAAATATGAAAACTATCATGTTAACTTAATTATCATTTAATAGAAATTATGAATTATTAACTTAATAACTTTGTTAACTTAAGAAAAATATGAAATTATATTGATAATCAGCAGAGTAATGTTGTAATTCGTTAACTTATACCGTTAACGTCATCACTGTCACTAGCATTATCATTAACATATTATTAAAGAGAGAGAAAGAGAAAACTGTAATAATTTAGAAGTATAAGGGCAAAACAGGATTTTAAATTAACTTACCATAATGAATAGTAAAATGATGAGAGAGAACTAATTTCTACATTATTCATTACCATTCATCCATATTTTCCTTCTATTTTTCAATTTTTCTCCAGATTTCTTTCTCTTTGTGTGTAAACAACGAGAACCAGAGAAGAGTCGCCGATGGGGAAGAAGAAATACCAGTGTAGCCGAAATTCTTCAACACGTTCGAATTCATCTCATCGATGTCATCGGGGTTCGATTTGTCGTGTTTGTTCGAGAGCAAGAGGAAGCTGGGATCTATATTCACATCACAGTGGTCGGCGTCAGAGATAATGGCGAAGATCAAAAGGATCAGGAAAGAGATAAGCGTGTAGGTGAATGTATATATCATATTGTAGATATTTATTTACAAATATAGAGAGCTTGCAAAACTAATTCATATGACAATAGTACTATATAAATATATATATATATATATACATATCGTATTGTAGATGTATATATATATATATTCAAATATAGAAGTTTTGTTCAATTTCCCTTCTGATGTTATATAAATATATATATATATATATATATACTTACATATTTCATAACTCGATATTATTCTATAAATAAATATATATACGCACATATTGTTATATACATCCATATAAATACATAACTTTTTTCATAACTCAATATTACTTTATAAGTAAATATGTATACACACTTATCATATTAGACATCTACATATCTAAAATATATAGATATAATATTTTATTTAGATATACACATATATGCAAATATATACATGCATATTATATTGTGGATGTATATATAAATTTATGAGTTTTGTTCAATTTCTCATTTATGTTCACTTCTAGTGATCGAAATTAAGTTGAGACACTTATTTTCGATGAGTCAATATGGCAGTTAATGTGCAAGTTGATGGCAAACATATTTAAGAGAAGTTTCGCGCGCAATTGATGATAGTCATCGTAATTTCAAATTATAAAATTAAGCCATTTGGATACCCTTTAGTCGTTTTCTACTACAAAAAGTAACCATAGCTAAATGCTTAATACTTTTTCAACACTTGCTTTTCTGCAAATTGACCCAAAAATGATTTGGTGACCTTACCTTCACCGATTCATGCCGAGTTAGACTCCTTATTATGGGCAATGAAGACCTACACTAATTATTACGTCTATTACTCTTATATTTAGTTCTATGTTTTTGTTTAACCTACACTAATTATTACGCCTAACAATAATGGAGGACGAGGGATAATTTACTCTTGATTGATTGGAGATGACAGGAGGAGTATAGACGTAATAATATTGTCATTTTAATTAGTAGCCAAAAACGTAATCACATAGATTAAAAAAATCTTCTTAGCCGATTTGATACACAGTCGATCCAAAAAAAATAAAATAAAAGAAGTTAAAAAAACCACTTACCAGTGTGCACTGTGTATATACACCGATGAGCCCTACTAATTATAATCTCTCAATATGAACTCGCCGCCGTATCCGAACTGCTCGTCCACTTATCAGTCTCCGGCGAGATCGGCGGAGGAACACAATGCCTCAGCAATCCAACGTCATCTCCTCCGCTTCGCTCGATATCCACCACATCCGGCGACGACTCGCGTTTCTCCCCCTTGATCCCTTTCAAAATCTCCACGATCTCGTCCATCGACGGCCTCACTTCCCTCTCCTGCTGCAAACACCGGAACGCAAGCTCGGCCACAGACATCATCCTCTTCCTCACTTCCGGATCCTTCTCGAATCCCAGGCTCGGATCGACGAGCTCGTGCAGCGCGTTGTTCTGGATTTTGGAAACGGCCATGTTCGCTAGATTGATATCGTGGCGGTGTCTCGTGATATCGACGGCTTCTTTGGAGGAGATGAGCTCGGTGAGTACGACTCCGAAGCTGTAAACGTCGCTCTTCTCGTTTAGACGGTAACATTGGTAATACTCCGGATCTACGTATCCCGGAGTCCCTTGCGGCGCGGTGGAAATGTGTGTTTGATCCATCGGAAACAACCGCGAGAGACCGAAATCAGCTACTTTCACCGTGTGATTCTCGTCTAGAAGAATGTTCGTCGTCTTCACGTCTCTATGTATGATCCCTGCAAACAGAATCAAATCGAATCAACGAGATTCTCCGATTTTTCCCCCAAATTGATAATTCGATTTTTTTTGTTTTACCTGATTTGTGGAGGAACGTTAAAGCGCTCGCGGTTTCGATCGCGACGTTTAGACGGACCGGCCAACAAAGAGGACGAGATTCAGCACGGTCGCCGTGAAGATGATCGGCGAGGGTTCCGTTTGAGACATACTCGTAGACGAGCAAAAGCTCTCTGCTGTGTCTCGATGTGCATCCGTAGAGGATCACGAGGTTCGGGTGTTTCATCGATTTCAAGATGTCGATCTCGTTCTTGAACTGCTCGACGCGTTTCAGCGACCTCTCGTACAGTCGCTTCACTGCTACAGCTCGTCCATCTTTCAACACGCCTTGAGAAAAAATGGCAAAGATGTTTTGATCAGAACTCAGAGCTTTTTCGAAGGAGATTTTGAAGAATTATCAGTGGTTTCTTACCGTAGTAGACGGTACCGAAGCCGCCATCTCCGAGCTCTCTAGAGAAATTCTCGGTGGCTTCCTCGAGTTCTTCGTAGCTGAAGACTTGAACTCCGAAGTAGGTGCTTCCGTTTGCGAGGTTAGAGATTGAGGGAAGGAGAGAGTGGTTGCTGCTGGAGTATGTTGTGGAAGTTGGGAAGCTTGATGCTTCTCTGCTTGAATAAGAAGTTACTGGCAAGTCTTTGCTTGTGTATTGATCTGCCTGTGTCTTTCTTCTCCGCCTGATGAGACAGAACAATCCTCCGGCTATAAGAATGGCCACCACCAATCCACAAGCAGCCACAATGCCTAGAGACAAAACAAAAAACAATTTTCATAATAAGACTTTGGTGCTAATCAAATCGGATGTCGTGGTAGAAGAGGAAAAGGGTATGCACCTACTATCGGTCCAGCAGAGAGGCCTGCATCAACAGATTAACACCAGGATAAGGTCAGTCTAAATTGAAGAGAGAACTTTGAATCTTACTAGAAACTAAAACTTTGAAACTTGAAACTTGAAACTCAGAGGAGTTTCTGTATATAGTTATCAGAAACTAAAGGGATTCTCTTTTGATGATTCAATCAAAAGGTGGGTTGGTGGTGATTCTTGTAGAAGAACATTAGGAAATTAGAATATGTAGGGAAGAAATGTTACCCTTCTTTGTAGAACCGCAAGTATGGTTACGTAGCTCGTCTACACAATAGCAGACGAATCCACTTGGGGTATGTGTCTTATTAAATCCACAAGCACCCCCAGAGTCCATGCACATCAAACATTCTTGGTGAAGTCCAACCTCGAAACCCTCTTCAAGAGCCTTTTGAAGATTACCTTCAGTCGGATCGTTTTGCAGTGTGATCAGCGCTGATCCAGATGCAGGAATACTGACGTTTCTTTTGCAAAATCCAATGAAATCGTTTAAAAGTCCACTCATCCCTTGAGGTAGAGGGGACGAGAGGTTTCTCGTCACAAAGTAACTTCTTCCACCATCACAATCAAGCTCCCCGACATAACTTGAAGTTGAAAACTCTGGGCAGCCGTAATAAATCGTCAGCGGCTCGGTGCCAGAGGCCAATGGAAGGATGTTTTCGTTGAACGGTGCATTTAGTGGGTTTTGGGGACAAACACCGTTGATATACTCCGATCTAGCGAGTTTTATGATACGGGAGGTATAATTGTATGCCTCTAAGATTCTGAACTTGACAGAGGAGATGCTAACCTCTGCGAAACCTGAACTTGTGTTGCATTCGAGCTTGAACTCAGGATGGCCGCAATCTTCTCTGCCAGTAATCCAGAAAGGGTAAAAGAGATCGTTCCGATTGCCGCAACTAAACGGTAGACTGCAGCGTTTGTGAAGCTCACTGGCTGAGAAAACACAAGACGGGATCAGAAATAGCATCCATATGATTCTATAGAACATAGATTTTGTTGGGGATAGAAAGAGATTGATCATTGTGTTAAAAGGTCAATAGGAAAATGGGTAAGAGTTGTAAGAGTTGTAAGAGTTGGACTAAAGGAACGTAGACTTTATCAGGGATCGAATGGAAAAATATCCCAAAGGTATTGCCGAAAAATCTAAAAGATATTTCCAAACAAGAAGAAAAATACATTAGTTGCGGCAATCTGAACGATCGATCTCTTGTACCCATTGTCAAAAAAAAAAAAAAAAATCAAAAGAAACGCTAAATTAGTGCCAGTTCTCTGGAGATGGAAGAAGATTTTTTAAAAAATAACAGAACGGATACCACTTAGAAAGAGGTTGCTGATGATATTTCAGAATACTTAAAAAAGGGTCTGTAGAATGAGAAAAACTTGTCGAAAGGATTTTAAATTTCAGTTTCACTTTAGTATAAATTGTTAAAGAAGGGTCTGTAGAATGAGAAAAACTTGTCGAAAGGATATTAAATGAAAATGAGGCATACGAAACATATTGGCAATTCAGAAACTGACCAGTTGGTGGAGGGAGGCATTTAAATCCTGATGGCAAGGATTCGTTGAATACACATCTTTCAGGAGAGGATAAACATCCTTCACACGCTTTCACCTTCACCTCAAAGCCTTCTTTTAGAGCAATTTCCAAATGTTTCAAATTCCTGTCTTTTTCTTCTAGAACGAAGCTCTTAGGAACGTTCACGGTGAAATTCTCATGGCAGGTCTCGTGATTTTCAGGCCCTAAGATAAAACATTTCTTTGGACATTTATAACTCGAAAGGTAAGAAAGAGAAGGGTCGCAGTGGTAGAATAAGGTGAGGCTTTTGTAGGTAGGGGAAAGCTCGAAAACTTGTGGAGGCAAGGTTATGTTGGTGAAACTAGAGAAGCAAAAATAACCCAGATGGTCTGTTCTGGCAAGTGTAAGAGTGTTGGATGTTTGATTTAGATGGAGAACAATGAACTCTTGATTCGAGATAAATATAGAGGTGATGTCTATGTTGCAGTGAAGCCCCAGCGATGGATGACCGCACTGTTTTTGACGATTCTCTCCCCAGAAAGGGAAACCAGCGGTTATGTTCCCACACTGAAACAGAGTCTCATCACACAATCCAAGTTCAAGCTTACTTGAAACACAAGGAAGAGGCTGAAATAAGAAGACGAGGAATAAAAATATCACACAAGAAGTGGGGAGATAGTACATGATTTATTTGGTCTATGAACAGTCTATATTCTTCGTTTGGTTTGTGTTGAGGAGAGCAGAGGAAGTGGATTAAACAAAGAGAGAGAGAGAGATATAAACATAAACTTGTGGTGGAAACGGTGGAAGGACTTAGGACTAAGTCAAGTAGGATAGTGACGAAAAGCGGAGACTTGGGGGTGTTTACTTCGAAAGACTTTTTAATTCTTTTATTTTCTCTTTTCTCTAAGCTAAAACTTTGAAAGACTTGTCTTACCATTGTGAAAGACTCTATTTAAAATAAAAAAATCATGGTGATTTAATGGTTGCATAACTCATCCTAGGCAGTGCTTTTAAGAGGTCTAATGCAAGATTTTGAAAGTGTTCTCTTTATAATTAAAAAAAAACAATATATATTGTTGGGACCGGTTTTATACAAATCAATCTTGTTACGACACGTCATCAAGAAACCCCACCTAAGGTTACTTACCGCAAGCGTGATTTGACCACAGCCGGATCATAATGTCACTCAATACCCGAGGGTGTCAAAAATGTAAGGAGAACAAGACCCATCCGACTAAATGAGTAGGTCAAACCATATCGGTCCCTAGAAAGGATGGGACGGCTCAACGGGAAAGATGTAACCAATGAGAAGAGAAAGGAGGGAGAGGGTGAACTAAAGGAGGGCGTAAGGGGAGAACTCGGAGGAAAGTTCTCGGACAGATTCCAACGATGCTCCTAAACCGATTCTCCTAGAGCCTCGGAGATCAAAGACAAACCAGCACATTGTCTCAGCCAAACCCATCATGTGGATCGTCCAACACAGAGAATGGTTCATATTATCTTTGATCTCCGAGGAGCACAAAGCAAAAACTAGAGAAAAATATAGATATGAGCAATCAAGATCTATATATAAAGATGTATACAAAATACTCCTAACACTCCATGAACAATGAACTAATGTATTTTGTTTAAATGGGGGGCAAATTTTGAGGATAAAATGCCAAATAGGAAGAAAATATTAAAGCAGTTAAGTTTAAATATTGTTTCACCTTATCTTTAAGCTTATCTAAAAGTGTTCAAATTAACAGAGGAAGATTGGAACAGATATAACTGAGAGAGATAGCTTACTTTTTGTTAGATATGTCAGAGTAAAGGGCTAAAAAAAAAACTCAGTGAAGATCTTGAGATAATCTCCATGCTCATACTAATATCATAGGATTTTGGAAGTAGAAACCGCTACTTCAGCACAAATTGTTAAAGAAAGTTTATATGAAATGATAATGATGCGTAAGAAACTTACCAGTTGGTGGAGGGAGTGGACCGCATATAACTTCTGATGGAAAGGATTCGTTGAAGCCACATCTTCTATGAGAGGATAAACATTCTTGACACGCTTTCTCATCGATCTTCACCTTCACCTCAAATCCTTCTTTTAGAACACTTTCCAAATGTACCGGATTCCTGTCTTTCTCTTCTTGAACGAAGCTCCTAGGAACGTTCAAGGTGAAATTCTCATGGCAGGTCTCATGATATCCAGGGCTTTCAGAGAATGAGATAAAACCTTTCACTGGACATATATCACTCGGAAGGTAAGGATGAAAAGAGCGGCATTGGTAGAATACTGTGAGACTCTCGTAGGTTGGGGAAAGCTTGAAAATTTCTGGAGGCAAGGTTATGTTGGTGAAACTAGAGGAGCAAAAAGAAAACAGATGGTCTCTTCTGGCAAGTGTAAGAGTGTAAGATGTTTGATTTAGATGGAAAACAGAGTACTCTTGGTCTGAGATGATTAAAGTGGTACTGTTGTTTTTGTGGCAGTGAAGCTTCAGCGATGGATGACCGCAATGGTTAGGACGATTCCCTCCCCAGAAAGGGAACCCAGCGGTTATGTTCCCACACTGAAACAGAGCCTCACACCATCCAAGTTTTTTCTTACTTGACGCACAAGGAAGAGGGTGAAACAAGAAGACCAGGAGTACAAAGAACAGACAAGAAGTGGGGAGATGGTACATGATTTATTTGGTCTATGGATAGTGTTAATTCTTCGTTTTGGTTTGTGTTGAGGAGAGCAGAGGAAGTGGTTTGCACAAACAGAGAGAGAGAAAGAGAGAGAGAGGAAGAGAGAGAGGGAGAGAAGAGAAAGAGAGTAAAAAGCATAGAGATGAGGTGGAAACGGTGAAGTGAGGACCAAGTCAAGTGGGGATTGTGACAAAAGCGGAGACTTTGAAAAATGTTTCTGTTCTTTGATTTTTCTTACCATTGTGAAAGTTCTCTGTTTAAGGGAATTGCAAGAGCATTAAATGGTGCATGAATCATGACATTTTGCAAATTGTCCCAAGGTAGTTGATGAGGTCCTGTCTCAGGTTCGAATTTCAGATGATTATGGGAACACATTTTGGTGATGATATAGTCATTTAAGGTTGATGGACGATTCGATCATATCAGACTCTTACAAATTATACTAATATTTAAATTTTGATTTAATATATCAAATATATTAAATATCATTCTATTATGGTATTTTATATAAAATTCTTAATTGTATCTTTTAAATTTTATTTGCGTTATTAGCTTAGCGTATTTCAAATAATTATAAATATATGATAATTTGAGTTCACTTATCATATTTTGGCTTCTTAATATATATATATATATATTTTTTTATAATAAAACATTATAAAACAACAGTTAATTTCCGAGACTCTTATATCATATAATTATAAAATTTTAATAAATATCACAGAAAATATGATAAGTGAACTCAAAAAGTTAAAAATAACGAAATCGATTGTATTTGAGGCGTGAGAAGCATTGGGCCTAGTAGTCAGACCTTAGTGGTTCAACATTTACATTTCAATATGACTAAAAACGTGAGAAATACTCAAATTCATCATCGGAAATTGCGGTGAAAAAGTTGGACGCGTTTCTATTTCAAAAGAGGATTCGTCGTCACACACAATACATCAACATTTTTTCCCACGTAATAGATAAACTCTATAAGTTTTTTGGAATATTATTTTATACTGAACTTTTTTGGACGTTAATTAGGTCTCCGACGTGTTACAAATGCAAGCAAAATGTGCCTTCAGGCCACGGTATATTAATATGAATATGATTTTGTTAAGTCATTTATGAAACATGCGTTTCTCATTCACTTTATCACATCACATCACATCAATCGCCATCTTCCTTTGGTCCCCACGGTTACACTTTTGTTTTTTTTTGTTTTTATGAATTCATGAAGTTTGTCCTAATTGGTCCATAATAATCATAATATTGCGTTTAAAACGTAGATCACTATTTTTAAATTGGATTGAACTACCGACTTTAAATACTCGTAGAAACCACAAGACCACCAACTACTTAGGCCCCTTTTCTATATATTTTGCATTAGCTTTTATATTTCCATTTGCATTTGTATGTAAAAAAAATATTGTTTGTGTTTGGCTTTTATGTTTAATTTTAATTTTAATTTTAGTTTAAATTGCCAACAATTACAAGTTCATTTAGATAAAATACACATAAACATTAAAAAAAAACATAAACTCAAACGCAAACAAATAACCAACCTTTGGCAACCCGTATGCCTATTGACATAAACCATACAACATTTAAAAATCCCAAATTTAAACATTTCATCATCACAACATGGTGACGTCATTGAGAGACGACAATGGTGTCATTGACTGAGCCATCATGAAGCTTGCTCTCCAACACCTCATTAGATATCTTTCCCATCAATTGATAGAAAGCAATGAGTTCAGAGAGTCTTTCTACGTTCATTTTATTCATTATGCTCATCGCCTTCTTCTGCTTCTCCTCATCAAGCTTAAGCTTTTGCGTAAATGATCCATTCTTCATTGTAGCTCCCATCTCTTTGAGCTTCATCTCTTGCTCCACACTTAGAACCGTATTTGACTAGAGCCACATCAAGCAAACAAACATGCGAAAGAATTATCAATACCATATATTTTACTATTATCTTAACAAGATACATTAAAGATAATATATACTAACTAATATTATTAACCCTTAAAACCTGCGTAAGGCCAAGATTATGACTCTTTAACCTTTTTTGGCCTTTGTAAGAATATGGATCAAGATTATGTTTAACACAAAAAAAAGATTTGGTGTTATGTACCTCAAGAAAATCAGCTCCAACTTCAAGTTCTGATTCTGTGGATTGGTTCTTCATCGAATAAGATCTAGTGTACATAGACCTTGCAAGCGAGAAGCTCCTAACAAGTATCTTTCTTTTGTTCTCCATTGCTGGATTAAGTTCCAATTTTTTAGGAACTGACAAAGAGCTATTCAGCTTCTTTTGATATGCAATCACTGCCTTTGCAAATTCCTGTCAATAATAAACCACATAAGAACATGAAACTCAATCAAGAAAAAGGAAAAAAAAAATACATCAAAATCCACAAACCTCATAAGCAATAGGACAACCAGGGAAATCGAATTCTTCGAGACCGTTCTTTCTCATCCTCTCTGGATGGAACTGTAAACCCATCAAGAACTTGCCCTCTTTAGGATTATACATATCAGGATCATAAAACCCTTCAATCAATCCATCAGGAGCAAACGCCATTGGCACGAACCTCTGTGCCAATCTCTTAACCCCTTGGTGGTGATAACTGTTGACCAAGATCTCCATATTTTCTTCATCCAAGGAATCTTTGAACCATTTATGCAAAGGACTGTTCTCTACTATCTTCACCTCATGTCTATAACCATCATAGTCATCATAATCAATGTGCTTTCTTCTACGTTCCTCGGGGAGCTTAGTTGTGAGCTCTTTCTCCAAGTCCTGATATAGACTCCCACCACAAGCAACATTCAAAACCTGCAAGTTTCAATATCGGATTCGTTAATATTCATGATGGTGGTTCAATGATTTAGGGTCTCGTCTTCTTAGTAACACCAAAGATGAATCATATCCACTAGGGTTGGAACCGATCCGTAGCTTCCGGATATCCAGAATTCTGATATCCGCTATCGATATATACAATCCGGATTTATAACCGATTTTGTTTTTGAAAATAAAATAAAATATAAAAAGTTTAATATTTTGTTATAAAATTAAGTTTTCAGAGAATACTTTTAAAAGTAAAAATATGAGATATTATCAAACGAGTTAATAACAATTTTGTTCTATACAATCACATAATATATGTGATATATAATATTTCTTAATTTATGTATCCGGATCTGGATCCGCATATCCAAACCTTATAATCACGATATTTGGATCCAAGCCAGATCCGGAATTTCACTATCCGAATCTCTATCTTCTAGATATCCAAATTTTTGGAACGAATTTCTGATCAATGATACTAATTTTACCACTACGAATTTCTGATCAATGATATCACGTAGATGTATTGAAAGACAAAAAAAACCCGGGTTTTTTTTATTTGGTTATTAAAAACAAAATATTATGTTACTCTTTTCTACGAAGAGCTAACACTTATTAAGTTATTACGTTGAGGAAACTGTACCTGTGATCCTCTGCAAATCCCCAAGTAAGGGATGTTCTGTTCAAGGCATAGCTTTACAAGAGCAAACTCAATAGAGTCTTTCTCCTTGTCAATAGCTGCATCACTCGCGTGTGTTTTCCGGATCTCGTCGAGTTCTTCAGGTGAAAGTGACGATATTTCGGACTCGTATAGAGAAGGGTCGATGTCTTCACCTTCACAGAGGAGAACTCCATGGATGGGCTTGAAGCTCTCCAACAGCTTGTGAACACCAGCCACTCGTGGTACAATCACCGGCACAGCACCGTGCTCCACTATAAGATCAAGATGGTACTCACCTAAACGAAACAAACAAATCCAACATAAACTTACGAAAAATATAGGAGAAAATGTAAGAGCAAAACGTAGAACATTCATGGAAAGGATTAATACCAACGAAATCGACGAATTTGTTCTTGCGAAGTGTGCGTCTAGAGACGACAAGGACGCGAGGGAGGATCTGAGAGAGATCATTAAGGCTAGGGTTCTCCATCTCCTTTGTGACCTGAGAAATTTTGGAGTATAGGTTTTGAGTTGAGAGGGAGAGAAACGGAAGGTGAATTTATAGCGGAGGATGGACCAATAGGCTATCTCTTTCTTTTTTTTTTCTTTTTTTGAACCAATTGTTGTCTCTCTTCACCTTTTACTGTTTTTACTAAACTCGTCTCACGTTTTTTTCAAGGTCTATATAAAAAGAAAACATACAATAATGGTTTAAACTTTAAAGGCATCATACCATTTAACATTTTCAAGGTATCTCAGCATATTTTATTAATTCCAATATGGTTATGGTTGTTTTACTTTGAATTTATTAAAGCAAGTGCGTCCTTACATTCCAATGATGAGGGTCGGCCGGTCGGGTCACTAGGGAAGTGAAAATATGCAACGATACTCCAATAATAAAAATGTATTGTTTGTTCTGGATAAATGGTGGGAGTTTCATGCATTCGATATATAATCTTCCCCAATGTCCGAAATTAATTTTTAGATATTTCGATTAAAAAAATTATTTTCTATCTCAAACGGAGATTGAATTTAGTGCACAAGAGAAATAGTCCTATTGTGTTACCACTAGATCGATCCCCCACCTCTTGTGGTGAAAAAAGCACGGCTTCCAAAGTCTCTTAGGCAGTGACTAAACGTTCCTAGACCGGGAGCCACGGCAATTTTGATGACTTGCTCGGCAAAAAGATTGAAAAGTAATCCACGTTTAATCTTTCGATTATCTTCAGATATAAAATTCTGAAAAGTAATCCACGTTTAATCTTTGGATTAGTTCGCTAGCTAGACGTCCAATGAGGTCCTACCAATATTTTTGAACATTGATTATTAAGTTCAAGTATTTAATGCAACAAACATTTATGTTTTAAATTCAATACATATGCGATAACTTTTTCCCATACACCTTCTGCTGATTTATTAATATTGATAGTTTTGTTTTCGCATTCTTTTTTAACAATATCTGGCATAACATATATTTTTGTGTCAAAACATAAGTCATACAAGTGACATACACTCTTAATTTATCACATAATCAATTTTACTGTTTTATCTTAAATCTCAAGTCCAACGTCATCCTAGAGATGAGCAAATTAGTATTGCTAAATGGGTGGGTTACTCGTTTTATAAATTTGGATGAGATTATCGATTCTTTTGTATCTGGTTGGCTATATATATAGTCAATTGTTGAGGCTTATAAATTAAACAATATTTCCAAGCATAGATTTAAGGGATTTAATTAATAAAGAGTACTTTAGTTTTTTTTACGTGAGAATTCAGATTTTAGATATTTCGATTTAAAAAATAACATTTTGTACCAAATGGGATTTGAACCCGTAACACAAAAAAAACTAATCCTTTTGCAGTAACACTAAGACCATCTCCAATGGTTAACTCTATTTTTTACTCTAAATATAGAGTTCTCTAAAAATAGAGAGTAAGTTTGCTCCAATAGTTACCTCTATTTTTAACTCTAAAAAAAGAATATTCCCACTATATTCTATTTTTTGTTTAGTTATTAATTTTTTTTAGGTCCTTTTACTTTACAAATGTAATTTTTTTATCCATTTATTTTATGTGTAACAAAAATAAAATAAAAATTTGATTTCATTAAGTTTAAACGCTTACCACGAAAATCATTTTTTATCTTTTATCATATTATTTTTAATTTTATATCTTGCTTTTATATATTTTAATTAGTTATCATTGATATAATTTTGTTGAAGTGTAAAATAAAACATATAATTTTTGTTTATATATAAAATAAAAACATATCAAAATGTAAATGATTATTTTATAAATAAAAAAGTTCAACTCTAAAAAATAGAGATCTCTATTTGTGACTCCAAATTTGGAGTTAGAAATAGAAATCTCTATTTTTAGAGTAAGATATAGAGTACCATTGGAGATAGTTTTACTCTAAAAATAGAGTTTAGAGGTAAAAATAGAGTCTCATTGGAGATGCTCTAAGCCACCACACCTTTAATTAAAGAAAACTTTAGTTTAAAGAAAAAAACATCTTGGTACGTGGGAGTAGAATAATTTTTGCATCGGTCAAGGATTAATGAATTTAATAACATCTTGCTTCCTGCGCTGAGGAAATTTAATGCTATGATATCCATCTTCCCACATGGTGAATACATGTAAAATTATATATAATATATACAGTCTTGCGTTCGGAATGCAGAGTATAAAATACGACCTTGCTTTCGGAAAGGTGGATAAATCAAATAGGAAAATTGTTAAACAATAAAGTGGTGGCTTTAAGAAAGCTTATCAACTCCATAATACAAACACAAAATTCTATACAAACATATCAATTATTTAGCTATAAAAATACACATCTTTTTCGGGTTTCCCAAAAATATACATGAAAATAGTAAGTAAGTATGTAGAGTAAGCCCTGAAAATTTTGGAAAACGGGACGGAAATTTACGGATACGGGATGAGAACGGGAAATTTGGGAATTGAATAACAATTCCCAAAAGAGAATCCATAAAAACAAGACGGGAACGGGACGGGTTCGTGAAATTCCCTTACGTAAATTTTTTTTCCAAACGGGTAATTATTTTGGATAATTCGGAAAAAATTCGGGAAAATTCGGGAAAATTCGGGAAAATTCAAGAAATTTCGGGAAAATTTGAGAAAATTCGGGAAGTTCGGAAAGTTCGGGTATTCCCGTTCCCTTCCCGTACCCTTCTCGTACCCGTTTGAAAAATATAAATGGTCCCGAACGAGAATTTTTTTGAACAGGAACAGGAACGGGACGGAAAATTCGAAACGGATACGGATAGGAACCGGGTACCCGTCCCGAAATTTGCAGAGCTATGTAGAGTGACACAAAATGTTAAAAGATTACTATGCAGTTTAGGTGAAAGTTATGTTAGTTCTATGATATATTATATATCATTTCATGGAGATAATGTTCTTACTGATCTTATTATTATCCAAGTAAAGGTTGTCGAATTAGCTAAGTATTATGATGATCCCACAT
The DNA here is from genome assembly GCA_020283515.1 of Alliaria petiolata. NCBI lineage: Eukaryota > Viridiplantae > Streptophyta > Magnoliopsida > Brassicales > Brassicaceae > Alliaria > Alliaria petiolata. The sequence goes on along the minus strand of JAHZTW010000001.1, from coordinate 470,951,043 downwards.
TCCCATCATTGGCCAGGTACTACACATTTACATATTCATATTCTATATATGCATACACATTTTGGACGCTTATAACATGTACATTATCATCATTTACACCACATTTAGTCTTTTTTTTTTTTGTCAATCCACGTTACGACATTCATCATCATCATTTTGGTTTATAGGTAATAAATTCGGGTTCATTGGATCTTAGTCTTCTCATTGAGATATATATGTCATTTTAATTGTTATATTCTAACATTTGTAAAAAGTTATACGTCAGACTATAGTAAAATTGTATAAATAAATCTATTAGATCAATACAAGTTTAGAACAAAAGAAAAAGTTTAGAAAAAAAAAAAGTTTAGAAAAAAAAATCTATTTGAATAGTCAAGGCTACTCGATAAATGATGGTTGAGATTCATCAGTACGTGGATCCGTCGTAGGGGTTGGCTGGGATTCATCAGTACGTTGATCCACCGAAGGGGTTGGTTCAGTCACTCGACGACGGCACTTGCCATTGAAAAACCGCTTAATCGTGCTTTCTATTCCTATGAATAAAAGAAGAAGATAAAGTAACAAAGTTAGCCGGATATTCACTCAGCGCCAAAGGTTCTTATTCATTTTATTATGATTCAATCAAACTGCGAACCGGTCCTGACTATCATTAAATTTTAGAAGACCGCAAGATAAAAAGAAAAAGGGGCTGTTTTGCAAAATTTTCAAAAAAATAGGTTGTTTTGCCTTATAATTTTTTTATATACAAATAAGGGTCCCAAATTCATACTTAATAAGTTAATATATTTGGGCTTAGGGTCGACCCTGGTGAAACTCAAACCGGTAGTTTCTTCTTTCATATTATTGTGGGGAGTTCAAATTAGTGATGCAGGTAAAATGATGAAGTTGTTTCACTCAATTGTATGTTTTGAACCTTCATCCGTCCCAATTTTCGAGATGGACATGTTTAGAAAATATTTACAAAAAACATTCTAGAAAATAGTTTCAAAAGAAAATTGTTACTTTACATAAAATTAGAATTGTCCTTTCTCTAAGCAATTACAAAATACATGTGACTATAAATTACTCTTTTTCATATGAGAAGATACATGTGACTATAATTTATTTTTCGAGGTATATTTAATTATAATTTATTTTACAAGGTATATTTAATATATATATATATATATATATGGAAATAAATTACATTCTAAGGAAAATATATTAATTTACAATACATATGCACAAATGTTCTTACAAATTATACAAGTACTCACAAGTTATTTTTAAACATTATGTAAGGTTAATGAAAAATAATGTAACTCGTCATTCAGTTTTTCGTCAATATATTTAACTTAATGACTCTGCCATTGTGTTCAACATTTTTTTTTTAATCTCCCACATGGCTGCAACTAGAAATCCTTTTTGTTGATAAAGTTACTCGGAATGCATTATTCAATTGGATTTCGTGTAAATTTACCCACTTATAATATAAAAAAAATTGAAAGCAATTAAATAGTGATAAATAGTATACCACTTGTTCATGTTTTTAGGTTTTGAAAAAGCAATTCTGCTATTTTTATCTTTTATTTACTTTTTCAGATTATAAAACTAATAATTTTATAATACACAAACTATAAATAAAAAATAACTTTCATATATATATATATATAATAAATTAAAGCGTAGATAAATTTATAAGATTGATACTTTATGATCTTTATATAAATTATGATTAAACTAGTTCAAGAAGAAAGTAAGAAAAGAAAGAAGTAAACAAACAAATTAAGCGTTGACAAAAAAAAAAACAAAACCAAAAACAAATTAAGCAAAGAAACAAGCAATTAACTAAACCGATAAATCAAAGAAGCAAACAATGCACTAAGCAGAGAAACAAGCAATGAACTAAGCAAATAAATCAAAGAAGCAAAGAAAGAAACAAGTAAACAAGGTAAGCAAAAAAGCATGAATGTATGTATCATGTATGTATGTATGTATGCATGTACCCATGAATATATGCAATGCATTCCGAATCATAACGATCACACTATCAAAGGGATTCAAGGAGAATATTGTTAAAGAAAACAGTGCACTAATCATAATAAAAAAAAAAAAAAAAAACAGATGGAAAGCAATGAAACTAAAAAGCATATGAAGCAAAGAAGGAAGCAAGTAAACAAGTTAAGCATGTAAGGAAGCAATCAAGGAAGCAAGGAAACAAAAAGGCGGCAAAGAAGAAGCAAGCAAACAATAAATTGATCAAATAAGCAAATTAAAGAAGCAAGAAAGTAAACAACGTAAGCATGTTAACAAAAAAAGCACTAGTGAAATAAATGAACAAAACAAGAAATCAAGAAAGCAAAATGCATGTATATTGTTAAAGTAGTTGAAAAATATAATAATCGTTACCTTTCTCTCCAAATTTTCTGAGATAACGGAAATGTGTGTGGCAAGATCATTCTAGATTATCGAAATAATTGTTACCTTTCTCCCAAATTTTCAATGCTTCAGGTTCATGGTACTTCACAATCCTGAGACAGTTTGAGAAACTGGTTAACAAATACCCTTATAATAATATTAACGCAAATGAAATTACTTTTGAACATGCAAAAAACATTTCTTGATTTTATACACTCGGTTTAGACCCTCTGTATCATCGAGCAGTGATGTGCAAGTGCTGAAGCAAGCTAACCTGATAAGCACACAAAAAAAGACAATAATATGCTCAAAAAAAAAAAAGAGTGGAAATATTTTCTTTTATTAGACGTATATCTAAAGTATTATGCCTGAGATCAGACTCCTTGAGACACCAAAGAGCACGGTGTATTACTTATAAAATGCTCATGTATATTTCAATTTAAAAAAAAATGAATGGTGTATTTTTTAATATTTTTCGAGTTAGTTATGGAAAATCCGTAACTATTATGTGGCTATAAGAATAAATTTTACTTGCAAGAGTTCAAATTAGTGATGTAGGTAAAATGGTGAAGTTGTTTCACTCAATTGTACTATAAGAGCATGCTCCTGGTAGTTTTAAATTGGGTATCTCAGTAACAAAATAAAGAAAAAAAAATTAAAAAAGCAGGAGAGAAAGAGAACTGATCCTCGTTTGAGAAGCGATTCTCAAAAAGTTGAGATACTCTTTCATATGTGTTAGTTTTTAATTGGTTCAAATCATTTTTTATTTAAATTTTAGTTATTAAGAGTATCTCACCGATGAGCATGTCCTAAATTTTAAACCTTCATCCGTCATTATTTGTACCGATTTTCGAGATGGACATGTTTAGAAAATATTTACAAAATCATTCTAGAAAATAGTTTCAAAAAAAAATTGTTACTTTACATAAAATTAGAATTGTCCTTTCTCTAAGCAATTACAAAATACACGTGACTATAAAATTACTCTTTTTTTTATTATTAACTATATATATATCTTATTTGAAATCATATATTTTATATGAGAAAATACATGTGACTACTATTTATTTTGAGGTGATTTTAATATATATACATAGTTGACTAAATAATTAGGTAAATGGTAATCAATAACTGAAAATTAGATAGTTAACTGAGAGAAATAAATTTTAATTCAAAAATATCCTTATTATTTTGTTTAATTACTTAAAATACCATTGATCGAAAACACTGTTCATTTAGCGTTAATTGGCCAGCCAACATTATTATTATGCAATTAACGAGTTAACCATTTAGCATATCGTGGAAAATAGCATGTTAGAACAGTTATCATATTATTAAAATATAAAATTGTCATGTTAACTGAGTTATTATATCATAAATTTATTGTGTTAATCGAATTATCAGATCATAAAATATAGAAAATACAATAATATAAAAATTATCAGGTTAACTAATTATTATATTATAGAAAATGTAAATTATTGATTAACTAACTAAGTTAACTTAACAAAATTATACCAATAACCAAGTAAGTAACTTTATTATTGTTTAAAATATTGTTGTTATTTGTGTTGCTGTCAATAGCGTTATCATCACCATTTTCAGAGTTGCTAATGTTGGCATGGTGGTGATTAAAAAAAGAGAATGGAAATTGTAATTAAATTGTAAAGATGAGGTTAAAATAGGATTTTGATGTATAACATACTATAGTAAATAATGTTAAATGAGAGAGAACTAATTTAGGTATTATTACATACCATGAGTTGCAAATACTCTTTATTTTACAAGGTATATTTAATTATAAGTTTTTTTGGTCAATATTTAATAGTATTTGCAATCTATAGTATGTAATAATACTTAAATTAGTTCTCTCTCATCTAACACTATTTATTATAGTAAGTTATATATCAAAAACCTATTTTATACTTACCTTTATAAACTAATTACATTTCCCTTTCTCTTTCTCTTCATAAATTTCTGATAACAACAATGACAGTAAAACTAGCAACTGTAACAATAGTGTCGACAACGCTGATAGCAACAACTCCAATAGCGATAATACTTTAAACAATAACAAAATTATTTAAGTGGTTATCGGTGTAACTTTGTATAATTTTGTTATGTTAACAAAGTTAGTTAATCAATAACTTATATTTTTATGATATGATAATTGGTTAACACGATAATTTGTATATTATCATATTTTCTAAGATATGATAATTTGGTCAGCACGATAATTTTATAATTTAATAACTGGTTTAACATGACAATTCATATTTTTAATGATATGATAACTAGTCTAACATGCTATTTCCCATGATCTGCTAACTGATTTAACATGTTAATTGCATAATAATAGTGTCGGTTGGCGGTTTAACGTTAAATGAACAGTGTTTCCGAATAGAAGGTGAACAGTATTACCGTTATTTTACGTCGGCAACACAGTTTTCCGACAAATGGCATTTTATGCAATTAAAAAAATAAAAAGAATATTTTTGGATTAAAGATTATTTCTCTATGTTAATTATCTAATTTTCAGTTATTAATTACCATTTACCTAATTATTCAGTCAACTATGTATATATATTAAAATCACGGGCTTCTTTCACAATTAACTTATAATTTGGAGTCAAACACAAAAATGACCTCCCTTTTCTCTCTCTCCAACAAATGCCAATTCCTCTCCTTTTTATCCTCCACACCTTCTCTTATTCACGATAAAATAACTAAAACAAACACAAAGACATAATCATCCACAAGAAATCACTTATTTACGAAAATGCCATCTTTTTCAATTTTCTCAACCACCATTAACAACCAAATTCAAGCTTTAAATGCATCAACAACCAATTTCCAAGCTCTTAATGCTCATTCTTGTAACACATAACTTCATTATCTTCCATTTCCTCTCCATATTCATCCAAAACACTCTCTCATTTAGCTTTTTTCGAATTTTAAACTCTTAGATCTTAGTATTTTCGAGATTCTTGCATTAAAACGACTGGGTTTCTTTGCTAACGGTGGAGGTTGAAGTTATGAGTGCTTGATGAAGCATAAAGCGAGCTCAAACCGGATGTAGGTGACTTTTCACCCGATTTTCCAGAATTTTCAGATCTGCTTCGCGATAGCAGACTTCCATCGAAGTCTACTAGTCAAACCGATGTTAGATTTGCAATTGACCTATTTTCAATTTTTTTTAGTGTAGACTTAATGTGAAGTCTGTGCGTTTTCTTTTGAAAACAAAAAAAAATACTTGCAGACTTCAAATGAAATCTATGCAAAAACGAGGTTATTTTAGCATTTGACCAAAATTTGACTTTCATACAATAGACTTCAAGTGAAGTCTGGCAGCTTCAGACTTCACATGAAGTCTACGAATAATTTAGAATGAGGTTAGTTTTGTGTTTGACCAAAACTTACAAACATTGACCCGAAAAATCATTTAATTAGTAGACTTCGCTCGAAGTCTGAAAGAATTTCGATAATATTCGATAATTCAGCAGACTTCATGCGAAGTCTACTAATTATTTAATTCGAGGTTTTGGTCAACCTCAAAACTAACTTCTCGTTTTAAGAATAGACTTCGCCTGAAGTCTGAGATGGTTCAGACTTCGACTGAAGTCTTCTTTTCCAAAGTCAAAATTAGTCAATTGCAAAAATAACCTCTACTTTGTAGCGTAGACTTCGTTTGAAGTTTGAAGATTTTTACGAAAATCTTCAGACTTCAAACGAAGTCTACACTAAAAGTCAAATTCTGGTCAATTAGAAAAATGACCTGTTTTTCCTCCAGACTTCACTTGAAGTCTGTGCGATAAAAGTAAACGTCTTGGTCAAACACAAAAGTAACCTGAAAATTAACAAAGGGAGACTTCAACCGAAGTCTGAAAGTTTTCAGACTTCTAATGAAGTCTGCTGCGTAAAAATGTAATTGCAAAAATAACCTATACGTTTTCAGACTGCGTTTGAAGTTTGCTGAGCTGATTCTGACAGTCGTTGAAGTCTACTTGCGGTAGACGGCAAATGAAGTCTGTGCAATTTTATTTGGTAAATTTGCGTTTATAGGATATGTATAATGATTTTTTTAGAATTTCTTGTTCTTGCTTGTGTGATAGTTATTTTGTTTGCTTCTATATGATTATGACATGATTTTGTGTTATAATTATGGTATAATCAATTTTCTTGTTTCATTAGGCTTATAACTTATTATTTTGTGCTGACTTCGAGTGAAGTCTTCTTTCACAATTATGATCTAATATGCGGTTTGTATGTGTTTTTTTTTTCAGAGAATGGTGCAGCTACCTCTTGTTTATGGAGAATGGGTTTTGAAAGATTTATTGGGGCAATTTGTGGTGGATAATCGAAAAGGAGGGAGAATGTTTTTTTTGAGTGATGGTTGTACACATGGTGAACTTATGGAAATGGCACAAGATGATTATAAGGTCGACAAGAAAACTGAGGTTGTAGAGTTAACGTATTCATTACCAAATTCAATGCTGCAACAGATGGGTCCAAATACTCCTCCTATGCATGTCACAAACGATAGACAAGTTAGGAATTTGATGGAGTTATGTAGTACGAATCTCGTACGTCTTTGTGTGTCGAGTCGATCTGAGATGGATACTGGGAATTATGGCGCCGTGAATGGACATATGGATGTGGATGATGAAGATGTGGATGATGAATACGATGGTGCTGAAGATGGTGGTGATGAAGATGGTTGTGATGAAGATGGTTGTGATGAAGTTAGTGGTGATGAAGATGATACTGATGAAGATGGTGCTGAGGCTAGTGGTAGTGCGAGTGTAAAAGTGAAAGATGAACTACCATCTTACTCAGACGATGAGGATTATAGTGTTTATGGGAAGATCAAAGATGAGGATGAAGATGAGATGTGTTATGATGGTCACATGGACAAAGTGATTGGTGTTGGTGAAGGAGGCAGGTCCAATATATTTGTCAATCAGAGTTTTGCTAGCAAAGATGAGCTGATATCAGAGTTGCTGTTGACAGCGATAATTTTTAAATTCGTATTCAAAGTATATAAATCTACTAAAACGCTATTTGTGGCTAAATGTCGGGTGAAAGGATGCAGATGGATGATTAGAGCAGCGTTGAAGGATGAAGCAAACACGTTTTGAGTGACAATGTATTTGAAAGATCATTCGTGTTCAGTGGCAGATCGATTTGCTCACCGTAGACATTGCACTCCGAAATATATTGGGAAGCTATTTGTAGAGCGCATAGGAATAATAGATGGAATTGTGCCCGAGCATATCAAAGATTCAATGAAGGTGATGTTTGGCTTGAAGCTAGATTATACCACTGCATATAGGGCATTGATACATGCCTAAGAATTTGTGAGGGAAACAACATAAGATGGGTATGGGAATCTGTTTTCATATTTGCATTTAATCGAGAAAGCTAATTCGGGTACTGTCACTGACCTTGCGATTGATAAGCTGCAACGATTTAAATATCTGTTTATTGCATTTGGAGCCTCTATAGCTGGTTTTCAGTATCTAAGACGAGTTATTGTTGTGGATGAGACTCATCTAAGTGGGAAGTATGGGGGTGTTCTACTCGTCGCAATTGCACAAGATGGTAATTTTCAGATATTTCCATTGGCTTTTACCATTGTTGACTCCGGAAATGATGAATCATGGGAATGGTTTTTCATCAAGTTACGCGGATGTTTTACAGACCAATATCCATTGGTGATAGTTTCTGACAGACACCCCTCCATTAAGAATGCATGTGATAAGGTTCTCCCTTGGGCAACACGCGGGATATGTTATTATCATCTACAACAAAACATAGTGAAACTCTTTCGTGGGAAACATCTTCTGTACTTGGTCAAAGGTGCTGCATATGCGTATACCCTTGGGGATTTTAACCGATACATGGACAATCTTCGGAATATAAATCCAGAACTCGCAACCTACTTGGAGGATGCAGACGTGAGGTTGTGGTCACGAGTTCACTTCAATGGAGAGAGATACAACATAAAAACGAGCAACATTGCAGAATCTATCAATTCCGCACTTAAACGAGCACGAGGATTTCCCATAGTATTCCTTTTGGAGTTTATACGAGAGAAGCTAGGAAGGTGGTTTTGTAAAAGGCGAGAAGATGCTTTGAGTCTCACATCACTCCATTCTCGGGGAGTTGAATATTTGTTGGCTATTCGTGAACATTATGCAGATAATATGGCGGTGGAACGCATTGATGGTTGGCGATTCCATGTGAAGGGAGGAGCACGAGAATGTGTTGTTGATTTGGAACAAAAAAAGTGTGCATGTCGTGTGTTTGATGTTGAGAAGATACCTTGCTCACATGCTATTGCAGCTGCTGCAGAGGCTCAGTTGAAAGCCTCAACGCTTGTATGTCCTTCGTATGGAAAGCAATATTTGTATGCTGCATACTCGCACAATATTTATCCCCTAAATAAGGAGTTTGCAGCGCCTGCGCATATCCAATGTCTTCCTCCGGAGGTGAAGCGTCAGCCTGGAAGACAAAAGAAATCCAGGTGGCAAACATGGCTAGAAATGTCAAGGATGAAACGCAACAAACCGCGGAAGATGCACAAGCAATACAATTGTTCAAAATGCAGCCAACCGGGCCATACACGAGGGAAATGTGTAACTGAAACTAATCTTCTTAATAGTTATGTGAGAGTGTTTATGTGTTTATTATCTACCATTTTGATAATTTGTTGTATTTGTGTTTTTCACATAGGGATGGAAAGATGCGGATAAATAGGGATGATGAAGCGTACTGCAGCTGACTTCAAAAGAAGACTGCTAACTATTATGTTATCTTATTTAGTAGTCTTGTTATCTTATTTAGTAGTCTTGTATTTTTCTTTTGATACCAAACGATGTTATGTGCTTTAGTAACTAAAAACTTGCATTGTTAATGGATAGTAACTAAAAACTTGCATTGTTAATGATTAACCAAACAAAACCTGCAATTCCATGTTACATCGTATCCAAAAAATCGGTGGGTTTTCTTACATGCACAAAATCAGTGGGTTTCCTTACATGCACAAAATGAGTTGGTTCCCTTACAAGCACAAAATCTATAAGTCCTTGGACCCATATTAATCATATAGGTCCAAGCAGTTATACGGCCGTTTCTCTGTTCCTCGTATGTCAGTCTCGTCAAATATCTCGGCCGCTAGCTTCTCTCTAATAGCTTTGATGTTCGCATCACACAAGGTCGAGGGAAATGTCAATCCAAGTGCATGACATTCAATGTACTTCATACAATAGACTCCACAATCACCACTTTGTATGTTTTGGGGTACTCCAAGCCCACACATCCGCTCATGTGTGAATGCATCATAAGGGTACTTGACTCTATCCTCATCAACAGCTAGCTCACGAAGAAGGTGAGGCAGCATGACTGCAATAGGCCTCACGGCCTCTTCGATAGCTGCATCCGAAGTGTGAATAACACTACTGTCCCAAATAACAATGTGTCTTCTCGGAATTGATATCCATATCGCCACCCAATGATCTTTTCCAATGTGTAAGGGCGAGTATATATCATCCACCTCGAGCCCCCATGTCTTCTGTGTTTTACAATAAGCTGGTTCTTCACCGGCATGGTAATCAAATGACCTAGCAGGTAGCAATTTACCTGAACCATTGGGATTGGCGGAAGAGTTTACGAAATCTTTGTACTTTGCGTTCCACATCAAGGGCAAAATAGTATCAAGGAAGCAAATTCTCTCGGATCTAAACCATTCCAGATGCTTTGTGAAAGGAAGCCTCAGAAGATTAATCGCAGCATCCAGGTGCTGCAATTATCAAAAATTAGTAGATAAGAAGTCTGGTGTAGATGACTAACATTGAAGTCTGCCATAGAAAACTGACATAGAAGTCTGATGTGTATTGCATTACCGTGTCATATAGTCATTTCGTCGGAGTGCGTAGAATCCAAAACCACGTAATAGTAGAATGAGGATTTTTTTTGGGATAGTCCCTGAGAAGAAGATAAATACATCATTAGTTCAATCCAACCAAATCTAAAAACTAAAACAGGATTGTAAAGCAATTAAATCAAAGCTGTGACTTACTTATCTAGTTTCAGCCAATCAGTTAGCACTTTCACCTTTTGCTTATCAACTGGAGCAAAAGGATCATATCCACTGCCCTTCACTCTCTGGTTGGGAATGATTTCTTTTGTAGTGCTATTTCCTTCAAAAGGATCAACCTGTGATGCAGCGAGCCTCCTCAGCCGGTCACTCTTTGCTCGTGCAATAATCAATGCCGTTTTTTTATTATCCTCTTGTCTCTTTAATTGGCCCGAAATGTAGCCCACATTAGAAATTTTCTCATCAAGTATCACAACACTTGGTTCCTTTCCACCATTCACACTCTCACTTTGACCTTCATTTGTTAGGCTGCAATTTGGGCAATGTGAAAAAATTTCGGGTCAATTAAAGAGACAAGTAAAGTTATACTTTTATTTATAGTCAACGAAAGATAAAACAATGTCTTCGAACAGGATACAAGTTCAACCACCCCAAAACACAATTTCAACAAGAAACAGAAAAAGAAAGCACACCAAAACACAAAAACACAACTACGGGTGTTCACCACGAAAACAGTTCAACCACATCTATTTCTTCTTGTTAATTCTGGCAGATTTTCGTGGTACGAAATCCCTTTTATTTTTGGGAGAGGGTTTAGTACTAACTCTGACGTTGTCAGTCTTCTTTTCATTGTTGCTTTTGTATTCGGCATTATCTTCGTTGGATGTGACATGCTCATCCTCATCTTTCTCCTGCTCTTTCTTTTTCATTCCACATTTCGCCGTCTCTAAGCTCTGCTCTAGAGTATCCACCTTAGCAGCAAGGTCTTTGATATTCTGCTGACAACCACTAAAGCCTGCCATCATCTGCTCAGAAATTACTTTCAAGGACCTGTCCAAGTAGGTTTTCAATCGGCTCAACTCAAAACCTTCATCTGCCACTGAATCAGACACTGACCGAGACCTCTTTCGACTCTCATCATCAGAGCTAATGATTCTTTTATTCTCCACAGTTGCCTCAGACTTCACATTATTTGAGGTTTTGACACCTACAACAGACCAATGTTTTTTACTCCACCTCCAGGGATCATCACCAAAGTGTCCATACATTGCTTTCAAAATGTTGTCAATCTTCGCATCATCTTCGTCATCATCCCACAATGGGAACATGTCTTCATATTCTTCAACAACGCAGTTGTTTATACGAACCTAATGAAAACATTACAAATCCAGTAAAGACATGCTTCAATGAGGGCAATAAAACACACAAAAAAACAGATATCATCAGGAAATGTACCTGTTTCAACATAGCCTCTTTCACATATTTTCGGCCCCGTGATCCTTTGTAAGCTAGAAGCGGTGGAGTTGGGTTATTTGGAATGGGATCAGCATATATAGCTGCGAAATCCGGTAGAGTATTGTACACCCAAACTTGGAGAGCTTGCACAAACCCTTCAATGCAATAAGTCTTGGTCAGATCTCTTTCCTTCACCGACTCTATCAAGTTCTTAAAGGCCACTCTTCCCCATGGGTAGTTCTCAAACTCGTCTAAATCCATCACAAGCCTAGCGAGGTTAATCCGTGTGGGTGTTGTGGATTTACGTGCTTCAATAAAAGCAGCATATATGCTTAGGTAGCCCAACCTAATCCGATCCTCCCGAGTCCAAGATCCACATACCTTGCACGCTGCTGTTAAATCATCAGTACTTGGACCCATCTCGAAACCAACTCCAAGAAGCTGCCAAAAATCTTTCATATCTTGTGTCACCTCGACCTCCGGATTTTCCAGATTCTCAACATACTCGCAGTTGAGTTTAGTGAGACACTGAAACTCAAGCAACGAAAACCTCGCTGGGGTTACACCAATGAGACTCCATATCTCATATTTCTTATCGCAGACTAGCTGATAACTCAGCATATAATGCACCAGCCTTGAAGCCCAACCAAAATCCAATTGATAAAACTTCAAAAACATCCCCAGTTTCGAGTCACAGAGCTCTGCCCATTCGTCTTCTACTAGTGCAGATGCTAGTGCGGTAAGCAATTTTGCATCACCGCTAAAAGAGCCTATGCTTTTAGTAGGAAGGGGCTCATCGCCTTTTGTGAACATTCTTCGTGGAAATTTTGGGGTTTCCATTCTGCAAACATAGATAAGCCTGACAAATTAGTTATGTCTGAAATAGAAGTAGTAGGAAGAATTCTTTACATGAAGTCTGAATACGACATCTGAATTACAAGTCTGAGAAAGTATTATAACCTAGAAGTCTAAGAAAGAAGTATAACCCAGAAGCTGTCTCTTATACACATCTAGATGTGAATAAGAGACAGCACTTTGACCTTCATGTTTAGACTGCAATTTGGGCAATGTGAAAAATTAACACCAGACGAACAAAGTAAAGTTATACTTTTATTTATAGTCAACGAAACATAAAACAACGTCTTCGAACAGGATACAAGTTCAACCACCCCAAAACACAACTTCAAACAAGAAACAGAATCAGAAAACACACCAAAACACAGCTTCAACACAAAAACGCAACTACGGGTGTTCACCACGACAACAGTTCAACCACATCTATTTCTTCTTGTTAATTATGGCAGATTTTCGTGCTACAAAATCCCTTTTATTTTTGGGAGAGGGTTTAGTACTAACCCCGACGTTGTCAGTCTTCTTTTCATTGTTGCTTTTGTATTCGGCATTATCTTCGTTGGATGTGACATGCTCATCCTCATCTTTCTCCTGCTCTTTCTTTTTCATTCCACATTTCGCCGTCTCTAAGCTCTGCTCTAGAGTATCCACCTTAGCAGCTGTCTCTTATACACATCTAGATGTGTATAAGAGACAGCGTCAAATATCTCGGCCGCTAGCTTCTCTCTAATAGCTTTGATGTTTGCATCACACAAGGTCGAGGGAAATGTCAATCCAAGTGCATGACATTCAATGTACTTCATACAATAGACTCCAGAATCACCACTTTGTATGTTTTGGGGTACTCCAAGCCCACGCATCCGCTCATGTGTGAATGCATCATAAGGGTACTTGACTCTATCCTCATCAACAGCTAGCTCACGAAGAAGGTGAGGCAGCATGACTGCAATAGGCCTCACGGCCTCTTCGATAGCTGCATCCGAAGTGTGAATAACACTACTGTCCCAAATAACAATGTGTCTTCTCGGAATTGATATCCATATCGCCACCCAATGATCTTTTCCAATGTGTAAGGGCGAGTATATATCATCCACCTCGAGCCCCCATGTCTTCTGTGTTTTACAATAAGCTGGTTCTTCACCGGCATGGTAATCAAATGA
>JAHZTW010000001.1:470854157-470937198 GCA_020283515.1 Alliaria petiolata | reverse complement strand
CGGGAACGCTGCTTCTCAAGAATCACCTCCCTTAATTGAGCTATCTCTGTCTCCATTTTTAGAATGGAGACATCCATCGTATCCATCTGTGACGCATTAACAGTTTCTTGTATCTCTGCTTGATGTTCCATAGACTGCCGGAGCTCTACAAACTCTTCGATCATAGCCTCATCCCACCACTTTAACATATGGCACCCACCATCCTATACAAGCAAACACATTAGATAAGAAACATTTACATTTAATATTACGAAAATTCAAACTCAAATCGCAATCAAAACCATAACAGTCTCATTACCTCAGTATTAGAACATCCATAGAATCTCCTTCCCATATTCAGCTCTGATGTGGATTGTCTTTGGAGAGGCTCCAAACCGCAGAAACAACGGTGGGGAAATCCAAGAGTTAAGGCGGATTTATGCTGAGCCATCGAACTGACTTCTGGGAATCCATAACTTCCAAAACTTCCCAAACTTCTGGAACTACTTGACGGTTGACTGTAGCTGTATCGCCCCATCCCTGTTTAACATATAACAATAACTCGTTAGCTTTTAGATCTGGAAGCAAGGATAGACGAAAAACCGGTTTTAAATCTGGATATCAACTAAGATCTGGAAAAGATGAAGACTGAGGAATGGAAATCAGCGGCTTACCAGCGGCGATTAACGGCGACTTCTGAGAGCGAGAGGGCGAGAGAGCGAGAGAGCGAGGAGATCGAGGAGACAGAGGAGACCGAGGAGATCGAGGGGACCGAGGAGAGGCGAGGAGAGAGGTTGGGAGAGCGGCGAGGAGAGCGGCGAGGAGAGAGGTTGGGAGAGCGGCGACGAGAGCGGCGACGAGAGCGGCGACGAAAGCGGCGACGAAAGCGGCGACGAGAGCGGCGATGAGAAAGGCGACCGCCGTTTCAGATTGGAGAATCTAGTTTTTTATAAAATTAGGGTTTTATCCTTTGCTTTATATAAGGGTAATAAATTCGGTTATATTATTAATTTCCGGGTTAGCAGACTTCATATGCGGTCTCAAAACCCTAAACTCTAAATAGACTTCATCTGATGTCTATTAATATCTAACCTCTAAATAGACTTCGTTTGAAGTCTAAAAATTAATACAGACAACAAGTGAAGTCTGTTAAGTGTAGACCCTAAATCGATAATTTTCATGTAATAGTCCAAACCCTATATAAAAACTTATATTAACTTATAATGTAAGTTAAAATAGTTAATTATATTCACAATTTAACATTAAGATCCAAACTTACCATTTAAAATAACAAAAGTATCTAACCATAAATCTAACCCTAGATGTAAAGAGTATTTGGTATGTTGTTTATGATTTCATTGTTACTATGTATATGGTATCTAACCTATTTTATTTTTGTTGGTTTGAATTGATTTTTTTTTTTGAAATATTAACTTATAAACATCACAATCAGTTATATTTTAATTATGAAACCAAATTTATAGTCAAATAATTTTTTATAATTTTTATTATTTAAATTTAAGTTGTAATTTCTATTCAGACTTCTATTGAAGTCAGAACGAGTAGACTTCTTATATAGCTTCAGACTTCGTAAGAATATAATGGTCATTGATGTTTCTGTTTTTTTTGTTTGGTCATTAGGGAGGGAAATTTCCCTACCCCTTTGGGTTAGTTTTGCATTTGATGAATTTTGGGGTCTATTTTTATTTTCAAAATCAATATATAGGTCATTTTAAACAATTTCCCCTAAAATCACCCATATTTAAATATAAGTTTAATTTATTTACTTTTGACTTTTTCCAATATATATATATGGAAATAAATTACATTCCGAGGAAATTATATTAATTTAAAATATACATATATAAATAAAGATATATAAAGATATATGCACAAATGTTCAAACTCAAATAAATATCCAAAATTTTAACTCTTTCAATATCAATTGGAATTATGTGTCCGCCGTCAACGCTCGTCTTCCTCTCGCAAGCTCCACACTGATGCAACCAGGTGGAGTCTGCTTTGAGCCAAATAATCTTAGAAACCATTCATCATATGTGATGAATAAGTATTACCAAAGTCACAAACGCACCGAAGAAGCATGCTATTTCAACGGTACTAGTACAATCATTATTACCGATCCAAGTTATGGAGATTGTGTTTATGTTTCTTAAGAAAAAAAAAATATTGATTGTAATTCGTGGAATGCATGGTAAAATGAATGATTTCGCGATTCCAAAGTTGTTCTTACAAATTATACAAGTATGCGGGGACTCAAAGTTATTTTTAAACATTATGTAAGGTTAATGAAAAATAATGTAACTCGTCATTCAGTTTTTAGTCAATATATTTAGAGAAAATTTGGAAAAATACACCAAAACTATTTTATAATTTGAAAAATACACATTTATTATTTTCTAAATTTTTTAGAATTAATTATATATAAAATGACTAAATTAACCATATTTTGAATTCTTAAAATTTAAAATTATTTAATAAAATCAAAATAAAATAACATTTTGAAACTAAATAATATATATTTAGATTTTACTTTATTTATAAATTCTAAAATCTTAATTTTACACTAATCTATAGAATATTCTATAAAAATATATTTTTCATAGGTAAAGAAGAAAAAATAAATCATAAGATTTTTATATATTATATACTTAATATTCTACTAAAACTAGTTTTAAATTTGTATAGACATTTCTCAAATATTAATTTTTATCTGATTTAAGATTTATCTAATTAAAATATTTATATAAATATATAATTTAGAGAAAATCCTAAGATTTACTAATTAAATATCTCTCATATATTTAATTTTGAATTTTATTTTTATAAATAAAAATATATATTATTAAAATCTGGTCAAAATAGCCTTTTTATTTATCAATAAATTTAGTAATAAAAAAAATTAAAACAGTATATTTTTCAAATTAAAAAAATTAATTATAGTATTTTGCCAATTGCCCCATATATTTAACTTAATGACCCTGCCATTGTGTTCAACATTTTTTTTGGGTGATTTGTTATAATAACCCATAAATTAACAAAAATAGTTAAAATAACCTCTTCAGATTTTTAAGGATTTTCATAAAAATACTTTTACCATATTACCCTTTGTATATTGTATATTGTCTTTAGTTACCATATTAATATTAATAATAGCAAATTCAAAAAATAATTAATATCTGCTTAAAAAAGAAATGAAATTGATTACTTATATTTTTTAAAAGGAAAACGCATTTAAAAAAAAAAACAGTTTTTGAAATATCATATTTGAATTTCAGTATGTTAATATGCTAATTTTTTTTTCATACTCCTCTAACTTTTAGCACATTCTGCAAAAATTTACCAAACTTTATGAATGACTTTCAAACTTTGTGGCAGATTTGAATTACAGTCTTCTAGTCTGCCATATTTTCTGAATTTAAGTCTGCTATTTTTCAAAACTTAACATATTTGAACTTTAGTCTATTAGTCTGCCAAATTTTTGGCGTATTCGAATTTTTGGCAAATTGTACGGAAGTGTTCCAAACTTTCTAGCAGACTTGAATTTCAATCTACTAGTCTACTATTTTTTTTGGCAGATTTGTCGCATTTTTGGCACTTTACGGAAGTCTTCTAAACTTATTGGCAAACTTGAACTTCCATATGTTAGTCTGTTATATTTTTTGCAGATTCTACAGAAATCTTCTAAATGTTTTGGCAACTTGAATTTCAGTTTGATAGTCTGCCACTATTTTGGTAGATTCTTCAAATTTTTGGCAGACCCTACAGATCTTCCAAACTTTGTAGCACACTTGAATTTCAATATACTTGTCTTACATTTTTTTGGCGGACTCTTCGAATTTTTGAAAGACTCTATGGAAGTTTTCCAAACTTTCTAGCCGACTTAAATTTTAGTATGATAGCCTACTATTTTTTGGCACGCTTTAAAGATTACCAGACTTGAATTTTAGTCTATTAGTCTGCCATTATTTTTCAGACTCTACATAAATCTTATAAATTTTATGGCAGACTTGAAATACAATTTTGCTTGTCTACCTTTTTTTAGAAGATTCATCAAACTTTTGGCACACTTTATGCAAGTCTTCCAAACTTTCTAGCAGATTTGGATTTTAGTCTGCTTGTCTACCATTTATTTGACAAACTCTACACAAATCTTCTAAACTTTTAAGCAGATTTAGATTTCAGTCTGCTTGTCTACCATTTCGCATACTTTTATTTTTGATAGACTCTACGAAAGTTTTGATTAATAGTAAATAAAAATAATATTGTTATTTATTATATGCAAAAACATAAATGATAAAAATAATAATTTAATTGATTTATATTTTAAAGAAAAAATTACAATTCCAAAATTTCTTTTTTAACTAAAATTAATTAAAAATATTATATTTTATTATAGTTTTTATTTATCAATAAATAAATAATTATTTTATCAGTAAAAATAAACTTATGCATTTTATCACTTTATTATAAATAATTTTTTTTTTAATTAATAGTAATTAAAATTAAATTTATTATTTTTATATACCAACAAATATCTATAAATAATTATTATATTTGATAAAAATGAATTTAGTTAATTTACATTTAGAATAAAATATAATGATTCTCAACTTTCCTTTTTGACTAATAGTAAATTAAAAATACTCTCTTTGGTAAAATTAATTTAAGCAAAAAATTATAAAAAGGAATTTTTGAAATTATAGAATAATTTATTTTATTAATAGATTATATAGGTAATAAAAAAATTAGTCGGTTATTCTTGCTATTCTTAAAAAAAATATTTTTTTATTCTTCCACAAAGTCTGCAACTAAAAATCTTTTTTGTATGATAAAGTAATTCGGAATGCATTATTCAATTGGATCTCGTGGAAAACTACCCAGTTACAATATAAAACATAACTAAAAGGTGATAAATAATAGTATATCAATTGTTCACGTTTTTAGGTTTTGAAAACGTAATTCTGCTATTTTTATCCTTATTTACTTTTTTCAGATTATAAAACTAATAATTTTAGAATACACAAACTATAAATTAAAACATAACTTTCATTCGTATGATAAATTAATTCGGAATATATATATATATATATAAATTAAAGCGTAGATAAGTCATAAGATTGATACTTTATGATCTTATATAAATTATGATTAAACTAGTTCAAGAAGAAAGTAAGAAAAGAAATAAATAAACAAACAAAGTAAGCGTTGACAAAAAAAAATTAAAAAATATCAAATTAAGCAAAGAAACAAGCAATTAACTAAACCAATAAATAAAAGAAGCAAACAATGCACTAAGCAGAGAATCAAGCAATGAACTAAGCATATAAACCAAAGAAGGAAACAAGTTAACAAGGTAAGCAAAAAAGCACCGATGAACAAAACAAGCAATCAAGGAAGCAAATATGCATGAATGTGTGTATGTATGTATGTATGTATATATGTATGTATGCATGCATGTACCCATGAATATATGCAATGCGTTCCGAATCACAACGATCACACTATCAAAGGGATTCAAGGAGAATACTGTTAAAGCAAACAGTGCACTAATCATAAAAATAAAAAAAGTAAACAGAGAAACAAGCAATGAAACTAAAGCATATGAAGCAAAGAAGGAAGCAAGTAAACAAGTTAAGCATGTAAGGAAGCAATAAAACAAATTGATTAAATAAGCAAAGAAGCAAGCAAACAAACAAAGAAGCAAAGAAAGAAACACTAGTGAAAGAAGCAAGCAAACAAACAAAGAAGAAAGCAAGCAAACAAATTGATCAAATAAGCAAAGAAGCAAGAAAGTAAACAAGGTAAGCATGTAAACAAAGAAGTGAAAGAGTGTGGATCTGAGCAGTTTGCAATTCTGCTGCAACAGGAACTGAGCAGTTTGAAGAGCAGTCTGCAGTCTTGCTGGAACAACTTGCAGAGCGTTGGAACATAAAGACTGGTGTCTCAAACTGATAAGCGTGTAGATTTTAATGACGTGGCACGAAGTGCTGAGGTGGTGTTGTACGGACCAATAATCTAACCTAGAAATCTCACTTCCTGTCGAGTATAAATAAGAAGAAAGGGAGCTTAGAAGAGGGTTAGCCGTTTAAGAACATAAGCTTAGAAGATAAGCTTGCTGGAGTTAAAAATCGTAAGAAGCATTTATTGCAGATCGGTGTGATAAACAGAGAAGTTACTGAATAGTTAATTCTGCTGTTTATTGTTAGTTAGAAATCGTTGGTCACAAGCTGAGGGTTTGTCTTACGCTGTGTATAAATCCAATTAAGATTGTGTAAGCATCTTAATAAGATTTCTAATAAAAGGAAAACCAGTGCGCTGGTGTTTAAAAGAACCGTTGTCGAGTCATCTGCTTTTTCAATTGGTTTAAGAGCGGGCATCTGAACCAAGTTATAGCTTTTACAACAGGTGAAGATCCTGCGGAAAGATGGACTCGTCCAAGGAGCTGGTGACTATGCACCGGAATCTCATATTGGAGAAAGGCAACTATGGTCATTGGAAGATGAAGATGAGAGCGCTCATAAGAGGAATCAATGAGGATGCCTGGACAGCCGTAGAGAGTGGATGGCTTCCACCTACTGCCGTGACGACTGACGGATCTATCGTTCTCAAAGATAAGCTTTTGTGGACTGATGATGAGAAGAACGGAGCAAAGTACAACGCTAAAGCTTTGTCTGCCATCTTCAATGTTGTGAACGAAAATCAATTCAAACGTATTCAGTGTTGTGAATCTGCTAAGGAAGCTTGGGATAAACTGAAGAAAGCCTATGAGGGAACGTCAAACGTGAAGAGATCCAGACTTGACTTACTTGCAACCAAGTTTGAAACCATGAGAATGGAAGAAACAGAGACTATCGAAGAGTTCAGCGGGAAACTGAGCGCCATTGCTAATGAGGCTCAAAACATGGGTAAAAAGTACAAGGACAAGAAACTGGTGAAGAAACTGTTGAGGAGTCTTCCTGCTAAGTTTGAAACAAAGAAGACAGCTATGGGAACAGCGCTGGATACTGATAGTATTGAGTTTGATGATGTGGTAGGTCATCTACAAGCGTATGAGATGGAAATCACTGTGACTAAGCCAAACAGCTCGAAAGGAGTAACCTTTGTTGCAGAAGACAGACAGGATATTCAAAATCTCAAAGATGAAATGGGTTTGATGGCCAAGAACTTTAGCAGAGCTTTGAAAAGAGTTGAAAGAGGACACAAGAAGACGTTTTCAAGACCAGTCTCTAGGGAAAGGGAAAGAGATAAATCTGTGAAGAAGAACGATCAAAAATGTCATGAGTGTCAGGGGTATGGTCATTTTAAAGCTGAGTGTCCTACAATGAAGAGAAGGGAACTCAAGTGCTTCGAGTGTAAAGGTTACAGACACACAAAAGCAGAATGTGTTGGCAACCAAACAAGAAAAGACAAGTCGTTTATTGGAATGAGTGAAAGCGATTCTGATGATGAAGAGGAAGACTCAGATGAAATCACTGGTTATGTGGCATTCATGGTTGATTTCGATGGAGCCAAGGTTTCTTCTGACAGTAATACAGAGGTTGAGAACAAAGGTGACTCATCTGAATCCGAATCTGAGACAGAGAAAGTTGAGAACTCATCTGATAGTGAAGCAAAAGATGACAGTGTAATCGATGTAGAAGTTGAGTTTCAGAACCTGTATGAAAACTGGTTGCTCCCTGGTAAAGAAAAGGTGATTCTGGTGGAACAGAAACTGCAACTACAAACGCTAAACAAAAGGCTGAATGAAGCTCTCAATGCTGAAATTGAGAAAAACAAGTCTCTCACTCAAGATTTGTCTGACACAAGAAAGAAGATTCACATGATGAATAGTGGCACTAAAGATCTTGAGAAGATTCTATCTGTTGGAAGAGTTGGAAAAAGTAATTTCGGTCTAGGATACACTGGTAACTCAAGCAGTGAAAAAACTCAGTTTGTGAAAGGAAGCAACTCTCAAACTGCTCCAGCTGAACGGATGAGGACATCTGGACTTGGATACAACAATAGTAAGCAAATAAAAGACGATCAGTTCCGCAAGTCTTTCAACAGACAAGGTGAAATGTACACTGATCAAAAAGAAAATCTGAGAAACACAAGAAGACAAGGGTGCTACTACTGTGGAAGGTTTGATCACATCAAAAGGTACTGCAATCAACTCGCTAAGAAGGTAAGAAGGATGATGAGACAAGGCAGATACTTCCCTAACGTCAGACATGAATCACAAGTGTGGATTGCGAAATCAGATCTTCGATGTCATGTTGCTTACACCTCTGTTGGATCTATGTCATCGAAACCATGGTACTTTGATAGTGGAGCTTCAAGACACATGACAAGATCTCAGGATAATCTGAATAACTTCACTGCAGATAAGGAGAGTAAGGTCACATTTGGCGGAGGTGATCAAGGCAAAATCAAAGGGAAAGGGGAATTATCCACTAACGAACTGCCAAAGCTGAAAAATGTGTACTATGTTCAAGGTCTCAATGCAAACCTGATCAGTGTGAGACAACTCTGTGATGAAGGTATGACAGTTACTTTCAACAAAACAAAATGTTGGGCAGTTGATGATCAGAACTGCATTGTTCTCTCTGGAATTCGTAGTGGGAACAACTGTTACATGTGGGAACAGTCTCAAGTGTGTTTGAGAACTGAGAAGGACGATACTGTTCTGTGGCATGAGAGACTTGGGCAAATCAATGCTAGAAGTTTGACAAGGATTGTGAATCAGGAACTGGTCCGGGGTGTTCCAGAGTTGAAATATGTTGACAAGATTGTGTGTGGAGCTTGTAATCAAGGGAAACAGATTAAGGTTCAACACAAGAAAGTTCAAGGAATTCAAACTCAAGAAATATTGGAACTGGTTCATATGGATCTCATGGGTCCAATGCAGATTGAGAGCATCGCTGGAAAGAGATATGTCTTTGTTCTTGTTGATGACTTCTCACGATTTACATGGGTACGTTTCCGACGAGAAAAATCAGAAACAGTTGAAAGTTTCAAGATTCTTGCTCTGCAACTCAGGAATGAAAAGAAAGGGATCAAACAGATAAGGAGCGATCATGGTGGTGAATTTCAGAACCATTTATTCGACAAGTTTTGTGAGGCTCAAGGAATTCTTCATCAATATTCGGCTCCAAGAACTCCACAACAAAATGGCGTAGTAGAAAGAAAGAACAAAACTCTCCAAGACATGGCAAGAGCGATGATTCAAGGAAATGGAATTTCAGAGAGATTATGGGCTGAAGCAGCCAGTACGGCATGCTAAGTAATCAATCGTGTGTATGTGAGAATTGGGACCAACAAGACTCCTTATGAGATTTGGAAAGGCAAGAAACCTAACCTGAGCTACTTCCGTGTTTTTGGATGTATCTGCTACATCCTTAATAACAAAGATCAGTTAGGAAAGTTTGATGCTAGAAGTGATGAAGGTTTCTTCCTTGGTTATTCTTCAAACAGTGTTGCCTATCGTGTCTAAAACAAAAGGAGTAAAATCATTATGGAGTCTGTGAATGTCGTCTTTGATGATCGAAGTCTTCCTTCCATAAGCCAAGTTCTAGAGCTGCAAGACATTGAGAAAGGTAAAACTCCAACATCGGAAGTTCATGATGTTTGTGTCAGTAAAACTCAAAGATCTTGACACAGAACAAGCACAAGAAACTGGGCAGGAAGTGAATGTTCAGGAAATCGTGGAATTAATATCTCATCCCAAGGTTGTGAACACGCGTGTTTCCAAGAATCACTCCTCTCAGAATGTAATAGGGGATATGGAAGAAGGACGAAAAACCAGAGATGTCAAACTGGATTTCAAGAAGATGGTGAAGTTTGCTTGCACTGAGATGGTGATGTTCTCATGTTTTGTGTCAGTGGTTGAACCCAAGAACGTCAAAGAAGCCTTGAAGGATTACTTCTGGATTCTTGCTATGCAAGAAGAACTTGAAGAGTTTGAAAGAAATGATGTTTGGATTCTGGTTCCACGTCCTTCAGGAATTAATATTATTGGAACAAAATGGATTTTCAAAAACAAGGGCGATGAGGATGGGAACATCACAAGAAACAAAGCAAGGCTTGTGGCACAGGGATATACTCAAGTTGAAGGGATCGACTTTGATGAAACGTTTGCCCCCGTTGCAAGATTAGAATCCATTCGTTTTCTGTTGGGTACTGCCTGTGAAATAAAATTCAAACTGTATCAAATGGACGTTAAAAGCGCATTCCTCAATGGTGTCATTCAAGAGAAAGTCTATGTTGAACAACCTAAAGGTTTTGAAAGTGCGTCGCATCCTCATCACGTTTTCAAACTCAATAAGGCTTTGTATGGTTTGAAGAAAGCACCTCGTGCTTGGTATGAAAGACTCACCTCATTTCTGACAGATCAAGGATATGAGAGGGGAAGTGTGGACAAGACCTTGTTTGTCAAAGAAGATAAAAAGGGAATCATCATTGCTCAGATTTAAGTTGATGACATTGTTTTTGGAGGAACTTCAGATGATCTAGTTGAACGTTTTGTGAGAACTATGACTGCTGAGTTCAAGATGAGCATGGTGGGAGAGCTTACTTATTTTCTGGATCTACAAGTGAAGCAATCAACTGATGGGATTAGTATCTCTCAGAGCACGTACGCCAGGAACCTGGTAGAACGCTTCGGAATGTGTTCCAGCAAGCCTGCCAGGACACCAATGAGCACAACTGTGAAGCTGTCCAAGGATAAAACTGGAAAGGAAGTTGATGAAAAGGCATACCGTGGTATGATTGGAAGTTGTTGTATCTCACTGCTAGTAGGCCAGATCTGTGTTTGAGCGTGGGTCTGTGTGCACGGTATCAATCGAATCCGAAAGAGTCATCTCTCTGCTGTCAAGCGCATCATTAAATACGTCAAAGGGACAGTCAACTTTGGTCTTAACTACACAAGGGACACAAATCAGAATCTTGTTGGATACTGTGACTCAGATTGGGCTGGATGCATGGATGATCGGAAAAGTACAACAGGAGGATGTTTCTTTCTTGGGAACAACCTCATTTCATGGCACAGCAAGAAGCAAAACTGTGTGTCTTTATCCACTGCAGAGGCTGAATACATTGCATTGGGAAGCTGCTGCACCCAACTGTTGTGGATGAGACAAATGGCATCGGATTATGGTATGATTTCTGAACCATTGCTTGCAAAATGTGATAATCAAAGTGCAATTAACATATCTAAGAACCCTGTGCAACACTCTAGAACCAAGCATATAGATATTCGTCATCATTTCATAAGAGAGTTGGTTGAAGATAAACAAGTGGTGATAGAACATGTACCAACTGAGTGTCAACTTGCTGATATTTTCACGAAACCCTTGGACTACAATGTGTTCGCACATCTGCAAAAGTCTCTGGGTGTTTGTGATCTCTAATCTTGTTTGTTGAGTGTCTGTGTTGAAACAGGGGTCGGATGTACAGTGTACAGTTGTTTTTTTACTTCTGTTTTCAAAGGGCTCAAAACGTTTATGCAAAAACCTCTTGTTGTAAAGTCCACTGTGGGAAAGAGCTGCCCTTCATGCCCTCTGAGACAACTGCGAATGAGTGTGGCTGAATACATGTGGTGAGGGATGAACACAAAACCTACTGGTGGTTCTTGCAAAGGAAGAGGTGAGACTGCAGAAAGGAGCAGTAGGAAGCATCTCACCTCATACGATGAAGCTGAGCTTATCGAAGAAAAAAAAAAGGAGAAAAAAAAACTTTAAAATAAAAAAAAACTGCAATGAAAAATTTGGAGAAGGAGAAAAACTGATCAGAAGGCTAAATCATAAGTCTTTGCTGACTCAGAATGAACACTAAATTGTTTGAGCTTGCGCTATAACTCCCATGATTCAGTCACATTCCTCTTCAAAAAGATCAGTCAGCTCTATAGGAGGGTATGCAGGTGTGTAGACTAACCATAGTGGATCAGCATGTGTGAAAGCTCCTCAAAACTGAGCAATAGCTACCATGCTGGAACGACAAGTTGCTTGTTCCAACAGCTCAACAAAAACTCTGCTATCTGTACACTGTGCAGTCGAGTCTGGATCAAGTATCAACACAGGCCTCACTCATGGGAGCATGAGTCAAACACTTATCATCAAGGGTTAAAATGTGAGTATCAACACAGGCCTCTCTCTCGTATGTGTGTCTCAAAATCCCATTTTGTTTCTCTTTGTGCTCAAAAGAAAAATGAAATTGTTGCCTATCATTGTTCAAACTATGCTAAAAAATTGGTTGTTCAAATCTGTTAAAGTGCCATGATTTCTTCGTTGTGTCTTGATTTCCAAAAATAACTGGTGTGAACTGATGATTCTGTCTTTGTGAGTTAATGTGTGATTGGAGGAAACTTTTTTTAAAAAAGGGGAGTGATTTGTCATAAACATGAAAGTTGGAGGGGTTGGTTGAGAAAAAGTGAACTAAGCCTTTTTGTGCTCTCAAGTGAAAATTCACTTTTTCCTAACCTCAAAACCCTCGTTTTGTTGCCGTCACTTTAACCATGGATCGCAATCGAACCAGATCTCAAATCCGTTTGGCTGAATCTAACAAATCTCAAATGAAAGAGGCACGACTCCAACTTCACGACTCTGACAGTTCTGTTGAGATTGTTCCAGACCAGTTATCATCGGCTGAAAATTCTTCTTCCAAGAACCACAACTCGCCGATGGGTGATTCTCTCTCTCCAACGTCCTTTGTGGATCCAATGGTCAGATCTAACCCTGTGAGTGAATCTGAGTCTGAGAGTGAATCTGAGTCTCTGCCTAATGACTCCATTGATGACACTCTTGGGTGCTACATTCGGACGCGCAATCAACCCCTTCTGTATGATCCCACTGACCGGCGTAGCATCAATCGTCATCAACAAGCTCAGTTGGAGGTTAAGAACCCGCAGCTCACTGTACCCATCTGCGAACCGGTTTCACATCGGTTTTTCCTGAAGAGTGGAGAGGATCGATTTAGTCGCTTTCGATCCCATCCTGTGCTTGCAGAAAAGTTTGTGTCCTTGGCCTCTGAGAAAAACCAAGGTATGCTGCAAATCATTGAGGAAAATGGTTGGGTAGAGACTGTTACGGTTCGAGAGCTTTTTGTCAAAAATGTTGTGCTAGAATTCTATGCAAACATGGATTGTCAAGCACACTTGCACAGAGAAGATGATGTGTATGTCCGAGGACATCTGTTTGATTTCTCTCCCGAAATGATCAACAAAGTGTTTCGGACTCCAGTTGTTCCTCCTCGTGCATCTCTTGTGAATGTGTCTGCTCACTCAGTTGTCCGTCTGGAAATCGTTTCCAGCGGTCAAAAGTGTTTGGATCTACCTTGCTTAAACCGGATTTGGCTCATGTGTTTGGACTTTGTTGTTTCAACTGGATTCCTTCTTCACACAACACCTCTATCACTAAGCTTCGAGCTGAGTTGTTGTACTGCCTCGCAAAGCGGATTCCAGTGAATTTTGGGAAGTTGCTTTTTGATCAGATCACTCAGATTGTGCGTTCTCCTCCCTCGGATCAGATTCTTCCGTTTCCCTCACTCATCTATCAAGTGCTTCAGTTTCAGAGGGAAGTACCTTTGCTCCCAGATGAGATTCCAGAACTACCGCTGAAGGAGTTCACAGCGGATGTTCGTCGTGGTCAAGGCAGAAAAAAAACTCCCGTCCCTTCGTTTGTGTTCGGACGATCTCTGGCAGCTGATTTGCGACATACCTCTGGCCTTCTCATGGACATGGCTACAAGCCTTGAAGGTAAGTTCTCTGCTCCATCACACACTTGAAAATCCCAAAGTACTGTTTTTAACTTGAATATGGCAATCAAGCAGGGGGAGATTATGGAGATGCTCAGTTCCAGGATGCTGGGAATGGTAGTGAGGACAATGTCACTGCGGCTGGAACTGGCTCTGAGGGAGATGAGAGTGAAGATTTTTAGAGGATTAGTGGTCTAGGGGGAGTTAAGTTTTTTGGTTGTTCTATAGGAGCACATTGTTGGTTTTTCGATGAAAATGAGTCCTCTGATCGGATAGTATTGCTATGTACAGCGGGTAGTCTGTTGTCAAGTCTGAACTCGTTTTTGTTGACTTGAGCAGTTCTCTGTTGTTTAAATTTAAATTAATGAAAACATTTCTCAGTCAAAATATGCAAATTGGTCTTTGGTGGAAAGTGTATTATATGTGTTGCAGGGAAGCTTGGATTGACATATTCAGTCAAAAAGGAGGAGAATGAAAGTGTGTGGATCTGAGCAGTTTGCAGTTCTGCTGCAACAGGAACTGAGCAGTTTGAAGAGCAGTCTAAAGAGCAGTCTGCAGTCATGCTGGAACAACTTGCAGAGCGTTGGAACATGAAGACTGGTGTCTCAAACTGATAAGCGTGTAGATTTTAATGACGTGGCACGAAGTGCTGAGGTGGTGTTGTACGGACCAATAATCTAACCTAGAAGGCTCACTTCAATAATCTAACCTAGAAGGCTCACTTCCTGTTGAGTATAAATAAGAAGAAAGGGAGCTTAGAAGAGGGTTAGCCATTTAAGAACAGAAGCTTAGAAGATAAGCTTGCTGGAGTTAAAGATCGTAAGAAGCATTTATTGCAGATCGGTGTGATAAACAGAGAAGTTACTGAGTAGTTAATTCTGCTGTTTATTGTTAGTTAAAAATCGTTGGTCACAAGCTGAGAGTTTGTCTTAGGCTGTGTATAAATCCAATTAAGAGTGTGTAAGCATTTTAATAAGATTTCTAATAAAAGGAAAACCGGTGCGCTGGTGTTTAAAGGAACCGTTGTCGAGTCATCTGCTTTTTCAAGAAGCACTAGTGAAAGAAATGAACAAAACAAGAAATCAAGGAAGCAATATATGCATGTATCATGTATGCATGCATGCAAGTAAACAATGTGTTCCGAAATCACAACGTTCACACTATCAAAGGGGTAACGATAACAACACTCATTGAACAAGAAATCTACTTGTTACCTTGCTTCCGGTAAACCATAGTGATTCAGCAACACCCCACTGTGAGCATCAACATTTGGCCACGGATTCTCCACCTATAACAAAGCCATCACAGGATTCAACAAGAAATATTAGTTTCCGATTATATGCATCAATTAGGATATGTGATCTGGGATCTCTCCATATTTCCAATGCTAAGGTTTGAAGCTAGAATTAAGCAAACCAAATTACTTTTCAGCAAGCACATGTCCTGACTTTATGCACTCGGTGTAGATCTTCTGCAATGAGCGGTGATGAAGCAAACATACCGGAGAAGCAAAAGGACATTATTCTGTTCAAAACTCCATTTGTGTGGGTAACAGCAAAAGAAAAGAGTAAAAAAATGCTTTTTTTTACAGAGATTTACGTGAACAACATTGATGTAGAACTGTGTATCCCACTATGATGCTGCAGTGGAAAATAAGATTTTGGTCTTTCGCTGAGAGTTTTCTTCGATATGTGCTCCTGCAACAAAACGAATATGAATTTCAAACATAAAAGAAGTGAGAAATTGTATCCACATTTATTGGAGTTTGGTGCCCATTGACTAACCAGCATAGAAAGTCTTCATTTAATCAGTTTTTGCAGATTCTCCCCTGTGGCAAATGCACATTTATAAATTTAATCTGAGACTAAGTTTACAATACCTTGAGGTATCCACATTTTCTCTGACTGAATTGTTGGTTTCACCGTTAATGTTGTATTAATTCCCAATACCAAGAATACCCTTTTCCGTTATCAACCGTCTCTTGAACGCTGTAGAAGATAACTGCATTTGAGGCATGAGAGAGATCATCAGAAAAGTTATAACATATCAAGAACTAGCAAGTTGAATTGCAAATAACTCACTTTCTCCCTCATTTTATTGCTTCGTGAGTTCTCAAAACCTCATCCGCTACATCTTTTCTTGTGTTGTTTTCTGCATTTGATGGGATTAGATGAGGAAACATCAGAACACCGAGGTGTAAACCTAAACTTCTTTGAAACAAGTCTACAGACTTATGTCCCAAGTTATCTGGGTGAAATTAGAAAGTAAGTAACCTTATCTGATCATGACTGTAAACAAGTGGTCATCGGCTGCTTTTGGTACAACCTTCTTTGCTAGGACCATCACATCACCGGGGTTGGGTATCTGTGGTTTCTTGCTCAATTAGTATTCACCTAAAACTGTTAGACTAATTAAAAGGTCAAGGATCAGTTATGAGTGAGCAACACAGCTACATTACAACGTCGTTCATGAATGGCAAAGTGATGAAGTGTTACCTTATATACTTATTTTTCTTGTGATTAAGTTCAATGCGTAATTCTTAAAATTCCTGCCATCCCAACTAATTTTGCTCGAGATTTGTAGAATAAGCTTGTTCTGGTGAGCATTACAAAAAGCTAAGCAAGTTATGTGTAAAAAAAAAGGAAACTACATGCAAACAAACACATCTTAGGAAAAATATCTTGTCAAAGTCTCAAAGAGTTGCTGGTATATATGGGACATACATAAAAAAGAGGAACTTGTTTCATGAAACTGGTTGCAAGTAAGCGCCAAGATCTCAAACCCTGGACAAATAAAAGATTTGGATACACAGAGGATCACCTTGTGATCAGTGTAACCTATGGTACACATATACATATTAAATCTCACTGTGTGATCAGTGTAACGTCTTTTGATTCTTGTATAACTGGATTCGCTGAAACCGTTGTTCCACCACTATACACAAAACAGAAATGGATGGTCCATGTGGCAGCAATGTTGATGATGACGGGAAAATTTTCCTTAATAGAGGCTCTGGACCATCTGAACTATCTTAAGGAAACAAGCTAAAGAGTAAGTTATGAGCATGGAGGTTAAGGAAAGGAAACAGAGAAGTTAAACAAGTTCAGTAGGTCTAAGTAAGCAAGTTAAGCATGTAAACAAGGAAGCAAGTAAGAAAACATGCAATGAATCAAGGAAACAAGCAAGAAGCAAGTAAGTAAGTGGGAAGTCAAAAGAAAAAAAGAAAGAAGCAAGCAAGAAAGTAAACAACAAACCAAAGAAGCAGAAAATCAAAGAAAAAAAGGAAAGAAAACAAGGAACCACACAACTAAGCAATGAATCAAGGAAGCAACTAAGAAAACAAACAAGCACGCAAGGAACAAAGGTAGGAAGCAAAGAAGTAAACGACAAATCAAGAGGACAAGTAACTATGGGAGCAAGAATTAAAACAGAGAATAAGGAATCAAATAAGCAAAGAATAAAGGAATCAAATCTATAAGCAAAAATTAAACAAAGAATAAAGAAAGCAAGTGAGTAAACAACCAAGGATAGTGTGAATCTATACAAAAAAAGCAGGTATGCAAGTATGTATGCATATATGTATGAATGCATGTGTGTATGTATGTATGTATGTATGTTTGTATGTATGTATGTATGTATGTATGTATGTATGTATGTATGTGTGCATTCTTTTAGTGATTGAGAAGAACTCATTTGAAAATCATTTGGTTTCTGACTATGAACGCTGTTGCTGCAAAGATACAAAAACATCAAACTGTAAAAAAAAAAAAAAAATCAAAAGACCAAAATAGAAGAAAAGGATTGAATCAACAACTTACTTGACAAAAAATTTGGTAGGATCTCCGATAATTCCAGGCCCCCTTATTCTAGAAGCTTCCTTGATAATAACTACAAACCAAAAATCCCAGAAGACACAAAAAAAAAAAAAACAACCGATGACTTCAAACAAACAATCATATTGAGAAAAACAAAAAAATTAATCGTATCGGAAAAATTCGTTGAAAAAGAAGTCGGAGATTGTAACCCTTTTTCATGGTAAGAGAAACAATCGTAACATGGATTATAGGTTTTCTACATCTAAATCGAACGAATCTATTCAAACTGCGAGGTCCCTTCCGCCATATAGAACGTAAAACTATACAAGCAAAAACAAAAGTGGAAAAGACAAGAGTGGAAAAATGTTCTATAACCATGTCATGCGGCTCATGCCCTTCTCTGTAACCATGTCATGCAGTGCTTCTAAGATGTAACACATACCTGAGAAGCAGAAAGACAGTAATTTGTTCAACTCCATTTGTGTGGGTAACAGCAAAAGACAAGAAGTGGAAAAATGTTTATTTACAGAGAGACTAACGTGAACATCATATCATCAACAACCTTGATATAAAACTCTGTATCACTCTAGAATGTTGCAGTGGAAAATAATATTTTGGTTTTTTGCTAAGATTTCGCAGTATTCTTCGATATGTGCTCCTGCATCAAAACTAAACTGGATTTCAAACGTAAAAGAAGCGAAAAGTTGTATCCTTTCTTACAATTCTAGAAGAGTTTGGAGTCCATTTTCTAATTAGCCTAAGTCTTCATGTTGAGCATCTCCCCTGTGGCAAATACACATTTATTATTTTTAATTCGAAACAAAAAATATTAACGACAGGATTAGATTAAGAAGAGGTATCCACATTTTTCCTCAGATGTGTAAAGAGTGTTTCCTTATATACTTATTTTCTTTGCTGGAGATTTGTAGAATAAGTATGCATGTCTTCTAGTTCATAATAGTCCATAAGACATCTCAAAAGAGTCAATTATTAGAGTCAATTAAAAGCAAGTTATGTGTCAAAGAAAGGAACTACATGCAAACAAACGCATCTGAGGAAAAATATCTTGTCAAAAAAGTTGCTGGTATATATGGGACATACTTGGTTCAGAAACTGGTTGCAAGCAAGTGCCAAGATCTCAAACCCTGGACAAATCAAAGATTTAGATACACACAGGATCACCTTGTACACATATACATATCAAATCTCACTGCATGAAGAAGCAAAGAGAGCAGAATGATCATAGACCTTTTGATTCGGTGAAACCGTTGTTCCACTTTACACAAAACAGAAAGGGATGGTCCATGTGGCAGCAATGTTGATGGTGACGAGGAATTTTCCTTAACAGAGGCTCTAGACCATCTGAACTATCTTAAGGAAACAAGCTAAGGGAGTTAGTTATGAGCATGGAAGTTAAGGACAGGAAATAGAGAAGTTAAACAACTTCAGTAGGTCTAAGTAAGTAAGCAAGTTAAGCATGTAGTAAACAAGGAAGCAAGTAAGAAAACATGCAAGGAATCAAGGAAACAAGCAAGAAAATTAAGCAAGATCAAGCAAGTAAAGTAAGTGGGAAGTCAAAGAAAAAAAAGAAAGAAGCAAGCAAGAAAGTAAACAACAAACCAAGTAAGCAAGTGGAAAGTCAAAGAAAAATAGAAAAGAAGCAAGCAAGAGAGTAAACAACAAATCAAGAAATTAAAGAAAAAAAGGAAAAAAAAAACAAGGAACCACACAACTAAGCAATGAATCAAGGAAGCAACTAAGAAAAACCAAAGAAAGGAAGCAAAGAAGTAAACGAAAAATCAAGAGGACAAGTAACTATGGGAGCTAGAAACTAAGCAAGAATAAAAACAGAGAATAAGGAAGAATAAAGGAATCAAAACCGTAAGCAAAAATCAAACAAAGAATAAAGAAAGCAAGTAAGTAAACAACAGAAGGATGGAAGGTAAGTGTGAATCTATACAAATAAGCACGTATGCAAGTATGTATGCATATATGTATGAATGTATGTATGTATGTATGAATGCATGTATGTATGCATGTATGAATGCATGTATGTATGTATTTATGTATGATGCATGTGTGTATATGCATTCTTTAAGTGATTGAGAAGAAGCCATTTGAGATAATTTGGTTTCCGACTACGAACGCTGTTGCTGCAAAGATACAAAAACATCAAACTGTTAAAGAAAAAAAGCAAAATCAAAAGACCAAAATAGAAGAAAACGATTGAATCAACAACTTACTTTGACAAAAAAATTGGTAGGATCTCCGATAATTCCAAGCCCCCTGATTCTAAAAGCTTCCTTGATAATAACTACAAACCAAAAATCCCAGAAGACGCATAAAAAAAAACAACCGATGATTTCAAAAATTTAATCGTATCGGAAAAAATTCGTTGAAAAAGATGTCGGAGATTGTACCCTTTTTCATCGCGGCGTCATCCTCGGGCCTCTGATCCCTTCGCGAAATTTTCTCTGCAATTTATAAAAGACAAAGGTAAGAGAAACGATCGCAACATGGATTCTGGGTTTTCTACATCTAAATCGGACGAATCTATTCAAAATAGCGATCGATTTTAGGAACCCAAACTAGGTTTTGAAGTAAGCAACGAGTCGTAATTCGAAATCTCTCGATATGTCCATGGTTTTGAAGAAACTATCGACAAAATTGCGATTGAGTATCCCTAATTACTCTTACTGGAAAAAATCGTTTTTCCCATAAAACCTGATCAGAGTACAAACCAAATCGCAAAAGAAAAAAAAAATCAAAGATCGAGGAAAAGAAATGCGATTCGAATGTATAAAACAACAGTCGCGAAGAAAGCGAGAACAAAGAAAGAAGGAAGACTCACTGAAACACACACAAAAAAAATTGTGAGGAAACCTAAAATCCTAATTGTTCTTTAACTAAATCGAACAAAACAACTCCAAATTCAAATTCCAGATTCGAAAGCGTACCGTTGAAGCCAAGCTCCTCTCCAAATGGCTATTATTATTATTTTTTCCGTTGGCTTTTCAAATTGACTCATTTTATTCGTATATATTTTAATATTATAAATTTTTAAATATTGAAAAAGAAGCCCAAGACGAAAAGGCCCATTTCAAATTACTTAAGCCAAATGAGATTGTCGTGTCGTAGCATTTGCTCAACACGAGCAAGTGTTGTTACTAAGCTTGAAGAAATAACATAGAAAAAAAAAAAAAAACCGATTCGTTGAAAAGTCTTAAAAATGAATTGAACATTTGGTAAACCGCTGGCCAATTATTGCTACATCTAGTAAAAAGAAAATAATAAAAAAAAAATCAGATATATATTATTGTAAAGGTAAAGAAGCTATGAATGTGGTTGTGTGGTGGTGATTAAGTCACGATACTCTTCAAAGGAGGAAACTTCCATCAAGTTGCATCAGAAAATTCTGAGAAACACTTGCGAAATTACAAGTCACCACTCTGCTTCAGTTACTAAGTAATACTATGGGCAAATCTATGGTTTCATAATAAATGACAGTTTTGCTTGATTACAATGGTTCTGTTTCTTTGATCTCTTTTTCTTTTTCAAGAATCAACACGTTGTTGTTTCTTCTTAAGATATGTTGCCTCCTCTCGTTATGGCTTCTTGTTCCCCCTCCTCCTCCTCTTCTCGCAATTGGTCCTACGATGTTTTCCCGAGCTTCAGCGGAGAGGATGTCCGCAAAACATTCCTCAGCCACTTTCTCAGGGAGCTTGAACGGAAATCGATCGTTGCTTTCAAAGACAACGAGATGGAGAGGAGCCATTCGATCGCCCCGGAGCTTGTAAACGCGATTAGAGATTCGAGGATCGCAGTGATCGTCTTCTCCAAAAACTACGCCTCTTCAAGCTGGTGTCTAAATGAGCTGCTAGAGATTCTACAATGCAATGAAGAGTTGGGACAACTTGTGATACCGGTTTTCTACGGTTTGAATCCTTCTCATCTTAGGAAACAGTCGGGAGACTTTGGAGAGGCATTTGAAAAGACTTGCCAAAACCAAACACATGAAGTGAAAAATCAGTGGAAGCAAGCTTTGACCGAAGTTGCAAATATCCTCGGATATCATTCTAAGAACTGGTATGTGTGTTTATATGTCTTAAACTAATTGCTTAGTTTTTAGATGTGGTTATTGATATTTGTTGTTTTGTGTTTGTGCATTTGCTTTTTTTTTTCTCGTTAGTGATAGCGAAGCTGCAATGATTGAAGAAATCTCTAGTGATATTTTAGGTAAATTGGATTTAACTACATCGAATGAGTTTGAGGACTTTGTCGGCATCAAAGATCATATAGCCGAGGTGATATTATTGATGCATTTGGAATCCAAGGAAGTGAAGATGGTTGGGATATGGGGTACATCGGGAATCGGCAAGACTACTATTGCAAGAGCTTTATTTAGTAATATCTCTAATCAGTTCCAAAGTAGTGTTTTCATAGATAGAGCCTTCATATCGAAGAGTATGGAAATCTATGGCCGAGCCAATCCAGTTGACTATAACATGAAGTTGCGCTTGCGAATAAATTTCTTGTCTGAAATTTTGGACAAAAAGAACATGAAGATCGGTGCAATGGAAGAAAGGCTAAAGCACCAGAAAGTTCTTGTCGTTATTGATGATTTGGATGATCAATACGTGCTAGATGCTTTAGCGGGTCAAACCAAATGGTTTGGAAGTGGGAGTAGAATTATTGTGGTTACAACTGATAAACATCTTTTAAAAGCCCATGGGATTGATTCTATTTATGAGGTTGGTCTACCATCCGATGAAGCAGCTCTAGAGATTTTTTGTCGATCTGCTTTCAGGCAAGACTCTCCACCCGATGGTTTGATGGAGTTTGCTACTGAAGTTGTAGAACGTGCTGGTAATCTTCCTTTGGGTCTTGACGTTTTGGGTTCGTCTTTGCGGGGTTTGAACAAGGAAGATTGTTTGAATATGCTGCCTAGGCTTCGAAGAAGTCTAGATGGTAAAATTGAGGAGACACTAAGAGTTGGTTATGATGGGTTGCTTAGAGAAGATAAAGCGATATTTCGTCATATTGCATGTCTTTTCAATCATGTGGAAGTCAAAGACATCAAGTTGTTCCTCGCAGATAGTGAGTTGGATGTTGATATAGGGCTGAAAAACCTGGTTAATAAGTCTCTCATTCATGTAAGATGGGGTAAAGTGGAGATGCACCATTTGCTACAAGAAATGGGTAAAAATATGGTTCGCTTACAGTCTATTAAAAAACCTGAAAAGCGGGAGTTTCTGGTGGATTCAAAAGATATATGTGAAGTACTCAATGAAAGCATTGTAAGTTTTTTTAATCTTTGGTCCTTTTATTACTATATAAGGTTAAGAACATGTCATTATATAAGCGGAGGTTAAGCTTGATCTAATCAATTTGGTCTATTATTTCTTATTGATATTATAATTTACAGGGTACTCCAAAGCTTTTAGGTATATCATTGGATATTGATGAGATCGATGAGTTGCATGTACATGAGAATGCATTCAAAGGGATGCGTAATCTCCGTTTCCTAGATATTTACTCGAACAAAGTTAGGTTTGGAAATGGAGACAAACTGAAGTTACCTAAAAGCTTCGACTATTTGCCTCCTAAACTCAAACTACTGTGTTGGTCTGGGTATCCAATGCGATGTATGCCTTCCACGTTTTGTACAGATTACCTTGTCAAGCTCAAAATGCGGAATAGCAAGCTAGAAAAGCTGTGGGACGGAGTTATGGTGAGTTTTGAGAATAATTGTTATGTTACTAACGTAGCGAGATTACAATGCTTATTTTCATGTCATGTGATATGTAATTTCTAATAATCTCTGAGTCTTTTTTTTTTTTTTTGGTTGAGTGCAGTCTCTTACATGTCTCAATGAGATGGATTTGTGTGGATCTCACAGCCTGAAAGAAATCCCAAATCTTTCGATGGCCACCAATCTCGAGAACCTTAATCTTCAGTCTTGTAGGAGTTTAGTAGAGCTTCCTTCTTCAATCCGAAATCTTAATAAACTGACGAAATTGGACATGCAGTTCTGCAAAAAGCTGGAGACTCTCCCAAAAGGCATTAACCTCAAATCTCTCGACCAGCTCAATCTCAGTTTCTGCTCACAGTTGAGGACTTTTCCCAAAATCTCGACCAACATATCATTTCTCTTTCTAGAGGAAACAAATATTGAAGAATATCCCTCGAATTTGCGTCTCAAGAATCTCGTTAAGCTTCGCATGTCAAAAATAACGATAAAGAAACAATGGGAAAGAGTACAGGTACATAGTTCTAAACTTAACGTTTTTCTCCATTCTCTTTTACTAACACTTTTACAAGAAATCATTGTCACTAGATCTAATTTCATACACGTGGTGTACCATTATGGTTATTAAAATAGTATTCTACGTTTTTAAGATACTTTTTTGTTAAAACAGAGGAATTAAGGAGTCATAGGAATTATAAATACTTTGTACATATCAACTCTATATAGATGAACAGATAGATGATTTGTCAAAAGAATTATACAAAAGAAAATCCTATGTTACTTTTTTTTTGTTTAGTTTTTTTATGAAGTAACAGGTAAGGGTAAACCTTGCATTCCATGTTACATAGTTAAGCAACAGCCATGCAAAGAATGCAATCTGGTATTGTTTTAAAAAAAAAAATCGTAAAGGAGATTGATTAAAATAGCTTTGTGTTAATTAAATTGAAAATCTCAAAGTTAAAAGCCGTTTGCAGATGAGAAATTACAAAAAAAAAAATAGTTTTTGAGGTGATTTTGTTTAACATCTGTTCTTGTTTTTGTTTGTTCAAATGTTTAACATTTCTAAATTGTTTATTTGGTTCAGCTGCTTACACCCTTCATGTCGATGTTGTCTCCCTCTTTGACGGAGTTATGTCTCTCGAACATTCCAAGTTTAGTGGAGCTTCCATCCTCATTTCAAAATCTCAATAACCTGAAAGATTTGAAGATTAGTAGATGCATGAATCTCGAAACTCTTCCCACAGGCATCAACCTCAAATCTCTCGACACCCTCAATCTCACTAGATGCTCACGGTTGATGACTTTTCCTAATATCTCAACCAACATCTCAGATCTCGATCTAAGCTACACAGCGATTGAAGAGGTTCCTTGGTGGATCGACAACTTCTCTAAGCTCAAATACCTAACTATGGAAAGTTGCAGCAAGTTGGAATATGTACACCTAAACATTTCTAAACTTCTACATCTCGAGTCTGTTGACTTTTCACACTGCGAGGCATTGGCTGGAGCTGATTTGAGTGGGCAAACTTCAAGTAGGATGACAATGGAAGCATGCAATACTGATATAGTTCCCGAGGAGGCTTCCTCATTGCTTCCAGATAAGTTTATCCCGAAAGTTGGATTAATCAACTGCTTCAAGTTTAATCAAGATGTTCTCTTTCAGCAACTATCAGTTTGCTTCAAGTCCATGATGTTGTTAGGTGAAGCTGTGCCTTCATATTTCCCTCACCGTACTACTGGAACCTCCTCCTCTCTGACCGTCCCTCTACTTGACACTTCTCTCACGCAAACATTTTTCAGATTTAGGGTTTGTGCTGCGGTTGTTTTCGACTCTCTGCCTAGAACTGGTCTCAATGGATTAAATATCCATGTAAACTGTCGGTTCAAAGATGAATGTGGAAACATCTTTGATTCCTCTGGTGAGCCACATAGCTTCCGCACACTTGAGAAGGATAGTCGGCTGTTTATATTCGACTGTTGTATCCCTCTGAACAAAGACAATGCTCAACGGAACTCCGATCATGTGGATATGCAGATTCAAATAAGTAGTTGGCAGTACGACTCTACGTTCAGGTTAAAAGGATGGGGTATACGACTCTATGACGGACTTGATAATCCAAACACTCGTCCACATGTTTGTGAAGCTGATGAAGAAAATATGGTTAGTGATGATGGATGCCATGAGACTGAAAAAGGTGAAGAATGTGGAGGCAGCGATGTAGAGACAGAGAGAAGCCAGAAGCCACTTGTGGTATGCATTAAGCATGAGACTGAACATAGTGAAGAATGTGGAGACAACACTGAAGAGATAAGGGGAAGCAAGAAGCCAGTATGCATTAAGCATGAGATTGAACACATTGAAGATTGTGGAGACAGCACTGAAGAGAGAAGAAGAAGCAGGAAGAGAATGCGTGCGGTAAGCATGTGACATAAACTTCATAGAAAAAACAAAAAATATATATATTACAACTGACTGTAATTGTTTTGCAGATTATATTGGGAAGATTACTATTCAAGAAACTACTGAATCGCTATGCAGCCAAACCGCAAGATACATAAGAGAGAAGCAGGAAGTGAATGCGGGTTAGCCTTAACCATTAACTAAACAATATGCTAAATATCTCAGAACAAATTTTAGGATTGTTTATAATATAGATCACTGGATTTATTTATTTATTATTTATTTTTAGCAGTTACATAAAGAAACTTTTAATCTTTGGTGGTATTTTAGTTTCTTTCCCCCACATCAATTTATCCTCCAGATTACACTAGTGTTTTGGCATTTGGTTATCAGTTTACCCGAGAAAGCTATAATTAAATATTTAATTAGAGAATAAACTTTATTCAACAGTACAAACCATTACATTAACTAACACAAATTAACGGTTTTATTGTTTCTATAACCGTTTAACAAAGTATTATTTCTTCTCTTTTATTTATTAATAAAATCTCAAAGAGTTTTAACAACTTGGAGTAGCAACACCACAAGCGGCGAGGACCTTGCGAGAGTTCGGAGAGTTAATGTATTGGGCAAACGCAGGGTTCTTAGAAAAACCACACAAGCATGGTTGTTGGTCTTTCAGCTTTGCACAACAATCAGTCGAGGGTTGTCCTCCTCCCGTGATAGCGGCCAGGCAAGGCTGAAGCAGCCTTGCGTCGCATGCCCCTCCTACGTCGGTGTCTGCCGCTTTGATGGGAGCCGGAAATGTTGTCGAGAGTATGACGAAAACGACGAGTATCAATGCCAAGATCTTCATGTCTAATAAATTGTTTGGAGTTTGATTGTTGTTTTATAGTTTTTATAAGGAACATTTGAGGTCTTGTTTTGGTATTTATTGGGTATGGGTTCACATTGCATTGCATAATGCAAAATGCATGTGTTCTTGCATCGTTAAATAGCGTGAACGTAACTGGTTCGTCATGCGAAAGGAACCTGGAAACTGAAGGCCGAGAACAAGTAATGTATTGAAGTAGGGCTTACTAAGTTAGATCAAAATACCTTAGGTATGTACTATGTAGTATAGGGGCTACGAAAGAGACCTCCTAACGATGAAAATTCTCAAGTTTATGAAAGTGTCGACGAAAGGGAGAAAATTGATTTAATCCAATTTAATATGCATTGATTTTATATCCGATCAAACTACGGACCAAATAATCGAAACTTCTGATTAAAAGCAAAAGTAACGTCATATATGTACATTTGGTATACACTTATACTTGCTATTTAGCATGCAGATCATTTAACTTATCTAAGCCTAAATCCAAACCAAAAACCTCCAATTAATGTGAGAGCTGTGATCATAAGATTCATAGCACATATTTTCGGTTCCAACTATGAACAATTTAATTTTAACAAAAAAACTCTTAATAATTTAAATATACATAAGTGGTACAAATAATAAGTTTTAAAATCAAGTGTCTCCGAGAATTTTATTTTAAGGCGATTTGTTCAAATGATCATGAAACTATGTAAAATTATCAAAGAACCTTACATATATATAAAAGGCAATCGACGGAGTCGAATGTTTCTCTCTCTACTTTCTCTCTCTATTCTCTCCTTCTCTCTCCGATGTCGGAATCGACGAAGAACCACAAAATTCTTCCCCGATTCTTCCGGTGAGTACAGTCCGACGGTTATACTCCCGAATAATCTGGATTCTTATAGTCGGTTACGGTCCGTTGTGCTTTCGATCTGGCGGTTATTTTCCCTCTCGTCAAAATTCTACCCGAAACCGTCATGGATAGAAAATTATATAAACCTTCGATCTCAATCAAGTTTCTTTTTAGTCCAACTCACAATTACTGGTGTGATGAGTGACAACCTACGAAGACGTATGCAGGAAATTGATCTAGGGGTCAACGATGACCCAATTGCTTTGCCTCAGTCGGTGTGTATCCAAGCGGTGCGAGCAAATCAGTACGCCATTGTCGGTGTTCTTCTGAATCCGAAGAAACAGAACATGCGAGCGCTAATTGGTCAAATGCCAAGACTTTGGGGCATGAGCGACATAATTACTGGAAGAATTGTGGATTCCGCAAATTTCAATTCATTTTTTAAAGTGAAGAAGCCATTAATCTCATTCTCCGATGGGGTCCTTGGTCTTTTGGCGAATGGATGATAGTCACCCAAAGATGGTCACCAAACTTGCCCGAAGATGCCTTAAAGATAATTTCTTTTTGGATACAAGTGCGAGGGATTCCTCCCCAATTCCTCAACCGCACAATGGTGGAATACATTGCTGGGAAACTTGGGGAAGTTGCTGACATCGATTTCAATGAAACGGCACAAATGGTGGATTTCGTGCGAATCAAACTCAACTGGAACATTGATATTCCACTCCGCTTTCAGAGGAATTTCCAGTTTGCTGCGGGAAAAAACACGGTTTTGAAATTTCGTTATGAAAGACTTCGCAGTTTATGTATCCGCTGTGCGATACTAACGCATGAAGCCAAAGACTGCCCCCTACTACATGACGGTGATGATCCGCATGACCCAGAAGATGATGAAGCCGACCAGTCAAGTCCGGCAAGAAACGATCACCCGGAGAATGCAACCACTGGTAACTTTGAACCGACACAAGACAATGGCAATTTGCAACAGCAAACAACAACAAACAACGGTCCAAGGGATAGAGCAGAGTATGCACCGTTTGAAATCAGGGATGATAAGGACATGATCTCCGAAACATGGAGATACCTGCAGGCTAAACTTCAGAAAGGAAAATTTACAGAAGGAGAGTTCACAACTTTGCTAAAAGACTATGTGGATCAGGAAGAAAACTCAGGATTTGATTCTACAAAACGTGCCAAAGTAGAAGATATGTTAAGGAAATTTGATACATTTGAATCAAGTTTCATGGCTGCCTCATACCACCGGGGATATACTGATGATTCTCCACCGATAATCCCAGGCATAACATCAAAAGGTGCGTTTTCACATGAAAAACAATACTTTGACATGTCTTCGGATTTCGATGCTTTTTCTGCAATATGGATGCAAAAATATGGGCACGACATCATACAAACGCAAATACGAGGAAGGACTGAAGCCATACGCACTCTCGGATGATGCTCCTGAGGATGAC
Source organism: Alliaria petiolata (assembly GCA_020283515.1). Taxonomy (NCBI): domain Eukaryota; kingdom Viridiplantae; phylum Streptophyta; class Magnoliopsida; order Brassicales; family Brassicaceae; genus Alliaria; species Alliaria petiolata. The sequence goes on along the minus strand of JAHZTW010000001.1, from coordinate 470,908,321 downwards.
AAAGAAGATGTGCAACAATGGAAGCGCCAAGCAATGCCAATCCTCATTGAAGATGATCGGAAGGACCTGATTTCGATCAAAGAAGAAGAAACAAGCAACTCACCGAGATCTTTCAGTGTTAACCGGGCTGTAATTGAAGATGAGGGGATCACCATCCCCTCACGTCTCTGAAGAACAACATGAAGATCATATCCTGTAATTGTCAGGGATTGGAATCACATCTGACAAATGACAGGCTAAAGGAACTATGTCGCAAGAATGCTCCGGATATTCTGTTTCTGAGTGAAACTATGAATAAATGTGATGTAGTTAGAGATGTAAGTACTGTTTTAGGATTCGATTTCGTTTATACAGTAGCTCCACAAGGCCATAGTGGCGGTCTAGCTATTTTCTAGAAAAAGACATATGTCTTACCCATTTGTATAATTCTGCCCGTTTGGTCGATGTTTATGTTCAATACAATGGTATGGATTTCTATTTCTCCTGTGTGTATGGAGACCCAAACCAATCTCTTAGACATCACGTCTGGGAAAGAATTGAACGTATAAATCAGAATCGAAATGGACCTTGGCTCCTTATGGGTGACTTTAACGAGATTTTATCAAACAAAGAAAAACAAGGTGGTCCTTTGCGTGATGAAAGGACTTTCCAAAACTTTCGAAACATGTACAACTCCTGCAACTTCTCAGATATACGACATAAAGGAAATCGATTCTCTTGGATTGGAACCAGAGGACAACATAAAGTCAAATGTTGTTTAGATAGAGTAATTGGCAATTCTGAATGGTTGGCAACTTTCCCCGGATCGGTAGCAGAATTTCAAAGATTTTGTGCCTCTGATCACAAACCAGTCCTTACCAAAGTTGCTTTTGTGGAAGAATATATAACAAAACCTTTTCGTTTTGAGACAAATGTTTATTACAAAACCCTGATTTCCATTCATATGTTTCTCATGGATGGAACTCTGCTAAAGTACTACAAAATTATGCCTTTACGGACCAGATTCAGAACGTTCAACTAGCAATGCAAGAATGTCGAAGGAAATCTCCAACAAATTCTCCAAAACATATCGAAACTCTACAATTGGAACTTGAATTTTCTTTGACTGCAAATGATCCTACACCCTACTGCATCCCTCAAATAAGACGCGAGCTAGCTCAGGCTTACCGGAATGAAGAGATATACTGACATTTAAAAAGCAGAAACTCATGGCTACAAGATGGAGACCAAAACACACACTTCTGCCATGCTGTTACACAAACCAGATATTCCAGAAACCGAATACACACAATCAAAGATCATGATGGTACGACCTATCGGGGTGATAGAGACATTGGAAATCATGCTGAAAAATATTTCCAACAAATGTATTCTACGACAGCAAGATCTGTTCCTGCAACAATTCTATAGGGATTCAACGCAATTGTCTCTTCGGATACTAATCAAATACTAACAAGGGATATCTCTGAATCAGAAATATATTCAGCCATTTGTTCTATTGGTGCTGATAAATCCCTAGGACCAGATGGAATCACAGCCCGATTCTACCAAGAATGTTGGGACATCGTTGGCCGCGACGTCACTAAGGAGATACTCGTCTTCTGTACGACGGCAAAGATGAAGAATAATTACAACCATACTAATATTTGTATGATCCCAAAGATAAAATCCCCAGTTACACTCGCCGACTTTAGACCTATTGCACTATGTAATGTTTTCTATAAAATCATATCTAAAATACTCGTAACAAGATTAAAGAGTTTTTTAGATATAATTGTATCTGAATCACAAGCTGCATTTGTCCCTGGACGATTGATCTCAGACAATGTTATGGTCGCCCATGAACTTATGCATTCCCTTAAAAGTCGAAATCGAGTATCACAAACTTACATGGCCATTAAAACGGATATGACGAAAGCATACGACAGAGTTGAATGGAAGTTCTTGGAAGCAACAATGCGTGCATTTGGCTTTGATAAGAAGTGGATTCCATGGATCATGGCTACTGTCACAACTGTTACCAACTCTGTTCTCATTAACGGATGTCCTCAGGGACATATTCTACCACAACGAGGACTAAGACAAGGCGACCCGCTCTCACCTTATCTTTTCATTCTTTGTGCTGACGTAATGCGCAACCTCCTTGACCAAAATGCTCGCAAAGGAAAAATAAATAGAATCAAGATTGGGAATGGAGTTTCTAGAGTCACACATCTTCTTTTTGCAGATGATTCATTGTTTTTTTGTCAAGCAAATGAGAAAAACGTGTCTGCAATCAGAGAAAATTTCAGATTGTATGAAGAATGCTCCGGACAACAGGTGAACAAAGTAAAGTCAACGATTACCTTTGGCTCCCGTATCCCTGGTCGTAGACAAGAGCGGTTGAAATCAATCTTGGGAATTACAAATACTGGAGGTGGTGGAAAGTACTTAGGCCTTCTGGAACAATTTGGCCGTAAAAAGAAAGAGATGTTTTCAAACATTATTAACCGAGTTAAACAAAAAACATCATCTTGGAGTGCACAACTCCTATCACCTGCTGGCAAAGAAGTCTTAATGAAATCGGTGGCCATATCTATGCATGTCTATTCTATGACATGTTTCAAACTACCAAGACAGGTAACCTCTGAAATCACAAGCAATCTAATGCAATTCTGGTGGGAAAAACAATCTCAAACACGCAGAATTCCTTGGGTTGCCTGGAAACGCTTACATTACTCAAAACGCGAAGACGGTCTAGGATTTAAAGATCTCAAAAAATTTAATGACGCTTTGCTTGCGAAACAAGCATGGCGGTTGTTGGAACATCCGGACTGTTTATTCTCAAGAATATACAAAGCACGATATTTCCAAGATATGCAACTCTTTGAGGCCAAAACAAAACCGTACCAATCATACAGATGGGCCTCTATTCTCTGCGGCATTGATCTTATTAAAAAGGGATCCTGATTTATTATTGGAAATGGTCATCACACAAGACTCTTTAAGGACAATTGGCTTCCAACTCACCCACCGAGACCAGTCTCCAGTGGAGAAGATAATGGCAACATCCGAGTTAAGGACATCATCCACAAACGGGGAACCATCCAACAATGGGATCCGATCGCAATGTTAGCTTACCTTTCAGTCGAAGACAAAACCCTTGCAAATTCCTTATATTTGGGACAAGAAAAAACAGTGGATAAGATTCGATGGAACTACACAAAAAATGGTCAATATACTGTTAAATCAGGCTATTGGTTCTTACGAAACCATCCTGAATTTCAGCTAACAGCCCCTAATATACCACACGGCGATCCCAAACTTAAAGAAAAAATATGGCAATTGAAAATCATGCCTAAACTCAAACACTTTTTATGGAAAATTCTGTCTAAAGCGATTGGAAATACGACAAGACTAAAAAGCCGTGGAATTGCTATAGATGAAACTTTTCCAAGATGTGGTTTACACTCTGAAACAATCCATCACCTTTTCTTTACATGCCCACTCTCCATCTCCACATGGCGACTATCAAAAACACCCTTTAACTTCCTTTCTATACCGCCTAAGGATACATAAACTATTATACAACTTCTCTTTGAGGCTCAAGACCTGGTAGGACTTACTTCTATTGATAAATTATTACCTTTTTGGATCCTTTGAAGAATTTAAAAATCAAGAAACAGCCTAATATTCCAAAACAAAGTGATCAAGATAAGTAAGGATATTAATAAAGCTAGAGCGGATCTCAACGAATGGATAATGGCGACAAATACATCGACAACACTCACTGCACCTTCTCCCCCAAAAAGAATTTGGTCTCGACCACAACTTGGATCCTTCAAATGCAATTATGATGCTGCTTATAATACACAAACACAGGAAGCTACGGCTGGATGGATCATACGAGACGGCTATGGTAATAATAACTACTGGGGATCAACGAATTTGGGCATGACTCTTTCAAGTCTTGAGGCTGAAGGAAAAGCTTTGCTTGTAGCCTTACAAAATTCTTGGAGCATGGGATACGATGACATATGTTTTGAAGGAGACTGTCCGATCCTTGTGAACCTTCTACTTCAAGACGGACAAAACATAAGTATTTTCAATCTATTAGTTGACATAAAATCTTGGATGTCAAAATTTCATCATGTAGAAATTGTTTTCACCAAACGGGATTGTAATATTGCTGCTCATTTATTAGCACGAAATGGTCCCAAAAATCGTATTTTCTTTTCTGGATGTGTTTATCCACCCTCTTGCCTTAAGAAAGCTTTGTATTATGATTACAATAACTCAAGCTGAATAAATATGTTTTCGACAAAAAAAAAAAAAAAAAAATATATATATATATATATACCAACTAAAGTTATTATTTAACTGGTACCAATATATATGGTTCTTTGATAATTTTACAAATATATATTTATTTAAATTTAGTGTTGACCAAAAAAAAAGATACCAGAAAATGTGGAAGAAGTCTAAAATTTATTTCTAATAGGTCTCAGTATGGTACAAGCCTTTTTCCGAATAAAATGTTATTTGGACCCTTATTTCTAAAGCTTTTGGCGGTGTATCGATTTGACAATTGTTTGTGCAGACTCAAGTATTTGCTATTTGCTGATCCTCAAGTAACTTTTCTGCTTTTAACTTTTAATTGTTTGTGCTGCTACCTTGTGGGATCTTTGGCCTCATGTCAATGTCCAAATGAAACAATATGAATAAAGCTATATATGACATTATAACCAACCACTATATTGTTTTTTTCTTTTACAAAACGTATCGTTATGTATTTTTCTTTTATTTACATTTACAAATCCCGAAATCTAACATCTGGGGAAAGGAATACCACAAATGTCTAAGAATTTGCGAGCGTTTGGGGAGCTAATGTAAGACTTAAACACTGGATTGGCCATGTATTGACACAAACAATGTTTTTGCTCACTTAGCCTCGTACAACATCGATACTCCGGCGGTGCACCCTCATTGATAAACCACCGGCAACCCTCGAGCTGCTTTTCAGCACACTTTCCTTTTGCCATATTACCGGCTCCGGCGACTTTGGTCGGACCTGGAAATGGGGCCAAGATTATCAAGAAGGCGATGATCACCAATTGTATGATCTTCATGTTTTAATTAATTATTTACTTATATCTATAGCAAATTTTTTTTTTGAACCTTATAGCAAATTGTTGGATTACTATTTTTTTTTCTTATTAACATTTTGATTTGTTTGTGTATTTATTGGGTTATAAAGTGGCTTGCATTGCATGGTATTGCATAATGTAACGTGAAAGTAATAGGCTGTCATGCAAAAGAGACCTGAGGCTATAAGGTCGATGCGATAACCACAAATATCTTTACACGTGTACGAGTTAAAATAATGCCGAAAAAAAAAACAAAATTAATTTTTGATTTTCCTAATTGTTATTTAGAACGTGACTGGTTTTGAAAACTTGTCTCTTCGGATGCTAGATACTGTGGAAGTGAGCGTTTGTCGTTATTGTGAATTCTCAATAATATTTCTCTCCAATAATTCTTTTCTTTTTGAATTTTTCCTTTAACATACTTATCAATCGTTTGACCTTTTTGTAGTTTTAATCTTTAACTCTGAGACATACAAACAATGTGATCATGACTAGCTACTTTCATGTTTTTTGAGCATTTTTGACAGATTTCTTCATTCGTTGTACCCAATAATCGTTAACTAGACAGCCTTTTGGTCATGTTTAAACAACTTATAACAAAAACAAAAAAATTTATCTAAAATTTTTAAATAAACCAACCATTTTCTTTTTTTCATTGACCATTATCTTTAGGAAATCAATAATAAATTGATATTTTTATCGCGGGACCTTTCTCAACCGATAAATCTCTCATTTTCATATCAATGTTTCTCTAATTTCCAAGGATTAGATATATCTAACACAAACTCTTCGTTGTTTTTACCTTATTTTTTACTTTTACTTTCAGATACAATATTTTCACTTTTCTAATTCTCCTTTGTCACGAGCATCCATATTTTCATAATTCATATCATTCGCAATGTCTTCATTGTTTCTCTGTGAATCAAATACTTCACCAATTGTAAGGTTTTCAGGTTTTTTGACATACCTTAAAATAGAAGTTTCTTGAGATTTTATTGATTCTTTTCTCCTGTTTTTTCACTCTTCTTCTTACGTTTCCTGTTTTATGTTTTCTTCTATCCAAATGAGCCATTTGTTTTTTGAAAAATCAACAACAGAAGAACGATTAAGACATAAGCAATTATGTATAAGGATTTAGTTTTAATCAAAAACTTCTCTTTGTTGGCTACTTAGGTTCATACACCTTGAGAAACTAAAGGGCAAAGCAAGTCAAAGATGATTAGTAACAAAATCAAACAAAGATTAAGGATTCTTAGTTATGAATTGATCCCACAAAGATTAAGATCACACACTAGAGATATAAGAAACAAATTAATTTAAAGCAATTGAATTTTTTGTGTGTTTGGTTTTGTTTAAAAGCTACAAAATGCAAAAAATTAAACAAGTGATAAACATTGAACTATAGGTTGAACTATCATAAAAATAGATTAACAATAAAACAATGATACAAGAAATTGAATTAAACACTACCCTAGAATATGGAACTCTTAATTATAGCTAATCCACTCTTGTGGTATAAATCAATTTGGCTATTACCTAATTTTGTTAAACTTTCATTTGCAAATTAATTAATCAACATCACTTGCCTTGCCAAAGATACTTCAAATAACAAAATACAATCAAAATACCACTAAATGCAAATGTAACACTAAATGCATAAAAAAAAAATAAGAAATACAAAAAAACACAGTAGAACGAATACAATGGGGGTTGGTTCTTTTGAGCTTTGGATTCAAATCTGATTTCAGATAATAAAAAGATTGTAAACCGAGTTCAGAATTTTCACGGTTAAAAAAGACAAACAGTAAATTGCCCTTTTTGTAAAAAAAAAAAAAAAGACAAACAGTAAAACAAATGAAAACACAGTAGAATTAGACGGTTTTACCGGGAATATCGCGTGTTCACATGTTGTCTTTATATTGGACGCCTGGACGGTGCAAAATTGCTCCGAGACATTTTTTTTTTGGTGGGATACTTATTGATTAATATATATATATATTAAATATATTTATTTACTTTTCACACATGTTGCATGGACTTACATGAATGTATTTATGCACATGCATTATGCTTCAATTGTTGCTCACAAAATAATAATATAAAAAGACCATATACATACAAAACTCAAATACAGATAACTACAGATCACGATCTTTTGACGATAGATTAGATGCCAGCTGATTTGAATTTGCTTGGTTAACAAAACTTGAGTTCATAAAAAACAAAAAAAAAACAAAAAACTTGAGTTCATTGTTTATTTTTGGTGAAATATAGTCCTCACATCTAACCCCAAAAAAAAGTCAATCGTAGTGAGCAACAATGGCGGATACCTCATCACCATTGTTGACCAAAATTGAAGATGAAGATACTTCGTCTCCTTTGAATTTCGACAAGATCGTCGAACAGAGCTTGTCTGATTTCGGCTTCTCACAGATATTACAGATCATTCTTGTTGGCCTTGCCTCAACCTTCGACTCGCAGCAGATATTCATCACCGTCTTTACAGATGAATACCCCACGTGGCACTGTCTCGACCACACGATCTGCAATCCGGCAACCACCGACATCTGCGAGATTCCCCGGACAGCTTGGGATTGGGAAGGCGGTTTCAAGGGCAAATCCGTCATTTCAGAGTTCGATCTTGAGTGCTCGACCTCCTTCCTCAGAGGTCTCCCCACATCAGCTTTTTATGTGGGTTCTATCGTTGGAGGTGTTTTCATGGCTATGATCCCAGACGGTTTCTTGGGACGGAAGCAACTTCTTTTCTTCTCAACTCTAGCTATGTCACTCATCGGAATCTCCATTTTCTTCTCCTCCAACATATGGATCTACGCTTTCTTGAAATTTGCTATCGGATTCGCGCGTTCCCCGATCGGGTCCTACGCGTTTGTTCTGATAAGCGAGCGAGTTTCCACCAAATGGAGGCCGAGAGCTACTATGATTCCGTTTGTTCTGTTTGTGTTAGAGTTCATGTCGCTCTCTGGAATCTCCTACCTTTTCCGACACGCTTCCTGGAGAGTTGTCTATCTCTGCACATCTGTTCCCGCGGCTGTCTACTGTATTTTCCTGTACTTGTTTGCCATTGAGTCTCCTCGTTGGCTTCATTTGCAAGGGAAGAACGAAGAAGCCATTGAAGTGCTCAAAAGGATTTCACCTGCAAACAGATCTTACTTGGAATCAGTATCTTCTAGGTTACCTCAAAAAGAAACCCTAGAACAATCTCCAAGCTACTCGCTCAAGGACCTGTTCATCCGAAAATGGGCTTTTCGAAGAATCATAGTCGTTATGATCATAATGTTAGGGTCGTGATTGTCGTATTACGGAGTTCCATTAGCCGTTAGAGACATAAAAGTGAACATCTACTTGAGCGAAGCCCTAAACGCAATGGTAGAGTTACCGACGTTTGTTATCATACCGATCTTGCTAGAGAAATTCAGCAGAAGAAGCTCTGTGGTTGTGAACTGCTTAATCGGAGGAGCATCAGGAGTGCTCTGTTTCGTCCTGAGCCTTTTCGGGAGAACAAACATGGCTTTCGCTCTCGAACTCGCGTCTTTCTTCTGCGCGAGGATCCAATTCAACTTGATGGCGGTTTATTTGGTTGAGCTGTTCCCAACATGCGTGAGGAACAGCGCAACGTTGATGCTTAGACAAGCGCTTGTGGTCGCAGGAGCTTGTTCTCCGATCATTTCTTCGGTCGGAAGAAATGTTCCGTCACTCTCTTTCATGGTTTTCGGGCTAGCAATGTCAGGTCTCGGGTTATTTGCTTTGCTTCTTCCTGAGACTAAAGGGTCAAGTCTTTGTGATACAATGGAAGCACAAGAGAAGAGAGACCAAGCCTTGAAGACTAGCCATAGTTGCTAAGAAAATAGAGTTTCATAAAACTATGTTCTTTTCTTGTTTAAAATTGCAAACCGAGCATAACCGTCTAGCTCCGATTAACCAAAACCATCTTTGATTTTCGGTGTATTTGATATGTTAAAGTGAAACCTACAATGTCATATCTTGATAAACCGAACCATTTCGATCATTCTACCAGACATCTCTTTGTTATTCTCAGTATCGCATAAGAACAGAGAAGCTAAACACAGTGTTATGAAGAAGTCTGAGTCTTTCTCATTAGAACCAGACAAAGAAATAGTTTGAAATTCTTATGAAGTCAATGGATTTCGAGAACTGTAAGAAACTGGAGGAATTGAAGTCAAAATTCTCAAACCAATGCTACACTTTCAGAATCAAGCCCGAATCAGAAGCTGAATTGAATGAAGATTGTGTTCCAAGACAAACTCAACGTTTACCTCACGAGGATTAAAATCGATAGAGATGTCGAACCTTGTTCTCATATTTTATTGTTCTCATATTTTACTTTGACTTTTCTGAAGACAATATTTTTGTCGGTAAGATTGTTGTGTTCTCTTAATTCAAATCAAACTAGATTATGATCCGTCCATGAGGGCGGTAATTTTTTTTTTAACTACAAATAGTATAAACTATATATATAAATATTGTGAGGTATGAGATATAATGATATATTTTAATATAACAGATTGTTTTGAATACGAAAAAGTTTTTTTTTTCAACCTGAAAATGAGAAAGTTTATATTGGTTTTTTGGGTAAGTTATATACCCGTTTGGACCGTATATAAGAAATATGAGATTGGATAATGAATGTGTTTTATGCGTAAAAAGTAAAATTAGTGTATTTTGGTATAGGTTGGTGTTATGTACTAATATTTAATTTAAATTAAGTTATGAAATGTATATAAAATTTTAACAAACTAATTCTATAAAATTATTTTCTTTCAAATACCATGAGGGTGGGCAGGGTATTTTTTTGGTTTATGAGTTATAAATGATATTTGTTTATATTTTGACAATATTTTCTTTAAAAGATAATGAGAGATGCATGTATGAGATATATTGATATACTTTTATATAACATAATGTGTTTAAAATGGTAGAAAGTTATATTTACAATATATGTGTAAACTTGTTTTTTGGTGTAATTATATATTTGTATATAGAAAAATAGGAGATATGTTAATCGGTTTGTTTTGTGTGTAAAGTATAAAGTTTATGTATTTTTAGAGGTTGGTATTAGGCCTGAGCATTTTAACTGGATCCGAAGAACCGAACCGTACCGAACTGAACTAAAAGGTACCGAATCAGAACCGGCGTAATAATCCGAATGGATCCTACACTTATATACCCGAAGAGCCGGATCCGAATGGGTATCCAAAATACCCGAAATACAATTATATACCTAAAAATATTACTTATAGTTAAACTTGAGTAACTAAAATATTCAAAATTATAATTATAAATCAAATATATTAGTTAATTTTAGATTAAAATAATCAAAATATTGAAAAATCTTTAGTTATATATGTTAAAATAACTTTTTTGTGCAAAATTCAACCAAATAACTAAAATTTACAACATATTTGATTTTTTTAAAAAAATATTTAAATAAATTTTGAGTGATTCCGATATCCGGAACCGATCCGAGCCCGGAAAGAACCAAACTTAAGCAAAATTGAAAAGAAAAAAAATACCCGAATGGGTCTTAACTCCAAAAACCGAAAGACCCGAAACCCGAAAGAACCGAACCGAACCCGAATGCCCAGGGCTAGTTGGTATGATGTGTAAGTTCAGACCCGTCTTAATTTTTGATTTTTCTAATACGTAATAATATGTATTAATTAAAATTATATATTAGAAAAATAGAAAATTGAGACGTAAATTTCGGAAGTAGAGATTTGAGATGTGTTGATAGTTTTATATTGTTGTAAATGATGATATTATATTTTTTGATATCATTACAAAATGGGCTTCTAAAAACAATTTCACGTGTTACTAATACTTGTCCAATAAGTGATGATCATTTCACTCTTTCAGAAAAAAAGTTAATTCCTCCATTACACCATGGATATTAACCCGTCTATTTAATTCGTTTTGTAACTGGATGTGATATTTTGCATATAATTTTTTGTTAACCATTTTTAATGTAAAAATAGAATAACCCGTCTATTTAATATATTTTGTGATAGTTTAACATATTTGATATGTTTGTTTTAGACTTTTAGTAAGTCAACCTATAAAAGTGTAAACTATGTTCAATTCTGTCTAATTTTATTATAATTACCAATTTATAAAGTCATATGATATAATGTTATAGAGATGTAGGCAACCGCTTTAGGCATTTATGAATGTAAAAAAGGACTAACCCGTTCATTGAATTCATTTTGCAACATGATATGATATTTAAAAAAAAAAAAAAAAAAAAAAACATGATATGATATTTTGTATGCAATTTTTGTTTTAGTAATTTTAATGTAAAAATAAAGTAACCCGTCTATTTAATATGTTTTATGAATCACGAACAAATTGTGTAAGCTAATACATAAATATTAAGCTAATACAGAACTTATAGTATTGGAGACTCCATGAGGGCGGGATTATATATATATATATATATGTTAATCGATTTGTTTTGTATGTAAAGTATAAAATTTATATATTTTTGAGAGGTTGGTATGATGTGCACAAATAAAATTAGCTCTAGGCAAATTACCCAAAACCCAAGAACCGAATTGAATTAGAAGACACCAAATTATATTGGAATCAAAATGAAACCGAATCGAGAACTGAAATGGTATCTGAAATATTTGAATTACAATTATATATCCAAAAATATTAGTTATATTTAGATTTGAAATAACTGAAATACCAAAAATTACAATTATATCCGAAAATGTTTTAGTTATATTTGTCAAAATTAAATATTTTTTACAAAATTTAATTAAATAATGAAAATATACAAAATATCCTAAACAAATCGGATAATTTGGGTATTCAAAATCGACCCGAATCAGGACAGAACTGAACCAAACTCGACTATAAATATCTGAATGGAACCTATACCCTAATATAAAAGTATCCAAAACCCAAAACAAAACGACTCAAACCCGAACATATACATGAATGTCCATGCCTAGGTAAAATGTTTATTTTAGCTGAAGTTATATAATTTATGTAAAGTTTAAAGAAATTAATAATTATAAGAAATACTTTTCAGTGAATGAAGTTATGTAATATATATAAAGTTTAATCAAATTGAAACAAAAAATCTTAGGTTATATATTACTATTATGGTGGTAAAAAATATTTGAAACATCTTTAGATCACATGTAATTTGCTTTTGTTTTAGTGGACATCGTTTAATATATTTTTAAAATTATAATTCATAATGCTAGTGTTATTTTTTTGATGTATGGTTTGATATACTTAAAAAAAAAAATGACTATAGAGTAAACATCTGTAAGTTGAACTATATTATATGTTTATCATAAATGTAACAAATAGAAGCAGTATAAAAAAGGAATTTAAAAAATTTCAACGTTCTAACAAAAATCAGAAAGAAAACCAAAACAAATATATATATACATATGAAAGCTAGAAAAACTGAATGTCTAGATTGTTTGAATGACATGATCTTTTAAGAAGTATCGGTTTAAGATTTTAAATTTGATTTTGTTTAAAATTAAACTTTCTTCATCTTTTTAGATCTTTTTAGAGGTTGTTAGGTTTGATTAAGAACAATTTTTGAATGTCAAATTTTTGTTAAATACGATTTCTCTAAAACTATCAAAGATTCTCTTATAATATCATGATTTCTAAAAACAATAAATTAGATATTCTTGTTTTGATATACAATGTAGAATAGAAAATTTGTAAGAAAAGTTATTTTAATTTTGACCACAAAAATAAAAAAAAATTGTGAAATTTTCTATATGATAAAGACTATATGATATTCAGGTTATATATTACTATTATGGTGGTAAAAAATATTTGAAACATCTTTAGATCACATGTAATTTGCTTTTGCTTTAGTGGACATCGTTTAATATATTTTTAAAATTATAATTCATAATGCTAGTGTTATTTTTTTTGATGTATGGTTTGATATACTTAAAACAAATTAAATTAAAAATGACTATAGAGTAAACATCTGTAAGTCGAACTATATTATATGTTTATCATAAATGTAACAAATAGAAGCAGTATAAATAAGACATTTAAAAAATTTCAACGTTCTAACAAAAATCAGAAAGAAAACCAAAACAAATATATATATACATATGAAAGCTAGAAAAAATGAATGTCTAGATTGTTTGAATGGCATGATCTTTTAAGAAGTATCGGTTTAAGATTTTAAATTTGATTTTGTTTAAAATTAAACTTTCTTCATCTTTTTAGATCTTTTTAGAGGTTGTTAGGTTTGATTAAGAACAATTTTTGAATGTCAAATTTTTGTTAAATACGATTTCTCTAAAACTATCAAAGATTCTCTTATAATATCATGATTTCTAAAAACAATAAATTAGATATTCTTGTTTTGATATACAATGTAGAATAGAAAATTTGTAAGAAAAGTTATTTTAATTTTGACCACAAAAATAAAAAAAAATTGTGAAATTTTCTATATGATAAAGACTATATGATATTCAGGTTATATATTACTATTATGGTGGTAAAAAATATTTGAAACATCTTTAGATCACATGTAATTTGCTTTTGCTTTAGTGGACATCGTTTAATATATTTTTAAAATTATAATTCATAATGCTAGTGTTATTTTTTTTGATGTATGGTTTGATATACTTAAAACAAATTAAATTAAAAATGACTATAGAGTAAACATCTGTAAGTCGAACTATATTATATGTTTATCATAAATGTAACAAATAGAAGCAGTATAAATAAGACATTTAAAAAATTTCAACGTTCTAACAAAAATCAGAAAGAAAACCAAAACAAATATATATATACATATGAAAGCTAGAAAAAATGAATGTCTAGATTGTTTGAATGGCATGATCTTTTAAGAAGTATCGGTTTAAGATTTTAAATTTGATTTTTTTTTAAATTAAACTTTCTTCCTCTTTTTAGAGGTTGTTAGGTTTGATTAAGAACAATTTTTTGTTAAATACGATTTCTCTAAAATTATCAAAGATTCTCTTATAATATCAAGATTTCTAAAAACAATAAATTAATATTCTTGTTTTGATAAACAATGTAGAATAGAAAATTTGTAAGAAAATTTATTTTAATTTTGACCACAAAAATTAAAATTATTTGTGAAATTTTTACTTTAGATTTTAATCATTGATTTTATAATGATTTAAAAACGTATTTATAGGATACGAAATCGAAAATTATATAAATTTTCTATGAATTTAAAACCAAACGAAACCCGTATTGTTCGTAATATTTTTTGTATTATGTCAATAATCTGGATGAAAATTGAGCTAGTTGTCTTATACTACAACAATTAATTACATAAATAAACGAATAAAACCTAAAGTATAAACAAAAATGTGTATGATTTGAGTAAGCCGGTCAAATGTAAATTTAAAAAAGAACTCGAATCACTTGCATCATCATCATCATCTTCATAATCCTCATGATTCTTCACACAAATCATAAAAAGTCTTTATAAAAAATTTCTAAGTCGGGGGTACTGGTAAAGTAAAGAAACTTTTTCAATTCATATAGTCTTTGTCTAAAGACTTTTTTTGTAAGCCGTAGAAATTTAGTAAAGTGATGAATCCTTTTCAATTCAGTCTTTGCTTAAAGACTTTTTTTTTGTAAGCCGTTGGTCCTTTTTCTTCCATTGCATCCAACAATGCGATAACCAACACATAGTCTCCCTCTGTAAAGACTTTTAAGTCGTATGCCATATTTTCTTCCATCCCCTAACATACTTTCATCAGGCATGCACTACATGAATTGTTTAAATATCCTTTGGGTCTAGACTTCACGCAACGGGACAATATACCCAAGTAAAAATCTGTCAGAACACTATTAGATTAGTGCTCGGCTATGATTTTTTTGGGTTTGATAAAACTAAAATAAAAGTAAAAATCCACAGTAGTAGAACGTCTACAATGTCAAAAAAAAAAAAAAACCGTCTACCTTCTCTTAGGTTTAATAAAAACATGTTAGTAAAACATAAAAAATATATAAAAACATTGAAAAATTACATGATAGACTTCTTGTGATGAAAACCAATAATTACTCCATGTATTTTGATGAATCACTGCGAATGGATTTCCAAAAGATGTATCTCAAACGTATGTTACACAATAAAAAAAGAATTCCATTAGCCTGAAATTTTAAAATATGCAAAACACAAACCGAAACGATGAGAAACTACTATTAATTTATTGTGATGCCTGACAAAGATGAAAAAAAACAAAGGAGTGGGTCTTCTTATATAGGTAAGATTTAATAGAACTTCTTAAAGAAGTTTTGAGAAGATAAATACAAAATTTGGAGTATAACTAACTTACCAAAATTATAGCATAAAAAAATTAACAAATTTAGGAATTTAAATCTCGGATATTCCATACACAATTGAATATATTAAATTTGAATCAATTAAAATCAATGATTTTATCCATCTGACTTTACAATATTTGAATTGTATTTAAGAATCATATTATTAATTAATGCGAGAATATTCACTGGAGTATTTACTCTAAAAAACAATATTCCATGAAGAATAATATTTTCTCAAGACTGCAATCTCCAATTTACAGTAATTGGTTAAACAGATTTTTTGCCGTGGAGTAGATATTTGCTTTAAATGTATGTTTAATTCGGGTAAGTAATTGATTGTAATCAATCTTAATCACTAATTGCAATATTCAATTTGGGTCAAATCAAATCTGAGTCATTAAACACACGTTTTTTATACATTATATAGAAATTTTATAACTTACGTTTATAACTTTACAAATAAGAAATAATTATATTTGATTTAATAATAATTTTATCTTAAACTGATAACTTTAAACAACTTAATTTAGCTTTTTTTGAAAAATTATTTTGTAATCTTATATTGTTGTATTTTGTTTTATTTTTTCATAAATGATTGCTAATTTTAATAGGCAGATCAATTAGAATACTATAAATATATTCGAATTTATCATTTCATTAATTTTCTGAAATAATGTTAAACTCCGATGAGGGTGGGATTTTTTTAGATAGTTCAAATAATCGTAAATATATATAAAATCTCTATTATTTAGTTTTACTTATTCAAATATCTTTGCACTGATTTTTTTTTGGGCAATTCTCAAATATACCATCAAATCAAGTTTTTGGGCCAAAAACACCACGCACGCTAAAAATATGACACATATAACATTTTTCATTAACCTTTGACGATTCTACCCTTATTTGAAAATCACAAAGGTTTTCCAGAAAAAAGCAATTTTTCTCTATGTGATTTTACTCTCTAACTCTCGCGACGAAGAACGACGGATCTCCAACGAAGAACGGCGGATCTCCGACGAAGAACGGCGACGATGAAACTTCGACGAAGAACGGCGGCAACGGATCTCCGACAAAGAACGGCGGTGACGGCGAAACTGCGACAAAGCCAAGGTAGAGATCATTTCTATGTCTAGTTATTTGTGATTGATTAGGGATTGTTTCTTAATATGCTTTGAAATTGAAGTTTGTGATTGATTTCAGATTAGGTTTGTCTTTTTCGGGTCTGAACATTGATTTTGTCTAAACAAGCTTCGATTTTGGCTTAAATCGAAGATTTTTTCATGTTTTAAGTTTGGGGAAAAAGTTGCTTGCTGCAGTGAGAACGATCACATTGTTGAAAATGAATCTGCATGACCATCTAAAAGAAAGCGAAGACTTGTTCTTGATGCTGACATGGAGATAAAAATTAAAGAGCTATACAAAAGGTTCGATGAATGGAGTAGTAATGAAATTACACAAATCATTCTTCATAATGTTATTAATGTCTTGATATTTCTTCCTTTAGTAATATAAGCATTTGATCTTGGACTCTCTACGGCCAACACTTTATGTGTATGTCTTTTTTTCATTTGTTTTTACTAGGAACTACCGAACAACAAGTTAGCTAATTCAAACCGTTGTATATATATGTAAAGCTAATGTGTGATCAACGTTTTGAACTCAGTGGGCACATGCAGGTGCCAGGCAGGTGGAAGTGACATCAATGGAATCGGTGAAAGAGCTTTGAATTGTTTAGGAAAGCTTCAAACTGTTTAGGAAGGCTTTGTAGTGTTTTAGGAAGGATTTAGGAAGGTTTCAAACTGTTTAGGAAGGTCATCCTAAATATCATTGCATTTAGCTGCTCCCATGTGAGGCTTTTGTGCTTGCATGATGTATGTGAATTAAGAAGAAGCAATAGGAAAATTAGTAAGGATTCATACATGTTTAGGAAGGGCTTCCGAGATATCAATATCTCAGAACCCGATTTCGTGTAATTAGTTATTCCAATGAAGATGCAGGTCTAGCTCAGCCAATACTCGAGGTAAATAAAAACATATGCGTACTCTTTTCCTTGTTTTTTTCAAACACTCCCTTTTTGTTAAATACATTAATTTTATCGATGATTGTATTCACACGGCAGGTCCAAATCAATGATCAGAGGTTTGGAGATACTGAAGAGATGGTTCATGAAAGCAAAACCAAATATCACTAATTTGTTCATAAATGTACTCTAAAACAGAATTTGTATCTTTTGCTAAACAATGTTGTCTCTGTAATTAATCACTAATTTGTTCATAGATGTACTCTAAAACTGTATTCTTTTGAGAAATGATAATGAGTTTATTTGATCTAGGGTAATTAAATAAGATCTAGGAAGACTTTCCTAAATTGTAAAAATGCTTCCCTAAAAATTCAAGAAACCTTTCTAAATTCCCTAAATGTCTTTCTAACAGTTTAGAAAATTTTCCAGACGTATGCCGAGACATTATTTAGGAAAGTCATCCAGAATATTACAACCTTCTTTGCTGAGCAAAGTGATGCCGGGACATCACTTAAAAATGATGTTTTGCAAAATCTTCATAAGTTGCTTTCTAATATTTAGAAAAACCTTCCAGAATCATTCAAAAATTATTACACATTTCTTCATTTGTTTTAGGAAGATCTTCCGAAAAGTGTAAAACGGCTTCATAAATTTGAATTATAGTATAAAATAGACAAAGAAACTTGTGTCAATTACAACCTTCTTTTTCTTTGTTAAAGCAACTTACATAAGTTTTAATTTTTGTTAGGAGACGACACCGAATAAGTAAGTACGGTATAAGTAAGGTTTGAGGCTAAAGAATATGAGAACGATGATTCCAACTCACTAGAAATGAAAACAAACCAGAGACAATATAAGCAATAGCTCCATCAATGTCAGCTCGTTGTGCAGTGGGAGATCTACTCCATATTATACTATGACTACTATCAAAATTCTCCCTGTAAATAACAAGTTGAGAGTTACAAATCATCTCCACAAACAAAAAAAAGAGAGAAAGAATCAAAACTGAAACATATGAAAAGTTTCCGAAAATATTAGAAATGCTTTGTAAAACTTTTAAAATTTTCAAAGGTTTTCCTAAAATTTTAACAAGCATTCAAATTTCCTTCAAAAAAAATCTTTCATCAAATGTTAGGAAGGTCTTCCTCAATGTTTAGAAAGACTTCCTAAATGTTTAGAAAGATTTGCTAAAATGTTAAAAAACTTTCTAAATTATTAAAAAAGCTTCTTAAACTTCTTAGACTTTTAAGAGATTTTCATTGACTATTATAAGACATTCATAAATTCTTACAAATGTATTTTAAATGTTTAACGGAAGGTCTTCCTAAATGTGTATGACGGCTTCCTAAATTTGAGTGGATGTATAAACAGACACAAAAAATTTCATTACACGTTTTAATATAAATTATTTGACCATTTAAGAACTTACTAAACATACAAGTAAGAGAACATAAAACCAAGTTTTGGCATCTGAAGACGTTTTTGGAGAAGAAGAAAGGTGGTTAGATGGAACAATCCCGCTTTCTTCCTTTTCCCAACTCGAAGGAATCTTCTCTTCTTTGGGTTTTGTACATTTAGATCTTTGACAAACTAAAAAAAGACTCAAAATAATGTTTAGGAAGACCTTCCTAAATATTAGGAATCATTTATAAATTATATAGTTTCACTTTATACGTTTATCTTTGGTATAAATAGAGATGGAGGTTGTTTAAGGTACTGAAGGAAGAAATCATAATTTTGTTTGTTACTCTTTCTTACACATACCATATGAGTTTTATCGCTTATATGTGTGTGTTCTATGTTAAGATCCTTATTCAAGGTCATTTATCATATTTTCGGATTTTATTATGAGATCGAATTGTTGAGCAGCGTGAACCGTTTTAGTAACTAACATATGATTTAGGAAGACATACCTAAATTTGTATAAAGTCTTCCTAAAAAGTCAAGAAAACTTACTAAATTCTAAATATTTAGTGAAGATTCAAATAAGTTTAGTAAGATTTTTTCTTAAAAAAATTAAAACACTTTCCAAATCTTTAAGAAGGTTTTCTTAACATTACATAAAAACATTAAAACACTTCCCACATCTTTAAGAAGGTTTTCTTAACATTAGATAAATTTTCTAAAATTTAGGAATGCCTTCCTAAAACTTTAGAACTACTTCTTAATAAATTAAGACAAGCAACCTAATTTCTCATAACTAGAGATTAGTTAAGGGTTGACTGCCTACGGCCCCTCTATTGTTCAGCTTCCGCCTGATTCACCCCAACATCAAATCCTTTTTTTCCAAGGAAAAAAGTAAATATATAAGAGTAAATTTACCTATCTCTAGTTAGCTTGCTTCCTTTTTTTCAAACAGCAATTTCCTCCTCAGCTCATCACATACCGTTCATGGACATATTGTCATTCGTACTTAAAAAAAAGAACAAAAAATAATATTTTGGAAGCCTATCCTAAATTTGTAAAAATGATTCCTACAAATTCAAGAAAACTCACTAAATTCCCCAAATTGAGAAAACAATTCTAGATATTTAGGAACAATTCATACAAATTTTAGTAAGGAAAAATTTAGAAATACTTCATAAAAGTTTCGAAGGACTTCCTAAATATTTATTTGATTTAGTAATAACATACGATTTAGGAAGCTTATCCTAAATTTGTAAAAATGCTTCCTAAACATTCAAAAAAGCTTCAAAAAATTCTCTAAATTAAGGAAACATTTATAAAAATGTTGATTTGATATCAATTCTATTTCGTTGCATCTTTTAGCTTGTGGGAGTAAGTAATTAAGAAACACTTCCACGATTTTTGATTCACTTACAATCCTAGGTGATGCTTTGGTGCTCGCATGATGTATGTGAATTAAGAAGAATATGCAGGTGAAATAGGAAGAATTTCTACATGTTTAGGAAGGGCTTCCGAAATATCATTTTATGTCACAGACTAGGTGAAAGCAAAAATATTTTAGGAAGATCTTCCTAGAGTTTTCCTAAAATGACCTTTAATTGTCATATTGTGTTGACATATTTGTCACAGACTAGGTGAAAGCAAAATCATTTTCCGTTATTGACTTCAACATTTTATCTGCATACACATTATGAATGATTTCTATATTTTTAGGAAGGACTTCCCAAATATCATTTATTTTATTTTTTTAGTTTGTTATCTTGTTTCACTTTAAGCCTCCAAGCTCTTCCTGAACATCATTGTTGTGGAATATGATTTGAGGAATGGCCTAAGACCAAAAATACTTAGCTTAATTTTTTTTTCTTTTTCAATTCTCTTTTGGTTCGATGCTTGACAACTGCCACATAGAAGAAGCAGAGCACTAGCATTTCTCTTAATATGAAAAATAACAGTGCAAGCTCATGACAAGTCAGTCAAACTCCAAAATGTGAAAATGAGTCTAAACTGATGGTGTATATGTAATGATACAACATGCAAAATCACTTAACAGGGGGAAAAACCAAACAAGAAAAAACATATCAAGGTTTTTTTCTTCAATCTTCGTTCCAAAGAGTTCATCAGTCGCCATGTAGTCCGCCTCCTCAACAAGCCTGTGATAGAAAAAACATAATGTATAAGAACACACAGCCACAAAGTAGAAGATTAAGGTGAAGTATTCTTCCTTTGGTGCTTCTTTCGGAACTTCGGCTGCTTTACCCTTCTTTTCAACAGCTTTCTTAGGACCCTTTACAAGAGACCCTTTAAACATGCTTTGCCATGCACGCAAACTTCTAATCCAACTCAGTTTCTATGAAATCACTTCAACATTTTTCCTCGAATTTGTGAGTCGACTCGAATCTTAAATTGAACATCTGCTTCTCCATAAATCCTAATCGCTGAGTTACATCCGATCTCGATTTCAAAAATTTCTCCTAGCCGAGCTTCATTTACTCCACATCGCCATGTATTTCTGCAATCAAACCTTCCAAAATCATTATCTTCTTACCAAAATCCGTCACTGATGAACTGAAGCTTGAACAACGCGAATTTTTTCGATTCAGTATCACAAACGCACCAATTTTTCTCAATTTTGCACAGACGGAAAGTCAGATGGGAAATGACAATCGTCATGGCATTCTTACCTATTCCTTTCCCAGACTTCCATCCATATCTAGCCATCAATGTAGCTCCAAAACCTTCCACATGAACGCTCTCGAAATCCTCCAATGTCGGATCATCAGCGAGAGACTCCAGATTTTTCCTCAAGACTTTGCAGCATAAGCTGCTCCACAGGAGCTAATCACCCATCTTCAATCGCGTCACTCTCGGCGTCGGATCCAGGTTTCTTATTTTTCTTTTTTTTTTTAGTAAAAAATGTTTCTTATTTAATTGAGGGCAATATTGCCATTGGTTTAATCAAAGATGTTATGGAAGGAAGACTTTTAGCGTGTGTGGTATTTGTGGAATGAAAACTCATTTCCATGGTATTTTGAGGAATTTCTCTTTTTTTTTTAACTAATTGTTTCGAATAAAAATATATTTCAAATAAAAATGTTGTTTTTTCTAACTAAATGTTTTAATTGATTTGTCTAAAATTTATGGAAAATATATTTGAAAGATTTGCATTCAATTGAATTGCCTAAATGTATGAAAATTTGAAATTTTCGAAATGTATAGAAATATGGAAAATATATATGAGTTTTTATGTATAAAGGTTAAAGCATTAACATCACAATATCAATAATTTTGTGTGAACGTTTGTAATTATTGCAATTTAACCAAACCGATATCTTTTAAAAACGATTCAATTTAAGTAGATTAAAGATCCGCGTGTTTTATAAACGGGTTCGGATCGGATCTATGAGTTAATACCGAGTTAACTCACCTGACTCAGTCTTGTTAAACCTGTTGTCAAACACATCTTTGAATTTTGGTCGTTATTACCCTTAATGAGACATAAAAACTAACAAAGAAAATACAGATGCACCGATGGCATAAAAAGTAATATCCCAGATAAACCCAAGGGCAATTTCAAAATGTACTTCTCTTTTGATAGTATAGATGAGAGCCTAAATTGTTTTGAATTGTACAATCGAGGGTCCAGTTTTTTTTTAAACGAGAGCCAAATTACGACCTGTTCCTGCAATAATTAATGGAAAAGATTCACCATTCATGGAAAAGATATTCTCCCATTGACCATTGTTAATCATCAAGCAAATCATAGTTTTATTGAAATTAGAATGTACTTATCTACAAAATGGACATAACCTACAAAATATGGTTCTAGGACTCGAATCATTGTAAAATTGCAGGAGAAAAAGCCATATATTAATTTAAATATAAGATTATTAAAAATACGTCAACAAATTTAGAATGAAAAATGATGATACATAATAGACGTGAACATTCATAATTTGTTATATAATTATTACGGTTAGAAGTGAAAAAATAGAAAATGAAAAGACACAATCTTTCAAAATATTTTTTGGATTATTAAAAATTGAATATAAATGAAAAGATACGAAAGAGTTATAATAATAAAAAAAATGTAATCCTCCATAAGAGTTATGAAAAAGAGATATAACTCTTTAAAACATTTTTTGGAGTTGAAAACGATTATATATGAAAATATACAATACAAAAGTTATGATGAACATATTTGATTTTCCAAAACATTTTTAGGATCTTTAAAAACGGTTATAAATGAAAAGATATAAAAAAAAAATGATGATAAAAATACAGATATTTTATTGGATTATTACGATTATAAGTAAAAAATTATAAAACAAAAAAATATATTAAAAACACATGAGTTTCCAAAAACAAATTTCATATGATTATCAAAAACAGTTACAAGCGAAAATGTAGAAAACACAAAAAATGATGATAAAAAAAATACGATCCTCTAATATATTTTATAGGATTTTTATAGTTAGAAATGAAAAAGCACAAAGATGAAAATATTCTACTTTTCAACCATATATATTCTCACCAATTGAATTACCAATTTCCCATTTTTTTCCAAATATGTTGTATTTGTTCTATACATATCTTGTTGAAATTTGAATACATGTCAAATATCGTGCATGTGGATCATGTTTGTATAAACTCTTACCATTATATTAACATGTTTTCTTGAAACTCCATATTAGTAGTAGTCACTTCAAAATGAGGTTTATACTTTCTCACTAGTTCTAAATTGGTTTGTTTATTCAGACTCAAAAATTAAGTCAGGAATCTCCGTTCTTAAAATTCATATATTCGAAAACTATAACGTTTTATTTTGGCTATCATGTTTGAACAGCAAAAAAAAAAAAAAAACATGATATTAGTTAAATAACAAAAGCGCAGTGATTTGGCTATATTGGAATGGAGAAATCTTTATTGTTAAACTAATCTGAAATTAAAATTTAGTCAAAAAAAAAACTAATCTGAAATTCAGTGTTAGATTGCATAATTATAAAAACGATGATGCGGTCATCAAACCAGTGGTTGAACCGGAGCTCCATCAAACATGCCACTCAAGCCATAAAGAGTCTGACCAGGACACATGTGCCTCTAATGGAGCATATCTAGCCAACCAGAAAGATTTAAGCAGCAAATCAACTTGTTACAGAAGCTTGACTCAACAGGGATTCACGACGAAGTGGAATCAGCCCAATCACGATTTTGATGAAGGAGTTATTCAGCTTACAAAACCGGTGATCTCGAGCTTAACCAAATTGGACATGTGCGCATTGAATGGAGGATTCCGACCGGACGAGGAGGAACTAAGCTACGAACCGGATTGTTATGGAATCTTGGTCAAACCAAGAAGCTCGTCGAATTGGATTCACATCAATACCGATTCATACTCGGAAGTTATTGATCCTACAAGTTGGTGGACTTGTTTAGGGTCCAACTACGCGTCTAGGCCAGATATCGAGCTACACAGCCCAACTCAGCCACGTTCTCGACCCGAGACCACTTGGAGATTATTATTGGGTCTCTCCTGGTTCCAGCAAGCCCGAGATCCGAATATATGCCCATCGGATTTTCATTAGCTATATATTATTTTTGTTTGATGTGAGCAATAGAAAAAACAAGGAGAGGTTTGAGCTCGTGAGGGTAAAATAGAACAAATGTGTGGCTAAATATTTTGATGTTTAACCTTCTAAATGGGTCTTGTTATTTTTTAAATTGATTACCTGTCTTTGTATAGCTAGTGAATTATCTCTAAAAAAATTGCACGTATTTTTTAATGTCATGAAATCTAACTGTTTATAAATTAAAGATTGTTTAAATTTTCTACTTGTCTCTCTGAATGTAGATTATTTAAAAAGAAAATTTAGTGAATAACTAAAAAAAAACTATAATCTATAAAATAACCATTTTCTCTCTATCTCTCCTTAGTTCTCTATCTCAAAAAATTGGTTAATTTTTCAAATATATTTTTTTTTTGGTTATTCACCAAATTCACATCTATTCTAATATGACAAGGTTTTTTTAGGGTGAGCTTTGAAATGCTGCCATGTGGCATCCTATATATTGACTTGTGTCACCTACATTTAAAGAAAAAAAAAACATAAACACATAAAATTGATATGTGTCCTTCATAATTGTAACACTTAATTCTTTCATCTTTTTATTTTATTGTTCTTAATTTAATGATATGATTATATGGATGAATAACCCAAAAAACCTATAATTAACTACATAAATGTAGAAAAAACAGAGAGCCCTAAAAATTTTGGGACGGGTTTCCGTTTTCTCTCGTACATGTCCCAATTTTTTTGTCTCATTATCCATTCGAGACTATTTATTTTATTTAAACGGGTATGAGAAGGGTACAAGAAGAGAATGAGTATTAGAACGGATACCCGAATTACCCATCTAAAAATTAAAAACTTAAAAGTTTTCTATATGCATTACACTATCATTTTTTTAGAGTGAACTTTGAAATGCTGCCATGTGGGACATGTGTCACCTACATTTAAAGAAAAAAAACATAGACACATAAAATTGATATGTGTCCTTCATAATTGTAACACTTAATTCTTTCATCTTTTTATTTTATTGTTCTTAATTTAATGATATGGTTATATGGATGAATAACCCAAAAAACTATAATTAACTACATAACTATAAAAAAAACAGAGAGCTGTGAAAATTTTGGGACTGGTTTCCGTTTTCTCCAGAAACGGGTATGAGAAGGGTACGAGAAGAGAACAAGTATTAGATCGGGTACCCAATTACCCATTTAAAAATTAAAAACTTAAAATTTTTCTATTTTTTTCAAATTATTCTGAAATTTCCCGGGACGTCCTTATCAGATTTTCTTTTAGCAATTATTTTCCAATTCACAAATTTCATGTTCGTGTCCCATAGCCGTAGATTCCCGTCCTGAGTCCCAAAATTTTCAGGCTTACATACCTTCATTCTACACATTTACATTTGAAGGAAAAACTGATCAACAAAAGAGAATTAAAAATTCAACTACACTATATAATTAAATACAATCCACAAAAAAATATAAATAAAAAACTGTAATAGAGATCTACAACAATCTATAAATAGCAAGAACAATACAACAACTTACAAACACAACTCACTTTTATTACTACACAAAATTCCAATATAATATATACTATATGCAATACACTATCATATAATTTCTTTCACCCAATCAACCGAAAACAAACTCCATCTCAAAATCACATGTCCACTCCGTCAAAAATACAACATCAACTACACAATCCCTTTTAGTACTGAACAAATACTATAAGCAAATAACTCTACCTTCAAATATGTGATTAACTTCTACCTCACTTATCATGATATGTATGATACAACATCAAGTAGATTAACCGAAACTTTAATAAACTTTATTCATACATCTATACTATCACGTTGACCACATAACACACAATGCCTCGGAGTCTCTTTTGAAATTGAAGTTTTCAACTCAAATGCATCAAAAAAACTATATGTTGATTTTGTAATTGGAGACTTAGAGAGAACACAAATCTAAGCTACACAAGAAGAATATGACAATTGTGATATATGTCTTGATAATCTACAAAGACCGAAAATTATCTTAACATTTTATTTTGCAGTCACAAATTTCATCACAAATGTATTTCAGATTAGTTATACTACAAAACAATATGTCCTTAAGTTATTGTCAAAAATAAAAAATTTGATATTTTATATGATTACGATGAATAAAAAAAATTCTCATTCACTATATATATTATTATTACACAAATCTTTTAATACAAAATTATAAAACTACATGATATTCACAACCTAGAAATTAATATTTATCCACAAATTTTTACTAACATATATTATAAAATAAATTGTAGAATTAAAACATTTAAATTATCACAAAATCCGCGCAATGCGCGGACCTTCTCCTAGTTTGTTATATCTTCTACTTCTTTTTTGGCAGCGGTAAACTAATATCTAGTCAACATAACTATATTGGTCGTTCGAACTTTCCCTTTTCTCTCTCTAAACCTAAAATCGCTCTCCCTTCTCTCTAAACCAAAAACCTCCGCCGCTTCTCTTTTTCACCGGCTTCTATGGCTTTTTTAGCTATGGAGTCGGGTTTTCTTTTTCTTTTTCGGCTTTATTATGTTTCCTCTCTTTCCCTGTTGTTTGAGTTTGTTGCGGAGGTGTTTTAATTTCCAGATCTGGCTGGTTTTGGGTCTTGTGCGAGGCTCGGGGTCCCGGATCTTTAAGATCAACGGTGTGGTATATCCACTTTCGTCACAGGTGTTTCGTTTCTGCCCTTAAGCTATCTAGATCTGGTCTTTGTCGGATCTGAGATTTGTGCCGCCTGCATGTCTTTGCTGCTTCTTTGGAGACTTTGGAATTCGTCTTGGCTTGGTTCTGTTTCTCTCCTTGCCTCTGCCTCCCTTTTCTGATCGAGATCTCGTCTGTTCCATTGCGTTTCTGTCTAGGCGTGGTCTAGTCCTGTCGTTCGTTCGACACCGCTGCATCCGGGAGTTCGTATTATCTGTCTTGCCGGATCATGAAGCTTTGGTTTATTGGATTGAAAGGTAGTGTGCGTTTCGTTTTGGAGGGTTCCTCTATCGAAGTTTGGATGTGTCTTCTTCGGTATATTTACAAAAAAGACGCTCTTGAAGGTCAAAATCCTTGTTTTGGTTGGTGTGAATTCTCTGTTTCGAATTATTTCGCCTTCGCTTTATTCTCCTTTGTACGTTTTTGTTTTTGTTTGTAATTTGCAATTTTCTAGTTTTCCCTCTTTTGTGTTTAGGTTTCCGGGGAAATTTCGTCTTCCGCCAGCTTGTTTATCGGGTTTGTTCCCACTTAGTTCTCCGGACAGATTTCGATCTGTTCCGTCTTTGTTTAAGTTTTGGTTTAATTTCAATAAAATCCACCAGTTGGAATAAAAAAAAAAACTAATATCTAAAAGAAGAAAAAAAATTAAAGGTTCTCAATTTTGTTTTTAAAATTATTTTAGGTTCTTTCACATGTCATATATGTTTGTGCTACTTGTGGTATCCTTGGCCTCAGATCAATGTCCAGAAGAAACAAACTTTCATAAATTCTCCAGAGAGAACAAAAACAAAACAAAAATGATAAGAACGCAGAGGCGATGTGAGCCAATCATCTCCTTCTCCTCCGTTTATTCTCTGCTACACATAACAACAATCTTTCTCTTCCTCCAACTTCTCAATCACCTGTAAGTTCTCGTTCAAAAAATTCCCTTTGCTCACATCGCTAACTCAATTTCGAACTAGAAATTTTCTGTGTCTTTTACGTTTCTGGAGAATTAATTGGTCACTCTGTTTCTGTAACTTTTATTTTCTAAGAAAAGATTGAATTTTGATTTGCCGAGTTTAAGTGTTTAGGGTTTTTCTGGGTAAATCTTTGAATTTCAGTGAAACCCCAGAAGGAATAAATCAATGGCCGAAGGGAATTTAGTTGGAGGAAGAAGAATCGGATCAGTGAAAGCCGCCATTAACATCTACGGACAAAAAGCTACTCGAAGCGTCTCTCCTCAGCTTGATTTGCCAGAAGTTAAGGTGAGACCAAAGATCAGTTCTTTAGATTCAAAAGTGTGTACTTTCGTTTATAGTTTGTGCCAAGAATGCTCTTAATTTGCTAAAGTTTTGATTTTTGAGTAATTTCATTCATTGTTTGTGCAAAGAATGCTGATAGTTTGCTAAAGTTTTGATTTTGAGATTGAATTTGTATTCAGTGAACTTGTTGGTGATGATTATTTGTCCTCTGTTTTGTTAACAGCCGTCTCCTTCGGTCGCGGAGGACTTGCATAAGTCAGGGAGGGAGCTTAGTATGTACAGAGAGAGCAGAATAGCTTCTGAGTCTGCAAAGGCGAAAGCGGAAGCTGAACTAAGCAAGGCGAAGAAGACGGTGCAGGAGCTAACTTTACTAATAGAGGAATCGAATCGAAGGTTAAAGTCTCGGAAAACCGATATCGAAGCTGTGAAGAAGTTAAAGACTGGTGGAAACGGCAGGTACGCTCAAATCATGAGAGAACTAGAGGATGTGAAGCAAGAACTAAGTAAGCTTAAGCTTGATGCAGCGTATGTTTCGAGAGAGAAAGCTGTGGCTGAGAAGGAAGTAATGGAGTTAGGGATTAAAACGGAAGAGAATTTGAAGTTGCTTGAGAGTCTTAAGTTAGAGGTCGATCTTGCTCACGAGGAACATGTTTTGGTTGAACTGGCGAAGATGGAGGCTTTGAAAGAACGTAAAGAGGTCGAAGAGCAGGGAAAGAGAGAAAGGAAGGAAGCGTTTGATTCGTTGGAGAGAAAGAAAAAGAGAATGAGAGAGATGATGAAAGAGATTGAGAGATCAAAGGAGTATGAGAATGTGTTAGCTGAGACTTTATCAGACATCGAGATGTTAGAGACTCAGCTAAAGCTTGTCAAGGACATGGAGAGGAAGGTTCAGAGGGATGATAGTATGTCGAGATCCCAGAACCGTTTTTTCGAAAGAGGAACGGACAATTTGTCGGTTTTGAAAGAAGTTACGGAAGCGACAGAGGCCAAGAAGGAGGAACTCGCTTGTATTAAAGCAGAGCTCGTCTGTCTCGTGAATATAATGGATGCGTTGAGGCGAGAACTTGAAGAAGCCAAACAAGAAACAGCTCGGTTTGATAAGATCATACAAAAGGATGATGTGATGATCGAGAGACTCAATACGAAGCTGCTTATGGGGAAAGATAAATTGGAATCAGTATCCGCAGCTGAAGAAAGAATCAGCTCTCTTGCTGACAATTTAACTTGTTCGTTCGAGAAACTAAAGAACGATAAAGAAGCTGCAAAGAAAGAGGAGATTAATCTTAGAGAAGAAGCAAGTCTCATCAAGAATGAAGTAGAGAAAACCGAAATGGGATTTGGTGGGAAAGAAAAAGAGTTGCTTTCCAAGTTAGATGAGCTCGAGAAAGCGAAACAGGCAGAGGCTTTAGCTCTCGGGAAGCTTGAATCGATGGTAGAGAAAACAATGGAGACTCGGGAAATGTATTCTCAGCGAAATTCAACCATCACAATCTCGAGATTCGAATACGAGTATTTGAGTGGACAAGCTTGTCACGCTGAGGAAACTGCAGAGAAGAAAGTGGAGGCGGCAATGGCGTGGGTCGAAGCACTCAAGGCAAGCACTAAATCGATTCTGATGAAGACGGAAACTTTGAAAAGAGAGAGTGGGAAAACAATGGTGGAAGAAGAGAGGGAATCGTTTAGGATGCAGAGGTCGCTGTCGATAAAAAGACTGGTCCAGAACGAGATTCAGAAGTTCAAGGAGAACTCTGAAGACAAAAGCTTGATCTCTCCTAAACCGGTAAGAAGATCGGTGAGGCTGAGCGGGAAATTCAATCCGGTTCAGGGAGGGAACGCGAGGAGATACTCATCAGGTAACCGAGGGACTCCGAGTTACTTTATAATCAAGAAGAAGAAGAAAGTTCCGAACTTGGTCAAATTTTTTAGCCGGAAAAGGAGGGATAAGTCATCTTTAGAACAATGAGAAGTTTAGTTTATATCATCTTGTTGTAGTGACTGAAAGTTTTTTGCTTGCATTTTAAGTTTCACATTGTTGTAACTTGTAATTGGTTTATTTGTTTTGCATCTTAATGTATTTATGTATACAACTTAGGTGTATATTAATCATATGATAAAAATATTGCATTTTTAGTTATTTGAACGTTTGTAGAAAAGGCTTCCAAATCGGTATGTAAAGACGAGAAGACCCTTCTTCTCATCCGGTTATATTTATTTGTATTTCATTTTTTTTTTCCTTTGATTTTTTGTGGGTGATCCGGACGAACCACCGACTGATTCTACAAATATGCAAGTTCGTTCGTGAAACACCGACATTTCAATATTGAACATCGGGATCTCCCTCACTATATTAGTGGAATCCCTCGTTATCCAAACAAACCCAAAGCCCACTGATCTATAAACAATGCTCCAAATTCCGAGCGAGAATTGAATCTGAATTTCTACAAATTTACGTCATGAGACATAGATTGTCATTGACCCGGCTACCACCGCTACGGGCCTTCCCAAACACAAAGCATAGATACCACTAGACCACGAGCAGAGCCGCGTCTGAACAGAAACATATGATACATCGATAAAGGGTCTCAGATTTTTTGGAAATTTTTAGGCCCAGTTTGTTTTTCATGCGTGAGAGTTTTTGGTTGCAACACGTGTTTGATTTATGTTGTTACATAAACAAAGAGCATTTGGGCTCTAAAAACTTGTACAAGCCACACTTTAGACCTCCTAAATAAATCAAAATTTGGTTAGAAAAAAAAAATCGAACAAATATCTAGAACCAACTTACAAAAGAACAAATTTAATTTTTTAAACATGATATTTTTTTATGTATTATATGATATCTAGAGCTCCAATTTTTTTATTTCGTATCGCACCCCAAATATTTCAGACACGGCTATAACCACAAACAGTCTTATTTATTTGTATTTCAATTTTATTTAAAATTTTTAATTATGCTCAAAATAACTTGTATTTAGTCGGAATCAAGCTTTGTTAATATTATACTAAATAAACATATAAAATATGTAAAAATCAAAGTAGACATAATTGGTAATGATGACTCAGGAGATTCACTTCAAGTATGTTTTTCATGTATTTGATTGTATCTAATTCTCCAAACTAGTTAGCATAACTTCAGACTCCAAATAAAATAAAATAAAATCTTTAAAAAATGGAAAAAATCATATCGAACCGAACTTAAATTGACCGCCACAATATTTTTTCTGGTGGAGAGATTTGACTTTAGGATCTAGAAGCAAAGCGTCAATACATTTCCCCCACCACTAAACAACTAGAAACTCTATAAAGCTGTTCCTCATTTACATTACGTGCCCATACTGTTCCAATTATCGCCTCAATCGCCGCTAATTCCCATCGAAACACAATTTAATTCCTCTAGAAAAATATTCGGTTTAAAATATTCTTTATGATATTTTTTCTTTGGTGCATGACTTGTAAACTTTCTTTCAACAAAAAACAAAAATCTTTAAATGTTAGAATTGAAAATAAATTACAACTGTTGACTTGGAAAACTAGGCCAGTCCAAGGTATAGGAACACTACTGATTAAAGCTTGACACTTCTATCATTTTTTTAAGATATATAGGAGCCAAACTTTACTCAATTCAGAATTGTTTCTCTCTAAGAGATGGCTCAATTATTTCTCATTCTCTGCTTCATTCTAACCCATTTCATTTCCATGGCTACTTCTCTAAACGATCAAGGTCTTGCTCTTCTCTCTTTTAAGCAGTCCTTGAAAAACCAGAAAGACTCTGTTTTTACCAATTGGAACTCCTCAGATTCAAACCCTTGCTTTTGGCAAGGCATTACATGTAATGATGATCTGAGAGTTGTCTCGATTCGTCTTCCCAACAAACGCCTTTCGGGTTTGCTTAATCCGTCCATTGGAAACCTCTTGTCCCTTCGTCACATTAACCTCAGAGACAATGAGCTTCAAGGGAAGTTACCTGTGGAACTCTTCGGACCAAAAGGGCTTCAAAGCTTGGTGCTTTCTGAAAACTCGTTTTCCGGGTTTGTTCCTGAAGAGATAGGGAGGTTGAAGAGTCTGATGACTTTGGATCTTTCGGAGAATTCTTTCAACGGCTCGATCCCTTTGTCGCTTATTCAATGCAAGAAGCTGAAAACGCTTGTTCTTAGCAACAATGGTTTCTCTGGAGATCTTCCAAACGGGTTAGGTTCTAATTTGGTTCATCTCCGGACGCTGAATCTTTCTTTCAATCGCTTGACTGGATCGATCCCTGAAGATATAGGAAGTATGAGGGATCTGAAAGGTACTCTTGATCTTTCTCATAACTCCTTCTCAGGTATGATTCCAACAAGCCTTGGAGATCTCCCGGAGCTTCTCTACGTCGATCTTTCTTACAACAATCTCAGCGGTCCGATACCAAAATCCAACGTTCTGTTGAACGCCGGTCCAAA
The DNA here is from genome assembly GCA_020283515.1 of Alliaria petiolata. Classification (NCBI taxonomy): domain Eukaryota; kingdom Viridiplantae; phylum Streptophyta; class Magnoliopsida; order Brassicales; family Brassicaceae; genus Alliaria; species Alliaria petiolata. The sequence goes on along the minus strand of JAHZTW010000001.1, from coordinate 470,875,419 downwards.
TGCTTTCCAAGGGAACCCTTTCCTCTGTGGATTACCGATAAAGGTTTCTTGCACCACAAGAAACACACGTATAGTTCCTTCTCAACTGTATTCAAGAAAGGCCAACCATCATTCTAGATTATGCATCATCCTTACAGCCACCGGAGGCACAGTCGCCGGAATCATCTTTCTTGCTTCATTATTCATCTACTATCTCCGAAAAGCATCCGCGGCTCGTGCAGACAAAGATCAAAACAACCAAACGTTTCATTCCGAGGGGAAAGTGAAGAAGGCAAAACAGGAGTTTCTCTGTTTCAAGACCGGGAACTCAGAATCCGAACCGCAAGATGAGAGCAAAACTCAACAGGTTTTCATTCCAATGGATCCGGAAATCGAGTTTGACCTCGACCAGCTTCTGAAAGCCTCGGCTTTTCTTCTAGGGAAGAGCAGGATCGGGCTTGTCTACAAAGTTGTTCTTGAAAACGGGCTAATGCTAGCCGTTAGAAGATTGGAAGATAAAGGTTGCTTAAGGCTCAAAGAGTTTCTTGCTGATGTCGAAGCAATGGCTAAAATCAAACACCCGAATGTCTTGAATCTCAAAGCTTGTTGCTGGTCTCCAGAAGAGAAACTCCTAATCTATGATTACATACCAAATGGTGACCTTGGTTCTGCAATTCAAGGTAAATTTTAGAATCAATTCGCGTAAATTTTTGAATGTTAAAAGACCATATTTTTAAAGTTAAGAACGTTAGATTCAAGCCTGATTCATACATGTTATATAACAGGTAGACCTGGTAGCTTGTCCTGCAAGCAACTATCTTGGCCGGTTCGGTTAAGAATATTGAGAGGAATCGCAAAAGGATTGACTTACATTCACGAGTTTAGTCCCAAAAGATACGTCCATGGACATATAAACTCCAGCAACATACTCCTCGGACCGAGTCTTGAACCGAAAATTTCAGGTTTCGGTTTGGGGCGTATCGTCGACATGACTTCTTCAGAGATCAGATCGGACCAGATCTCTCCGATGGAGACAAGTTCGCCAATCGTCTCTAGAGAATCATATTACCAAGCTCCTGAAGCTTACAAGATGAATAAACCGTCTCAGAAATGGGACGTCTACTCATTCGGTTTAGTGGTACTCGAGATGGTAACCGGAAAATCTCCGGTTCTGCAGAGGAATAGTTCAGAGACGGATTTGGTTATGTGGGTTGAATCGGCTAGTGAGAGAAATAAACCGGTTTGGTATGTTCTTGATCCGGTTTTAACTCGAGACAGAGATATGGAAGAAAGTATGGTTCAAGTGATCAAGATCGGTTTAGCTTGTGTACAGAAGAGCCCAGATAAAAGACCAATCATGAGAAATGTCTTTGAGAGCTTCGAAAAACTAGTATCTTCGATTTAAAATAATCAACTTATTATATGATAATTTTTAATGTAATAATTGTATCTATTTTTATGTTTTATCCTTCATCATTGTGATATTAGCTATGTAAGAAAATTCAAGCAATTAATAAAGACAAAAAGGAAGAGTATTTTGATTGAAAATGAATAAATTAACAAAAATGTCTCAATAACCCATTAACAATCCTTTACCCGACCCGGAATCTTAACCGGAGCTTTTCCCATAGGTCAATTTATCTCCAATGTCATCGAAATTGATTCCGCCGCCAACTCCAAACCCGTACCCAAGCCCGAACCCGATACCGCAACCCATTCCGACGCCAAACACCACATTAGAATGGTTGATCCCTTCGGAAGCGACTACTCCGAGCCCGCCGGTGAGTCCGATGCCGAGTCCAACGCCGCAGCCTAAACCGCCGCCGACCCCGGGACCTCCGGTTTTGTCCTTGATCTTCTCGATGTGTTCCCGGAGGAATCTGATAACCGGGAACTCGGATTTCCCGGTTTTGACGATTGGTTTTCGGGTCCAGAGGTTATCTGATCTCATGGTTTTGTGATTGTGAATTTATGAGTGAGAAAACCAGATAAGATTGAGAGAAATTAAAGTATATGCATTTACGTATAATACACATGTGGACAGTATTATTTACGTGTGTATTGGGCTTAAAAACCATTTGTGGCCCATTTTAGTCTTAGTCTCGCGTATGTTTCATCACTGACATAATTACATTTTTGTTTTTTTTAACACTGATTTATGATCATATGTAATTATGAGAATTGTTACTATAGGTGATCGGTCTGCACCGTATGCGAGCTATAAAATATTTTATATGTTCAATATATAATTATATTGTATATTGAAGTTGATCTATTTGTACATAATTAATTATGTATTAATAATAACATTATATGAATATTTAATAATAAAAATAATGATAAATCAAATGAAAAATGTTCTAGATTTCAATATAAATTAAAGATAAGAAGCCATTAACCAATATTTTAAAATACTTTCTTAGATAAAAAGTGTAAATATGATAACTAAATAAACTGAAAAATATTAAAACATATAATAATTTATTTAATTTTTATGGTTGGCCTGCAGGCATGTGCATGTATAATTTTTTTATAGACATAAATAGTTATAATATTAAAATATTGATTAATTTTCTTATATATTATGTAAACGTTATATTTTTATACATATACAGTTTTAGTGTTTAACAACAATCACACAAACGTTTCATATCGTTTTATGTTTTTTGAAACTGATTTATCTTAAAACTTTTTATTTCTTCTACCGTTTACATTAATATATAATTGCAAATATAAAAGTTATATTAAATAATAATTAAATTCTTATAATATGTCTTGAATATTATCTATACAATGCTTTCTTTTCTCTTTACACAATATAATCTTGCCAATATATATATTTTTCTTTGACCTATTGTTAATTAAACCAAAATGGTTTTTACAATTTTTACTTATCATAAGAGCGAGTAGATGGTTGGTCCGCATGTTCGTGTGTACCAACCACCTCACCGCTCGTAGGACATATAGAGATTTAAATAATATATATGAATTGTTTAATAACTAAAATTAAAATTGGATTGTAATCGAGGTTAACAAAATGCACGCACAACAAATTCGCATGCGACTTTGACTTTTGCATAATTAATATTTATATACACACACATATTTGTGGAAAAATCGAAGTATGTCTTTTATGTGTTAAAAAAATAACAAAGTGTATCTTTTGTAATATATATTTTATAATGTATGGTTGAATTTTAAAAATAAATAAATACGTATATTTATGCATGTAAGTATGAGTTAAAAATAAGTGAACTGTAATATTTAGGTGGTGGTTAGTTTTTTCGGATATTTTTCGCAAACGTTATGTTTTTACACGATGCAGTTTTTGATATTTAAGAACAATCACGAAAACCGTTTCTATCGTTTTTTATTTAATCAAAATTTTATATTTTTCAGCATTTTATGATATATGGTTTCAAATTTAAATTTATATTAAATATTAACAAAAATTACAAATAATTTTTTAAAAATTTAAAATATAATATTTGACTTTATCATGAAAATTAATATTGCACATTGGATAATCTATTAGTAATTTTCCTTTTCAATAAAAATTATAATAAATATTTGTTATAAAATTTATGAAATCATATTTTATAAAATTCTCCGTCCGCTCATCTCTTTGAACAATATTGAGGAATCGGTTTGATGAAGAAAATAAATTTATTATGATTGGCATGCATGCATGTGTTCAATATAAAATTTGAGCCGCACATGCATATAATATAAAATTTGTTTCTTAAGACTTTTAAATGACTCCGTAAAACAAAGCACGAGAATGTTACGGAAAAACAAAACCGTAGAGATTTATTTTTATTTTTACTTCTACTTCTTATTCATATTTGTTTTATCTTATTATAATTTCTTTTTTCATCGAGTTACATTTTATTTTATTTCTGATCTCAAATTCTCGATCTACAATGAGACTATATATAAATATGATATAAACTTTTTATTTATTTAAAAAAGAATAAGAGATAAAAATAGTATATCGTATTTACTATCTTATTGGATAATATATTTTTATTTTTTTTTTATATAAAAATATAATATATATTGGTTGTAAAATTTTTGTAGTCATATTTTATGCAATTTATTATGAATATATGTAAAAAAATTGAAATCATAGTAATTATTATTTTTGTTAATTTAAATTTATTAATTTTTGTGTTATAATCTAGTGTATTCATGTTTTAATTTTATAATTTATTTAATTTTAACTCAACTAATCAAAACATTTCGTTTATTTTAGGAAATTTGACATGTCACATTTACATGTCATCAAAAAAATACACTAACTTTGATTATATAGTTGACAAGTAAACTTTTTTCATAAAAATGAATTCTCAATTAATAGGTAGGAGGATTGTACTGTCTTATAAAAATTATTACATGATGATTCTACAACCGTGGAAATTCCAAAATCTTCAGTCTATAATCTATATCTTTCAGTACCCAAAATCAGTTTTTAAATATTATAATTTAAATAATCTGATATTTTAAATGGAAATTTGAATTCAAAACACATTAATACCACCAGCCATCGGGTCTGGTTTTCAAAAATTATTTGGTCATATGTCATACTAAATTTTTTAATCCAAATTGTGGTTTTATATTTATGAATTTGAAAACTAAATCTTATTTTGTAAAAACTTAAAAATTTAAAACTTTAAAATAATAAAAAAAAATAACCAAAAAGATGGGATTCTGTGCATTTGCATTGTCAGCACACCGGACCTGATTACTACTAGACCACTATTCATTTTAGTAAGAGATAAGTTAGTATGCCTATTAAAATTTGTTGTGAACTGGTTTTACCAAAAAAAATTGTGAAATGTCAAAAGCAAAAATACTACCTCAAAATTTCAGAATTGACAAATAAAATGACAATTGAGAGAGATCCATCCTATATAGTGATTAATCGTAAGAAAGGATTAAAAGAAAACGTCTTAGAGAAGGGTAAGAAAGTAAATTCGGCTAGGTAAGGTTGTTGGGTTAGAAGGAAGGAAACATCTTGAAGTTAGTTAGCAACAACGAAAGATTTTGATTGAAGTATATACATAGAGTAAGAAGAGGGACCATACAGTTAGTTAAAGCTGTGTTCTTGAAGCAAACCCTCTAATTTTCCTTACCTTACTACGGTCGTTTCCAACGTGAAACTAAACAAAGACATCTAAATTTCATAATTATTATTTAGTCATCAGTTAATTAACTATTCTAAGTATTCTTATTCATGATTGGGCTAAACAAACTTTAAATATAAATTTCCGATTATTATTCCTTTTTTCCCCCTTCTACAAACACATCACTACTACTTCTTTATTTTCCGAATTACAAATCCTTTAGTGACAAGCAAAACTTCCCCCCTAACAAACTTTTTGTTTCCATCTAAAATTTCAAAATAAGTTTTATTAGATTTTTGTTTAGGGTACGTTGGTATCTATAGTTGCTCATAGAATATTAGTAAGAGGATTTGCACTCTAGAGTAAAATTCTATCCTTTTATTTGCAATAAAAGGCGGATGATAACATCGTAAATATACAAATTGATTTATTTACCAAATGTGTTTCTTTTTATAAGATAATATAATTTTGCGTGATTTTAACCAAAAATCATGTTATTTTACCCCATAACAAGGGAAAACACACAATTTATAACCATTTTGTTTTGCCATACCACTAAAATAATCTAGCCTAATATCGATACTACTACTGCGATCGAAATTTTGAAGTAGCCAGAAAATTCATTCATGTTATGGTGAATTTAACATATGATGGTGAATGTATATTGTTACAATAATCCTACGTTTAAAATTATACACCAAAACGAATATATTAATCATTTTTCTCACTGTCTGTGTATATGCAATTTGCAAACACAAATTGTTATTGAAGTTATCTACGTTCTCTTTATTAAAAAATAAAATAATAATATTCATCTCTAACGGTTTCTGAAGTAGGCGGGAAAGTGAAGTAGGTAGAATACTCTTCTGTGCTTTACTTAACCACAGGGAAGCGATTTGCTAACCAGTTAAATACAAGCAGATCCTTAGATCGTCTCATTGTACGGTCTCGATAGAGTAGTGGAACAAGCTTCTCGTGGTCTCTCCCGCATATGATCTATAACTCTACTTCTTCCTCACCTCTCTTGTTCTGTATTTGACAGTCTGTATATATATATATAGCATTCTTCAACTTTATTTCACCGCTCTTTCTCTTTGCTTCTCCAATCTCCAAACTTCAGAGATATTCAGGTTCTCTCTCTCTCTCTCTCTCTCTCTAGGTTTTGCTCGTTCTGTTTTGTTTTGCACTTCTATTGTCTTCTCCGATCAAACTAAAGCGTAATGACAGTTGAATCATTCATGAATTCATCGAGATCATCTAGTTTTTAGTTTCGGAGTTTGATTTTCTGGAGATTTTGTAGATCTATCGGAATCAATGTTGTTGATGCACACATCAATCGAGTTTCCAACGCTTTAATTTCATCGTTCTACTAGTTTGATCGGGAAAATTTGCTCCGGCGTTATCTCTTTTGCTGTTGTTGATTTTGGATTTTGATTTTAGCGAATTTCTGAACAATCTTCTCCAGGAAGCTTTTCCGAGATCGCAAATGGAGAAAGTCGCGTCTACTGCAACGGATCTGGCATGCGTGACGGCGATAAACTCGTCGCCGCCTCCGTTATCGCCGCAATCTGACAAAAGCAACAACAAACACCAGGAAGAGTTCGCCGCGAGCTTCGCGTCGCTTTACAACTCGATTTTCTCGCCGGAATCTCAGTTCCCGAGCTCGTTATCCCTATCTCCGTCTCCTCCATCCTCCTCCTCTCCTCCGGCTCGCGTCGACACCACCACAGAGCACCGCCTTCGCCAAGCGCGGCTAATCCTCGAGTACGACGAACTCAACGATCATTACGAGCTCTGCATCTCCCGTCTCCAATCCCTAATGACGGAGCTCGACTCTCTCCGCCACGAAAACGACTCACTCCGCCAAGAAAACGTCGATCTCCTCAAGCTTATCCACATCTCTACTTCATCTTCCTCCTCCGTCTCTCCACCGCTCGTCCATAACCGCCAAAACCGCCATCAGATCTCCGATTTCGGTAGCCAAGCTGGGGTTAATAAGCATTGTCGTCCCGCGAGGAAGAGCGATCCGGAGAGAAACTCGTTGCCTAAGAGCATCTCCGTCCGCTCGCCGGGATATCTCAAGATGATGAACCAGGGAAGCCATGGATGTGGCGGTGCGGATCGTCAAGCGAGTCAGCTCAGCTTCACGAGTCAACTCGGCTCCGAATCGGTAATTCTCACTCGATTAATTAATTTATTTATTTTCTCCAGAAAGTAATAAATATCTCGCCCAAAAGGAAGAAAAAAAGACACAAAATTGATTTTTTTTTTTCTGCCAAAAAATTGTGAAATTGAATGATATTAAGCGTTTTTTTTTTCTTTTAAATCTTTTTCCAATTTCTACTTTTTGTTTTACTTATAAAAAACGTCATAAATCTGTGTGAAGGTATCACAGAAGGTGTGTGCGCCTACGAAAGGAGAGAGAGATGCTTTGGAGCTTGAGGTTTATCGTCAAGGGATGATGAAGACGGAGCTCTGCAACAAATGGCAAGAGACCGGAGCTTGTCCTTACGGCGATAACTGCCAATTCGCTCACGGAATCGAAGAGCTCCGTCCGGTGATAAGGCACCCACGCTACAAGACCGAGGTCTGCCGAATGATCGTCACCGGAGCCACGTGTCCTTACGGCCACCGTTGCCATTTCCGTCACTCCCTCACCGAGCAAGAGAGGATGCTTCTCAGTCGCTGATCTGCGGAAGAACAAAGGTCAAAAAAAGGGGTAATGATAATTAGCGGCTTGTACAGATTTGATGATACCTTATAAATATCGTAATTTTTTCTTTCTTTCTGGGTAATTGAATGATACGTTTAAAGGGGGAAGAAACATCTTTGGATAGGAATAAGGAAGGGAACGATGATAAATAATGTTTGATACGATTATAGGAATATAATTAGGGATGGAGATGAGAGGAGAATGAAGAAATGTTTGCTTCTCTTTTCTATTCTTCAGATATGCTGTTTGTATCTCTTGGATAAAGCAGGAGAGAACCTGAAGTGGATTTTTAGATTCAACAAAATGTGAAATTTCTATTGATGAAAGTTTTTAACTTTGTGCAAAACTATGGAATTTTTTTTTTTCAAATTACTCATTCAGTGTTCTGTTTGATTTGTCTTGAGAGTTTTGATTTCTTGGCTTTTTGATAGTTATGAGTCGTAGTGCAGAAGTACACATTCTGAACTTTTGAGTTGTTGTACTTTCTTGTTGATCTTAACGTTGGACAGGAGAAGAGTTAACTTGGTCTGTGGTGAATATATGAGTTCGTTTTATTGGTATCTTGGTGTTTGTATTTATGTCGTAAGTGTAATCTTTGGAAACCCCACCAGTCAAGTTTATAGTGGATTCCCTGTAGAAAACTATTTCTTGACGAGTTCGTGATTAGAAGTGCATGTGTTAGTTGATCTACTGTTCCTACTGTAGCCTGAAAAAACATAGTCTAACTCATAGGATGTGGTGCATGTGTTAGTTGATCTAAAACTATTTTTTTTTGCAAATAAAGGTTTCAACTTGCAAGATTGATGAAGTTTGTAGAATGTCTTTGGGGGTACTTACAAGCTGGAAGATACAATATGATGAATCTTTATGACTAACAAGATCGAGTTGGGTTAGCGTTGCCTTTCATTTTGAGGATGCTTTCTCTATTGGTTGAATCTGGGTGATTACAATGGTACTAACCGGTAACATTACCAAGATATGGTATATTCTTTTTAACTATATTAGATAATAGAAGCTATGAACAAAGATATTTTGTGAAATGTTTTCTTCTTATTCTCCTGAAAAACCAATTACATATGTTTATATACACTCGACTTAAGTAAACCAAATCTATACAATTGTGCTAAACCGGCTAAAGGAGACCGAGATAGCTGAACCGCTATATAAGTGGATTTATGTACGTTGATATTCCCCCTCAAGATGAAGGTGGTGCAAAAATGTTATGTACACCCATCTTGCTCATCATATCCCGAAAAAGTGCTGGATATAATGCTTTGGTTAATACATCAACAAGTTGATTATCCGTCCGAACAAACATGGTCTTGATGATGCCATCATCAATCGCTTCTCTCACCTTGTGACAATCAAACTCGATGTGTTTTGTTCTCTCATGGAAAACTGAGTTGCTAGCAATGTGAAGAGCAGCTGTATTGTCGCAATAGAGATATGCTGGTGCAGAGAAGGGTACACGGAGAGCCTTAAGAATCTGACTCATCCAAATCAATTCCTTAGTCGCCATACACATGGCTCTGTATTCAGCTTCAGCAGAGCTAAGAGAAACCATTTGCTGTTTCTTCGATTTCCAAGAGACGAGAGAGTTACCAATGAACATTGCATAACCCGTGACAGACCGTCTAGTATCAGGACAAGCTCCCCAATCGGAATCCGAAAACCCTCTTAGGTCAAAATTCGCATCTGCTCCATAAAACAGACCTTGCCCAATGGTTCCCTTCAGATAGCGTAGCACTTTGTGCACAGCTTGAAGATGATAATCTCGTGGAGCTGCTGAATATTGAGCAAGCTTGGAAACAGCAAAAGAGATATCAGGTCTGGTGATAGTCAAGTATTGCAGCTTACCAACCAACTTTCTGTACTGCTTCGTATCTTCAAGAAGCACACCATCATCCTTAGACATCTTTTGATTAGGTTCCATTGGTATGGAAGATGGTTTACAATCAGAAAAACCTGTTGCAGCCAACAAATCTATCACATATTTCCGTTGATTCAGAGAAATACCTTCTTCGGATCTGGCTATTTCAATACCAAGAAAGAATTTGGGAGGGCCAAGATCACGAAGTTGGAACGCAGAACTGAGTTGAGCTTTAAGCTCGAGCACGGCAGTGTCATCAGTACTGGCTATGATAATGTCATCAACGTAGACAATTACCACCAAAAAATTCCCATCTGATTCCTTGACGAATAGCGTATGATCTCCATGACACTTTTCAAATCCAAAGAGAACCAATGTTTTGGAGAATTTGATGAACCATTGACGCGATGCTTGTTTAAGACCATAAATTGATTTATGAAGTCTACAAACAGCATTTGGTGAAACCGATTCCCCCTGAATCTCAGCATATCCCGGTGGAAGTTTCATGTAAATCTCTTCATCGAGATCACCATTGAGAAAAGCATTAGAGACGTCTAATTGATGGAGAGACCACTTCATCNTAGACGTAGTCTCTGTAATGCAAAAAAAAAACACGATAATGTATTTCCTTAGTGGCTAATCGTGTACTTGTTTAGACCATCGATATAGGAAATAAGGAGTACTGAATCACCGGACTTCCTTACGTTTTCCACACTTGTTGATAGCTGGATTCTTTGATATGTTTTGGTGAATCGTAGGATTCAGAAGTCGAGATCATTTGTCGTTGGCTAGTGTAAAAAAGAATTATGAAATCTTGAAGTCAAGGTATGAAAGTTAAAGCAGTTGTTTCCTCCGTCTTTTCCACATCTTTGTGAATTTCTGTTACTGTGGCTTTTTCAATTTCTGAAATCAGGAACATGTCTGATAAAATCCGCACTGTGATATTAATTATCCGTCAAAATGGGTGAAGTTGTTGGTTTTGCGAGTTGTTTCTAGGATCTGTCATTTAAGATAAACAGATCACAAGTTTGCGTTAACATCAAATAACTTAGGAGCAAGTAGATGCATGCTCTGTTACACATACATTCATCTTTTGTTCTCCGTGTATGCTTGAGTCTTGAAGTATTATGTAAACTGTTTGTGAGATGATTATCTTCTATACTTAATGGCAATTTTTCTATGGTCAGATCGATTCTGGGATCATTGAGATTTGTTTATCAATTAATATTGGTGAATAAGTTTGTTTTGCGAGTTGATGGATCAAAAGAACTGAAGAGCAAGTACTGCATGAATGAGATATGATGTTTCAAACTTTTCAATCACTCATGTTTATAAAAGCTTGTGAGAAGAGTTCTTCAGAGCTACCAAGGCTCTGAATTGCACAGGGAGTCAACCATCCAGGCGCGGAGTGTTATCTCTGAAATATTCACAAGATTTTGCTAACTTATGATTATTTTCGTATCGACATGGTACCTTTGAGACTGCACTAGTACACTGTCCTGCCCTCTATCAGGTATCTTTATTTCGATCTTACCGGGTTAAATCACATTTAAGCATGCAGTAATTGTGTATAATGATATCATAATATTGATCTAGGAAACGGCAGCAAACACTCGCTAAGTTGATGTATGTGTGGAGCTAGTGTATCTGCATTTTGTCATTAAGACACTCATTCAAATGATTATTGACTCATCATAATTTTGAGTTTTATAGCTATTGTGATTTGTTATGGTAAAACATAAAAGAGGACTATTTAGTTTAAACTATGCCAATTATCTATAGCTTTCAAGATCAGAGGATCATTGATGGACTTATCGACTTTGTGTATAGAGAGGCTCTGTATCTAGCCATGTGTTAAGGTTGAACATTAGTTAAGTTTTAGTCTCTAATGATTGTATTTAGAATCCTGGAAACATATTCAAGAACAAAATTACTCATGATGTTCGGAACATGGAGAATAAATAATGGTAGGAAGCTGAGAATATATGGCAACATGCTTGATGTGTAAAAGCCGCCTGGACTCTGATCGGTATTATTGTAGAATATAACATCAGAATAATCCCTCTCTTTCACTTTGACATAATGCACATAAATTAAGAAAAGTTATAATAATACCTTATCATAATCCTATCTTATATGGGTCAGAATCATCCCTCTCTTTCACTTTGACATAATGCACATAAATTAAGAAAAGTTAGAAAAATACCTTATCATAATCCTATCTTATAATCCTATATCCAATATTCTTTGCATTGAAAAGTTAGTACATATCTTGAAATGAAACAATTCTTTCTAGCTAAAAATTATTTGTAAATATGAAGTGGAATGTAGTATTTGAATTCAGATAGCCTTGAAGGAAACATGAAAACTACTAGATTACAAGTTTTGATGAGTCTTTTTCAAAAGGTTCACTTGAAAATGGTTCATATCTACAACACATGCTTTAATAATGTTTTGGTCAAATAAGTTATAAGCCTATAAGTTTCCTTTTAATAAAAAAAAAGCATCCAACGATATAAAAAGTCAGCAAAACTCGATGAGAGAAATTCGGACTTTAAATTACGATCTTTATATTAATGTTAGCCATGCATGCAACAAACTTTAAAAGTTGATGTTTTTCTAAGGTCCATTCAAGGGGTCTTTGACATAATTGAAACACTTGGAAATTTGAATTTCCAATCGTTTCATTTGTTCTTTTCCCCCAAATATATAAATTAAGAAACATCATAGTATATAAATTGTGACTCTAACCTATTAGATACTTTTTTTTTTCTTAATATTTTGTATAGTTCTTGATTATAACAGCAACAGTTACGATATCAGGATATGCAGTTTAGTGGTTTGTATATATCATCGATGTGTGCAGATTCAAACCCATGCTTATTGTTAACAAAAATAAAACCATGCACACTATATAACTAATATGCGCTTTTAAAAACATTTGAACCTAATGAGCTCTTATATAACAATCCCTATTGAGATCATATGCGCCAAAACTAAAGTTTGATCTCCAATATTTCACTCTAACAAACAATTTGGATGAAGCCTAATTCATATACCTCTCTAACCAGATTTGAATATTCAACAACTCAAATTATAGAAAGTCAATATATGAATTCAGTTTAGAACATATGATCTATAACAACATGCAAGTTCAATTTTTCTTGATAAAAACATGTTTAGGGCTAAAATGTGCATTCCTTATAGTTTCAAGTAGAAATTAAGTCATGGCAGAAACAATATGTTATATATATATATATATATATATATATATATATAAAAGATATGGGTTAAGGCAAATAACGGGTGATGACAGAAGCCTAGAGAGCACAAAGGAGTAAGAAGCAAAGAAGCTGCTCCGAATTGCATCTCATCATCTGTGCTCTCTATCTTCTGTCAACACTAGTATCAATGCCTCTTGAACAATTAAAGATCGACTTTCAAATTCAGACTGAAAAATACTGAATACAAGAAAAACATAAAGAACCTCCCTAAAGTGGATATCAAGATCTTGGTAACAGAAAAAACCAAGTTTGATGATCATTGTAGTTATTACTCAACATCTTTTCTCGAGAACTATATGATATATTTATATGTATGGATGTAGAGAAGTACCAAAAGGGTTGTTGATGAGATGATGAGATGATGAGATGATGAGATGATGAGATGATGAGATGATGATGAGGAGATTTCTTGAAGCCACTATTTATAGACGCGCAGAACCTAGCGAGAATATATTACTTCTCCAGTTGCATTAATAATTTTGTTTGAACAAGTTTGGAATAATATTGTTATTAATTGAGTTCATTTGGTATATACGGATTATAAAATCAATTCTTGTTAACTAAAGAAAAAANACAATCGATAAACCTGGATGATCGGACGAATGGAGGAAGAACGGACTATGAGTGTTGTCGATCGATTCAGTGATCTTCGACATCGATCCGTGACCTCCGAAACTTGCCGATCTTGTGTATCGTTGTTGATTTGCAATCGCATCTTCAGGTTCATCATAAGCTCCCGATCCGTGCTGAGATTTGACCGCAGAATTTTCATCTTCAGTCATCGCACCTCGAGTCTTCACTTTTCCCCCTTTCTTCACCATATTCGCTCAAAATTGATTGTGATAAACAGCGATCAACAACGATGGAGACGATTAATCGGTGAAATTTCGAAGAAAGGAAACAAGAAAGATGAAATCAATGGATCAAGCGGAAGATTTGCTCTGATACCATAATAGAAGCTATGAACAAAGATATTTTGTGAAATGTTTTCTTCTTATTATCCTGAAAAACCAATTACATATGTTTATATACACTCGACTTAAGTAAACCAAATCTATACAATTGTGCTAAACCGGCTAAAGGAGACCGAGATAGCTGAACCGCTATATAAGTGGATTTATGTACGTTGATATTAGACTGTTTCAGAAATCAGTATGCTATTTTGATACGGAGAAAGTAATTGCAGTGCCTTAAAACCTAGGTTATTGACAGTCAAATATATGACATTCTGACCATCTTTAGAAAAAGTTGTGCCTAAGAGAGGGATTAAGTTTCACCACTGCCTCAGATTAGAAGAGTCTTTGGCTGAGGATTGACTCTCCCTGTAGATTCGAGCAAAAAGTTAAAACAAAGAAAAAGAAGAATCTTGTGTTCATTTTTCTGTTCTAGCTCTAGTGAAGGATTCAACAAACTATATTTAACCTAAATGAGTAACTCTGTTTACCTGTATGCATTGGGAACTTAGGATTATGCCCTGTTATCATTTTTTAGTAGCTTGGAGCTACAATAATGATAAATCATCTACTTTATCCATTTGCAGGATGTTTAGTCCTACATTATTACATTTAGAAGATTTTGATAAAGATTGCTACTGGATGATCCATAACGTACTATAGTATTCGCTTTTAGTTTGCAGGTTCTTCTACAAAGTGTTTGGCTTTCACGAGTTATAGCTATGTATTGGACTTGGTATATAATTTCAAAAGAAAAAGTTCTTGCCTTCTTTAGGTAGTGAGTTTACTGGAAATATAATGCTCATCAATACCTCATCTAAATAATAATTATTTCTTAATGTGGTCCTATCTCTAACTTAGCATCTCCGGCCTCAGTGCAACCTCTATGGTTCTCATATCCTAATGTCGATGTGTTAAGAATCCCACATTGGATATGAAAGGAAGACAACAAACTAATGCTTTATAAAACTTAGAGACAACCTCACTCACTAGCTAGCTTTTTTAGTAAGTCTTACTCTCGTTCTCTGTGGGCTTGGTTTGGGATAACCCTCACAAGTGAAGCGTTGTCTTATAGTCCAATTTACAAGGGACGTAAATGCAGACATTCAGTCCTTATTCTCTGTGTATACTTGAGCCTTGGAGTATAATTATTTCTTAGAATCTTTAAACTGTTGATGAGATGATTATCTTCTACACTTATGGCAATTTTTCTATGGTCAGATAGACTTAGTCTCTGTAATGCAAAAAAAAAACACGATAATGAATTTCCTTAGTGGCTAATCTTGTAGTTGTTTAGACCATCGATATAGGAAATAAGGAGTACTGAATTACCGGACTTCCTTACGTTTTTCCCACTTGTTGATAGCTGGGTTCTTTGATATGTTTTGGTGAATCGTAGGATTCAGAAGTCGAGATCATTTGTCGTTGGCTAGTGTAAAAAAAGAATTATGAAATCTTGAAGTCAAGGTATGAAAGTTAAAATCCGCACTGTGATATTAATTATCGATCAAAATGGGTGAAGTTGTTGGTATTGCAAGTTGTTTCTAGGATCTGTCATTTAAGATAAACAGATCACAAGTTTGCGTTAACATCAAATAACTTAAGAGCAAGTACTGCGTGAATGAGATTTCAAGATGGATGAGATATGTTTCAATGACTCCTGATGTGTTTTTGTAAGAGTTTGTGGGTTCTCTGGAGCTAGAATCCGAGCCTGAATGCACACCAAGTCATGTAGACCTAGGCATGCATCCATGAACGGAGTGCTAGCTCTAGAGAATTCACAAGCTTTTGAGAACACAGTAGGAGCTTTTGTTTTTGGAAAAGTTATTGTGTTCTTATTTTTACATGGCACCTCTGGGATTGCTCTGTGTCCTGTCCTGGTAAAATCACATTGAGAATGCAGTAATTGTGCCGGATGATATTTTTTTGTGTTGAGTTGTTCTGATTAGTCTCTGCAAGAGAATATAGTGGCTCAGCTAGTGCATCTGAATGTTTTGGTATTGAGCAACTTCATTTTTTGAGTAAATTCATTATCAAAGTTATGCAGCTACTTATAACTAACCTAGAATTATTATTTTTGTCATAGATGGTGTGAGTGTCAATGTTTTTTACTTTGGTACAATTGAATCTTTGGTCTTACGCCACTACATCTAGAAGATGTGCTCTTGCTAAAGATTGACACGAGAGTTGTACAAGAGAACTTTATGCGTAGATGCATGCTCTGTTACACATCCATTCATTTTTTTGTACTCTGTGTATGCTTGAGTCTTGAAGTATTACGTAAACTGTTTGTGAGATGATTACCTTCTATACTTAATGGCAATTTTTCTATGGTCAGATCGATTCTGGGATCATTGAGATTTGTTTATCAATCAATATTTTGGTGAAGAAGTTTGTTTTGCGAGTTGATGGATCAAAGAACTGAAGAGCAAGTACTGTTTGAAAACTTATGATTATTTTCGTATCGACATGGTACCTTTGAGACTGCACTAAGTACACTGTCCTGCCCTCTATCAGGTATCTTAATTTCGATCTTACCCCGTGAAATCACATTTAAGCATGCAGTAATTGTGTATAATGATATCATAATATTGATTTAGGAAACGGCAACAAACACTCGCTAAGTTGATGTATGTGTGGAGCTAGTGTATCTGCATTTTGTCATTAAGACACTCCATTCAAATGATTATTGACTCGTCATAATTTTGAGTTTTATAGCTATTGTGATTTGTTATGGTAAAACATAAAAGAGAACTATTTAGTTTAAACTATGCCAATTATCTATATAGCTTTCAAGATAAGAGGATCATTGATGGACTTCTCGATTTTGTGCATAGAGAGGCTCTGTATCTAGTCATGTGTTAAGGTTGAACATTAGTTAAGTTTTAGTCTCTAATGATTGTATTTAGAATCCTGGAAACATATTCAAGAACAAAATTACTCATGATATTTATAAAAATATATACGATGGTCCACAAGGTCTCAAGTAGGAGAATATATGGCAACGTGCTTGATGTGTAAAAGCCGCCTGGACTCTGATCGGTATTATTGTAGAATAAATATATCAGAATAATCCCTCTCTTTCACTTTGACTTAATGCACATAAATTAAGAAAAGTTATAAAAAATACCTTATCATAATCCTATCTTATATGGGTCAGAATAATCCCTCTCGTTCACTTTAACATAATGCATGCACATAAATTAAGAAAAGTTATAAAAAAACCTTATCATAATCCTATCTTATAATCCTATATCCAATATTCTTTGCATTGAAAAGTTAGTACATATCTTAAAATGAAACAATTCTTTCTAGCTAAAAATTATTGTAAATATGAAATGGAATGTATTTGAATTCAGATAGCCTTGAAGGAAACATGAAAACTACTAGATTACAAGTTTTGATAAGTCTTTTTCAAGTGAACCTTTTGAAAAAGACTCATCAAAACTTGAGATCATCAAAAATGGTTTGGTCAAATAAGTTATAAGCCTAATGACCTCTTATATAACAATCCCTATTGAGATCATATGCCTCAAAACTAAAGTTTGATCTCCAATATTCTACTCTAACAATTTAACAAAAAAAATATATATTCTACTCTAACGTAACAAACAATTTGGATGAAGCCTAATTCAAATACCTCTCGAACCAGATTTGAATATTCAACAACTCAAAATATAGAAACTTAGTCAATATATGAATTCAATTTAAAACATATGATCTATAACAACATGCAAGTTCAATTTCTCTTGATACAAACATGTTTAGGGCTAAAATGTGCATTCCTTATAGTTTCAAGTAGAAATTAAGTCATGGCAGAAACAAGATATGTTATATATATATATATAAGATAGGTTAAGGCAGATAACGGGTGATGACAGAAGCCTAGAGAGCACAAAGGAGTAAGATGCAAAGAAGCTGCTCCGAATTGTATCTCATCATCTGTGCTCTCTATCTTCTGTCAACACTAGTATCAATGCCTCTTAAACAATTAAAGATCGACTTTCAAATTCAGACTGAAAAATATTGGATACAAGAAAAACATAAAGAACCTCCCTTAAGTGGATATCAAGATCTTGGTAACAGAAAAAACCAAGTTTGATGATCATTGTAGTTATTACTCAACATCTTTTCTCGAGAACTATATGATATATTTATATGTATGGATGTAGAGAAGTACCAAAAGGGTTGTTGATGAGATGATGAGATGATGAGGAGATTTCTTGAAGCCACTATTTATAGACGCGCAGAACCTAGCGAGAATATATTACTTCTCCAATTGCATTAATAATTTTGTTTAAACAAGTTTGGAATAATTTTGTTATTAATTGAGTTCATTTGGTATATACGGAGTATATAATAATTCTTGTTAACTAAAGAAAAAAAAAAGTTATCTTCGTCAATTTTTTTGAGCTATTTACATATTTTGCATGATTGATTTACCTCTTTCAAAGAGGCTCTTTGGGATAAAAAAAAAAAAAAAAGAGAGTCAGATCTACATGTAAAGAGATACCGGATACGTTTACAATATATCTTTATATTAAGTGTGACATCACGCCCACAATTTATATTGATGGAATATTATATCAAAGAGAACGTTTCAAAAGAAATAAAACAAATTAAGGATTTGATTCTTCTAAGAATAGGCCATTAATAATTATTAGCGAAAATGGACGTATCTTTAGCGTTGAAAATGAACCATTCACTGTACGAATGTTAGTCCATTTCTCACTTTAAAATCGTTTTTTTTCTGAGAATGGGATTTATGATCCAAATCCTAACAGTGAATACCAAATCCAATAATCTCCGTATCAACTGATAATCTTTAAAACTCCTTTCAAAGAATATCATACAATTAAGGTCCGTTTCAAAAAAAAAAAAAAAAAAAGAATATCATACAATCATTACAAAATTTATTGTACGAAAGTTCATTAACATGTGCCTGTAAACTAGTACTATAGTATTCATGAACTAAATGAGTTAAACAAAATAGGTTATGCATGTAACAACCATTCTCCATTGCAGTAAGTTATTTTCTTCCTAGTTCACATATTTTTGTGGAGACATAATATTTTATTTGGGGTTAAACATATAAATACAATAAATATTATTAATTTTTTTAAATAATTGAACGATTTGATTTGGGTCACGAGTAGATAATACAAAGAACCACCTTTGAAAATTTCGAATTAAGAGTAAATATGATTATAGGTATTAAAGAAAGAAGATTGCATAACGATGCCAAGAGAAACAAAAATATGTTGAAGAGGAAGAAGACGATCAAATCTTTTAAAGATACCCACCCAAAATGAAATAAAGACAATGAAGCCCATTCACACATTTTGTATTCTTTGATACCCCTTTTGGCAACAATTTTCTCAAATGATGGTTCCAAAAAAAAAAAAACAATTTTCTCAATTTCTCTATATTGTCAAGTCCTTATGAGACCATCAATCAATTGACAAGGTACGTTTATGGAGATGCTTTTTTATCAATACAAATTTTCCATTTGGCTAGCTATTGTATATATTTAACAGTAAATACAAATATAGTCCAGACACATGATTTATGTGGACAAATCATCTGGGATGCGATCTGATCCTTACATGAAAAATTAGATGTATTCACTGCTTTTGGATTCAGTTCTAAGTTTTCAGCAATTCTGCAATATTATTATCGTTTATCCATTTTGATGGTTTTAAGAAAAAAAAAATCAAGCCTTGTTAGAAAATCACATGTTGGAAGTAGAGATAGATATATCATACTAGACATTTTTCTATATATTTTCTTACTTTTCCCATTTTTTATCTGTTGCCAATTGAATTTTAGAGTAATTAAATTGTTTAGTTTGTTCAGTCAAAATTAAATTTGATGACACTATATATTTTGTAAATTATTGTATTTTCGAATTGGGTAACCAACCATAGAGTCATTTTATGATTTAAATGTAAACACACAAAATCCCATATATGTTGAAATCAATCGCTTTATTTATTGTTATTGGTTTTGGGTTAAATTTTTTTCTTCGTAAAATCTTTTATTTTTCGAGATTGCTCACAATTTACCACTATCTCCGAGTATATGTAAAAAAAAGAATTAGAGACTAACATTCGTACAATAGAACAGATCCATATTGATCCTTTAACACCAGCAATGCGTCAATGAAAAGATAATCATTGATCCAAAACGATCTAACATTATATTTAATAATACCAATTTGTTGCTAGTTAAACGAAAGCGGAGACGTTGATAACACTAATTATTTTCATTGATCTTCAAATATCCTATAAAATTTAATTTGTCTGTATCGATGATTCGTTAAACAAATACTAAAGATGTGGAATAGATTGAGAATAATCTCAGTTTCACTAATCAACATTATAACTTATAAGTAGAAACATTCCAAAATCCTATCACGTTTTAAAATATTGGAGAATTTACAAACTAAATGTCTATATGAAAATATTCCAAAATTCTATCACATTTTAAGTTACATGTTCTTATATATGTATTAGTATAGAAAAATAGAAAACATGTAATTTAAAAGTCTAAAAACTATGCTAAAGATTACAAATATCAAGTCTTGTAAGATATTATAGTTTTCAAGGTTATAATTACCCATTCACCCCCTTCATTTGTAGCAAAAACAAATTAAAAAAAAAAAAAAGTAAATCCAATCCAAAGAAATTAAAAATAAATAAAAAGTGTTTTGATAAATTAGATCTCTCTATATTAACTAAGAGTTTTTAAAATAGTTTCCATGTGTTTTTCTACATACATATATGACACTAAATTGGGCACCTATTAGCAAATTGTTATTATTAATATTATTATTATTCTAATTTGATTTAAAAAACTTATTAATAAAGAGGAATTATATAGGATCATAGTTGGTAGGTCTGCCATTTCGGTTACTTCGGATCGGCTCAGTTCGATTGTTTGAGTTTTCAGGTATTTTGGTTTTTATAAAATCTGTCGAATATAATCTAGAAGAACGGTTTGGTTCGGCATCAGTTAGTTCGGTCTTTGGAATTTCTTATCGAAATGAACCGAAGTTTTATAATTTCAGATGTAAAATCAAGTAATTTTGTGTTTAATCGGTTATATTAGTTCGAGAATGAAAGTGGTTAATATTCGGTTATCTGCTGAAATCATATCAAAGCTACTATGTAATATTACTATGCCACTACTTTTTTGGTATGTATTGACTAAAGTTTTGTAGGTTAATTTGGAAATGCTAGAAAAATTATATATGTCTAAAGACGTGTGATCAGATAGTGCTGGAATTGGATATATCACATGTATTTTAACCTTATGTGGGTTGGATATGGACCATG
>JAHZTW010000001.1:470744515-470847815 GCA_020283515.1 Alliaria petiolata | reverse complement strand
TTTTTCAGTAGTGATCCGGTGTTGTTTTTAATATTCTTAAAAAAATATTTTAACGGGTTTTAAATTTTATTATAATAAATTCGCGTATATGCGGATCCTAATCTAGATTTTAGTTATGATAAAAGTAGGATAATTAATTCGTCAAAATTATAGATATATATATAAATAGATAAAACATTAGAATTCAACCTAATTCATATAAGAGTATTAAAACATATATATTTGGAATATTAAAAGTAAATTTTTTTTTTTTACATATTATCCAATTTGTTTTCAATTTATTTTTACGAATTTAAAATATTTTATTAAAAATCCGCATATATGCGGGTCCTATTCTAGTATATATATATATATATATTTATATATATTCAAAGAAAATTTCATAGTTCTACTTAAAAAATTAAAAAATATAAATCTTGTGCTTATTGTTGTTAAAAAAAAAAAAAAATCTTGTGCTTATTAGTGTATGAATCATAGCGCTAACCTGAATCACCAAACTTAATTTCAAATGAGTATATATATAGAAAGATATATCTTTCAGATCCAAAGAAGCAAATCTATCTTGCAAAACAGGTAGATAGCTCCAAAATAGTATTGCGCTTGAACATTGACCGGGAATAATATACTTTTTTAACAAGAATATATTTTTTCATAAAAAAGAATAGAATTTAAAGCCGTATATTCCAAAGGAACCAATTACTTACAAGTTACAACATTATTCCAAACTTGTTGAAACAAAAAGATCAATGCAATTGGAGCTAGCGGAGAAATCATCTCGATGCCTATGCGTCTATAAATAGTGGCTTCAAGAAATCTCCTCCTCATCATCTCATCAACAACTCTTTTGGTAATTCTCTACACCCATACATATATCTATATCTATAGCCCTATGCTATAGAAAATCCAAAATCCCTTACCTTTGTCAAGTTCTTGATTTCCATTGAGGTTTGTTGCAGGTTTTTGAAATTGATTTTTAATGGTCTGAGAGGGATTGATAGTGTTGACAGAAGATAGAGAGCACAGATGATGAGATACAATTCAAAGCGGTTTCTTTGCATCTTACTCCTTTGTGCTCTCTAGCCTTCTGTCATCACCTTTTCTTTGCTTAATCCTTCTCTCTCTTGTTTTTTCTTAAATACTCTCTTCAACAAAAACCCATCTAAAAATCTTAAACCCACCATTAATCTCATTATTGACTGACGCAATTATGAATTTAAAAAGGCTAAAATCTAGTTTGGTTTATATAACACCAATAATCAAATCTTGAATTTTCCCGATCAATCAGGAGATATATATATACCAATCATCACATCTATATATACGAAATGCAAAGCATTATCCTATTTTTAAAATCGTAAAATTTAAAATTATTAGTAAGAAAGCAAGGTTCAATGTTTTTGTTACTATTTGTTTTTTTATTACGAGAGTCTACCACATGATATGATTAGGCGGCTATCTATCTTCCTTATAATGGGTCTGTTTATTTATATTTTTTTTCAGATTTAATTATATTGATTTTTCTATGTGGAGCGGCTGGAGCCCCAACAATTTTCTTATGTATCTATTAAAAGAGTCAGCTATGACTTAACTTTCAGTCGTCTTATCTATATAATTTGGTGGTTTGTGCTGTTATTGTATCACTACTATCCAGATGATTTAATATAAAAAAAAAACTTCAAAGCATGTTTTTGTCGCGAGGTATTAATTTACTTTGGTTATAGGCTTATATAGTGGCAGTGGCACAATTGTAGATTCTCATTGATAAATTTTGAGTGTCCAAATTCCAAAAGGTAGAATGACTTTCAAAGTAGATGTTTTGTTTTGTCACTACAGTAATTAAGATCATGAAATATACATAAAACTGATTGAAAATAATATGTTAGAGAAATAAATTGTAATCGTTAGAGCTAAAATTTCTATAGTGAAGCTAGTACCTTAGTCCTTAACTTATGATGGGGATCGACGTTTTTTCAATGTCGGCATAAGGGCTTGTAGACACTCTCCCTTTCTTTTTATTTTTAATTTTTAATTTTATACACTCTCTCTTTCTATGTAACACATATGAGGATAATCTAGATTTACGCTCTATTATGACTCGAATCGCATGTTAATAGAGCCTGATAGGATTTGTATAATTTAATCAAACGTATGTATTGATCCCAAAAACCATAAGAACCCCTTCTGTTATATTAACTCAACCTCATCAAAACCTCTCTTTATTCATCTCTTGCTACCAAACGAAACTTAATTAGACCAACTTCACTTGTGACAAGTGGCGGATCTAGAACACAAATTGGTATGGGGCACAATATATAAATTAAATATATATAATTTTGAAGTTAAATATATAATTTTTAAGTTAAAATATATAAAATTATATAATAATTATATGAATTATTAAAAAAATATTTTACTTAAAAAAAAAATTAAAATTAAATCATAGTAAATCAAAGATTTGGTTAGAAAAATAAACAGAAAAATAGAAAATTCAAACCTTGATTATTAATTGATATATTTTTTTACAAAACCAATTGTCCTGAATATATTTTTTTACAAAACCAATTGCCCTGAATAGATTCTACTTGTTTCCTCTACATGTACATTTTATTTATTTTTTTAGTATGGGGCACGTATCCCAATATCTACAACGTGGATCCGCCTCTGCTTGTGACCACCACAATATGCTTTGGTCGTGGTTAACCGCATAAGTTAGTTCTGTTGTGCTCTTAGTTCGAACTCCAGTGAAAAAAATGCTTAACGCCAGGTATTAGCAAAAGGCTCTTCCAAACGCCTCGGCCCGAACTTCTCCTAGTCACAAAAAATAAAATAAAAAAATCACATGTGGGTTTACCTAGCTTGCTTTAATATTATTCTTTTATTTTCTTTTGTGAATCGACTCCTTGCAGATCATATCGTAATACTAGAAAATCACTACCAAGCATTTTTTGTTTTTCCCCGAAAGGACTACCAAGCATTTTTAGAGTATATGGTTCTCTAATAAATTGAAAACCTAGTAACATTATATACCTATCACTACATCACACGAGCCGCAGTCTAATAGACATGCAAAGAAGTCAATCAACAAAATCATCACCAAGATCTCGAAACGACAGTTCCATTTTAGCGAAAGGAAAAAGTGGCAGAAGAACTAGCCTGACCCCAAAAACCCTCCTTCCCCTAAGGCATATAAAACATTTGCTTTAAGTCACAAATTTTTTTAGTAATTTAAGAGCCACATTTAGAAATGTGATCATGTAAGTGTAGTGTAATAATTCCATTTCTATTGTCAATACTTCAAACGATTCAGTTAATATTGTGGTATGTATTATATTTTTGTGTTTTTTTTTTCTTTCATATAGTAAATTATCTCTCTTTTAGCTGTTTTTTGTTTTGTTTTTAGTCTTATTTTGCCATTTAATTGTTAACAAATATTCTTCAATAATTTGACATTATTAACTATTAAATATATAGATTATTTAAACCTTTTGATTTACCATTTTATAGTTTTTCATAATGTTTTACAAAATGTTATGATAAATTGTTTTAGTATTTCTAGTAGTTATGAAAAATCATACTAGTGTAGTGTTTTTTCCTATATAATTTGAAATACTTGAAAAAGTTATGACAATTAAGTTGATTATTTTTTCATATATTAAAAATATATGATAAAATAATATTATTATGTATATAAAATATATATTAAAATTCATCAACAAAATTAGGTAGTGGAAATATAAGATCACAAATTTTTAATTTGCTTTAAGCTTCTTAACTTTGGCAAAGATGAATGTAGCATATAAGGTGTGAGGGCATATGCACCAATAAAAATTTTAATTATTCGAAATTTAGTACATAGGAAATTTCAATATATTTTTTTAGATGAGATGGCTAGCTAAACTCTCCTAATGCATCCCTATCAACCCATAATCAAATCCCCATTTTCTTCCCCTCCTCTCAAACCCACCCGAAAAGAACAATGGGAAAATAGCAATGAGAGGAGCTGGGGTACGGTGGCATCAATATTAGACCTCTTGGACGAAAAGATACAAAAAATCCGTGATGAGGTCATCAACCCAGTAGCTGAACCGGAGCTCCATCAAACTTACCACCCGAGCTACAAAGAAGTCGACCAGGATACATGTGTCTTTCCTGGGGCGTACAAAAGTAACCAGGAGGATCTAAGAAACAAAACAACTTGTTCCAGAAATTTGATTCATCATAAATTCACTACAAAGTGGAACCGAGTCAATAGGAGCTCGGACCGAACCGGAATCGAATTTACAAAACCGGTGATTCCAGACTATCCGGTTAGTGAAGCTGCCGCAGACCATTGTCCAATGATCAATGCCTTACATCTCAACCACGAAGATTCAATGCATGAGACAAATTGGAGAACATTCTCAGTTCATCTAGAGCACGCCTCGAAGTGGAACCAGCCCAAACCGATTTCAGATGAAGGAGTTATTTATCTTACAAATCAGGTGATCTCGAACTTACCCGAATTGGACATACGCGCATTGATTGAAGGGTTCCCACCGAACCAAGGGGAATTAAGCTACAAACCGACTTGTTATGGAATCTTGATTCATCAGAGATGAGAATTGGTTTCACATCAATGCCGGTTCAGACGTGAAAGTTATTAATTTTCTAAACCAGTCTTCATTCAACTTATCTTATTTGGAGTTTTCCAACTTTGGAGCCTTTCAAACGTATGTGTGGCAACCAGGAGAGCTTATACATCATATAGAAGGTCTTGAGAGGATGTATATGTGCTACAATGACCGTTGGATCAGGCGGATCCAATCTCACCCACTCATACACCAACACTTTCCTTATTCGGCGCCAAGGAAAGCATTTAAAGTCCAACAGCTCTATTTATTGGATTTACTGAAGATCAACGACTTGGGAAGCTTCTACACAAGTCATAAAGTCCCAAGAAATCACTTATACATGCCAAAGTTATCAAGATACAAGAGGCCCACGACTTTCCTTCTTTGGGCAACGCCATGAAAGCTCCAACGGCTAGTTTCTTAGAAGACCAAGTCCTTTGATATTTCTCATTCATCTTTTCGTGTATTTTCTTTCCTTTTTAGCTATTAGACCGTTGTCTTATGTCTTATATTCGATCCTATAAAATCTCAATTCATTGTATCATTTTTACACACCTTTTATTGAATCAAAAACCGAATTAATCTCTTTTAAGCTCTTTAACTTTGTCTCTTGTTTTTCTAAGTATTTTGGTGGATTCCATTGCTTAGTAAACGTCTAAGTCTCTGTCTTTTGTGTGGATTCACATAGACTTTGGCTTGTGTTCTTATCTCAAAATCTTTCCGCACCTTTGAGTGGCGAACTTCATCCCATCAAGCTTGTCAACTCTCGACAGCTTTGTGATCAAAGCATTGGTGGATTCCGTGCCTACATCAGTCCGCCTTATCCACAACCGATATATGTGGATGTATGTATACATGTATTGTATGTAGTAAAAGTGATCTTACTTTCCATGAATATTGTAAAAATTCATTTTGTAAATCAAACTATATGTAAATTAAAAATATCAAAACAAAAGTAGTAATCTTAATTCTTAAAATTTTGAAATATGAAGACTAGAATGAAGTTGTGTACAAAGAATAAAAATTTATATTCGAGTATGATAAATCGATGATCCATAAAAGATAAAACTAAATGTGTAGGTATATGATAATATAGATCTTTAACAAAAAAAATGATAATATAGATTATCATTCTATGAATGTAGTTATAAACTTTGATTTTCGATTGTTAACATACAGAATCGCGTTTTATATTTATCAATAAATAAAAATTACAGAATACTAAATCTTAAAAAAATGCACATTTGCATTTTTGCACTTAAGAAAAAATACAAGTAAACATCCACTAAATAAGTTGGATAGATTTTACAAATTTTTTTTTTTTTATAGAAACAAGTCTTTATTTTTAACTGTTTCATACTCCCTCCGTTTCACAAAGAGTGTCATTCTGACATTTTTCACACAAATTAAAAAAAACTTGTAAATCTCTTTTATGCCATTTATTAATACACAAACTCAGTTTCTTTCTCTAATTAATATGTTAAAATAATAGGGATAAAACTGAAATTTAGTTTAACAAATTGCATTGAAAATATAAAGTGACACTCTTTGCGAAACAAAAATCAAGAGCCAAAATGACACGCTTTATGAAACGGAGGGAGTATTTACTAGTGGGTAATCCGCATTTCACGCGGAATTTTACATATCATGTAAAACATTTAACAAAATAGAATATCAATTTACTTATTCATTAACAGATCTGAGACTTTAATATTCATATTCACAAATAAAATTTAAATAATCGCAATATCAAATCTTAGTCCCACTTGTTAATTTGGATCTAAGAAAAATATATGAAAAATATATATATATTAATATTATACTTACATTTCTCATTTTTTAAATTTGAGTCAATATCATTTATACGACATTGATTTTTTTTATAAACGTATAAAGGTTTTCAAAACACATTAGAGACAATATTGATATCTATTTGTTAATGTTTTAAATTTTAGTCGATATCATTTATACGACATTGATTTTTTTTTATAAACGTATAAAGGTTTTCAAAACACATTAGAGACAATATTGATCGCTTTTTGTTAATGTTTGAAGTATTCTAGTATGCACCTCTCTCTCTCTCTCTCTCTCTCTCTCTCTCTCTCTCTCTCTCTCTCTCTCTCTCTGACTTTAATATTCATATTCACAAATAAAATTTAGATAATCGCAATATCAAATCTTAGTCCCACTTGTTAATTTGGATCTAAGAAAAATATATTAATTATTAAGTTTGTCCAAAAAAAAATATATATATTAATATTATACTTATATTTCTCATTTTTTAAATTTGAGTCGATATCATTTATACGATATTGATTTTTTTTCATAAACGTATAAAGGTTTCCAAAACACATTAGAGACAATATTGATCTCTTTTTGTTAATGTTTGAAGTATTCCAGTATGCACCTCTCTCTCTCTCTCTCTCTCTCTCTCTCTCTCACACAACATATTGAACTACCGATAATATTTTGATCAGATTTTAATTAACTTTTATTATCTTTCTCATAATTTCTCTTCTTCACTTCTTCTCACCATTCTCAATGTCTACTCTTTCACATATATTTTGTACAACTTTTATAAAACTTTACCAACATTTTACTCGAAGATTGTGTTATACATGTTAGAGTTTTTGGGAACAGATTTTACCTCTCATAATATACATTCTAGTTATTCAAGCTTTTAAAAACTCACGTGAGTATTCAAAATGCATGTTTTTATCCATATACTTTTAATGGTTAGAATTGTTTTTGACAATTCTTGTCATTGTTAGAGGAATTTCATTCACTTGAAAACAGATTTGTAACCATCAAAAAATGCGAAATACAATATTAATGTTTTAGATATTTTGTCATTTTAACAATTAGATTAGAAAGTTTAATAATAAATTAATATTATCGTTATATTTTAATGTTTTAATATTTTGTACAATTTTTACGTTTTAAAATAGTTTTGGATCTAAAAAGTTGTTTTTGCATTTGGCAAGATTGTATATAAATCTAATTGTTCTTAAATTTTCTTGTTTTTAATCAGAAACTTACAAATTACTAATATTATTATTAACAGTTTGATGTATTTATTTTAAAGTAAATATAAACTCTAGAAATAGATGTGATAAAACTAAAATTATAAAATTAGAGTTTCTTTAAGAGAATATATAAGCTATCTATTAAAAAAAAATGACTCTTCAAATTCTATTATTTCAATAAATAATTGAGTTTGCAAGAAAGCTGATGTGGCAGAACTTTAGAGCATATGTGATGAGGTGACAGACTAAGAAAAGACTTCATTCTCCTTTATATATATAGATTACATGATACTATATACCAACTTGCCCCATACATTAGTCAATTATATTTTAAATATTATTGAAACTCTGATTAGTCATAAAAGTCTGTAGAAACAAAAATTGTTACTTTAACAACTATTAAAATCACAAAAATCTGATTGGTTAAATATTGGTTGTAAATAATGAAAAATTGTTAACAGTTTCGATAGCCTTATTCGCAATCGACCCCAAAAAATCACCTTCTTTGGCCCCCATTACACAAGAAGTTTTGGGCCATGTTTTTTTGCACATGTTGCGCATCCTTAGAACATCCTCTTCAATGCGGTTTTTATGATTAAAATATTGTAAAAAATTGGAAAAGTAGAAAAGAGAAGTGAGATGGAGTTCTCATTTGAGATATCCATGAAAGAGAAGTGAGAACCTCAAATCACACTTGTGTTCTACTCATTGGTTCAAGTTTTATTTTTAACTTAAAATTTAATTACAAATTTAAATTATATTAAAATAATAATTTTTTTTTGTTTGAGAAACTCTGGTATCTCACCAATGAGATGCTCTAAGAACCTCCCATGATATTATGGCTTTTATAATTTTTTTAAAAATAAAATTACTGTATCTCAATTTGTTTCAATGCAAATCAACATTCATAAAAAAAAATTGGCAAAAGGAACAACAACATTCAAACTTACATTAAGTGACTTTACACATTGTCTGAAACATCCTTTAATAAAACTTGTACATCTTTTAATATGGTTTCTGTTTCTTGGTTGCCTTGTGGTGTCATCTCATTACTCTGTCTCTAGCCTTCGCTGCCTAAAACCCAAATCAAAACAAGATTCAAAACTCTAGCAATAACAAGAACATAACTTTTATTATCTTTCTCATATTTTCTCTTCTTCACTTCTTCTCGCCATTCTCAATGTCTACTATTTCACTTAAATTTTGTACAATTTTTATAAAGTTTTACCAACATTTTACTCGAAGATTGTGTTTTACATGTTAAAGTTTTTGGGATAACAGATTTTACCTCTCATAATATGCATTCTTGTAATTCAAGCTTTTAAAAACTCACGTGAGTATTCAAAATGCATGTTTTTATCCATATACTTTTAATGGTTAGAATTGTTTTTGACAATTCTGGTCATTGTTAGAGGAATTTCATTCACTTGAAAACTGATTTGTAACCATCAAAAAATGTAAAATACAATATTAATGTTTTATATATTTTTTCGTTTTAACAATTAGATTAGAAAGTTAAATAATAAATTAATATTGTCGTTATATTTTAATGTTTTAATATTTTGTAACATTTTAAAATAGTTTTGAATCTGAAAAGTTGTTTTTGCATTTGGCAAGATTGTATATAAATCTAATTGTTCTTAAATTTTCTTGTTTTTAATCAGAAAATAACAAATTAATAATAATATTATTAACAGTTTTATGTATTTATTTTAAAGTAAATATAAACTCTAGAAATAGATGTGGTAAAACTAAAATTATAAAATTAGAGTTTCTTTAAGAGAATAATATAAGCTATCTATTATAAAGAAATGACTCTTCAAATTCTATTCTTTCAATTAATAATTGAGTTTGCAAGAAAGCTGATATGGCAGAAGTTTAGAGCATGTGTGATGAGGTGGCAGACTAAGAAGAAACTTCATTCTCCTTTATATATATAGACTAGTGTATGATCCGCGCTTCGCGCGGAATTTAACATCCCGTTTAATAATATAATTATAAAATTTTTAGTATTAGTAATATAAAATATTATTTTATTTCGTTATCAGCATTTTAATGCTGTTAATAAAATATAATTGAATGCAAACGTATAATATATTGTAAGAAGTTAAATGTATTTATAGAAGTTAAAATCTTTTTAAAAAATATTGGGTTCATAAATAATATTACATATCGAAATTTTGAATATATATATTGATAGAGAAAATTTAAATAGTCACATATTCTAATATTGATCTCACTTATTAATATTATACTTACATTTCTTTTTTCTTAAATTTGAGCCGAATGTTCATTTATAAAACATTAATCTTCTTTCATAAATGTCTAATGTTTTTTGAGATACATCACATACAATATTAAAAAAATTTCATAAACATTTGATGTGATCGATGTATTTGCAAGATGCACTAATCTTTCTCTCTCTCTCCCTGTCACTCTCTCTCTCCTTCGCTTTCATAAACATCTAATGTTTTTTAGATACATTACAACAATATTAATAATTTTTTTATAAATATTTGATGTGATCGATGTATTTGCAAGATGCATTAATCTCTCTCTCACACTCTCTCTATCTATCTCTTTCCTTCCCTCTCTATTCTTTCTCTCACAAACGCAACATATTGAACTACAAATAACATTTTGTTGAGGCTTTAACTTAACATTCACTATCTTCCTCATAACTCTTCTTTCTCTCGCCATTCTCAATCTATGTTCTTTAATTTATGTGTTGTAGAATTTTTATAAAACTTTGTCTATTTTTTATTTGAGGATTGTGTTGAACATGTTAAAAATTTGGGATAACAGATTTTATCTCTCATATATTTTAAAATTCTATTCACTTAAACACTAATTTCTAACCATGAAAATACATGTTTTTGTTTCTTTCCTATAACTGTTATAAGTGTATAACATACTTATAGTAAATTTTAAAAATATCAAACTAAGAAATATATTTTAAATTCCATAATTATAATATAATTAAAATTATTAAATTAAAGTTTATTTAGATCAATATATAAACTATTTTTTATGATTTATTGATTTTTTATATTCTATTTGAATCTATTACATTAATGAATGTTAGTTATTATAAGAATTGAAAGATTAAATAACATAAAACATAATCAATCAAATAAAAGTTGGTTGATGATGTGTCATAATTTTAAGATAGGTATTGATGAGGTGGCATCATAAGAAGAGACTTCATTTTCCTTTATATATATAGATATAGATTACATGATACTATATACCAACCTTCTCCATACATTAATCAATTTTATTTTAAATATTATTGAAATTCTGATTAGTCATAAAAGTTTGTAGAAACAACAATTATTATTTTAACAACTACTAAAATCACAAAAATATGATTGGTTAAATATTGGTGGTAAATAATGAAAAATTGTTAACAGTTTCGATAGCCTTATTCGCAATCGACCCAAAAAAATCACCTTTTTTGGCCCCCATTACACAAGAACTTTTGGGCCATGTTTTTTTTGCACATGTTGCGCATCCTTAGAGCATGAACAACTGTGATAAAATCATCGGCTCTTAGTAATAAAATATTGAAAAGAAAGAATAAATGAAGAGAGAGATTGAGAATTGTATCTTAATGAATATACTTTGGCAAGATGGTAAGAAACGTTTCTCACACTTGTTTACGTTTAATTAGCTGCTTCTTTTTATCATTTAATATTTAATTAAATAAATTAATTATATTAATTTTTTATTTATAAGAAACTCCTAAGTGCAGATCTACCGTTGTGTATGCTCTTAGAACATCTTCCTCAATAGGGTTCTTTTGATTAAAATATTGTAAAAAATTAGAAAAGAGAAGTGAGATGGAGTTCTCATTTGAGATACCCATAAAAGAGAAGTGAGAACCTCAAATCACACTTGTATTCTACTCATTGGTTCAAGTTTTATTTTTAACTTAAAATTTAATTAAAAATTTAAATTATATTAAAATAATAAAAAAAAAATTTTTTTGAGAAACTCTTTGGGTATCTCACCAATGGGATGCTCCTAGAACCTCCCATGATAGTATGGCTTTTATAATTTTGTTTTTAATGAAATTCATGTATCTCAATTTTTTTCAATGCAAATCAACATCCATAAAAAAAAAATTAGCAAAAGGAACAACAACATTCAAACTTACGTTAAGTGACTTTACACATTTTCTGAAACATCTTTTAATAAAACTTGTACATCTTTTAATATGGTTTATGTTTCTTGGTTGCCTTGTGGTGTCATCTCGATTACTCTGTTTCTAGCCTTCGCTGCCTAAAACCCAAATCAAAACAAGATTCAAAACTCTAGCAATAACAAGAACAGAAAAAGAAAAGAACATGTATACCTCTTGTTCCCAATTGGTGAACAAAGTGACAAGAGCAAGAACAATTGTTTGTAGAGTAGAGCCTATCAATATACCGATCCAAAGTCCTTTCCCTCTCAGTTTCACAACGAAACACAAAACCGAACCCACAGGGATCCCGGTCAGATAATACGATCCTATGTTGGCATAAGCTCCTATATGTTGCCACCCTGTTCCTCTAGCAACCCCTGAAGAAGCAAGAATTCTATGGTTTTAAAAATACATAAATCTAGCTTTCTTGGACGTCAAGTAACAACCGTGGTCATCTATCTCTTTAAGAGCTTCTCAATCAGAAATGCTACAGTCTGTACATTACTGTATGCAGTCTTTCAATTTGATGTGAATTGCTTACCTGAGAGCACAGCGAGAAAGCTGTCAACACCAATGGATAAGCAGAGAATGGGTGTGATTTGAGTTGCATAGTGAGCCACTTCACTCTCGTTGCTGAATATATAAGCCCAATTTCTTCGGTAGCTGTAGAGAGTGATGCTTACTACGGCTGCATCTATAGCACCGAGGAACATCGCAGAGTTAGCCGCGGCTCGAGCTGCCTTTGGATTTCCAGCTCCTAGCTCGTTTGAGACATGTGTGCTATTATTATAAGACAAAACAATGGTTCAGAGGA
Source organism: Alliaria petiolata (assembly GCA_020283515.1). Classification (NCBI taxonomy): domain Eukaryota; kingdom Viridiplantae; phylum Streptophyta; class Magnoliopsida; order Brassicales; family Brassicaceae; genus Alliaria; species Alliaria petiolata. The sequence continues at coordinate 470,835,179 of JAHZTW010000001.1, read as the reverse complement.
ACTTCCAAAAAAGGAAAACTTATTCTTATGAACAATTGGAAATCTATCAAACCTTGCGGCTGCTCCTATTGCATTCACCAGAACGTAATGCAAAGATGACATTGTTAGGCTGTTCAAAGGATAACGACTGAAAAACATCAAAAGCTAGTTTTGGAAAAAAAGGGTTTCATGCTAGAATTTGTAGAAAGGATATGCAGATTACCAAATGGATAGCACCGATGTTTCGAGCTTTGAGTTCGGTAAGAGTCCAGACAATAGTATAAGAAGCTCAAACGACCACCATTCCAGGCTTTACTTAAACACAAAAAAAGAAAAGAAAAAACTGAGTCAAAAGATCCATTAGAGATCAAATATCAAGAATCCCTAGAATTTAACGCATTGAAGATCAAACGCAGGAAGCTTTAATGTTGTTTTTGGATAAAGTAGCAGAGGGTTTGGTTACCAAGTCATCATTGCAGAGGGAATGGCGAGGGCGATGAACTGCTTCATGGTAGAGAAGATTTCTTGCGCCCGAAGATTCGCGGTTTCGCGATGCAGAGCAGAGTCCCTCATGAAAACCCAAAGCAAACCTACATTGAACCAATACGAAAAGCCTATGGACAAAGCGGCGCCGACGATTCCAAATCTCAGTTTATAGACAAGAAGCCAGCAAAAGGGAATGTGAAAACAGAGAGCTCCAAGAGAGCTCAGGAAGAGAGGAAGAACCAATCCTTGTGACTGGAAATATCGAGAGATAGATTGAAGAACGGCGTATCCGAATAAAGCCGGTATGAGCCAGATCGAATATCTACAAGCTAATTGAGAGATTTGTGGATCTTGATGGAAAAGTTCCAAGAGTTTGTCCATGAAAACCCACAAAAGAGAGATTGGGAAACAGAACAAGACAAGACAGAGCATTGAGCTGTAAGTGAATGCATTGATCTTCCTAAATTGTTCTGCTCCAAAAGCTTGACCACATAATGTCTCTAACGCACCTGCCAAGCCAAACTAACGATCGAAGTCAGAGAGAGAGAGAGAGAAAGAGAGAGAGAGAGAGAGAAATTGATTTACATACCTGAAACCGACGACGAGATTGGGTTTTTCACAGAAAAGAGAGTCGTCGAAGAAGACGAAGGTTTGTTTTGATCAAACACCAGTTGAAGTGAACCCACACTTAACCCTTGATCCCTGCAAAGGTATTTTCTCACTTACATTGTCTCGAGTTTGGTTTATTGTGTGAATTAACGGGAAGACGTCAACAAGATCTAACAAATTATGCTCTTCAACAGAAAAACGGAGAAGGGATAGGCCTGACGTTGCAGGGATAAAGGTTAAGTTTGGGTTCACTTCATCAGCGTCGAAGGTCAGTGACTTGTTACAAGTCTTGACAATGAGTTTCTTCTCATCATCCACTTCAATCTCCTTGATGACTATTGCAGGGCCCATCCAGCTTCTAGTTTTCCCTTCTCGAATCGAAAAACCTGTCGCCAAACCTCACAAATGTGTTTAAATCTGGGAATCCAATTTCAAACGAGGAACCCNAGTGTCGTTTTAAGATTTAATTCTTGTTTTATAAAGAGTGTCGTTTTATATTTTCAATGCAAAATTTTAAAGAAAAATCCAGTTTTAATCCTATTGTTTTAATGTATTAATTAGAAAGAGAAAGCTGTTTAATGAATTTATAAAGGATAGAAGAGATTTTTTTATCAAATTTCTTAATTTGTGTGAAAAATGTCAAAATGACACTCTTTGTGAAACAGAGGGAGTAGTAGAGAGTTGGGTAGAATTTGGCAGAACCAAGGAGAAGTTAATACAAAAAAAGAACAAGTCCCAATGACTTATTGTTTCCTCTTGAACTAAGCCACGATCAAGAAGTGGGGAAATACAATGTATTATTTGTACATGACTGGTTTGTATCAATGTACACAGAGAACAAAGTGAAAGAGAGAGAGAGCGAGTGGAAACAGTGTAGGTCATCGAGGACTTGGAGTCTTTTTATCATATATTTAATTATTGACCATAACAAACAACATTGAGAGAGAGAGAGATTGATCATTGGTTTTCCGTTTTTTTTTTCAAAAGAAGTTTCTTGGAAACAAAGGCAAATCATGGAATTAAGTAATCTACATGCCTTGGTGATTAGTTTATTTCTTTTTTTTTTTACTATTAAAAGTCGAAACGTGACCAATCTTTTATCCACCTAATATAATTTGCTCATCTTTTAGTGTTGACTTTTGATCTTGATATTCTCAACTTTCTGCCATCACCCTGAAGAACATCATGAAAAGCTCCGTACTCGTTGTGGCAATTTGGGTCTACACATTTTCTGAAAAAATCCTTTAATAAAACTTGGACGTCCTCTTTTAATATGCTTTCTGTTTCTTGGTTGCATTGTGGTGTCATCTGGATTACTCTCTCCCTAGCCTTCGCTGTCTAAAACCCAAAATCAAAACAAGATTCAAAACTGTAGCCCTAACAAGAAGAGAAAGAAGAAAAAAAAAAAAAGAGAAAGAAAAGGGAAATAGGAAAAAAAGAAAGAGGAAAATAAAACGTATATATACCTCTTGTTCCCAATTGGTGAAGAAAGTGACAAGAGCGAGAACAATTGTTTGTAGAGTAGAGCCTATCAATATACCGATCCAAAGTCCTCTCCCTCTCATTTTCACAAGGAAACACAAGATCGAACCCACCGGGATACCAACCAGATAATATGATCCGATGCTTGCATAACCTCCAATATATTGCCACCCTGTTCCTCTAGCAATCCCTGCGGATATGAGAATGGCAGTGTTTGCGTAGAATACATAAACTTAGTTTCTTGGCTCTCAAGTAACAACTACAAATCATTCTCCAGCTGTTTCTTAATCATAAACTATTTACTTTCTACATTCTACTGTATAAGGTCTCTCCATTTGATGTGACTATCTTACCCGAAAACACGGCGATAAAGCTGTTGACAAAAATCGATAGGCAGAGAATCGATGTGATTTGTGTTGCATAGTGAGCCACTTCTCTCTCGTTGCTATAGATATACGCCCATGTTTTTCGATAGCTGTAAAGAGTGATGCTTACTAAGGAGGTATCAAAAGTACCGAGGTAAATTGCAGCTTTAGCCGCTGCTCGAGCTGCCCTTGGATTTCCAGCTCCTAGCTCGTTTGAGACATGTGTGCTATATAAACAAGACAAGGGTTTAGAACATTTCACACAAAATAAAACTTAAGAACAAATGAAAATATACTAAACCTTGCGGCTGCTCCTATTGCATCCACTAGAACGTAATGCAAAGCTGACGTTGTGAGGCTGCTCAAAGATGAAAGAACCCATATCACTTATATATTAAGTTACATCTCTTCTTATTTTTGAAGTGAGACTTCTAACAGTTTCCTTTGAAATGATCGATCTTTTCGTCCATCTTGGATTGAATAGATTAGCCCATATGTCACTATACAATAAGTTAAAGCCATTTTCGAAATTCCGAACATCAAGATCAAAAGAGAATCTATGTTATAATTTACGGGATATGTGCACATACCATATGGACATCACCGATGTTTCGAGCTTTGAGTTGGGTAAGAGTCCAGACAATAGTATCAGAAGCTCAAAAGACCACCATTCCAGGCTTTACTTACACCACAAAACCAAAAGAGATAGATAGAGTTAAGCATCCATTGAATATCACAATAAAGAAGCAGAGACAATTTAGTTACCAAATCAACATTGCGGAGGGAATTGCGAGGGCGATGAACTGCTTCATGCTCGAAAAGATTTCTTGTGCCCGAAGATTCCTAGTTTCGCGATACAGAGCAGAGTCTCTCATGAAAACCCAAAGCAAACCAACGTTGAACCAATATGAAACCCCGATGGACAAAGCGGCGCCAACTATTCCGAATCTCAGTTTATAGACAAGAAGCCAACAGAAAGGAATGTGAAAACAAAGAGCTGCAAGAGCGCTCAAGAAGAGAGGAAGAACCAATCCTTGTGACTGGAAATATCGAGTCATAGATTGAAGAACAGCGTATCCGAATAAAGCCGGTATGAGCCAGATGGAGTATGTACAAGCTAACTGAGAGACGAGAGGATCTTGATGGAAAAGCTCCAAGAGCTTGTCCATGAAAACCCAAAGAAGAGAGATTGGGAAACAAAGCAAGAGAAGACAGAGCATTGAGCTGTAAGTGTATGAACAAAGTTTTCTAAATTGCTCTGCTCCAAAAGCTTGACCACACAATGTCTCTAACGCACCTGCAAACCCAAACTAACGGTCGAAGTCAAGCTGGAGAGAGAGAGAGCGAAAGAAGAGAGATTGGGAAACAAAGCAAGAGAAGACAGAGCATTGAGCTGTAAGTGTATGAACAAAGTTTTCTAAATTGCTCTGCTCCAAAAGCTTGACCACACAATGTCTCTAACGCACCTGCAAACCCAAACTAATGGTCGAAGTCAAGTTGGAGAGAGAGAGAGCGAAAGAGAGAGAGAGAGAGCGAAAGAGAGAGCGAGAGAGAGAGAGAGAGATAGATCTTACGAGGAGACTGAACCCGGTGACGTTGGTAAGGGAAGTGGCGATAGCGACGCCGGAAAGAGAGAGCTCATCCAAGTGACCGGCCATAACCATGGAGATAACTTGAAGGAGATACTGAGAAACAGAGACTGCCACCATTGGAGCAGCCATGGAGCTTACCTTCTTCATCATCTCCGCAGATTTCTTATTTCTGTAATCTTGTTCTTCTTTTGGCTTCTTCAGCACCAAGGAGAATCCCTTTTCCATTCGTCCGATCGAATTTTTTTTTTTTTAATTTTGAGAATCGTTACAGAAAAAGTCAATACAACAAATTGATGGATCGAAAAATCTTTAGAGAAAATAAAACCCGTTTAGTAGAATCTGAGATATTGTCGGGCAGTTAAGTACAAACGTTGACTAATTTAATTTTAAATTGTTCTCTTTAATCTCCATTATAATCTAACAGAATACCGTAAGCAATATGAAAAAAAAAAAAAAACTGAGGATTTAATATATAAAGCCAGCCATTTTGGGTCAGAGATGTTTCTTGATCGTCAAGCAACTTATGGGTCATCAGTAATGTATTTACGACCTACCTGCAAAACCAAACGAAAAAAACACATTGAAAATTTTGAATACATATAGATCAGGATTGGATTGTTTGTTTGTGTTTATATTTGCTTTTATGTCTAATTTGTTTTTATAATATCACGTTTTTCTAAATGAAGCTGCAACCCTTAAATTTTATGAACAATAAATTTTTGTTCATGGTAATACAAATGCTAAACATTGAAACAACCGAGTCATACCTCATTGGACCAATCAGTGAGTGTAGTAATGAGGAGTAAGGTGAGAGTTTGCGTAGTGCATCCAGAGAGAATACCGATCCAGAGACCTTTAACTTTGAAGTCAAGAATAAAGCAGAAGACAAGTCCCATTGGAATCCCAACGATGTAAAACGCAGCGATATTCACATAAGCACCAATCTTCTGTTTACCACTTCCTCTTACAACCCCTTCAAACACAAACACCCCCAAAAAAAAGAGAACTTTCTTTAAAAATGGTTTTTATTTTCCTGCGAAACTAAGTTTCTTTTGCGTCCATATACAGTAATTTTTAAGATACATATAATTATATCCGTGAATGTGTATCAGTATGTATCACAACATTCATTTATTGGGATAGTATATCTGTACACAAAATACGTCCATCTATTCTAAATAAATCAGAAATTTTCCCACGGAACATTTTCCAAAAACTGCTAGTCTACAAATTAACTTTTTAAAGTATGATCAAATGGGTGGTGGTATAATGGCACAAGGGAGTTGGTATGCGCCGTGTTTAATTTTTTAGGGATGGAAAATTATTTTTTAAATCAAAATATCTAAAAGCTGATTCCAAATATTAGAGGAATTATAGACCAAAACCCAAAAAGTCCCAAAGTTTATCAAATTTTTTTTTTTTTTTTAAAGAGTGTTAGACTGCCAGAAAACTTTGTTGAGTATCCGCTTTCTTAGTGTGTTTATAAGAAGAATGTGGATTGCTTACCGGTTAGGGCGCCTGACAAGCTGTCCATAACAATGGAACAGCAGAGAATCGGTGTGATTTTTGCGACGTAACAAATCACTTCAGGTACGGCACTGTAAGCGTAGCCCCAAACATGTCTTGAGAAGAACAATGCAGAGCTTATGGTAAGAGATTCAACAGCTGCAATTATGATTGCGACAATTGCAGAAGCTTTAGCTGCGACTGAGTTTCCAGCTCCTAGTTCATTGGCCACATTTGTGCTACAAAATATAGCGCATTCCCAATTTTTAAAACTAATCAAATCAAATGGTTATAAACTGACTTAGATCTTGATTGTTTGTTTGCGTTTTTTTTTTCTTCTTCTACTTTTATGTTTAAATGTGTTTTACTTGACATGAAACAGCAATTTTTACTGTTTTACTGTTTTTTGTGTGAATCTAATACCTAAACGGAGAAGCAAAAAAATTTGCGCTCACACTTTGCAAAATATTTTATGAGAAAATGAAAATATTACATTTACAAAAACATTAACATATATGTTTCTCTATAAGTGGGAATCTGGAACTAAGTCCAGTCTAATTCCAATTTTTGCCATTTAAAGCATTTATAGTGGTCAACCATGATTGAAATTAGTTTAAAGAAAAACGTTACAAGATTCATGAAAATATTCACACGCACTGACCTTGTTGCAGCACCGATCGAAGCTGCCAGATTGTAGTGCAAAGATGAAGTCGTAAAGCTGTTCAAATGAAAAGGTAACGTGAACCATACGCAAACAATTAAAGAATTTAAAGAGACAACACATGTGTTGCCAGAAAATTAAGCATTATTATTACCACATGGAGATCACAGATGTTTCTAGCTTTGAGTTGGGTAAAACTCCGGAAATAAGAATCAAAATCTCAAAAGCAGACCATTCAAGACTAGTCATCATAGCAGAAGGAACAGCTAGGGAGAAGAAGATCCTCATGTGGCCAAATGCTTCCATTGATATTAAAACCCGTTTGCCTTCACAAACTCGGGAATGTTTCATGAAAAACCAGAGGAAAACCGCGTTGAGCCAATACGAAAGGCTAATAGATAAAGCTGCACCTTTGGTTCCAAGCCCTAAAGCGTAGACCAAAACCCAACAAACCGGTATGTGGAAACATAGAACGGTTAAAGATGTGAGAATCATAGGGAAAATCAAGCTTTGTGTTTGGAAGTAGCGAATCAAAGATTGAAGAACAGAGTAGCCGAATAAAGCTGGTATGAGCCAAAGGCAGTACACAGAAGCTATCTTGGATATTTCGGGGTCTTGGTGAAACAATAACAAAAGGTTCTTCATGAAAATCCATAGAAGAGAGATTGGGAAACAGATGATGAGAAGAGAAACAATGGAAGTGAAAGTATAGGAACCAAGCTTCTCGTACTGACGAGCTCCAAAGGCTTGACCGCATAGTGTTTCTAATGCGCTCGCTAGTCCAAACTGTCAATTAAAAAAATTGATAAAAAGCAGAGTAAATCAGATAAAAAGAAGATTTATTTCCACTACGATAGAATGAGAAAATAAAGACGCAGCTATTGAATGAATGTTCTTCTTATTGAATCTCGACATAATTGGTCTTGTATATATATATGTACATATGTTCATATCGATAATGTTAAATCTAAGAGAATATAGAAATATGCCTATATACACGGAAAAGGAAATCTATACGATATTTCCTAATACCCTTCAAGTTGGAGCATGTAAGTCACGAATGCCCAACTTGGAAAGAAAATTGTCAAACTCCTTTCGCCCCAATGCTTTAGTAAGAATATATGCCAATTGGTCGGCGGAAGACACATGTTTCGTTTCGATAGTGCCGTTGAGAATGTCGTCACGAATGAAGTGACAATTGTTTTCTATGTGTTTCGTACGTTCGTGAAAGACAGGATTGGCACTGATATGAAGGGCGGCTTGACTATCACATTTTAGAGTCATCGATCGAGGATGGGAGATACCAAAATCGGAGAGTAACGACTTGATCCATTTGAGTTCACGAAGTACCTCGGTCATAGTTCGATATTCTGCCTCGGCAGAAGAACGTGAAACTGTTTGTTGCTTTTGTGCCTTCCATGAAATCAAAGAAGAGCCAAGCTGTACGATCCATCCAGTAACAGAGCGTCGAGTTAATGGGCAACCAGCCCAGTCGGAGTCACACCATCCAGTGAGATGAAATGGTGATGACGCGCGGAGCAAAATACCTTGCCCGAGAGTCCCTTTGAGATAGAGAATAACATGGAGTGCAGCCTCCCAATGCTCTTCGCGTGGTGTCTTCATAAACTGGGAGAGCGTATGAATCGAGTAGGATAGGTCTGGTCGGGTCGCAGCAAGATAGACAAGTCGTCCAACTAACCGTCTATATCGTGCGGGATCAGGGAGACATTCGCCGGAAGCCAAAGCCAATCGATGTTTTTGTTCGATGGGAAAACCAGCAGGTTTGCATCCCAGCATACCGATTTCAGTGATGATATCCGTTGAATATTTGCGTTGACACAAGTAGAATCCTTCAGGGCTTCGCGCAACCTCAATGCCCAAGAAATATTTAAGAACACCAAGGTCTTTCATGTGAAAACAGGTTGAGAGATATGTCTTGAAATCACCAATAAAGGATAAGGAGTTCCCAGAGATAATGAGATCATCGACGTAAACAAGGACCCTAAGAGTAACGCCGGGTTTCGAGTAGACAAAGAGTGAGTAATCGGTTCGTGATTGAGTGAAACCGAAAGCACGAAAAGCCATTGCGAGTTTCACAAACCAACAACGTGGTGCTTGTTTGAGACCATATAAGGACTTTCGTAATCGACAAACTTGAGTATCGTAATCGGATCGAAAACCTGGCGTAAGCTTCATGTAAACTTCTTCTTCTAAATCACCATGACGAAACGCATTATGCACGTCCATTTGATGAACCACCAAGTCTTGTTTTGCGGCAATGTCGAGAAAGACACGAACTGTAGTCATCTTGGCAACGGGAGCAAATGTTTCGTCGTAATCCACTCCTTCAATTTGATTGTTCCCGAGAACTACAAGTCGTGCTTTATAACGTTCCAGAGTGCCATCAGCTCGCAATAATCTTATATACCCATTTGCATCCAAGAGCTATCTTGCCCGGAGGCAATTCTTCCATATCTCACGTCTTATTCAGAACAAGAGCATCATACTCGTGAGTCATTGCATCATTCCAAACTTTCTCGGCCATAGCTTCTTTGTATGACCGTGGTTCAATCGCCAATGAAAGAGCCGCCAAGTAGCTACGATGATTAGCAGAAAAACGTTCGCAATTATGATAATCAGAGAGTGGATGAACCGTACCTGAGGTCGATGATGAAGCGGGCTGATGTGAGAGAGAGACGTGGGAGACTGTATTAACCACATAATCTGTTAGACAAGTCGATGGTGTCTTGTTGCGCAAGCCACGACCTAACAATTCTGGAGCAGAAGCGGCGTGTTGCGGGGATGGAACTTGGGGAGCAGAAACATAATCAATCCAGGACGCAAAACCAATGTCAGGTAAAGCAGGAGGGTCAACATTCGGAGGACCAACATTCGGAGGGTCAATATTCGGAGGAACAACAGGTAACGTATCCAAGTCGTCAACATGCGTAGATGTCACCGGCGGAACAAGTCTTGATTCTTCATCAGCAATAGTCGGAGCTTTTGGTTCCAGAAAAGGAAAAACATCTTCTCTAAACACAACATCACGAGAAGCAAAATATACTTCCCGTTCGAGATCAAAGAGACGCCATCCCTTTTTGCCGTAAGGATAACCAAGGAAGACACACTTTCGACTTCGAAATGCAAACTTGTCACCATTGTGATCCAAGTTGTGAGCGTAACACAAGCATCCGAAAACCTTGAGATGCTCAAGTGAAGGTGGTCGATTATTGAGCAGCTCAAAAGGTGTTTTGTCGTTCAAGAGTTTCGTCGGTGTTCGGTTGATTAAGTAACATGCTGTGAGAGTACATTCAGCCCAATATTCAATTGGAAGCCCAGCCTGGAAACGTAGAGCACGTGCAACATTTAGAATGTGGCGGTGTTTGCGTGCGACGCGACCATTCTGTTGAGGAGTACCAACACAGGATGTCTCGTGAATAATCCCTTGTTCACAGAAGTAAGAAGCCATACATGTAAATTCAGTGCCATTGTCGCTGCGGAAAGTCTTGATCTGGTGGTTATATTGTCGTTTGACAAGGGCCATGAATTCACGAATACGAGTAGAGACTTGGACCTTGTCAGGAAGTAGGTATAACCAAACCGCTCGGGAGTAATCGTCAACAATGGTTAAAAAATAGCGAGAACCACAAATTGCAGAAACACGATACGGACCCCAGAGATCAAGATGTATTAAATCAAAAGGGTTTGTGGCTTTATTAATGCTATCGGGAAACGATTGTCTTGTTTGCTTAGAACGTAAGCAAACATCACAATTTAAAAAACAAAATGCAGAATCCTTAGAAGAAAAACGAACACCAGGGAGCAGTCCCACAATCTGAGAAGACGGATGACCCAGACGGCGATGCCACAAAGCGCCCTCATCACCAACACTTGTCTGAAAAAAAGCCATAGTCTCGATACCTCGGAAGTGATACAGTCCCTCTCCCTCACGTTCAGCCGCTCCAATCAACGTCCTCGTGGTGCGGTCCTGTAAAACAACGAATTTTTCAGTTATTTGTCCGATACAATTATTGTCGGTAACGAGTTGGCCAAAAGAAATCAAATTCGTGTGGAATCTTTCCACAAAGTAGACGTTTCGTAGTTCAAGTTGTGATGTAAGTCGTATTGTGTCCTGTTGACTAGACAAGACGTTCTCTCCGGCCGGTAATTTTACCAAAACTGGAGTGACGGGTCAGATATCATCAAGAAGATCAAAGCGGCCAGTCATATGATGAGTGGCACCTGTATCGAGGATCCAAATATGACCTACCGTCTTACCACTTTGACGCATATTGGAGATGTTGTTGTCGTGCGGGTTTTGATTGATTAGTTGACACAATGTTTGCCACGGTGCGTCGGAGAATCCAATAAGACCATGTCGATCTGTTTCGGTAAGGACCACATTCGCTCCAAGTTCCTGTTGTGGACCAAGAATCTGAGTCGCATTGGCACGAGGAGCAGAATTCCTTGCCGTCGTATTCGTGTTTGCCTGAGGATTCGTTCGGTTCCGTGGACGATCACCCCACCATTATGGGAAACCAATGACGCGAAAACACACATCTGATGTATGTCCGGTTCGACCACAAGCTGTGCAGGTGATGCCAGACTGTGGACGAGAACCAACAGTAACCGAGTTATTGTTGCGTCGTTGATTCGTTTGGGGAGCTTGAGCTGCAAATCTCATCAGTGCCGGAGCTTCCTTCTTTGCGTTCTGTTGAACGATTTTGTTCTGCATAATCGTCTGATACACACTGTCGAGGTCTAGTAAAGGAACCTGAGCGAAGATTTGGGAATGTACGGCTCCATGGGTTGCATCGTCAAGCCCAAAGAGAAAGTCATGAACGCGAATTGTATCGCGCTCTGTTTCGTGAGCAATGTTCAAATCGTATTCGCACTTGCCACAAACACAGGTTTTACTGGACAAGCACTCAGCCATGGCGTCCCAAATCTTGGTCAAGCGCCCAAAGTAGTCATCAACCGAGGTACCCAGCTGTCTGCAAGTCGCAAGGGCACCCTGTAATTGCTGAAATCGAGCACTACTCTTAAGGGAAAATCGACGTTTGATGTGATCCCAGAGGTCTTTGACAACTTCTCTGTGAGAGATATTGCTTCGCAGTCGTGGTTCGATGGTGAGCTTCATCCATGTGACCAATAGATGATTATTGGCCGGTCAATCTTCGAGATCCGGGGAGTAGGGCGCGGGTTTATGAATGCTTCCATCGATGAAAGCAAACTTCTTCTGCGCGCTCAGAGCCATACGCAAGTTCTGAGCCCATTCGTCGTAGTTTCGTCCGTTGAGCAGAGATTGAGAGATAACCGCGCCTGGGTTATCGCCGTTCGTGAGGTCTTAGGCGGAGATAGTTTGCCTGGTTGTGGTCCTCGCGGTCATCACAGCTGGAGCGATGAGGGAGCCATAGTTATTCGCCATTGAAAACGAGATTGGAGTAAACACAAAAGAGATCGGAACAAGAGCTTGATCGAAAAATCAAATTCGCAGAAGAAAAACGTTTAACTGTGTCGTGGCTCTGATACCATAAGAAATCAAAGACGCAACTATTGAATGAATATTCTTCTTATTGAATCTCGACCTAATTGGTCTTGTATATATACATGTACATATATCCATATCGATAATGTTAAATCTAAGAGAATATAGAAATATGTCTATATACACGGAAAAGGAAATCTATACGATATTTCCTAATATAGAATGAGAAGAATATCGGGTTTTCACTGTTTCCGAAAAGAAAGTATAGTAATATTTTATATGGGTTTCAAAATGTTCTTCTTACCAGTAAACTGAAGCCGGTTACGTTAGCAATGGAGCTGGCGAGAGCGATTCCAGCGAGAGAGATCTCGCTTTTGTGGCCAACGATCATTGTCGAAGTAGCTTGAAGAAGGTATTGAGATATGTTTACGATCACCATTGGAGCTGCCATTGAAGCCACCTTCTTCAGCTTCTCCCATCTTATCTCTTGTTCTTCTTCTCGCTTAGCATTTACAAGTAATGGATCTTCCATGGTATATTTTCTTTTTTTTCCTACGTTTACTAATCTGATTTGAAGTAAAGGTTTAATGTTCTTTAAAAGTCTTGACATGATCATTAATGTTCACATAAGATGGGGTGGGATCCCGAGGCATATGAGTTGTATTTTGTTAGCCCAAGAGATCTATAATTTTTATATAAAAAATGTCTAATCGAAGCACTAGTCAACAAAAAGACCATAGCTAATAGCTAAATAAATAATCAAACCAGTCTTCGAAAACTTCGTTAAGACCGACCCAATGAAGATCTTTAAGTGTTTAAAAAAAGTGTTATCAATAATAAAACTAAATAAAAAATAGTTTATGGTGTCTTATATTCTAGACAGTGTCTAAATTAAAATCTTTTTTTTTAGGTTAAAAATGCACACATGGTTAGCCGGGAGTGGATGATGGAAAATTAATAAAATATTATATTTTTTATTTAAATTTATGAATATTAATAAAAATACAAAAGTTTTTACTTAAATTTATTATAAAAAAATTGTTTTTAAGACATCCATCAAAAGTGTTTCTATTGTATGCTCTAAAAACAACAATATACTACAAAGTGTCTTATATACATAAAATACACAAAATATTAATAATTAATCAATAAAACCCACACTAATGATGTCTTTATTGGGGTTGCTCTAAAACACCTCTCCATCAGTGGTTTCTAAACAAAGTTTCTAACAATTAAAAAATAAAAAAATTGATAAATGAAAAGAGTGAAAGAACTATTTCTCTTTAGAGTATCTTCATAGAGTTCTCAAACAAAAAAGATATTGTTATTTTAACATAATTACATTTTAAAATTAATTTTTAATGTAAATAAAAATTTTGAGTCAATGAATAAGAGACAAGTATTATGAGGGGTTCTCACTTCTCTCTTATGGGTATCTCAAATGAGAATTCCATTTCATTTTTTTCTCTTATTTTTTTTTTTTTATGGGTATCTCAAATTAAAAAAATTTCTGATTTTTAAAATCCATGTGTCGTTAATTCATTAGCTCAATCCTTTTATATTTAAAATTTAATTATATTATTAAATTATATTAATATAATATATATGAGATATCCTATGTGAGAGACTCATCCGATGAATATGCTTTTATTAGAGGTGTTAGCGCTAGTCCTGGGTATTCGGATATTTGAATTGGATTCGAGTTTTTATTCGATTCTGGATAAGAATCGATCTGTTCAACCGATCCGTTCCGAATCTTTCGTGTGTAAAGGTTTTAGACTCATTTACAAACCGATAGGATTTTACCCAAAATTTTTTTGGCCATATCTGAAAACTATTCGCCATGTTCTGAATTTTGTTTTTGTTTTTTTTGGTATGAATGTTAAGAAAAAACTTGGTCAATTCTGATTTTCATTTCCTGTTTCCTTTGCTTTCTGTTGAGTGTACATTATCTGAGAAATCGGTATTTAGTAGCTTCATGGTAATTGGTTCAAAAAAAAACAATTATATATTTTACCCATGCAGCATTAACTATTGGAAAAAAGTGAAAAAATAATTGTTTACTATAAAAGAATATGTCACTTCTTTCAAATAAATTAAATTATGTTACAATCTTCTAACAAATTTGTTGTCTTTTTATTAAATAATATTTAAATAAATTGAAATTCATTAATAATATTATTTCCTTCTTAAAAAAATATACATAGATAATTTTATACTATACTAGGATTGTATGTGGTTTACAATAAACTATATTAAAATCAGTAAAAATAAATGAAAAACAAATTTGGATCATTCGTGGAAAAAAATTGAAATAAGATTAAGAACGGTAAATCGAAACCACCAAAAGATGCGCGAGTTTACAATAAACTATATTAAAATCCGTGAAAATAAATGAAAAAATAAATTATTTCTCATATTTATTCTTTTATTTTGTTTACAATTAAATTTTGTCACATATTTTTAAATATGTAAATTTTTTATATTTCTACATTAATTAGGTTTACTTTTAATTATATAATTTTTTTTAAAAAAACTTTAAAGAGTTAACTATTCTATCTTTATTGGAATTACCATATTAAAAAAAATAATTGAAAACATTTTTGACACGTGTCTAGTTTTGAATTACATGGCAACAATGTAAAAATAAAACATTATTTTTATATTTATTTTGTTTTGCTAATGAGATTTTTATAAGTGTCAAAATCTAATTGGTTAAAAAAAATTATGTGTTAACATCTGTTATTTACACGTGTTGCAATCATGTTAAGATTCTGTTACGTAAATTTATCCAATCACATAAATAATCTTATACCGCAATTTTTTAAATTTGCAAAATTCATCTCATTCTGGAGTTGAGGTTTATCTTTAATCATTCTGTGATAAATCAGAAACCTTTACAAAATGATTTACTGAAAACACAACTGCAAAAAAAAAAGGCATTTAGACAATCGAGGCCTCAATCATACCACATTGGTCCATTTGGTGAATGTAGTAATGAGACATAAGGTGAGAGTTTGCAGAGTGCATCCAGAGAGAACACCAATCCAAAGACCTTTAACTTTGAAGTCAAGAATAAAGCAGAAAAGAAGTCCAATTGGAATCCCAACAATGTAAAACGCAGCGATGTTCACGTAAGCACCAATCTTCTGTTTACCACTTCCTCTCACAACCCCTTCAAACACAAACACATAAAACAAAACAGAAACTTTTAGTTAGAAAATCTGTTTCCTTCGTGTGTAAACTTATAAAGGTTTCTCACCAGTTAGCGAGGCTGACAAGCTGTCCATAACAATAGAAATGCAGAGAATCGGTGTGATTTCTGCGGCGTAACGAATCACTTCAGGTACGTTACTATAAGCGTAGCCCCAAACATGGCGTGACATGAACAGAGCAAAGCTTGAGGCAGAAGATTCAACAGCTGCAATCATGATTGCGACAATCGCAGAAGCTTTAGCTGCGACTAGGTTTCCAGCTCCTAGTTCATTGGCCACATTCGTGCTACAAAATTTAGCAAAATCACATTTAAAGCAAATAAAAAATCAAACTGACTCAGACTTTGATTCTCTGTTTGCATTTCTTTCGAGATTGCTTTTATGTTTACATGTGTTTTACTTCAAATGAAACCACGATCATTTAAAGTAAAATGAAACATAGAGTAATATATAAGAAATATGGATTAATTCACTCATTAATAATTTATTTTAAATTGTAATCCCACAAAATTGAACATGATATCATAACCCAAGTTTAATCCAAATAGGGTGGACTGATCTTAGGGTGGAATCCGGTTCGAAATGGACCAGATGAGCTATCATCTCAAGTTGACGTGTTAGTTTATATAAAAATTTGAATATATATGAGGTAATGCACTTATTGCCAATCGGTTTTGAGTTGAAAAATCCATGAAATTCAACATCAACAATTTTAATGTTCTAATATTTTCTATAGATTGTAAAAGCAAACTGATTAAATGACTTATGTTATCTTACATCTGCATTCACACTTTGCAAGATAGTGTATGTATGAAAATGTTCTACTAAAAAGAGATTCACCTAGGTCTGACTCAAATAGATCATGAAAATTATATAAACAAACTGACCTTGCGGCAGCACCGATCGCAGTTGCTAGATTGTAGTGCAAAGAAGAGGTTGTCACGCTGTTCACATGAAAAGGTAGCATTACTCATACAAAACGATTAGAGGGTTTAAAGAGTACATAGAGTGATGCTACAAAATTAGGCCTTAGTATTAATTACCACATGGAAATCACAGATGTCTCTAGCTTTGAGTTTGGCAAAACTCCGGAGATAAGAATCAAAATCTCGAAAGCCGACCATTCAAGACTAATCATCATAGCAGAAGGAACCGCTAAGGAGAAGAAGATCCTCATATGACCAAACGCTTCCATCGATATTAAAACCCGTTTGCCTTCGCAAACTCGAGAATGTCTCATGTAAAGCCAGAGCAAACCCGCATTGAGCCAGTAGGAAATGCTAATAGATAAAGCCGCACCTTTAGTTCCAAGCCCTATAGTGTAGACCAAAACCCAACAAGATGGTACGTGGAAACATAGAACGGTTAAAGAAGTGAGAACCATTGGGAAAATCAAGCTTTGTGTTTGGAAGTAGCGGATCAAAGATTGTAGAACAGAGTAACCGAATAAAGCCGGTATGAGCCAAAGGCAGTAAACAGAAGCTATCTCGGATATTTCGGGGTCTTGGTGAAACAATAACAAAAGGTTTTTCATGAAAATCCATAGAAGAGAGATTGGGAAACATATGATGAGAAGAGAAACAATGGAAGTGAAAGTATATGAACCAAGCTTCTCGTACTGACGAGCTCCAAAGGCTTGACCACATAAAGTTTCTAATGCACCCGCTAGTCCAACCTGTCAATCTTAGAAAATTAAATCGGATTGAAAGCAGAACAAATGGCAGATTAAATAAGATAAAATGTTTGCATATATATGCGGATAAAAAAAATGCAAATGGGTTTGTAAATGTTCTTCTTACAAGGAGACTGAAGCCGGTCACGTTAGCAATGGAGCTGGCGAGAGAGATTCCAGCGAGGGAGATCTCGCTTTTGTGGCCAACGATCATTGTCGAAGTGGCTTGAAGAAGGGATTGAGATATGTTTACGATCACCATTGGAGCTGCCATGGAAGCCACTTTCTTCAACTTCTCCCATCTTATTTTCTTGTCTTCTTCTTGCTTAGCATTTACCAGTAATGGATCTTCCATAGCTGTTTAAATTTCTTAAAGAGAAAATGTGTGTAGTCTCTTTTTTTTGGGTTCAAACTAATCTGAATATACAAAATATGTAGAGTCTAGTAGTGAAAACTAATCTTGATTTCACTAATTAAGGTTTGACTTTTCTTTAAAAGCTTGACATGATAAGGCTCAGATCGTGCCACTACGTAGTCCCGTCAAATTTGTAATGGAAATAAATGTGCCACTAGTACGTAGGCCTGTTTTTAAATAGAAAGGGTCCCTTTTGGTTAATAAAAAAACCCAAAGTGGACCAAACAAATCTTAATATAATTCCATCTTTAAATTCAGGGCAATTCATGAATCCTTCCACCATTTGTAGGATCCATTCATTACCTGTGAACGAAGGTTCCCCATGCCTTTTAGTACACTATGCATAGCTTCGAACAGCGGCTGCTCTTTTAGTACACTATCCATAGCTTCGTGTTGTACATAATAGACATGATTAACCAAATGCAACGAGAAATCTAGCTCCCAAATAGATCAGAGTCCAAAACTTAAAAGACACCACTACAGAAATTTAGATAATATGCATTGGAGAAGAGAAGAAACCCAATTTGAATCCAGAGATTAAAGAGAAATGGCTTTAGTTTTGACAACCGAAAAGATACTGAGAAGAATATTGTGGTATACTATCCGATTCAAAAGAATAAAGAATAAAGTCAACTAATGCAAATCACAAACTTCAAACCACCTCCGAAGCAACCCTTCCAGCTTGTGTGGGAACCGGTAGTGTAACGAAACAACAAAATTTCACCACTATATATGATTTATATTTGTGTCATGATGATTTGTTATCACCAGAATCTTTCTCAAAAAACATAAGAAAAAATCTCTTGCATCGCTGCAGCTACTTGAGATAAGCTGGGAGTTGTTTCTTAGGAAAAAACTATGTCACACCTCCCTACTTCCTCCCTCGTCTTTGCTCAAGAAAATGGTGAGAAGTTTATTTGACTCAGATCAAGTCACGGTATAAAAATTGTGTAACGGGATACTTGAAAATTTCAGCGAAAGTGATGATGATACAATAACCATTTTTCATGAGGCTTCCTTCCTCATCTTTGCTCGATTTTCTTCCTCCTTCCTCCTATCTTCCTCATCTTCAGACAGCACGGTTGGGTACACAAATTGAGTGATAAGTGGAAATGGATGTTCAACAAAGCCTCATGTTTACCAGAGGTGAGACACAAATCGGATTGGGAATGGATGTCATTGAATCAGATTGTCCCAGAATAATGAGGCTTTTGTTGAACATCCATTTTCACTCATCCGACAAAAGCCTCATGTTTATTAGGGGTTTTACAGTTTTATAATTCTCTCGTACATACACTTTTTTGATAAATTACAATTTGAAGGAAAAATATTCTTTTAACAAGCTATATAATATGTGAGATTCTCCAAACTGCAAACGACCTCTTATTTTAATACTTATTTATTTTAATTCTTAGGAAGCTATGAAAATACATGGCAATATATGGAAAATCATTTTGGCAATGTGATGAACCAACTAAACCACGGTATCTATAAACGTTCTATTAATTTTACAACATATTTTTAATCAACAAAATATTGGTTAACAATTGATATTTTTTCTCTTTTTCAGATGTTGGGCAATTGTTTCTTCAGAGCTTGTGAGTATGATCAGATGTATGGGGGGGGGGGGTCGAGACAGTACAATAATCAACTATTATGCTTAGTATTTAGTGGACTTTACTAAATCGTATTTATGCGGTATAGAGAGATGTGATCGCCACATTTGCCCTGTTGAGTAAGCCTTGAACCACGTGAGAGAGTGCATGAGATTGAAACAGAACAAGCACGCCCTCTTGCACCTTTGTGCGAAGCATATGTACCTCCTAAGAAATCTTCAAATCTAGGGTACAACAGTGATGTGGTGTCATTGAAGACACTCTTCAAGTATACGCCATTCAATGGCTGCTAGTATTCCTATCTTCGAACTGGAGTATTATGAAACCAAAAATGTAAGTGCATAATATGTAGAAAAATCCAAAACATAAGTTATTTATTTAACATATTAGTTTTTTTTTTTCATGCTTGTGTTAATTTTGCAGAAAATCTATCGTGGCCCTATTTCTCGAACTTCAAGGTATTGTTGTATGCATGGCGTAAAAAAAAAATAGTGAGAAGTTTATTTGGCTCACATCAAATCAAATACAAAATTTTGTGTAAGGGGATATTTGAAAGTTTCAGCGGAAGTGATGATGATGTGTTTCACCCTAGTAAACATAAGGTTTTTGTTGAACATCTATTTCCACTCATCACTTAATTTGTGTATACAAGTGTGTTGTCTGAAGATAAAGAAGATGGATGGGAGGAAGGAAGAAGAAAACCGAGTAAGGAGGATTGAGGAAGCCTAATGAAAAATGGTTATTGTATCATCATCATTTCCGCTGAAATTTTCAAGTATTCTGTTACCCAATTTTTGCACCGTGACTTGATCTGAGTCAAATAAAATTTTCAGCATTTTCTTCTCTCGCATTCGTAATATTTACGCCTTTCATACAACAATACCTTAAATCCGAGAAGTAAGGCCACGATAGATTTTCTGCAAAATTAACACAAGTATGAAAAAAGAAGTTAATCTGTTAAATAAATAACTTACATTTTGAATTTTTTTGCATATTATGTATTTATATTTCCGATTTAAAAATATTTCAGTTCGAAGATAGGAATACTAACAACCACTGTATGGCGTACTAATTTCGCCGTCAAACCCCTTTGTTTTCACTTTTGCAGTGGCGGCTTTTTTTTATCGAGCTATACAACCCTAATTGACATGTGTTTTTTTATTAGTTGGGTTGTGTACTTGAGATTTTTAAGTTTGCTAGACTCAACTAATCAAAATTGGTACATTAAATTCAGAGAATCTTATTAATAAACCGAATAAACAGATTAACAATACATTTTGGTTTCAATCGGTAATAACTTTTTTAACCCAAACCGAACCGAATTATACAGTATCTGAACCAAACCAAACCGAATTATATAGTATCTGAACCAAACTGAATCGGATTATAATTTGGTTTAATTCGACATGATTTTACTCAAAACAAAAAAAACCGAGAAACCGAAGAAACCAAACCGATTAACCCGATTAAACCGGATGGGCCTAAGCTATTTGTTGCTCCAATGGAAAATGCTTCCACGTGGTTTTCTGCCACTACGATCACCTATTCACCTTGACTCTTATGAGCATCTTACTTATCTCTTGTCGGAGGAAGCATTCAAATTTGCTTTTTCCTTTTCTGACTTATTATTATTCTTTTATTGGAACTTATATCCTTTCAACTCTTCATCCATTATAGATGAAATTATATACTCCCTCCGTTTCATAAAGAGTGTCGTTTTAAGGTTTTGTTTTTGTTTCAGAAAGAGTGTCGTTTTGTATTTTCAATGCAAAATTGTAAAAAAAATCCAGTTTTAACCTTGTTATATTAGTGTATTAATTAGAAAGAAAAATTTGTTTTGAGTATTAATAAAATATATAATTGACTTTTTATTTGGTTTCTTAATATGTGTGAAAAAGAGTAGAATGACACTTTTTGTAAAACAGAGGAAGTATTGTTTAATGATATAAAAATCTATAGCTTTCTCTCAAAATCAATTACAATCAACCTCATAACTCATTCGTTTTAGTTCCATACATTTTCAACATTTGGAAATTCTATTATACATAAGTGGAAAATTTTAAAATCTAAAGCCTTTGAAATTCCTTGAACAAACTCATTAAAAGCGCAATCAGTGATCAACCATAATTCGCATTCCTTCTTCAATTAACCAATGACTCATGTCTCCAAACTTTCTCATCTAGTATTCTCTCCCTAGCTTTGTTTGCCTGCAAAATTTCCCAAATAAGTAGAAACAAAAATATTAGCTCAATATCTTGGAAATCGGAAAAAAGATTAGGAAAAAAAAAATGCGATTTACGCGGTTTTGATCACCTCTTTGGTCCAATTTGTGAATCCAATAACAAGAAAGAGGATTAGGGTTTGTAGTGTAGATCCTGAGACTAAACCGGCCCAGAGTCCTTTCCCATTGAAGTGAAGATGAAAACACAACAGAAGTCCAATGGGAATACCAATGATATAATAAGAAGCTATGTTGACATAAGCTCCAATTTTCTGCCACCCTGTTCCTCTCACAATCCCTATAAACACAATGCAACATTCGGTTGATGACCACACAAATTTTAAAACACGGTTCCTAAACCGGAGAAGATTATTAAGAAGGACTAACCGGAGAGGACGGTCAAGAAGCTGTCCATGAGGATGGAAATGCAAAGAATGGGAGTGATATCAGTCACATAACGAGTTACTTCCTCCTCATTGCTATAAGCATAAGGCCATACATTGCGAGACAAGAAGAGGGTAGAGCTCACAACGACTGACTCAACAGCGGCAATTATTATCGCAGCTGAAGCAGAATCACGAGCACCTCGTGGATTCCCGGCACCTAGCTCATTCGCCACATTGGTACTAAAAACAAATATCGCAAAATGAAACATAAGCTCTAAAATTAAAATGTGTGGTTTAAGAGTATTAAAGTAAAAACAAACCTCGCTGCATCACCGATTCCATTTACCAAATTGTAGTGCAAAGAAGAGGTCGTGAGGCTGTTCAAATCCAAAAATCAAGGCTTAGAAAATGTAAGATAAGGTAAGCAGAATATAGTATATATATACATTTTTGGTGGTTCGAGACATTACCAAATTGAAATAACCGAAGTTTCGAGCTTTGAGTTGGGTAGAAGACCAGACAGCAAAGTAATCACCTCGAAAGCTAACCACTCAAGGCTATTGAAGAAAAGAAGAACAATAACAAAAAAAAAAAATTAAAAGGATAGTAAACAGAAAAAAATACTTTATTTAGTTATTTAGGGGAATCATTTTTACCAAATTTTGTTTAGTATAGTGGTAAAAATTATTGATTTTGTTTTATGCAACATTTACTCTTGGACCGGCACTTGGTTGATCTATAGTAAATTTTCTATAAATCTTTACATACTTACCAGCACATCATTGCGGAAGGAACTGCAAATTGAAAGAATATTTTTGTGTGAAGAAACACATCCTTGGACATATAAATCCGCGTTTGGAGGCAGGCTCGAGACCGCTTCATGTAAACCCAAAGGAAAACCGCGTTGAGCCAGTAAGAGATACCGATAGACACAGCCGCTCCTTTGACTCCAAACTCGAATCTGTGAACCATTAGCCAACACAGAGGAACATGGAAAGCTAGAGCAGCCAGAGAGCTCAATACCATTGGAAAGATCAAAGTTTGTGACTGAAAATATCAAACCAGCGACTCGAGAACCGAGTAACCGAATAAAGCCGGTATGAGCCAGAGGCAGTAAACAGCTGCTAACTCAGCGACTTGAGGGTCTTGGTGAAGCAAGATCAGGATCTGGTTCATGAACATCCAGAGAATCGAAATCGGAAAAGCGATGATCAAGAGATAAACGATGGAAGTGAAAGTGTAGGATCCAAGCTTGTGATATTGTTCTGCTCCAAACGCTTGGCCACATAGTGTTTCCAATGCACCTGAAAGTCCAAACTGTTGTATACAAAATGATTTAACCAAACATATTTTTTTTTTTAAATGATTACAAAATCACAAAAAAATCATATATATTTTTTTTAAATGATTACAAAATCACAAAATAAAGTAAAAATGATTACAAAATCACAAACAAAAAAAAAAAATTGCTTACAAGAACACCAAAACCGGTGACGTTAGCAAAGGAGCTTCCAAGGGCGATTCCGGCGAGAGAGAGTTCGCTCCGGTGACCAACGATCATCGTAGAAGTTGCTTGAAGAAGGAACTGAGACATGTTCACGGCGACCATTGGAGCAGCCATTGAAGCAACCTTCCTCATCTTCTCCCATCTTATTTTCTCTTTATCTTCTTCTTCTGATTGCCTGTTCTTGACCAGTAATGGAGCTTCAATACTCTTCATCTTGCTTCTGGTTAGAAAATATGGGAACTTGGGTCGTATTTATTTACTTTAGATTTTGCATAAATGTGTGTAATCTTGAAAGAGACACGCCACCCGAAAAAAATAGACACGTTGCAGCTTAAATTCATTTACGTCTAAAACCAAAATCGTTTCCGACTTTATTGTCTCATTCATAGAAGAAAAATTGTACTTTTACATCGGCACAGAAGATCAATTATTGGTGGAAGGCGTCGCATCTTATTAGGACTAGAACAAATTGAATAAAAACACTTAAAAGAAAAATTGTAATAATGTGATTTGTGCTAAAAAAAAAAAGATAAATTTTTATAATTTGTATCGATGAAATCTTCTTCTGTCACGAATGGTTACAATATTGGATTAGCATATGAAAAAAGAAATTATATGAAAACCAAAAAATGACTAAAAAATAACATTTTAGTATCGAATGTACTATTTTGTTTATGATTTGATTAATAATAGAGATGGAGTCATGGAGTGGGTAAATTTGATTTGACAACCCGTTAAGGGAGCTTATTTAAAATGAACTATATTTATGAATGAGATATATAGTTATTCCAAAAAAACAAAAAATACTTGTCTTGTTCGTATAGACTATACATTGACTCAATCCGACAAATGTTCATCAAATATCCATCTATGAACATTTGTTTATATAAGTAGGATACTTTGCCCCCACAAAAAAGTAGGATATCATCTCATTTGTTTAAAGTAATACTAGAAACTGTATCAAAATGTTGTTACCATTAAAATTCAATTGATTGTTCGTTATTAGATCAACAACAATAAAACTGAACTTTTCAAACACTTAACCATAAAAAAAATTATAATCATCAAAATTTCGTAAATTTGAGTATAATTTAATATCATTTAAATGTTTCAATTATTACAATGGGTTAAACACGTATTCTAACTTGGTTGTATAATACAGGGGCGATCCAGAAATTTATTTAATTTGGGGGATAAATTTTTTATATCCTCAACTAATAAAACAATTTATAAGAAAATATACTACTAGTGACATTAAAAAAAAGTTTACGACCAAAAAAAGAAAAATATAAAAGAAATATCATGTGATAAAAACACAATTAAATTTTTTTATATGATATTTTTTCACTAATTTTTCTTATCTATTCCAAATTATTTTTTTGATACACGTTTTTTTAATATATTTTTCATTTATTTATATTAAAAGATAATTGTACTAACATAATATTAAAAAGCAAACGATGAGAAGAATCTATCTGAAATCAAATTAGTAAAGATAATATATATTTCACTCACAGAAGACGTGACCATGAGAAAACAACACCGGTGGATTAAGCAATTTCAAAACTGCAAATACGTAATATATTGTTTAGATTTCAAAAACACTATAAAAATAACTAACTAAAAACTTGATTGCTCTTAAAAAAATCAAGTAAAATTAGAAAGCTATAGACAACAGTTGGGCAATACTATACGTTGGGACAATAAAGTAGAGTTTTATGGGAGTTGTTGGATTGATAAAATTTTGGTCTGGGGCACATTCTTTTTGTTTCAGTTAGGTCGAAGGATTATAATTAGTTCCCATATTTTACAGTTTTTAAAAACTTATGAAAAAACCATTTTCTTTACATTGAAAATGCAAAGCAATATTATTCGTAAAAATAAAGTAAAATCTTAAAATAACACTATTTATAAAAACGAAAAAATATGTCTTATATCATCCGTAACAAAACTTATCTTACTTAATAATCAATTGTCTCTGCATTGCGTATCATGTGTTAGAGCATATGCAATGATGAATTCTTAGAGAAGTATCTTAATATAAAAAAATGAAAACAATTCAAAAAATAAGAGAAAAAAGATATGAGTTTTTAAAAATTTCTTATTTAAGAATCAATTCTAATATTTAAGAACCATTATTGGACACTTGTCATTTTTTAATTGTTTCTCTTTATTTTAAATGTTAAATTTTAATTATATATATTAAATAATATCAAAATATTATATTAAAAAGAAATCTAAGAGATCTACCATTACACGTACTCTTTACACTTAACACTCTCCAACTCAAGCTTTAGTCAAAAAGAAAAAAAAACACTCTCCAACTTGGAGTATAAATTAGGCTTCAAATGGAGCGTGCTTAAAGGCCAAATGGACCTATTAAACACAAGTTTCAATACTTAGAGATCCACCCTATCCCATATATCAATGTTAAATATTAATTATGCAGGTCCACTTTATAGACTCCCTTTTGTTTTTTTGTGTGCAAGGTCGTGAATTTGATTGTTCAGATTAAAGACCCTATAATTTAATGCGATAATTAGGAAAAGTGATCCATGCTCAATTGTTCATGCTATAATTGGAAACTTTAATTGGACTAAGGTCTAGGAGAGTAGGAGGATAATCTCCTGTTAAATGAAGACGAAAATACCTTTAGAATAAGAGATTTTTTCCTTCCCTCTTTCAATATTTCTTATTATATTTTTCTTTCTCTAACACCTTTTCTCTTTTTACCTTTATAGAATCTAAGTTGAATCATATTTTGTGATCTTATTATATAAAGTTTTGAATCGTCAAAGTTACTAATTAACATAATCGCAATACAATACATATTAAGCATATCGATTCAGATTTTGACACGTATAATGTAAAAAAGAAAAATTAATCAATTAGATTTTAAAATAATGAAAACACGTATCTAGAAATTAATTTTTTAAAAATAATAAATATATTTTATGTTTTTTAATTAGATTAAAAAAATTATATGATCGATCACTAATACCAAAAAAAGTAAACAAGAAAATTAAAAAAGAAAAAATAGATTAAGAAAGATGAAAAAAGATTAAGAAAAAGGAAAAATTAGATTAAGAGTTTTAAAAACAAAATAGACAAATAAGTATCTTTTATGTTTTCCAATTAGATTAAGAAAATTGTATAATCTAGTAATTTATTTCTCATTGGAATAAAGATGATATACAAACATAAAAAGTAAAAAATAGTCAAATATGATTAAAAAGAAAAATAAATCTAATTAAGATAGAAATAATGTTTGAGAACCGATTGCAACATGTGTTAAAGTCTAGCGATCAAATTTTCATACTATCGAATATATTTTGTTTGAGAATGTAAAATTTCTATTTGTATTTTTCGCAACAAAATAAATATTTACTTTATTATATCAAAACTCCATCTGAAAATAGTAATAACATTTAATTACAAAAACTAAAAATAAAAATAAATAAATAAATTTTATATTTCTTTTTTAATTCTACTTTTCTTCACAAGTGATAGGATTTTATTTTCAAATAAATTTTTATGGGTTTAAAATATTTTATTCAAAACTTACATATATGCGGGTTATTCTAGTATATTCATATATATATATATATATAAATCAAATTCCTATCTAGTAATCGACAAGTTTTAACTAATTGAAATATATAGTTTAAATAATTACATCTCATGCTATTATAATATTTTTGATAATCCTATTATTTGTCTAAAATAATTTTAAAAATCTTACAAGTAAGTAACATATACGTACAATCTACTACATACTCCCTCTGTTCCTAAAAGAAAATTGTTTTGCAATTTTTACACATATTAAGAAAACATATTAAAACTTAACTATAAATGCATTATTTTTTGTAATTAACAATTTTCTATAAATTTAAATCAATAGTAATTCAGGAAATTCAATTAATTCTCTTGAGGTTTACAATTTTTCATCATTAACTAAGAAAAAATGCATTGAAAACTTAAAACAACCATCTTTGTAAAACAAAAATAAAATCGAGAAATACTTTCTTCTAGGAACAGAGGGAGAATCTTTCTGTGCATATTCTTATGGTTGTTCTATTTTTTAAAAAAACATTGTGTGTGTCAAAACGATATTAAATGAGTTCTGGGTTCAAGTCCCCTTGGCCACCTAACTGCGTCCTTAACGATGGAATTTCGCGTACCCGGAAGCAAGACCTCGTGTGATTAGTCTTTGAGCCTAGACAGCCTTTGGGATGTCCACTGTTATTAACAAAAAAGACGATATTAAATTGAAAACTGAAGAAGTAATAATGTAATTTACATGGGATATAAGAAAAAAGCAATATCATGATTTAGTTTCTTAAATTAGCCATGGAAAAAATGCCAATGTTTGTTGTTTTTGGAGATGATTATGCTGGTCTTGCATGAGATTGATTAATTAAATTCTAAGTTCATATAGATTTTACCTTTTAGTCAATGTTTAATGTTTAGTATTATCTTGACATGTTCATATATAGAACTAGTGGTTGTGTTTTTCTTTTGAATAATATGGTTGTGTTTTTCTGTAGAAAATTAATTTTGTAATTTTCAAATTTCTCAAAAATAAGTATCTCGAATTATGCTTACTTATTATCCTTCTCGAATTTTTCAAAATAAATAAATTAAGAATTGAAAGAGAAGTTGTTGAGAATTGAAAATTTGTACTCACTTATTTTACTTTTAACCATTATTAAACACAATCACAAAATTTTATCGAAATTAAACTTTTATAATATATATATATATATATAAATACATTACATAACATACATTATATTATCTTTGATTTTAGTAATTATGTTTCTATTTTTTTTTTACATTATGTATTTCAAATTGTATGTTGGTTATGTTGTTGTAATTTCAATTTATTATATATTATTATTGCAATTTTATTTATAAATTAATTGGATAAAATAAAAATGCATAGTTTTAAAATTTATTGGATTAAAAAATAATACATAATTTTGTTTGGGTATAAAGTAAAAATATTTTAAAAGTTGAAGCTATATTTTGTCAAGAAAAAGTTCACCTTCAAAATATGAAGAAATATGAAGGAATACTATTTACTCCTTCATTTTAAAGATAAAAATGAAGCATCATTGAAGCAAATTTCTTCATTTTTTTCTCTTTTAGACTTTACAAATTTGTACTCACTTAGCACTGCGAGTTTTTAAGTAAGGACTGGATCAACAACTCAAGGGTTGGAAATCCAGTTCCTTCAAGCATCCAGTCTTTTTCTCGGAAGTTTGGGAGAGAGCCGGATATAAGACGGCTCAACGGTTACCGGAGGAGGTCGAGAAAATGGAGAAAACTACCTCAAGGGTTGAGGTCGAGACATTGGGTGATGGATCCTACCAGTTGGAGGGGAACAACTCAATCTACAATGTGAGTCACCTCAACTCCCAGCTTACGGTTACGGTGGTAAATTTTCACGGGGAATCAGAAGCGTCTGAGAACTCTTTCACCCTTGCTGAAGCTTTCAACCAAAAGTACGGACAACCCAAGCCAAAGACAGTAGTGGAGGCTAGAATCTCTGCCATGAAGACATCCATCCAAACGCTCAAGAGTATTAGAAATCGAAATCCCCATGAGGAAAGAAACCTTCAGAATTTGGAGTCACAGTGGAGAAAGTATGATCGAGCGCTTAAAAATGCCCTTGAGGCTTCCATTGAGAAGGGAAGCTCCTCCAGCGGCGGCAAGTAAGGCATTTCGCACCTCATTTAGAGATAAGGCATTTTGCACCTCATTTCGCACCTCATTTAGAGATAAGGCATTTCGCACCTCATTTCGCGAAATGCTTACTTCCCGTCGCTGGAGGAGGTTCCCTTCTCAAAGGAAGCCTCAAGGGTCTTCTTAAGAGCTCGATCATACTTTCTCCACTGTGACTCCAAATTCTGGAGGTCTCTTTTCTCCTGAGGACTTCGATTTCTAATACTCTTGAGCGTTTGGATGGATGTCTTCATGGCAGAGATTCTATCCTCCTCTGCTGTCATTGGTTTGCGTTGTCCGTACTTCTAATTGAAAGCTTCAACAAGGGGGAAAGAGTTCTCAGACGCTTATGATTCTCCGTGCAAATTTACCACTGTAACTGTAAGCTGGGAGTTGAGGTGACTCACACTGTAGATTGAGTTGTTCCCCTCCAACTGGTAGTATCCATCACCCAGTGTCTCGACCTCAACCCTTGAGCTAGTTTTCTCCATTTTCTCGACCTCCTCCGCTAACCGTTGAGTCGCCTTATATCCGGCTCTCCCCCAAACTTCCGAAAAAGAGACTGGATGCTTGAAGGAACTGGATTTCCAACCCTTGTCTGTTGATCCAGTCCTTACTTAAAAACTAGCAGTGCTAAATGAGTACAAAGTTGTAAAGTTTAAAAAAGAAAAAAATGAAAAAATTTGCTCAAATGATGCTTCGTTTTTATCTTCAAAATGAAGGAGTGAATAGTATTCCTTCATTGAATGAATACTATTCATTTCTTCATATTTTGAAGGTGAACTTTTTCTTGACAAAATATAGCTTCAACTTTTAAAATATTTTTACTTTATACCAAAAAAATTTATGTATTATGTTTTAATCCAATAAATTTTAAAACTATGCATTTTTATTTTATCCAATTAATTTATAAATAAAACTGCAATAATAATATATAATAAGATTAAAATTACAACAACGTAACCAATATAAAATTTTAAATACATAATGTAAACAAAAAATAGAAACATAATTACTACTAAAATCAAAGATGATATAATGTATATTATGTAATGTATTTTTATACATATTATAAAAGTTTAATTTCGATAAAATCGTGATTGTCTTTAATAATGGTTAAATGTAAAATAAGTGAGTATAAAGTTTCTCTCTCTTTTACAAGTTTCATTTAGAGAGTTTGTTGTTCATCTCTTGAGTAGTTTTACGATTTGGATCTTATCTAATAAAATAGGTTTGTTGAAAATTTCATGACTCGAGAGATTTAATAACATAATACAAAACAAGATAATTTTATAGAGAATACGACAGACTCATTATCTGACACAACATAACCTCATAGCAAAGGTTTTAGTCTTGTAAACACAAAGCAAGAAGAGAATAGAGAAAATTGAAAACAGAGAGTTGGTTGATGTCAACCTTATGTAAGACTGAGATTAAGATGATTTAATAACATAACACAAAACAAGAGAATTTTNGTTACAGTGGTAAATTTGCACGGGGAATCATAAGCGTCTGAGAACTCTTTCACCCTTGTTGAAGCTTTCAATTATAAGTACGGACAACCCAAACCAATGACAGCAGAGGAGGATAGAATCTCTGCCATGAAGACATCCATCCAAACGCTCAAGAGTATTAGAAATCAAAGTCCTCAGAAGAAAAGAGACCTCCAGAATTTGGAGTCGCAGTGGAGAAAGTATGATCGAGCTCTTAAGAAGGCCTTTGGGGCTTCCTTTGAGAACGGAACCTCCTCCAGCGACAGCAAGTAAGGCATTTCGCACCTCATTTAGAGATAAGGCATTTCGCACCTCATTTAGAGATAAGGCATTTCATACCTCATTCGCGAAATGCCTTACTTGCTGTCGCTGGAGGAGGTTCCGTTCTCAAAGGAAGCCCCAAAGGCCTTCTTAAGAGCTCGATCATACTTTCTCCACTGCGACTCCAAATTCTGGAGGTCTCTTTTCTTCTGAGGACTTTGATTTCTAATACTCTTGAGCGTTTGGATGGATGTCTTCATGGCAGAGATTCTATCCTCCTCTGCTGTCATTGGTTTGGGTTGTCCGTACTTATAATTGAAAGCTTCAACAAGGGTGAAAGAGTTCTCAGACGCTTATGATTCCCCGTGCAAATTTACCACTGTAACTGTAAGCTGTGAGTTGAGGTGACTCACACTGTAGATTGAGTTGTTCCCCTCCAACTGGTAGGATCCATCACCCAATGTCTCGACCTCAACCTTTAAGGTGGTTTTCTCCATTTTCTCGACCTCATCCGCTAATCGTTGAGTCACCTTATATCCGGCTCTCCCCCAAACTTCTGAGAAAGAGACTGGATGCTTTAAGGAACTAGATTTCCAACCCTTGTCTGTTGATCCAGTCCTTACTTAAAAACTCGCAGTGCTAAGTGAGTACAAAGTTGTAGAGTTTAAAAGAGAAAAAAATGAAGAAATTTGCTCAAATGGTGCTTCATTTTTATCTTCAAAATGAAGGAGTACTATATCTTCATTTTTATCTTCAATGAAGAAGTACTATTTATTTCTTCATATTTTGAAGGTGAACTTTTTCTTAACAAAATATAGCTTCAACTTTTAAAATATTTTTACTTTATACCCAAAAAAATTATATATTATGTTTTAATCAAATAAATTTTAAAACTATGCATTTTTATTTTATCCAATTAATTTATAAATAAAACTGCAATAATAATATATAATAAGATTGAAATTACAACAATGTAACCAACATGAAATTTGAAATACATAATGTAAAAAAAAGATAGAAACATAATTACTACTAAAATCAAAGATAATATAATGTATATTATGTAATGTATTTTATACATATTATAAAAGTTTAATTTCGATAAAATCGTGATTGTGTTTAATAATGGTTAAATGTAAAATAAGTGAGTATAAAGTTTCTCTCTCTTTTACAAGTTTCTTTTAGAGAGTTTGCTGTTCATCTCTTGAGTAGTTTTGCGATTTGGATCTTATCTAATCAAATAGGTTTGTTGGAAATTTCATGACTCGAGAGATTTAATAACATAATACAAAACAAGAGAATTTGATAGAGAATACGACGGACTCATTATCTGACACAACATAACCTCATAGCAAAGGTTTTAGTCTTGTAAACACAAAGCAAGAAGAGAATAGAGAAAATTGAAAAGAGAGCTAGTTGATGTCAACCTTATGTAAGACTGAGATTAAGATGATTTAATAACATAACACAAAACAAGAGAATTTTTTAGAGAATATGACGGACTCATTATCTGACACAACATAACCTCATAGAAAATGTTTTAGTCTTGTAAAAAAAAAGCAAGAAGAGAATAGAGAAAATTGAAACAGAGAGCTTGTTGATGCCAACCTTATGTAAGAATGAGATTAAGATGCAACCGCATTATTACACATAAGCATTAAGGTATGAATGAGGTGCGAGATGCCTTACTTGCCGCCGCTGGAGGAGCTTCCCTTCTCAATGGAAGCCTCAAGGGCCTCATACTGTAGATTGAGTTGTTCCCCTCGAACTGGTTGAATCCATCACCCAATGTCTCGACCTCAACCCATGAGGTAGTTTTCTCCATTTTCTCGAACTTCTCCGCTAACCGTTGAACCGCCTTATATCCGGCTCTCCCCCAAACTTCCGAGAAAGAGACTGGATGCTTGAAGGAACTGGATTTCCAACCCTTGAGTTGTTGATCCAGTCCTTGCTTGAAAACTCGCAATGCTAATTAAGTACAAAGTTGTAAAGTGCAAAGAGAAAAAATTGAAGAAATTTGCTCAAATGGTGCTTCACTTTCATTTTCAAAATGAAGAAGTGAAATGTGTTCCTTCAAATATGAAAGAATACTATTCATTTCTTCATATTTTGAAGGTGAACTTTTTCTTGACAAAATATAGCTTCAACTTTTAAAATATTTTTACTTTATACCCAAACAAAATTATGTATTATTTTTTAATCCAATAAATTTTAAAACTATGCATTTTTATTTAATCCAATTAATTTATAAATAAAATTGCAATAATAATATATAATAAAATTGAAATTACAACAACATAACCAACATAAAATTTGAAATACATAATGTAAAAAATAAAATAGAAACATAATTACTACTAAAATCAAAGATAATATAATGTATGTTATGTAATGTATTTTTATATATATTATAAAAATTTAATTTCGATAAAATTGTGATTGTGTTTAATAATGGTTAAAAGTAAAATAATTGAGTACAAAGTTGTAAAGTTTAAAAAGAGTAAAATAATGGGAGAGTTGCGGAACTAACGCCTTTGACCGCATTAATATATTAAAATAGCGCTCTTCTATAATGTCTTTAGAAACTAAAGCTTTCGGACTATTCTATCCTTTACGCTAATAAGACTAACGTTTTATCTCTTGAAGACATTAGTGAATTTGATTTGACATTTATGGAGACCCTGACCCTTTTGATATAATTTTAATATTTATATATATATATATAATAGCAGTTTTATTACGTTCATTCTATGAATTGTTATTAAAATTGTAAGCAGTCAAATATATAATAACACTTCTAGTAGATAGACATATATTGATTTCTATAAATAACAATATGTTTCTAGAAACAATATCATATATATTAGATAAATACTAAAAAAAAAAATAACGGATATACAAATATATTTCTGAACCATATAGAAATCCTAACCCTAAAATCTAAACCCTAATTAACCTTTTAACCCTAAACTTTAAACACTAAAATCTAAACCCTAACCCTTTTCTTAAACTGTAAAATCTAAACCCTAAACCCCCCTTAAGGATTGGTGAAGCCTAACCTTCTTCTTAAACTGTAAAATTTAAACCCTAAACCCCCTCTTAAGGATTGGTGAACCCTAGCCCCTTCTTAAACTGTAAAATCTAAACCCTAACCCCCCCCCCCCTTGAGAAATGGTGAACCCAAACTAATTAGTGTAAATGTTGGAATCTATGTTGATATCAATTGTTAAATGTTAACCCTGTAAAAAATACTGTTCATATTCTTTATTTGAATTTTCAATTTTTTCACCTTACTCTTTAATGGGACACGAAAATGATAAATAAATTTCATAAATTTTACAACTAACTAAAAGAATACACGTGTTTACAAATTACCACTCACTACTTCCCTCTCTTCAACACGATTTCTCCAAAGCTGAGGTGTGATTTCGTAGATCCAAGAAAAGCTGAAGGTAGATTAGATCTGGAGCAAAAGGAAGAAGAAGCCATGAAAGCTATTGTGGTTACAGAAAATGTGTGAGAGAGAGATTTTTCG
Source organism: Alliaria petiolata (assembly GCA_020283515.1). Lineage (NCBI taxonomy): Eukaryota > Viridiplantae > Streptophyta > Magnoliopsida > Brassicales > Brassicaceae > Alliaria > Alliaria petiolata. Next base: position 470,800,963 of record JAHZTW010000001.1, on the reverse strand, counting down.
TCAAAAAAATGTGAAGAGTGGGAAGAGAGAGAATGTGTTAAAGAAAATCTCTTCCAGTTGCCATTATGAGGGGGTAAAAGGTCATAACACAGGTGCAAAGCGTCAGTTCTTTCGTTAAATTACAGAGGGCGTCATTTTAACATATATTCGCGGTCAAGGGCGTTATATTCCCAACTGACTCTAAAATAATTGTGAATGTTTTTAATAATGATTAAAAGTAAAATAAGTGAGTATAAAGTTTCAATTCTCAACAACTTCTGTTTCAAATTTTAATTTATTTATTTTGAAAAATTCGAGAAGGATAATAAGTAAGCATAATTCCAGATACTTATTTTTAAGAAATTTGAAAATTACAAAAATTTAATTTTCAACAGAAAAACACAACCACTAGTTCTATACATGAACATGTCAAGATAATACTAACTAAACATTGACTTTATATGGTTGTGTTTTTCTGTTGAAAATTAAATTTGTAATTTTCAAATTTCTTTAAAATAAGTATCTGGAATTATGCTTAATTATTATCCTTCTCGAATTTTTCAAAATAAATAAATTAAGAATGGATACAAAAGTTGTTGAGAATTGAAAAGGTAATAATAATAATGGGTTCTGACATCGTGTATGGTGGGGATAAATAATAAAATACAGAGCTTTTTGGTAGTTTTGATTTTCAATTTTCCTTAATGTTAAACAAACTTGGGCAAACTTTAATCACGTGTAGTCGTGTACACTTCATATTCACATTAACTTGATAAAATAAAAACACTTCATATGCTTCCTTATAATACAACTATCTATTTGTTTGTTTTTTCCTTTGTCATGGAATAACTTTATTCATGAGATCCGATTGGCGAACTTCAGTTTTGTTCCCGCAAAGTTAAGAAGTCAATGAAGTCATGTCTCTCACCCACACTTTGGGCAAACTTTTTTTTTTTTTTGTTTTAAACTTTGGCAATCTTTCCATTACTCACTTTCAATTTTGGCTATTTGGATCGGTGGAGTCTTTGGAACTATCGAAACTTTCTTCATAATCCATGTTTGATTGATAATGTTGCATCGTGTATTATCTCAGGGGTAACCCATTCAATGAGGTGATAAAAAAAATGGAGTAAAGACTAAAGAGAAGCGATACGAATGTGGCAGTAAAAGTAATTTACTTTTTTTTTTTTTTTTTTTTGTCATCTGGATAATATTAAAAACTTGGCAACCATTTACAGAGAAATAACATAAACCACACACAACTAACAACCCAGGGGCAACAAGCTGCCAAAGACCTATTATAAAAACAACACCACCTCACCCCAAAAAATACCGGAAACTCACAAATCAGAGGGCAAGACCATCTCATCAGCAAAGACAGAACGAAGCCAGAACGGACTCCCAGCCCTAACATACGACTGAGATCTCAACCTCGAGGAAACACTTTGAGCAATGAGACGAACCCCTCTAATCGAACTTGGCACTTCCACCAACAGTTTCCACTCCAAAAAATTCGACAGAATCGAAGAAAGTTCTGATACATGATAAGCAAAAGATGGCCACGCTTTAGGACGATTCACAACACTCACTAAAGCCGCAGACTCATAACCAAAAATCACCCTATCCTCCTTATGACTATGGATGCTTTCAAAAGCTCACACCAAGCTTTTGAAATAGCAATCGTCCAAAGAACCCACTCCACCAAATGCCCTTCTGCTATGAAGCAAAACACGACCCGTCCAATCTCTGAGAACCCAAGCCATGCCTCCCAATCTTTTTGACTTTGACCAAATAGCTCCCACATCGCATTTCAGCCACGGTTCCGGTGGAGGTCTCCATCTATTTACAACCTCCTGAACCAACTCAGTCTCTTGGCCTTCAACCAATACCAAAACAGATTGAGCTAAAAACCAAGAGTTTGTTTCTTCAAGGATCTTCTCCATAGTATCCAAAGGTGAATAAAGCTTCCCTTCAAACAGAAAAGAATTTCTATTTTTCCAAAGATACCATAACACCCAAGGGAAACACCGCTTAATACCCGTCGGTATTACCACAGAGCTTTCCAACGAGAGAAGGTGAAAATGTCGACGAGTTCTCAAATCCTAATCTCGGAGAAGGAATGTGAGATAGAGCCCATACCTGTCTTGCCTGAATACATTGGAACAGAACATGATCGATTGATTCCCCTTCATGTCCACACAGCTGACACCTTGAATCAATCTGAATCCCCCTTTTTAAGATAGCATCCACCACAGGAATGGCACCACTAAGCAATCTCCAGAGGAAGTTTTTTATCTTCGGAGATGTCTTTACCTTCCAAGCCTTCTGTAAAAGACAGTTTATCGAGGGTAACAGAGACACTTGCGAAATGAGAACCTCATTCTGAATATTAGAGATCAACCAATAGCCAGATTTTACCGAATACCCTCCACTCTTATTGTATTTCCAGCTCCAAAAATCAGACCTGAGAACGGTCGGTGGCTGATTAATAATTATTTGAATATCACCCGACACAAAAAGTTCTTCAAGCTTGCTTCTAATCCACCTCCGACTTGTCACATCAATGAGTGAACCAACTTTGAGATTGAGGTCAAAGAGATGGTTTCTTCTCCTTGGAGCTCGCCCCCCATCAATGTCTAACCAAGGATCCAACCATACATCTATGGAGTTTCCATCCCCCACCATAAGCTTCAACCCTTGAGAGAGTAATTCTCTTCCATGCAGAATGCTACGCCACGCAAAGGAGGGACGCTGAAGAAGTGATGCTGACAGAAAAACCCCTTCTGGAAAATAAATACTTTTCAAGAACCTAGCTAGAAGACAAGTCGGATCATGAAGAACCCTCCACGCTTGCTTAGCCAGCAACGCTTGATTGAATAATTCAATATTTTTGAACCCCAATCCTCCCTGACACTTAGGTAAACACATCTTGTCCCAGCTGATCCAATGCACCTTAGATTTGTGTTCCACTGAACTCCACCAAAAATCGGCCATTGCACTTGTAATATTTGCACATACCGACTTCGGAAGCTTGAACACTGACACTGCAAAAACCGGTAAAGCCGAAATGATAGACTTTAACAGTATTTCCTTTCCTCCTTGAGATAAAGTTCTTGCATAGAAGCCAGATAGCCGGGATTTAACGCTATCTTTAATGAACTGAAGCATCTGAACTTTCGAACCACTAAAGCACTCTGGTAAACCTAAGTACTTCCCTGCCCCACCTTCACTATAAATCTGAAGAATATCTTGGACAGTCTTCCTATTTGAATCAGAAACCTTTGCCCCAAAGGAGATTGAGGATTTTGCCAAGTTGATGGTCTGACCCGTAACCTCTCCATACCTTTTAAAAACATTTAACAACACCTGAGCTTGATACGAATTGGCCTTACGCATAAACAGGCTGTCATCTGCAAACAGTAAATGGTGAATGGAAGGACCACTCATCAAAAACTGAACACCATTCAACGACCCCTCCAATTCCGCCTTGTTCATCAGATGAGTCAACCCCTCAGTACATAACACAAAAAGAAAAGGGGATAGAGGGTCACCCTGACGCAGGCCTCTCTCCGGAGTTATCAAACCGTACGGGTTCCCATTGATGAGCACTGAAAAGGTAATCGATGAAACACACACCATTACCCAGTTAATCCACTTGATATGAAAACCCAACGCCAGCAGAAGAGCTCTTAAATAACTCCATTCCACCTTATCATAGGCTTTCGACATATCCGTCTTTACCGCCATAAAATCAGCTGAGACCTTACCATGAACCCTCAAGGCATGAACCACTTCATGAGCAATGGTAATATTGTCTGAGATAAGCCTCTCAGCTACAAAGGCTGATTGATTGACTGAAACTATGTCTGACAAGAACGGTTGCAGTCTTTTTACCAAGATTTTGGAAATAATCTTACACATAACTGAACACAGACTTATCGGCCTAAGATCTGACATCCGAGAATGGTTTATGATTTTTGGCAGTAGGCACAAATGCGTGAAATTCCACTTAGACGGAAACCGACCATTGTCAAAAAACATTTTTACCTCTTCTGACACTTTACGACCCACTATGGCCCAATAATGCTGGAAGAAAAGACCCGTCATCCCGTCTGGACCAGGAGCACTTGAAGCCTTGATCGCAAAAACCGCATCTTTGATTTCCTGACTCGAGACAGGCCTGATGAGAGACAAATTCATCGCAGCAGAGATCCTACTAGGAAACCCTTGAAACCAAGAGGCAAAGGAGGGAGGGTTCGAGGATTTAAATAAAGGGGAAAAGTACTCTATCGCTACTCCACCCTTTGCCGCTTCAGACCTGTGTTTTGTCCCCTGATTGTCCACCAACTCCTCCAAATTCATCTTGTTCCCGTTTGCATTCACAGCCGCATGATAGAACTTAGAGTTGAGATCGCCAAACTTGTGCCATTTGATTCTGCATTTCTGTCTCCAATAAATCTCTTCTTCTTTATAAGCTAGCATCAAATCCCACTTAAGATGGTGAACAAGATTTGAGTTAGGATGGTTAGCCGATTGCTCAACCTCAAGAGCCTTTTCCAGAGCCACCGATCTATCCTGAGAATTCATCTGATTCTCTTTCTTCCAAACACTCAACTCTTTTCTGCAATTACGAAGCTTGTCCGAAACCGACCCTTCCTCAGAGCGAACCATAGCATTCCAAGACAGCAAAACAGCTCCCCTTACCCTCGGTTTAAACAGAAAACGTTTGTCAAACCTGAAATGACCACGGTAGGTCTCTTGATTAGAAGCTAAGCTGACCAACACAGGTCTATGATCAGACCCTCTTTTATCAAGAAACAACTGATTTGACCCTGGGAACTGAACTAACCAACTTTTATTCCCAAAACATCTATCCAGTCTTGATTGAATCCATAAATCCCTACGCCAACCTCCCCAGGTCAGCCTATTACCTTTACTGATCAGCTCCACCATATCACAGCATTTCAACATATTTCCAAAGGGTAGAAACGAAGAATCACTCCTTCTTGGACCTCCGACTTTCTCCCCCGGATGCAAAATTTCGTTGAAATCCCCCAACATACACCAACTATCCTTCCTCACTAAACCAATTCGGGAAAGCCTTTCCCAAACTGCAGCCATCCCATTAGCTTGAGGAGCCCCATATACACAAGTCACAAAAAAGGAGAAAACCCCAAACTGTACATGACAATCCAAGAGGTTCTTATCCACAAAAAGAAAATCAATATTTACTCCTTTTTTCCACATAAGAGCCAGACCACCGCAAGTACCAACTGGGTTCACAGTGAAGACTCTATCATATCCTAGCCATTCCTGTACATCCACCAACACATTTCTACAATTCATCGTCTCCATTAAGAACAACACCTCAGGGAAATATTTTTTACGCAACTCCTTGAGGCGTGGAATTGTCAAGTCTTGAGGCCACCCCAATCCTTGACAATTCCAGCTCAAAATACTCATTATGCGTTGGACGGTCCCTCATTTGGGACCATCACTGGTTTTATACGACGCCCTTCAGAGCCGTTGGAATCAACCACTTCCACTGCTTTTCGTTTAGCTGAGCTGTTACCCGTCTCCTCGGACAAACCAGCACTCTCCTTGATCAACAACATCTCTGCTTTCTTCCTTCTGTGTTTAAAGGGCATTTTCCTCTGCTTACCCGATTTCAAAAAGGTCCCGGAAGAACCAACATCCGAAGAGTTGATTCCGACCGTAGAACCAAATTGAAATGAGGAAGAAGGAATTTGGAAATTTGCCGCAGAAGCTTCCATTGGATACGAAGAAGGCATGGAGAGACGAGACATCACAGATCCAGCCTTTATCGCCGAAGCCATTAATTTAGACGAGACCCCTGATTCCCCTTCACTTAGAGCTTTATATTTTTCTGAGTAATCAAAAATATGCCCCTTTCCTCTATCCGAAACCGCACACTATGGGCGGAGGTTCCAAACGCAATAAGGATTTCTAAGCAAGAGGATCCACAAATACCTCAGCCAAGGATTTCTGAATTCTCATTTCTTTAACACTTCTCTCCGGTCCCTCCTTACTTAACAGGTAATGGCGCATCTCCTCCAAAACCTCATTATCAATCCTCTGTTTACCCGAACTCGGATCCACTCCAATTTGATCTTCCTTAAGAATCCCAAATAGGGGATCATCAGGTTTCAGAGGCGCCTGAAGATTCTTCACTCTAACCTGATTCTTCACCCTCCTTTCTTGAGCTTGATCCTGAAGCTTTTTGTTAAGGCGCACACAATTCTCCCTTTCATGAGACAGCATTTGACAGGCGAAGCATCTCTTTTGAATGTTCTCATAGAAATATAGAATTGTCGTTTGCTTTTTTGAAGGCAGATTAATGACTTTGGATCTTCTCATTGGCTTGGTGGTATCTAAACTTACTCTGATTCTCACAAACGATTCCCTTTGAGGCTGAGAAGGATCAAAGATAACTTCAATTACCCTTCCCGCAAACTCCCCAAAAGATCTAATTGTATCTACAGTGTAATTATTCACCGGAACATTCCTCATTTGAACCCAAACTGGCAGGTACCTCAAGTAATCTTCCGGAGGGTTTTCCACCCAACGATCGAACACTATAGTCCACTCATTAAAACAGTACACCGCTGTATTAAGTACCACTTTCATTTCCTCCTCAGAACTAAAGAAGAAATGAAACGATTCTCTTGTCAAGGCTACACCTCTAACTCTGTTAAACAAACCCCATTTCTTCGGCATCTCAACAATGAATGTTGACATCCTTTGACAATCCAGATTAAGTAAACGCCCCAAAATGCTCAACGAATTCTCTCCACTAGAACTGTACTGCGGAAGATCTGGAAGATCAAACGGTACCTCATCTTCATCCAGCGAAAGACCCATCAGAACTTTTTCTAGGCTTTGAGACTTCCACGCCATTAACAACCCAACCGTACAACACGACCAAACAGTTACCCACTTCGGAACCCGATTAACGATCTCTGAAAAATGGCTTGTAGTATGCAGATCTAGACAAAAACTCTCAGCAGGAACCGCAACGGACGAAACCCTAGCTATTTCACGATAAGCTTCCTTCTAAGATGAAATCCTGGTCACACAAACCTTATCCAACCACAAAATGAAACCTTCTGTTTCAGAAAGAGAATACTGAGCCCACTAAAGGCGACTTTTGTGGAATACGTTTTTTATTATTAATAGATGTTTGTTATGTAATCCAAGTAATTTACTTTTATATTAGTTCATTTTTAGGTTTAGAATATAAGTGAATATAAAATTTATATTTTCCGCACTTTTCTTACAAATACTTTAATTCAAATATATCTATATATATTATTTTTTTAATTCAAATATTTTTACCAATTGGAAATTAACGAACCCATCATTTTTTGCCGTACTGATATCTCTTAATTATGCTTTTAACTATATCGTTATTTTTGCATTGTATGATTTGTATCACTAATCGAACTAGTGTACAAAGTACAAACTTTTAAACACATCACGAGACCACGTTATAGCTGATTGACTCTGAGAGCATTTCCATCCATGTAAAGAGTTTTTTTTTAAAATATATTAAACAAAAAAAAATTATTATAATAATGATTGAGTTCTTAAAAACTTTATTTATTATTTTAATAATTTCTATTTGTTAGTATATTTTAAGAAACTCTTTAGAAACCATGGATGGAGATGGTCTGATTAACGTAAAGCTTGGGTCGAGTGATATTTCATTCATTGATACACGACTAATATTTAATTTAATGACTATTTTATCGGGTGAGTCGTGCGTGACACATTTTATTTAATAAAATAGCACAAATACCCACGGGTGGTAAAAGACATTTGTGTCAAATTGTACAAAATTTTGATTGTTTCTTATTTACTATTTTGGCACTATTTTTTTTTTATCTAATACATTCTCAATTTCATAAAAAGTGTACAAAGTACAAACTTTTAAAGACATCACGAGACCACGTTAAAGCTGATTGACTCTGAGAGCATTTCCATCCATGGTTTGTAAAGAGTTTTTTTTTAAAATATATTAAACAAAAGAAATTATAATAATAATGAATGAGTTCTTAAAAACTTTATTTATTATTTTAATAATTTCTATTTGTTAGTATATCTTAAGAAACTCTTTAGAAATCATGGATGGAGATGGTCTTATTAACGCAAAGCTTGGATCGAGTGATATTTCATTCATTGATACACGAGTACTATTTAATTTAATGACTATTTTATCCGGTGAATCGTGCGTGACACATTTTATTTGATAAAATAGCACAAATACCCACGGGTGGGAAAATACATTTGTGTCAAATTGTACAAAATTTTGATTGTTTCTTATTTACTATTTTGACACTATTTTTTTGTTTTTTATCTAATACTTCCTCAATTTCATAAAAAGTGTAAGTTTCACAAAAATTATCATTTTAATATATTTCACATAAATTAAAAAAATTTATGAAAAGTTCTATTTTATTTTTTATTAATACATTAAATAAATTTCTTTCTTTTTAATTAATAGGATTAAAACTACATTTTTCTTCAAAAATTTACATTTAAAAATATAAAATACACTTGTTATAAGAGCATCTCCAAAAAGGACTTCAAATTTGAGGTTAGGCAAACCTCGAATTTGAGATTTTGAGTTGTTTGTCTCCAAAAACAGAAACTCAAATATAATTTTAATATTATTATATTTTGTATTTTAATCCTTACTATTGATAATAACTAACTAAGATTATATAACTTTATAAATAAATATAAAACATACAAAAAATAATATTAACAATAATAACTAAAGTTATAACATAAAATTTATAAATAATTATATAATCAAATATTACATTATAATATGATATTACACAAACTTAAAAAAAAAAGAACACCAACTCAGAAATTACAAGCAAAATATTTTTGTCATTTTAAGTTATTTATTTAAATTTAAGTGTAAAAGTTAAATTTATAAGCATATATATAAAATATTAATACAACATATAATTATAAGGTTACATGGCTGTCAAAAAAAATTATAAGGTTAAATGATAAACATCAAAACTATTAAGATATTTTTTATGACATAACTAATTAAAAAGACTAAAACTGCAAATAAAAATATAGAACCTCAAATTTGAGGTTTTGAATAATGGAACCTCAATTTAAGATTTCACTTTTGAGGTTTTGAAGTTTTTTTGGAGTATGCTCGACAAATTTTTGTGAAATGGAAGAAGTAACTCTTTTAGTTTTTATAACCTTTTGCATCCCGGATAAAGCCCGGATAAAGCAGGCCCTACCTTATTATTATTATTGTTCACTTCAAAGCGGTTGCCATTTTCCGCGTAATTATGGATACTGGGCCTACCTATGGTATTTAATGCGCGTTTCATTTAATTATCTTACAGAAAACTTTCAACAAAACTGTCGGAATTAATATTTATTAATTCGCGTCTAACATCTATCTCGTGCGAAACCAAAAAAAGGATATAGTCAACGTCTGCTACACTGCGTCAACTACTTCACTTCAATATCGTTAGCCAAGTGGCAGCATTTACGGCTTCCAGTTCATAATTCATTAATACCTCATGTTTTGAGAGACTGTCGATGATTGTGATTATGAAAAATTAGAATGCGAGTTTCTTTTAGCGTTTTGATGATCTCATAGCTTTTTTTGAATGTTTTCAGGAACAAAGTCGCTTCCTTTCTATGAAAATATCTCATCGGAGTTGAGCAAACGGTGAAGCATGTAACTTGTATATTGGCAACACAATAAAGTCTGTTCAACTCTTTTGTAAATGACTGTTGTTCTTAGCCCTTTCAATGGCTTTTCTTTGGACATAAAAGTAAAGAAAGAATATTCATAGATTACCCACTGTCCAAATTCAAAGTACAGTATACAAATATATTTTGCTGTGGATAAAATTTACAAGTGTGCATTTTTATTTATGAATGGTTAACACTCGTGACTCGACAATCAAACAACTTTTACTTTTAACGGATGTTTGATATCCGGTTTTGTCTGGTTTTGAGGATGAGCTTTATCATCTGGACCGGTTAGGTTTTGTCCAAAGGTGAACTACAGTGTATATTTTCTTACGATTTTTATTAAAATTTGGTTTTAATTCCGATCCGTTTTGAAAAAATGCAAAAGTCTTAATCGAATGGAACCGAAAACATTCGTTACAAGGCATAAGTACCAATGCTGATCGGTCATCAATGTGGGAGTCAGATTTTTTTGCTATGATTAGAGCCGGTAGCGGAGCCAGATTTTTTTACCGGAGGCAAAAAAAAATCATAGTTTAAAAATTGTCAAAATAACTACAAATATATCGTACGTTCACTTATAACTTGAAATCTTTTTATTACAGCTTCATTTGTTACATCTTTAAATAATTTCTTTTCGATGAAACAAACAAGACAGTCACTCAAAAACAGATTACTAATACGATTTTGTACCATTTGTAGATGAAAATTTTTATATTATGATTCGATCCATTAGTTATCTAGTAAAACAAAAAAAGAAACTAAAAATTAAAGATATTCGAATTCATAGATTATAAATATAAATCTTAAATTTTTCTATGAGTTTATGTCATGTCATATCTAATTAAATAAAAACATAACACATAATCTAAAAAATTAAAATAAATTGAAAAATATATAAACAAATATAATCTTAGTTTTAAAAATTTCTCGTATATACAATTTGAAAAATACTATTTTCTTACATTTCATTTTTAGGATGTAGAAATATCAATAAAGGAAGATGTAATGGTCAAAAATTATGGGATCTGACAAAGACCAACTAGACCACGGTAACTTAATAAACTTCTTCAATTAATTATAGACTTCTGAATAATAGGAATTTTATTGGTTAACACTTTTGTCTTTTTCCTTTTCCCAATAAATGTGTTGGGCATTGGTTATAGCAGAACTTGTGAGTATGGTGAGAGTGATCAAAGAATACGACCTTGAGAAAGTTGAATACTCTAGTCAAAATTTGTCGAATTTTACAAATCCTCAATTGCGTTCTGAAATGAAGGTTAATGCAAATGGTGTTGATCACTTTTGTTATCCTTGTGATGTGCGTGAAGGCTTGGATTATGTCAGCAGAAACATAATTGAAAGAGAGGCAGATCGTCCATTTCATGTCATATGCAACAAAGATGAAGATGTAGTAGCTGAACGCAATGAATTGAACATTTGTTACATTGGCGAAGTGGTCTCACTCAATACAATTGAAGAAGTTCTTGAATTATTAAAAGAAACCTTGTATATTACCTATTGTAACCCTTCTCATCAATGTTTAGTTTTAAATTCATTAATTAATACTCCCTCCTTAAAGAAGGATGTTTTGAAAAAAAAATTGTTTAAAAAAGAAGGATGTTTTCAATTTTCTAGGTGTAGTTATAATTCATTTTTACTTAATTTACCCTTATAACATTTATTATTTTAAAGAAAACTAAAGTAATACTACTAATAAAACAAGGTTAGAAAATTCTTTTTAAAAACTTTTTTAATATGTGTGAAAAACTCAAAACATCATTCTTTAAGAAACATATGGAGTATAAGGATAAAAAGAGTTATTTGGTGTTAAATTTTGCATTGATTTGTGAGAACATCATATATTTTCAAACAAAAATAGTTCCAAAACATCTAAGTATTAAAAACGGAGGAAGTATAAAAAAATATTTGTTTTTGTTTATATTTTTACTATGTTTTGCTAATTTTTTGTTTAGTTTTTTTCTTTAAATTTACAATAATTGTAATTTAATGGTATTATAAACAATTCAAATGAATATGAAACTCCCATCAAAGCTAACCTGAATTGATGCATAACGCGTAAAATATAAATTATATCTCGTACAAAAGCAGCAACACAAAAACCTTACTCAACCCTTTTAGCTCGTTCACACGGCTCTCTTAAGAAAATTTGCACGAAGAATCGATTACATCCAACGTAAAATTTTGTTTGATTTCGTTTTACTAGTTGAGTACAATCCCCACGACATGCCCGATCAGAGAATTCATAACCTTAAAATAGCGTAGACGAATCTAACCACAAAAGAGGAGGAGAAGTAGTTTTCCAGCGATTTCTTAAAAAGAAATGATCGCATAGCTATTATCAATGCCGATAACACTACTACAACCGCGACAACATGCCCTACCGTCGAGTCGAAGGACTCCAAGACTATGTCGATGTCAAAATTAATAAAACCGATCTCTCTTTCTCTCTCTAACCGGTTTACTCTCTTATAAAATCAACCAAGGTAAAAACGATCCAATAGTTTGGCAAGATATATGTGAAAAACTGGAGATCTCTATTATTTATTTGTTGTCACGTCTGGGTGATTTAGTTTATTAGGAATATATTAATTTCATAGTTCATATGATATAATAATCTCCATGATTATTATAATTATGATTTTGAAACTAGTTTTTAATAGGTTGGTTTGAATTCTGATTTTCTGGTTTATCAATGGATAAACACTGAACATGGTTATTGAAATTGGTACTGGTAGAGCTATGATTACTCTGCCTCATCTCAATGGATCGTTATGATCTATCTCTATTTCTATTTTTTTTTAATCATCATAGTAAATAATAATGCCATAATTAGATGAATAAAACATTTTGAGGAAGATGTTGATTTTCCAAATTAAATAGTATATTTGAATTTGATGAAGATGTTTTTCGATAACTATGATCTGAAAAAAGTTTCTGCATTGTGATTTGAGAGTAATTAAGTTCGGTTTGATCTCCGGTCTTTTCCGGTTTGAGGATTAGCTTATCAACCGTAGAGGGTTGACTGTACCGGTTAGGTTGTGGCCAAAGGTGAGCTGTACATTCTCTTAACCGTTTTTAATAAAATTCGGTTCAAATTCCGATCCGTTTTTTTCTTGAAAAAGGAGCTAAAAGTCTTAACCGAATCTCCAACTCTGGTTCTCTCCGGTTTGGGGATGAGATATATACTATATCAAATGGTTGAGAGTCTCTATCTCAATTAGAAGTTTTTGGCTAAAGGTGAAGTCAAGTGAGTGGCGAGCATTGGTTTCTGGTACGAGTGGCAAATATCTGAAAGACGAACAGCAAAAATCTGAAATTCGATCTAAAGCTAAAGAATCAGAATTCAAGAAAAAGAAGAAAAAAAGAGAGTAAATTTCGCGTCGTATATTAAAATCCCACGAAACCCTCGCCGTTGTGTTTCTTCGATCTTTGAATACCGAACTACTCCATGAATCTTCAAGCTGTTTCTTGTAGCTTCGGCTTCGTTTCTGTTCCACTTGTCTCTCCCAGAACTTCGTTTCGGCGATTTGTAATCCGAGCGAAATGTAAAACTTCAATCTACAGATTCGTTCGTCGTGATTTGAGATTGGTTTCGGATTCATTTTCTTGTTTTGGATTGCTGCAGCGGAACCATCGGAGAAATCTGTGGAGATTATGAGGAAATTCTCCGAACAATATGCTCGTCGCTCAGGGACTTACTTCTGTGTTGATAAAGGAGTTACTTCGGTCGTGATTAAGGTATGTAATTAACGAATTTATCCTGATTTTATCATAGCTATTTGAAATTTCTGGTGGAAAGTGTGTTGAACAATGAATATATGGTGGTCTTCGTTTAAAGATTCTATAATTCTGCGTAAAATTATGAACTATCTGGAGGAGATTGAGTCTTCTACTTGTAGAAAAATGAGTTTGCAGAATAAGTTATGTTAAAGTTAGCGAACGTATTGAGTTCTAGTGTTTAAGTAATGAAGGGGCTGAGACTTGTTCTGCTTGTGGATAATGAGTCGTCTACAGAAGAATTTAGTTAATATTAGTGAAGATGTTGAGTTCTAGTGTTCAACTAATGAAGTGGCTGAGTGTTCTCTTTTGAGATAATGAATCTGCAGATGAAATTGAGGCAATACATGTGAGCATCTTGAGTTCTAGTGTTTAGCTAATGAAGTGGCTGAGTCTTCTACTTGTAGATAATGAATCTTTAGAAGAAATTGAGTTACTGCTAGTGAAGATCTTGAGATCTAGTGTTTAATTGTGTAACTTTTTTGGGAACAGGGTTTGGCTGAGCATAAAGATTCATATGGTGCACCGCTTTGCCCTTGCAGGTGATCTTTGCTACCGGACTATCGTTATTTTTAAGAATATTTGAAATTCTTTTATCAACCCAAAGTCTGATCCTTGTCTTTGGTGCAGACATTATGATGATAAAGCTGCCGAGGTTGGACAGGGCTTTTGGAATTGTCCATGTGTTCCAATGCGAGAGAGGTAAGAAGTAGCTCTATGTGGCTGCATAAGCATTATGTTTTTGTGTGTGTTAAATAAGTAGAACTGCTTTACGTCATTAGCTGGCTTCTCTCCAACTTGTCATTCGAGTGTTATCAAATTTATGATTACTCTGGATCAAATAAATACTCATTCCTTTGTATAGTAGATGATGTTTTAATTTTTTTTCATTAAATGATGTTTTTTTTTTAATTTTATGCAAAAGTTAACACTTGCATTAAAATTTAATTATCTTTATTAATTTAGAAATGAAGATTAAATCACTAAAAAATGCATTGAAAATATTATATTATATAATATTTATATGTTTATGATATTTTAAATTAAATTAAAAATTTGATTACCTTATATTGATTTTTAAATAGTTAAATTTATGTATAGTTAATAGTTGGATTAATATTTATTAGTATCATTTGATGGTTTTTTTTAAAATTAAATCTTATGTGTATCAATGAGGGGAGGTTGAGAACTCTCCTTCATCTTTTATAGTATAGATTAAATGGTAAGAAATTAAAAAATCGCTTAATCCCACCAATTTTTGTTCTTCTAAATATACAACCATTTTGCAGCCAACATATAAAACATAAAATCTGAAATTTTCTCTGTGGTAAAATAATGATTTGCTCCAACTCTCTCCCCGCGACTAGCTCAACGCATCAAAAAGTAAATAAAGAATTGATTGTCAAATTTGTCATCCATACGAGAAATAAATAACAAGAGATATGAAGAAGGAATAGAATAGAAGCATGGGTTGCTTTAAAATAATGTCTGAGTGTATTCTTTTCTTTTTTTAAGCCTAAACTCTATTAAAACTTCAAAGCTTGATACATTTTTTATACAAACGTTTTTTTGGTTGAATTAATTTTACATTCAATCCAACCAAAAAAAAAAAAAAAATTGACTTCTACGTTTCTTTTCTTTCTAAAAAATGATCATGCCTTTTGTTATTTCTGTCAAGGTTTTGATTGGTAACTAATTTGCAGAAAAGGCATTACAAAAACCCCGATTCTAGTGTCTCTGCAAATATCCAATCAGAGTCATTATATTGTGTATACTTCCACAAGTGAATCCCTGATCACTCAGGACCCATCACTCTCCTCATTTTTCCAGGAGGTGATAGCACGGCCGGGCTATTCCCGTGCTGGCTCTTCTCCGAGGCTTTTGGTTCGAGGGCGTCTCCTTTTGAAGCCGGAATCTGAAGCTTCCCTGGCTCAGTTGGTGATGGAGAAGACGAGAAATACCTGAATAAATTAAAAAAAAAAAACCCAATGATATCAGAGAGATGAAACGGAACTTTTGTTCCATGAAATTTTTTTTTTTCTCAAGACTTAACCTGTGGTCCAAAGCTTGCTGTATAGTGATCCTCTGTCGTGGGTCGTAGATGAACATTTTGGCTAGAAGATCCAAAGCGTCGTCGCTTGCCATAGGGAAAATGGTGCGTAACGGTGGAGCCGGCGTGTAGGAGAACTCCATGTAGTCTGGGAGATAGATCATGTCAGACCATTGGGACTGTGTTGGAGTTCCAAAAGCTTGAAAGATCTTTCCGAGTTGATCAATCTCAGTAGAACCCTGAAGGAAAAAAAGCAAAGCAATGAAGAAATATACGAAAAATGTTTCGACGACATCATAGGATATGTTCATGTTTTGACAACTTTCTGAAACATGAAAGTACGAAAAGTACAGAACATTACTGGTAGAAACGGTCTACGAAGTAATAGCTCAGCAAAGATACAGCCTGCAGCCCAAACATCAACTCCTGCTCCATACTGTCTACTCCCAAATAGCAACTCAGGCGCTCTGTACCATGTAGCAAAGACCTGTGTGAAGAAGTATTTTTTAAAGATCCGAGTTAAAAAACTTTTTGGAGTCGTCCACTGTGAACAGAAGCAGATACAAATAACAAACCAAAAGAGACATCAACAAAACTAATCAAACTCAGAATCTTCTAGACTCAAAAAATGTCACAAAAGGGTATCTAGTAAATTCGAACCACCAATCTTTCACCTCACCAAAACCGGAATCAAGAAGTATGCAAGAATCAGAATCAAAAACATATGATGTCTCCTTAATGCTCTGTATCGATTCTTCAGTTCCAGAAGAACATTCCAATAGATCGTCAAGAATTGCCAAAGATATATATTACAAAACCTAGACTAATCTAGCTGCCAATTTCAAACACAAAAGTATCAAACTGTATCGAGCTTAGTATCGATACCTGATGAGTAAACCTCCGATTCGGACTCCCAAACACTCTCGCCAGACCAAAATCAGCCAGTTTCAGCAGACCATTCTCTCCAATCAGTAGATTATTAGGCTTCATATCCCTATAACAATGGAGAAACCAACTCAAGATCCAACCTAAAAAGCTAAAGTAACTCAAAAACACTGAGAAGAAACATATGAACAAGCAAAAAAGAGTTTTTTAACTTTACCTATGCAAAACCCATTTCTTGTGACAATAAGCTAAACCTTTCATCGTCATCAACATAAAAGACTTGATATCTCCAGGAGAAAGGAAGATGTTTCGGTCGCGAATCACAGCTTCCAAATCCGTTTGCATATACTCGAAAACGAGATGCAAGCTCCCATCGTGAGGGAACGCATCAATGAGCTCGACGATGTGTGGATGATTAAGCTCTTTCAGCAGCTTAATCTCCCTAAGCGCCGTGAAATTCACGCCTTCTTTCTGGTTTCCTAACCTAATCTTCTTCACTGCTACGGTCTTACCAGTCTATTAAGCGGAAAAATCGAAGATGTGTGTATAGATCAAGCGAACATGGAATTGAAATCGAATCGAGGAAAGGGTTTGATTGATTGATTCACCTTGGTGTCGGTGGCTTTGTAAACGACACCGTATGTTCCTTCTCCGAGAACTTGGCGTCTGAGATACCGATCAACTGGTTTATTTTCGCCGGATTTCGACATCGGGTTTCTCTTC
The DNA here is from genome assembly GCA_020283515.1 of Alliaria petiolata. Taxonomy (NCBI): domain Eukaryota; kingdom Viridiplantae; phylum Streptophyta; class Magnoliopsida; order Brassicales; family Brassicaceae; genus Alliaria; species Alliaria petiolata. The sequence goes on along the minus strand of JAHZTW010000001.1, from coordinate 470,783,766 downwards.
TTCGCCGGTTACTGTTTAACACTTCGACGGAGACGAGGGGCTAGTAAAGAACTTTAAGGAATTTTAGATTCGTTGGTTTTTAATTTTACCCTTACTTTTTTAGTATTTTATGAAACGAACCTCATATCTCTAAAATTATCAGAAACAACCTAATATATCGAGCGCATCTTTTCCGTAGTGTCTATTTCGAGTATCAAAACGGGTAATAGCGGATAAACATCAAAATTATATGTTTCAACTTGCCCTGGGATTCAAAACCGAACCGAACCAAACCGTGTTTCAGTCGGTTCGGTTATCATTCGGTTACAAGTCAATAACCGTTCGGTAGTTTTGATAATTATGTTCGGTTATTGACTCGGTTCGGTTCGGTTCACCATAACCGAATGGTTAACCGAAAAAAACAAAACCCTTAAAACTATCTTCTACGCCGTCGACTCCTTCTCTCTTTCTTTTGCCGATTTTCCTTTTCTCTTCTTCTTCAATTTCTTTCTTTCAATCCAGCGACACAATCTCTTTCAGCCCGTCGACTCAAGATCTCTCTTTCAACCCGGCGATACTGTAAGTCTCTTTCAATCTCTCTTTCTGGTTTTTAGTTTATTTCCATTTAGAAATTGATTTGGATTGGGTTTTATTTTCATTCAGTTTTGTAGATGTCTCTGCATTCTTCTCAAGACAACAATGAGGAAATGTTTGATGAAGAGGTTCAAGGAGAGGTACAAGGAGAAGAAGTTCAAATACCTTCTGATGCTGGAAAGAAAAGGACATCAACTCAGAGATCAAGTTATGAAGTTCCACAGAAACAAAGAAAGCCGACAGCTCAAAGGGCAGATGTATGGCAACATTTTATTCAAAAAGAAGACAATAAATCGAAATGTTGTTGCCGATATTGTGGTACAGAGATCAGTTGTGACTCAAAAACAGTTGGAACCAGTCCTATGAGAAATCACATCAAAAGATGCAAGTTGTTCAAGACTTTTCAAGAGAGTGGATCTCAAAAGGTTTTCACTGGTGATAGCAGCGGTGCAGTGACAGACATTAGATATGACAAAAGTATGTTTAGAAAATCAGTGAATGAGATGATAGTGCTTAATGAGCTGCCGTTTTCTTTTGTCGAGTCAGAAGGTTTTAGGCGTTTTTGCAACAATGTAATTCCAATGTACAAGGTTCATTGTCGAAAGACAGCTACAGAGGGTATCTTTGAAATGTATTTGCAAGAGAAAGCGGCTTTGAAGCAGTTGTTTAGTAGTGATAAGAAGAGGGTCTCACTCACTACTGATATTTGGGTAGCTCCTACAACAGCTTGTAGTTACATGGTTGTCACAGCACATTGGATTGATGCGAATTGGGAATTGCAGAAAAGGATCATTAGCTTCAAACCCATCACAGATCATAAAGGAGATACAATTGCATCACACTTTGTTCAGTGCTTAGATGAATGGGGAATTGAAAAAGTTTTTACAGTCACAGTTGATAATGCTAAGGCTAATGATAAGGCTTTAGGATTAGTGGTAGATGCTTTGAGGATGAAGGGACCTAATGCGTTAGTTAGAAATGGAGTTTATCTCCATATGCGTTGCTGTGCACATATACTGAATTTGATTGTGAGAGATGGTTTAGCACACATGAAAGAAAGTGTTGTTGCAATTCGGAATGCTGTGAAGTATGTGAGGTCATCTGGAACAAGACTACAGTCTTTTGAATTGCGTCTAGAGTCAGGAAAAGTTTCTAGAGGAAGCTTGTCTTTGGATTGCAAAACACGTTGAAATTCAACATATCTTATGTTGGTAGCTGCACTTAAGTTAAGAGTAGGTTTTCAGAAGATGTTAGATGAGGACAAGCTTTACAATGAATACTTCCTTGAGAATGAAACTGACGAGGATGGACAGAAACGAGCTGGACCGCCTCAGAAACGAGTTGGACCACCATGTTCTTCTGATTGGGATAAAGTGCAAAGGTTGGTTAAGTTTTTGAGGATATTTTTCAACTGCACCTTGGCGTTCTCAGCGTCAAAGAAAATAACTTATTCAATTTGTTACAATGAGATTGTCACAATTGAGAGGAATTTGATCTCATTAAGTAACAACAGTAATGAGGAAGTGAGGAAAGAAGCAACAAGTATGAAGGCTAAATTTGAGAAATATTGGGATGGGATTATAAATATGAATCCACTTATGATAATTGCAAGTGTGTTTGATCCAAGGAACAAGATGCAATTTGCTTCGCTCTGTTTTAACAAGTTGTATGGGAAAGATAGCATTGAAAGTAATCATCTTAGAGTTTCGATTAAGGGTGTGATGAAGGATCTATATGAAGAGTATGTGTTGCTGCTAAAAACAAGTGAGAGTATCGCAACTAGAAGTGGAAATGAAGAGTTTGAACAACCAAGTGTTGTCTTTGATTTATCTGATGATGATGAGTATGAGAAGATGGATTCTTTGTACACAGAGCTGAGTAATGAAACTGCAAATGAGGAAGCTAGTAGTGAGCTTGATATGTACTTGCTGGAAAAAGTAGTGCCACGAAAAAAAAACAGCTTGGGAATGGATTATGACGTTTTGTCATGGTGGAAGCGAAACAGTGCGAAATACCCTATATTATCAGAGCTGGCTAGAGATGTTCTAGCTGTTCAAGTGTCTTCTGTTGCTTCTGAATCAGCGTTTAGTACGAGCGGTCGAGTCTTGGATCCGTATCGAAGTTGTTTGACACCTTACATGATTGAATCTTTGATATGCACACATCAATGGTTGCAGAATTCCATCCAAGCTGAAGCAAAACTTGCCAACTTAGCTGAAATGTTTGAAGAACTTGATTTCCACGAGTCACTTGGTAATTCACTTGCCAACAATGATATTTGTCATATATAATTTTTTGTTAGAAAAACTAACTTCTTTCTTTGTAGATAATCGAGAACAACCTTAGTCATCTTGCCATTGAAGTATGGTTCCTTCACGTTTGAAGAGATAGTCATCCGTGTCGGTATGTATATCTCAGATCTCGACATTGTTTTAAGACTCTTAGTGTGTTTAAGTTATATGTCTTGAGTTGTTGATTGGCTCGTACTGAATGTGTATATGTATACATCCGTGTCGGTTACAAAATTTTCTGTCTATTTTGTTGTCTTCTTTGATTTTGTTTGATTGGTATAATGTCAATTGTGGGAAGTCTTTCATTTTCTTCTCTAAATTGTGTCTTTGATTTTTTTTTTCTTAAATTGAATTGAAAACTTTCTTATTGTGAATCTGAGTTGGTTCCATGATGCCTTATTACAAATGTTTCTTATTGCAGGTCTTGAAATTTAAAGACGGTCCATCATTCCATTCTCACACCATTTATCTTCTCTTCTCTTTAAAAACAGCATGAGACTCGTGAGACTCTTTTTCTCACACCATCTCCTCTTTTTTTTAAAAAGCAGCTCAAACTTTCTTTCTTTAGACTTGTTTCAGATTATGCTATTGTACTTCATTATGTCTTGTTTGTGATTTAGACTCGTTTGAGATTTAAACTTGTTTCTTTGGACTTGTTAACCGAAATTAACCGAAAATAACCGAAATTAACTGAAAATAACCGAAAATAACCGAAATTAACCGATTATTTTTCGACTAACCCTACAATTTCGGTTCAAATCGGCAGAAATTTTAATAACCGAAATAACCGATAACCGAACCGATCGACCCGATATTTTATTCGGGTAATTTCGGCAGATTTTTCAATAACCGAAAAAACCAAAAAACCGAATAAATGGGTCGGTTCGGTTTCGGTTAACCGAAATCCCAGGCCTAGTTTCAACCATCCAATATGAAGAATCGAAACTAAGACACAAAGATTTGTTTTTTTTTGTTTTTTTCGATTATTTATTTTTATATATCTTATTATATAAAGTTAGATGCGTAAAAGTTGATAATTAACATGATCTAGAAACATATCATATGTTTTTCTAAACTGAAGTTAAATTTATGAAATTTTGTTTTTATTTTCATTTTTTATGAATTTTTGCGTATATTTTTCTTTTTTTTTTCTTTTTAAGATTTTTTGAAAATAGAACAAATGAATTATTACAAATTGTGTTTCAAAATATTTTTGATGGTTTTGAACTGTGTTGGGTTTTTTCTGGAAACTTGTAGAAATTTTTAGTCATTTTTCCAACTCTTTTTCTATCATTTTGCTTAAAATAACCAAAGATTCTTATTGGGATTAATAGAGGTTAATGGACCATAATCTCTATAGAGTGTGTTAGATATGTCCCACATTGGAAGTTGGAAAGGACCTTGAGCAATATATAAAAGACTTGGGTTAATCCACTTACTGCCAATTGGTTTTGAGTTGGAAGCACATAAAACTTAACAATTCTTAATCTTAATTATATCAATTGGTGAAAGTTTTTAGGTTGTATTGTATCTCAATTTAATGCAACAATTGATCTTGAGCTGAGATTTTAAAGTAACAAAATAAAAATAAATCTTGTAGACTGTGATGAGTTTTGATTCTTAATGAACAATTTCGGATATTCGAGAAGATTAACATCAAAAGTGTAGAACTTTTTGTAATTGATTTTGAATGATAGATTCAAGTGATCAAACATTTGGTTGTTTGTTTGATGATTATGTTGTCAATTCATGCTCAAAATGTTTTTTTTTGTTTTATTGTTTGATTTGATTCATACTTAAAAACAATGAGCATGAGGACGTTCATTGCTAAGAATGATTTCTCTGGATTGATGAACTCTTCCAATGGAATGATGAATGAAAGTATCCTCTCTCAGGCCAGAGAAATCTCTTCCATGATGTTTTAGTATTCATGTGTTCTCTACCGCTTTAAATGGATATTTGCATCAAGTATTCTTTGTTTTAAACGAATATTGGTCTTTAGTATTTGGGCTGCTTCTTAGAGTTATGGTTGTCTGAATCTTTTGGATCAAATGAATATTACAGATGTTTTGATGTCTTCTCTATCGCTTTAAAGGGGTATTTACATAAGAGTATTTGTGTTTTGCTTAGTATTTGTGCTACTTTGTAGAGTTACAGTTGTTTGAATATTTTTTATCCTTAGAGTTAGGGCTGTGTGAACTTTTTTGGATCGAATTTGGAACGGATAAAATGGATATCACAGATGTCTTAAAGCTTCTTATTATATAAAGTTGGATGCGTCAAAGTTGCTAATTAACATGATCGAGAAATGTATCATATGTTTTTCTAAACTGAAGTTAAATTTATGAAATTTTGCTTTTATTTTCCTTTTTTATGAACTTTTGCTTTTATTTTGCTTTTTTTTCCTTTATTTTGCTTCTTTTTTTTTTTAAAGAATAGTGCTTGTTTGTATAATTTTATAAACTAAAGTTATATGTACTACTATATTTTAATCATGGCATATGTCAAAATCTGATCGATTAACTTAACACGTTTCTCGATCATTTTTAATTAGCAACTTTGACGCATCCAACTTTATATAATAAGATATATTTTAAAGATATGATCGATTAACTTTCCACGTGTCGCAATCGTGTTAAGATGTTAAAAAGGTTACTTGAGTTGGCATAAAGACATATTTGTTGCTTTTCAGATTTGACATGGGTTACTGGTGGTTTAATTATGAAACTAAACATATAATAATATAGTAAATAGTTTCACCAAGCTTCTTATCCATAGTCACATGAAGTTTGTTGCTATCATCACTTAAAAAATCATTCAGGATAACGTCGTTTTTTTAGGTTAGGGTCGCTTTTAAAATGATGCCAGAATTATAGGATCGTTTATAAAAACGACGCCAAATTCAGCGAAGCTAAAAAAATTTCGCATCACTTTTTCAAATGACGTTATAATTACATTTTAGCGTCGCTTCTATTTTCTTAATATCGTTTCTGTTAAACGTTTCTACTCATAATATTAACGTCACTTTTGAAATTGACATGAAAAAAATAGTTAGTATAAAAATTAACAAATGACGCTAAGCGTATAGTTAACGTCAATTTATAAAAGCGACATTAACTCTCAAATTCGCATCAAATACAAATCGATGCTAATATGTCATTAACATCATTTCATAAAAAATGACACTACACTTTATAGGATAAAATTCTTTTATTTAACAAATAAATATATTATTTTGAAACATTTATTATATTTTGAATATTTGTTGCTAACATAAATTAAAATTAGACAATAAAAAATGTATATCTTTGAAATAAATAGAATAACTACCAATACATATGCAATTCATAATTAAACTTACGTTAGAGTTATCTACTACGAACGTACTGTCTTAACAGAATTAATTGTTTTTAAACTAACTACTTGAACTAGATAAACCTTCACCTAGCTTCCTTTCATGCTCATCCATCTCCCTTCTAGACTTAGTCCTTGAAATCACATAAACAAAGTAATGAGTGATGTTTAATTTGAATATAGGAACACACATATATACGACTATAGTTACCTTCTACAGTTGCAACTGGAGTTAGCCATTTGATTTACAAGTTCATACATCTTCTCCAATTTATCTTCTAAATCAGTCACCTTCTCCAACTTTCCTTCTAATTCGTGAACCCGATTCCTTAAGCCTAATAATTCCACCTCGTTGGATATTGGAGTGGTGCGATTCTGAAAAAATGTCGAAGGAGTAGGACCAAGACCAACACAACGCACACGACCAGGACGCTCGGCCCCAAATACTTGAGAGAATTCATCATTTATATTTGTGGTGGTATTCTCTGATGTGATTCCCAGATTTTGAGTCATCTTTTCAGTTAGTTTTTCCTATAAGAATCAATGACATGTCTATAATCCAAATACACCATGCGTACAGAGCAATCTATTAAAGACTCTAAAGAATATATGAGTAATGTATGTAGAAACTAACCGATAAATCTCGAGCTTCTTCATTAACAAAGCTTCCATCAGCTTTTTGGCGTGTGGACACAAAAATTTCTCCGCGACTCGGACGTTTACCCGTTTTAATAAGCTGCAAAAATCTACCAAGTGAAACCAGCTATAAAATATCATAATGATTAATGAATGTTAAAGGAAACTTACAATTTCCTTTGACTTTCGACAAATGCTTTTTTTTCCTAAAGTATGCGGTGTCTTGTGATAGCTCCTACTTTTCGTATTTTATTCACGCAATTTCTGAAACTCAAATATGAAACAATGTTAGAAACTCATAACAAAAATCAATAAACAAACACAATAAGGTACATTTATATTACCTTAGTCTTTTCAGTAAACTGTAAATGCACAAAATCTTGCCTTTGTTCTTTTGGAATAAAATCTGGGGGAGCTTCTATAGCTTCCTCGGGAGTATTACGTCGATAATCTCGCCATAGACGACTCTTTAAACCTTTGCACTTTTGACTCAGACTTTTCATCACAAACTTCTTATAGTTCTCAGTTGAAGCATCAAAATAGAATTTAGACTACATATACAAAATAATAAAAACAATTAAAAAACAGATTCATATAGTGTCATGGTAAAAACAAAAAATAGTATCATCATTATACCTGAATGTAATCCCAGACGTCATCCTTTCGCCATGTTTGTACCTTCCTCTAGTCCACGTATGTTATAGGAAACTTATTCACATCATTACTTAACATGCCAAGCCAAGTACCAAATAAACCTCCACTTTCGTTCTCAGGTTGATTAAGTGGACCAAAATGAAGAATGACTCTGCGATTCTCCACTCCCCATATATCTTGCGCAGTTAGACGCTCCTCTGTTACAACTCCATCAGAACCTGCAAGAAAAATATGTAGTTATATACTCTTACTTTTGACCGCCTATAGAATGACACATTGCTCTACTTACTGATTACGTTAACAACCCACTTTCCTCTCTCACGTCCCTGTGTATATATATGCGATGTCGTATTTTCAAGGTGATCCACATGGTGATAATTATTTTGTGTATATATATGCGATGTCGTATTTTCAAGGTGATCCACATGGTGATAATTATTTTCATTCACTTCTCCATCTTGTGTCTCCTCGACATGATCAGAATCATAGTTGTCCATCTTATCCACAAGAATCAGGAATGTTAGTCTTTCTCGTTTATATCAATACATACACACGTTTATTCATAACTAAAGCATAAAAATCATAATCGTGAACAAACAAAGCTAAAGCAAGAAAAAAATAACAAAATCCAAAGTACAATAGATTATGAATCAATGTAGAGTTTTAGTCTTTTTGGTTTATGTCAATGAATATAGATAAACAAAAGGAACTAAAGCATATAAGCCATAAACGAGAACGGACAAAGCTAAAGCAATAAAAAACCTTAACAAATCCAGAATTATAGTATCTTAAATAGTACCAAAAGCGGGAACAATTAAAGCTAAAGAAAAAAACATAGAATATTGGTGTTCGTGATTGTGACAAAGCCTAAACATAAAAAAATAGTCTTCTTCCAAAATATCTCGAACCATCTGCAATTCAGGTACTTCATCTAAGAGAAATGATCTATCATCAACAACAAAACCACCAGTGTCAATATTTCCAGATGGATCATCATCCATATCACAATCACCCATATCATATAAGTCTTTAGGTTGGATATGCACTCCGACATTCCAACCATTCTCACTCGGATCTTCTACATAATATACCATATTTGCTTGAGAAGCCAACACAAATGGTTCATCTTCCTCGCCATCACTAGAGTGTATTATACGAGAAAGATTCACCATATCATGACCAAAATTGTCTCTTTTGTATCCCCGATTATCACGAGTATCTGCCCATTTGCACTTGAATAATACAACTCTAAACTTCTCGTAGTAGTTTAGTTGAACGATATCCACTAGCTTTCCGTAGTACGGAACATTTCCAGCCCTTGGATTATCGTCACGAGATGATGCATAACTCATGGTCTCGGCAAAAATATAAACACCACAGTTCTGTGTTTTTAAATCACCATCTCGTTCTAAAGTTCTATATTTATAACCGTTAATGTTATATGATGAGAACTTCAAAACCTTATCTGATGGACCATTAGCAATATATCGAATATCATCATTGATACCATCAACTTCGTTTTTCTCTACTTTTTGTTTAAGCCACTTAACAAAACGAAGATGGACTTCACGATCAACGTCGAAGGTATGACGCCGTTTCCTACCACGATTGTTTATTTTTCCTATCTCAGCTTTAAACTTCCTATATATTTATAAAAAAAATAGATTAGTATGTTTAATAATACTAGAGACATAAATAAGTGTAACTTTTAAGTGACTCTTAGTCTCGTAATCCATCAAGAAATGGGCAGCAGATCAAGATATACCGATGCGCTTGTTGCTTTTCTTTAAGACTTAGTGTCGCATATTGGCTACCACCAATAGATCTACCCAGCGCTGGAAAGACAATGGAAATTTCTGAGTCAGATCCAAGACTATGGCTAGATATCGGAATATCATTTACTCTTCCAATACGATTGAATCGTGTCTCTATCCCATCCAGATACATTGAACAAAATGTCAGACATTCATCTGCCAAATATTGTTCACATATGGATCCTTCAGGCTGCGCCCGATTTCTCACATATGACTTAAAACGGCTGAGGATCCTAAAGAAGCAACACATAAAACTTAATCCTCAAATGTATAACGTTAACTATCTGTTTATCTAACTATTTATTTTATACATACCTTTCAACTGGATACATCCAACAAAATTGAACAGGACCACCCAATCTTACTTCCTCAGTCAAATGCACTGTTAAATGCATCATCACTGTGAAAAAGATGGAGGAAACAACATCTCCATATGACATAGCGTAAGGATGATCTTTCTTTGCAGATTGAGTAACTCCCTTTTATCGATCACTTTGAGCAAATTTCTCGAAAGAAATGACATAACTCTGTTATAACAGCTGTCACGTTAGGTGACAACACGTTTCGTAACGCAATCGGTAACATGTGACCCATAATAACGTGACAATCATGGCTTTTAAGACCATGAATTTTGTGTTGTTTCAGATCAATACAATTTGACAGATTTGAAGAGTATCCATCTGGTAGTCTAGCACTATGTAAAATACGGAGGAAAATATCTTTCTCTTTATTAGTTAGCTTGAAAGATGATGGAGGATACTTTCCATTATCACCCGGCCATAATTCAGATCGTATACCCAATGTAAGTAGATCTTTCCTCGCTTTAAGATTGTCCTTAGACCTTTTTTGTCGTCTAATAATGTAAATACAACATTATCGAAGACATTCTTCTCTATGCGCATTACGTCTAAATTATGTCTTAAAAAAGCATGTTCCCAGTATGGTAGTTCAAAGAATATACTCTTTTTTCTCCACTGCTTTCCCCCCGCGCCACTAATTCCGACACGGTCTTTGTTTCTTTTGCTAGTCTCTACACTTTTTCCAAATATAAGATCAACCATTTCTTGTTGTTGCAAAATCATTGAGCCTAGTGGTGTTTCTGGAGGATTTCTTAACTCTTCTTTACCATCAAAATGTTGTTTATCGAGTCAAAACTTATGATCATGCTGCAGAAAGCGTCGATGACCCATAAAACAGTTCTTCTTTCCATGTTTCAGACGTAGTTCAACAGCATCATTAATTACACGATGGACATGCTAATCCCGTATATGTATTCCAACCAGATAAATTTCCCAATCCCGGAAAATCACTAATATTCCACATCAAAGCTGCACGCATATAAAACGTTTGCTTCGTTGAAGCATTAAATGTTTGCACACCATCGATCCACAACTATTTAAGTTCCTGGATCAAAGGTTGTAGGTAAACATCAATATCATTTCCAGGCATTTGTTTTCCTGGAATAATCATCGATAATATCATCGATGACTGTTTCATTGCCATTCAGGGAGGAAGGTTGTCTGGAACTAAAAGAACCGGCCATATACTATAGTTTGTATTCTTAGCACCATAAGGGTTAAAACCATATGTAGCCAACCCAAGCCGAATATTTCTAGCATCTAACACAAAATCAAAAAACCGTTGATCAAATGTTTTCCATGCCTCACCATCTCTTGGATGTCTTAATTTCCCATCTTGATTTACTTCTGAAGCATGCCAAGTCATACTCTTTGCAGTTTTGGATGATAGAAACAATCTTTGCAATCGTGGTTTTAATGGAAAATAACGTAAAACCTTAGCAGTTTTTCTTTTCTTTTTCGTTTTCTTTTTCTTTTTGACCTCTTCCTCTCTAACATGCACGTTTTCTTCTTCTCTTTTTCTGGATTTCCAACGTGAAGTTTCACAAATCTTGCATAAATCTCGTTCAGCATCTTCACCCTAAAATAACATGCAATCATTTGGGCAAGCATGAATTGATTCATGATCTAGTCCAAGCTTGCAGATTGTCTTTTTTAGATCATAGAGTGAAGCAGGAAGCTTTGCATGCTCAAACGCTTCCCTTATAAGATCAATTATCATTGATTTCCCCTTATCACTAATCCGAGTGAGACATTTGATGTGATATAACTTAAGCATAAAACTTAACTTTGAGAATGAAGTGCACCCCTCATAAAGTTCTTCATGAGCATCAGCTAATAACTCATCAAATGCTCTTCTTTCATCAGAAATTGGAGATTGATCAACAGTNAAGCATAAAACTTAACTTTGAGAATGAAGTGCACCCCTCATAAAGTTCTTCATGAGCATCAGCTAATAACTCATCAAATGCTCTTCTTTCATCAGAAATTGGTGATTGATCAACAGATTCGTCTTGATTAAGTGGCTGGTTAGAAGAACCAGCACCATCATCAAAGTTTCTACCCAAATTTTGAAATACATCATGTAGTAGATCCATTGTCGCATCCTCATTCAAATTGCCACTTTCTGGAGGTTCCACCAACACTGAAGTTTCAGTGGTGTTTAACCGTTCACCATGGAAGTGCCAGTTTATATATGTAGGTAGAAAATCATAATACATCAATTCTCCATATATATCTTCCTTATATTAATATTTGACGAGACAGAATCGACAACAAGGGCACTTTAACATGTTTGCATCAATCTTAGCAAAGGCAAATTCTAAGAAAGCTTTTACACCAGTGATATATTCTTTAGATAAACGGGGTTTATGAATCCATGACTTATCCATATTAGCCTATATATAACAAATGCAAGCAAAAGAATCGAATATTACTACTGAGAAAGATAATTTCATCAAAAATATGATAGTATAAAAATCTCAAATTCTCAATTTAATAACCATAATTTTGAGCTACGAAGTAATACTACTATATAGCAAATCTCCAGGCAGAAACACATGTAGAAACAAATAACACAGATTGTAAGAAAAGTACCTGGAAAAATTCCAATGAAAAGCAAAGCAGTGAGAAACAATAAAACTTAGGGTTTGATAGGGCTCAGGTTTTACCCAAATAAAACTACTGCAAGTGCACAGCAAATGCAATTGAAGTATAAGGAGTATCGAATCCCAATGGAAGTAGATGCTACACTAAGCTTTCTAAATTCGAATTATGCTAGGTCAAATAAAGTAAATTTAAATTAAGCAACTAAACGATCAATAAACGAGATTAAAATAGTGGATTTAAATTCAGGAGACTAAGGCGATAGGCAAGGATGATTATCAGGATGAATCAGAGAATGCAGATATTATATTGTCAGGAAATTATGAAGATCCGTCTAGAACTCGAAACACTAGTTTAAAACTAATCAACTCTCGTTGCAGAAGTTATCTATGCCTAAATTCATGAAAACCAAATCTCTTTGCGAATTCAAACAATTAAGACAAGAATTAAAAACAGGTTCGATTGTTCACAAAATACCTAAACCAAATCTCTTTGCGAATAGATATTTTGCTCATCTATGATTAGGTCAAGTTATCAATAATGCTCTCGCATCTATTAAACAACCTAGGGTTTGATTTCTAAGTGATCAAGTAAGAAATCAATATAAGCACAAATCAAGATGAAGATCCAATTGATTTTCCCTAACAGTTCTAATGATTCTACAAACTCATCATCAACCCTAAATCACCCTAACCTAACTAGCAAACTACTCAAACATGGAGATGAAAGCACAAATCATGACTGAATTAAATTGCATAAAAGAATAGAGAATGATACAGGGATTCGAAATCTGGCTCAGATGAGTTAGAATTGTCTCCCCAAAAGCTCAGGATCAATCTCTCTCTAAGTCTCAAAAACAGAAAATAAGGATAAGGTCTATGGCTAAACAATGCCCGAAAACTATTTATAGAGGAAGATTTTTGTCAGGGACAGTCTTGTAATTTTTTCAAACTCGGGACAATTTCCTTTTTCTGATGGAAGTCCGTGAAACTTGGCAGTCTTCATTGGTCTCGATCGACACAAGGTGAAGGTGTTGATCGACACCTTGCGTGTAATTCGGCTCCCACTTCATCACTTCGGCTGCTTCTCCAAAACGCTCCAAAAAGCTTCAGAATCTCCTTTTAAGCTCTATTTGCACTCTATCCTGTAAAGACTCTAATAGGACTCTAAAAGTACCAAAAGACTCTATAAAAACACTTATATCATGGTCCAAAAACGGGTAAAAACCATGATATATCAACTCTCCCAGACTTAGCTTTTGCTTGCCCTCAAGCAAAACAAAAACTTATAATGAAGTAGAATTTTGAAAACAGAAACTTCCAGCTATCCTTTAGAATGCCTCAACCGTTAACACTCTTGAATCCACATGCAATAGAGCCAACCTTAGGTAATATTCAGTGTATTTACCACAAGCTTAGCAATCTCCCAGTTTGAATCCAGATCCTTTCCTTAGTGAAATTTTGAACTCTAATAATGGTATGATCAAAGAACTTTCCAGATTCTTTCCTTTCCTTAGTGCTTTGAACAAGACATTCTTTGTACAGCTCTCCTATTTTTTCTTTCCTTAGTCAACTGCTACCCATTTTCAGGGTGTTCTAAGATCTTTTCATTGACTCATTCTTTTTCTTTTGAAGCCTTGGAACTAATATTGTTCCTTGTGAGGAGACAGGCTCATGAGGATCTTTGCACTATTCCTTGGTCAGACTTCTTTATTTCTTTTCTTTTCTTTTCTCAAGGGAAGATCAAGGAGAGACTGCAACTTGCTTATCTTGTTCAGGGCTGAAAGAGGAATCAAGTTCAGTGCATACCTAGCTTTTTTAAGGGGATCTGAACTCTCTCTGTTAGATTGATCCACTTGCAGCTTTCTACTTAATAAGACCTGTAATCAACTACTAAAGCAATGGTTCTTCAAGTGTCAACAATCTGCGGTTAGTTCCAAGAAAAATCGAAAGTTTCAACTGATTTTGACTCAATAAAACAAATTTTTGACAGACTCAACTGACTCTCAAAACAAAACACAAAGTTGGCAACTACCTCCCCCAGACTTGAACAACACTGTCCTCAGTGTTATTAAGTATGAGTTCAGATAGAAAAAATGTGTTTAAAACTGTTACAGAACCAAGAGAAAATGGACTACCTGACCCTGCGCGCAGCGTCGATCGACAGAGATGGTGTCGATCGTTGCTGTGTAATGGTGATGGTATTGATCGACACTAGGTGGTGTCGATCGACACTAGGTGGTGTCGATCGACACTAGGTGGTGTCGATCGACACTCTATCCGAAATCAGAGTTCCTTTTCACGAACAAGTATGCTGTTAAGTTAGATTGTTGTCAGAGTCATCCAAGCTGTTAGAAAACTCAAACAAACGGTTAAAAGCACATTATAATCCATAAACTCAAAGAGTGCAACAAGTGTTGAAACAAATACTGAAGCAAAAGGAAACCAAAAGCTTGACTCAAGAAAAATGAAAAACTGACTCAAGAAAGAAATACTAAACCAGGATAGTGTCAAATACTACTCTTCATCAGAGCGTGGTGGTGTGCGTGGACGGAAGCAGCCGCAGTTAGACACAACTGCGATGGCGTTCCAAATGGCCTGAAAGCTCTGGACCACGTATCTCTGAAAAGCAGCTTGCTCCATAGGAATCTCGGGAGAATCAGGAAGGTGATGAGGACCAATAGGTAGCGGTGCTCTGCTGCGCCTCGAAGATGAAGCTTGTGGAAGATCCTCAGCGGGTGCATCCTCTGTGGATGAAGCTGCAGCTCGGGAGGAAGCACCTCTACGTCTGGCGACGGGAGCAGTCCTCAGCTTGTTTGGACTAGGCTGAAAGGCGAGGCGGCCTTGATTAGTGGTGATGTGAGTGAGGTCTCTGTCAGGTAACTGCACCATATGCTGCGCACTCTGCTCGTCGGTGAAAACCCATAACTTCTCTGGCTTCACCCAATGAGCTATCCGCAAATACTCCATATCAACCAAAGCACGTGATGTCACAATGGAGCAAGTGGTAGTGTCAATCCTGAAATGCTGGAAGATAGGGGTGAGAAGCAGCCAATGGTCTCAGGTTTGATCTTGGATCCAGAGAAAGGCTTAGTCTTCAATGAGACCAAGTGATGTGCAAAAACAGCGCCAAGGTTCGTGTTTTCTGGCACGTCAGACTCCTCATAAATCTCAGACCAAAGAGCACGATAGAGCATCACTAACTCAGACACGCGCATCTTCCCTGCCTCGTGCTTACACATAAGTGTAATAGCAAATAGGCGAACAAGGTAGCGAAGAGTAGGATGGCGAATATTTGTCTGCGTGGAGGTTTGGTTGTCCTGAAGCTGATGTGGAAGGGAGACTCCAGTGGCATGCTCATTCGCAAACCCATAGATGCCACAAAGCTCTGGAAGTGTGATTCTGTAGCGAATCCCGCGTATAAGGGAGGTCAAGGTTCCTTCCAGAGCGTTGCGCACTATCACATTCATGTAGTAGACGCGAGTTGTGGAGATAAACTGGCGTACTAAATCAGGATAGAGATCGTACTGCCGAGTGACCATAGTGCCCATCCCAACTCTGCTCAGCAACTGTAGGATGTCATAATTGATGCCCAACTCTGACATCGTCTTCTCACATGCAAACCGAGTCGGGTGACATCCACCTTCAGCCACGCATTGTAGAACAGAGTGTCATAGTCATCCCAAGTCTCACTAATGCCGCGGTACACACAATCATCTTTCGCTACCTCCTTAGCTGGTGGGTCTTCCCAATTCCGTGCAATCCGAATCTTTGCGGTTTCACGTTTTGGCCAAGGAGGAAGACATGGAATCTGTTCATCATTAGCAGTCCCAGAGGCGGATACTTCAGTTTCTCTTGGTCTCTTAGTCCTTGGAGGCATCTGCAAGCAAAATAAGAACCAAAATCAAAATCCAATGTCGGCAAAAACGGTGCTCAAGTTCGATACTGCACTGGTGTCGATCGACACCATGCATGTAACTTCAAATCGCCCCAAGATCATGATTGTAGACTCAATTCTGCATCAATTAGCAATCCTAACAATCATAATACAGTGAATCGACCAAGTTCAAACCATAAAACCCAAGAAAAATCCCAAATTCGCAACATGCATCATCAATTTTCAAATTTCAAAAATTTCAATTTATGCAAATTAAAAGATGAAAATCGGTTGGGTAATGAGCTAAATCATGGTAGACAACCTAAATGAGCATCATTCAAACAAGAAATCAAGTTAAAAAAAGGTCGAATTCAAGATTTTTCACCTTAGGGTCGAAAATGAAATTGGGAGATTCGAAGAACATTTCCTTGGCAGATCGAATGAATCGACAATGGATAATGAAAGAGGGATGAAATATGCACGGATTAGGCCTTAGAATCACTCAATTCCGTTGAGAAATGGAAAATTTGTGATTTGGGGGAAAAATTTCTCTAAGGCTCGGTTTTGAAATTATGAAGGAAAAGAAGAAAAAGTCGGGGTTTTGAAGACTTACATGCGTCCCATGGTGGTGTCGAACGACACAAGGGGGTGTCGATCGACACTTGGTTTGGTCGTGCCCACTTCCTTTTTTTTGTTTTTTTTTTACTGAACCAAAACCAAAACCAAAATAAAATAAATACTTACCAGTGGGTTGCCTCCCACCAAGCGCTCGTTTAACGTCAATAGCTTGACTGTTCACGCGTTTAGGCAGTTGGTGCATCTTCCTGAGACACAATGTGTCCTGCTGGAATCTCGGCTTGAGCCCAATAGTGTTTCACCCTTTGCCCATTCACAATAAACTCTTATCCTTTGGAGTTTGTCAAGACAATTGCTCCATATGGTCTGACTTCTTTGATGGTGAAAGGACCTGACCAACGTGAACGCAATTTACCAGGAAACAATTGCAAACGAGAGTTATACAGAAGTACCTGATCATTTGGTTCGAACTGTCTGGAGACGATCTTCTTATCATGATATATGCCTTAGTCCTTTCTTTGTAGATTTTTGAGTTCTCATAGGCATGATAGCGAAGTTCGTCGAGCTCATTAAGCTGTACTAGGCGCCTTTCTGCAGCAGGCTTCAAGTCAAAATTCATCTTCTTGATAGCCCAATGTGCCTTGTGCTCCAACTCCACTGGAAGATGGCACGCTTTGCCCTAAAGCAGCTGCAACGGTGTAGTCCCAAGTGGCGTTTTGTAAGCAGTTCTGTAAGCCCAAAGTGCATCGTCCAGCTTCGCGGCCCAATCTTTCCTTGTCTTGCCCACTGTCTTCTCCAAGATTTGCTTGATCTGTCTGTTGGAGACTTCGACTTGTCCACTCGTTTGGGGATGATAAGGAGTAGCCACACGATGTTGAACACCATGCTTCTTCATCAACTTGTTGAAAACCTTGTTAATGAAGTGAGAACCACCATCACTTATAACAATCCGAGCCACTCCGAATCTTGCGAAAATGATGGTTTGAAATAGCTTAAGAACCACCGCAGCATCATTGGTTCTAGAAGCAATTGCTTCTACCCATTTGGAGCTGTTTTATGGGTCATCGACGCTTTATGCATCATAGGGCTCAGATTTTACCCAAATAAAACTACTGCAAGTGCACAGCAAATGCAATTGAAGTATAATGGGTATCGAATCCCAAGGGAAGTAGATGCTACACTAAGTTTTCTAAGTTCGAATTATGCTAGGTCAAATAAAGTAAATTTAAATTAAGCAAGTAAACGATCAGTAAACGAGATTAAAAAAGTGGATTTAAATTCAGGAGATTAAGGCGCTAGGCAAGGATGATTATCATGATGAATCAGAGAATGCATATATTATATTGTCACGAAATTATGAAAATCCGTCTAGAACTCGAAACACTAGTTTAAAACTAATCAACTCTCGTTGCAGAAATTATCTATGCCTAAATTCATGAAAACCAAATCTCTTTGCGAATTCAAACAATTAAGACAAGCATTAAAAACAGGTTCGATTGTTCAAAAAATACCTAAACCAAATCTCTTTGCGAATAAATATTTTGCTCTCGCATTATATGATTAGGTCAAGTTATCAATAATGCTCTCGCATCTATTAAACAACCTAGGGTTTGATTTCTAAGTGATCAAGTAAGAAATCAATATAAGCACAAATCAAGATGAAGATCCAATTGATTTTCCCTAACAGTTCTAATGATTCTACAAACTCATCATCAACCCTAAATCACCCTAACCTAACTAGCAAACTACTCAGACATGGAGATGAAAGCACAAATCATGACTGAATTAAATTGAATAAAAGAATAGAGAATGATACAGGGGTTCGAAATCTGGCTCAGATGAGTTAGAATTGTCTCTCCAAAAGCTCAGGATCAATCTCTCTCTAAGTCTCAAAAACAGAAAATAATGATAAGGTCTATGGCTAAACAATGCCTGAAAACTATTTATAAAGGAAGATTTTCGTCAGGGACAGTCTTGTAATTTCTTCAAACTTGGGACAATTTCTTTTTTCTGATGGAAGTCCGTGAAACTTGGCGGTCTTCATTAGTGTCGATCGACACAAGGTGAAGGTGTCGATCGACACCTTGCGTGTAATTCGGCTCCGACTTCATCACTTCGGCTGCTTCTCCAAAACGCTCCAAAAAGCTTCAGATTCTCCTTTTAAACTCCATTTGCACTTTATCCTGTAAAGACTCTAATAGGACTCTAAAAGTAACAAAAGACTCTATAAAAACACTTATATCATGGTCTAAAAAACGGATAAAAATCATGATATATCAATATAACAAATGCAAGCAAAAAAATCGAATATTACTACTGAGAAAGATAATTTCATCAAAAAATATGATAGTATAAAAATCTCAAATTCTCAATTTAATAACCGTAATTTTGAGCTACGAAGTAACACTACTATATAGCAAATCTCCAGGCAAAAACACATGTAGAAACAAATAACACAGATTGTAAGAAAAGTACCTGGAAAAACTCCAATGAAAAGCAAAGCAGTGAGAAACAATTTGCTGCGGAAAGAAACCACAAACTCGGTCTAGTTTTAGATTAGACTGGAACAATATAGTGTTGTATGTTGCAATCTGTGAAACCACAATGAAATATCAAAAGAGTAAGTGATTTGGAACAAAAAGGAAGAAGAATAAGTAATCTGAAAACCCAATAAAAGAAAAAAAAACTGTAATTGATGATCTGCAGTAAAAGGAACAATAAACCAGTCTCAATTGAATGATTTAGCCAGAGCCGATCAAATTTCTAGATTCATGGGAAGAAGATGCAACTCAACTCCCAACTAAATAAGAAACGGATCAACTGATGGGTTTATATCGATTCAATTATTTCAGATTATGTATAAATAGCTGTAACCGAGCTATACTCTGAAACAATTTTAGACACTGCAGTTCTGAATCAAACCCTTAACGAAGTAATTCGTAGATGATCGATATAACTAAGAAATCAGATACCTATAAAATTCAACTAAAACAGTCAACACAATATAAGAGACGTACATGATTGTGAAGAAATCAGAGCTAATTTCAACGCCAAATTATCGTATCTATGTGTCTACACCCTGCGTTATGAGGAGAGACAAAGCCAAATAGGCAAAATCAATTTTTAATATTCAATTACTTGACAAATATATTGACGAAGGAATATCTCCAAAAGCTACCCAGAATTTTTACCTTCCAAGCATGATTGCAGAACCGAGAGTCGCTTGTAGTTATGGTTCACAAAATCTGGAGTCAAATTTGTTTTAAGAAGTGAAAAAATAGAAATTAGAGCTCCAAAATTTCGATCCCCCCTAGCGGGACATAGAAAATACTTCCGCTTAATTTTTTTAATTAATATTACAAATATATACATAAATACATATATATATATGTAGTGTCGATTATCTGTAAATTGATACTAAATCTAATATTTAGTATCATGTTGGATGAATGATGCTAAAAAATATACCCCACTAATATCGCTCATAAATAACCAATGCAAATTGTCATATGTTACCGTCGTTTTTAACAACTGAAGCTAATTATGATAATAAACTTTTATTTTAGCTTCGCTTTTAACAACGTCATTAGAAAACCGATTCTATGTATCATTTTTTTAGTAGTGCGACACCAGATTTTGTAATCACATGTTATAAGATCAATGAGTAATTTGTAGTCTTCACTTTGTCTCTGAGGTGGTAACTTACCATATACTGGATTTATGTTCGCCCTGGGCATTCGGATCCGTGGGTCGGGTCGGTTCTTGGCAGTTTTGGGTTTTTCGGTTCTGCTTGGTTTGGACCCAATTAGGAACCGAAATTTTTTCGGTTCGGGTCGGTTCGGGTCTTTCCGAATTCGGTCGGTTCTTAGATTTGAAATCAAAACCGGGATAGAACCGTAAACAAATCCGGTTCTGAAAAAACCCGAAAAACCCGAAAAACCTGTAAAAAATCATACATCAAAAGTCCAAAACTGATCAAGTTTTTGAAATTGAAACCGAAAGTTTACAAAATACAGAGAGTTCAAAGGTTTAAATTGTCAAAAGAGTAGTAAACACAAAATTCAGAAAAAATTAAGACAAAATGAACAACAAAAAGAGTTCCAAAAATGTCTTCTTAATCTTCACTCTTACTCTCAAAATGTCTTTGTCTCCCTTCGACAAATATAAACAAAACCAAGTATCAATCAAAGAATCAAGCTTTCAAGTTACGGTTCTTTCCCTAATACAAAGCCTTCACACTTCACACTAATACAAAATGAAGTACTAGCTACGGTTATTGTTCTATAATTATAAGTCTTCATTGGTTCAATTTTAATCAAACAAAGTCACCCTTCACAGTTCACACTTCACACTAATATAAAGTGATCGAGTACACTATGATTATGAAGTGATAGAGAATCCGAGAGACTTATGAGTGGAGAAGTAATACCTTATGAAATGATTATGAAGTGATAGAGAATCCGAGAGACTTTAAAGTCCTTCAAACTCTAAAAAAAAATTGAAACAAACGAATATGTTAAAAACAAAAACTTAGAAGCACAATTTAAAAGAGACTTTAAGGATAGAGATTACCTCTCTGAAGTTTATCTAGCAATTCTATGTCAGCAAGCAGTTGTTCTTTCGTCACCAAACCTTTTTCATTCAAATGAACTTCACATTTAAGCCATTGTTCGGTGCACATTAACACCTCTAGCATGTAATGAGACAAACAACTCCTAGATGAATCTAGCACTCGACCACTAGTGCTAAATGCAGACTCGGATGCAACAGAAGTCACTTGCATTGCAAGTACATCCTTAGCTACTTCGGACAGCACAGGGAACTTTGTGCTGTTGAGCTTCCACCATCCCAATACGTCATACTCTGAACCAAGCAGAATTGTCCTCGGATTCTCCACTTCCTCCTTCAAATATAACTCAAGCTCAGTCGTTGCATCTTGAAATCCTTTTTCTTTTGCTAGCTCCTTGTAAACGCAATCCATTCTTTCATATCCAAGCTCCTTATCTAAATCTAAATCTAAATCTAAATCTAATTCACCTTCAACAGGATCTTGGGACTCTTGTGCACTCTGTGATGTGCCTGCCGACTGAGATGATGTGGGATCCCTGGTAGCATTGCTATTATACAAATCAAACAGCTTCTTCATAACAGAAAGGACCGAATCCCTAATCGTTTTCATGTCAGCAGTATCTTTCCCATAAAGACTTTCAAAGCAAAACGTTGCAAACTTCATTTTGTTTCTCGGATCAAAGACACTAGCTATGATCACAAGCCTATTGATTTCCTTCAACCCTTCCCAATACTTATCAAATTTATCTCTCATAGCCATCGCCTTGATCCTCAATGTTAAGTCAGCATTCTTGCTCAAGGAAATCAGATTTCTTTCAATTGTCACAATCTCACTGTAACACTTGTAAGACCCTACTGAATTGGTAGCTGAAACCACTAAAGTAGCGTTGTAAAAGATGATGAGAAACCTTACTAACCTGTCCACGGCTTCCCAATCATCTGTTGTTGGAGGTCCAATCCGTTTCTTTCCATCAACCTTTTCTTGAAAATAATCAGTATACAACCTGTCTTCTGCTGCCATTCTCTCAAAACCTGCCTTAAACTTAATTGCTCTTATTAGCATAAGATAAATAGAATTCCATCTGGTTTTGCAATCCAAAGGCAAACTTCCCCTTGTTACCTTTGCTGATTCAACTCTAAGGTCGAAGGCTTTGATTCTGTTAGTAGAAGCTCTCACGTATGTCACACCATTACGGATAGCAGAGACACTCTTATCAACATCATGCAAACCATCTTTCACCACTAAGTTAATAATGTGAGCCGCACACCGTACATGCATAAACTCACCTTCTAAGACCAATGCATCAGGACGTGTTGCACCAAATGTTTCCCTAAAACTCGCCAGAGCAGATGTGTTTGCAGTTGCATTGTCAACCGTGATGGTGAAGATCTTCTCAATTCCCCATTCACCAAGACACTCAACCAAAACCGATGCTATAGTTGCTCCCTTATGGTCTGAGATGTTCTTAAAACCTATTATCAGCTTCCTCAACTTCCAACTTGCATCAATGAAGTGTGCTGTGATAACCATGTAGCTAGCTCCTGTAGGAGGAGCAACCCAAATGTCTGTTGTAAGAGAGATCCTTTGCTTACTCTTAGCAAACACCTTTTTCATAGCAGCTTTCCTCATCACAAACATTTCGACAATCTCTCTAGTGGATGTTCTCCTAGACTGTGGCTTATATAGATGAACCCTATTGCAAAAATGTCTCCAAGCCAAACTCTCTATGAACGCTAACGGCAATTCAGCTAAAACAAGCATCTCATTTGTTGCTTCCTTAAAAACTTCGAATGAAACTCTTGATAAAACCAAGTTACCTTCTTCACCTTCGGGATTTAGAACGGATTGAGCTTGAGCTTTACTATCCTTCCAAGCAGAGAAAGACTTGCACAGACCATTGTGCTTAATCAAACTTGAAGTTCCAGATGAGACTGCACATCACATAACCTTGCCAGAGTAATTACATGAGCACTTATTCTCATAATTCCCGGATCCCACACCATCGATCTTGTTGAAGTATGCTTCTTCTTCGGCTTAGATGGAAGCGAACTACCAGCACTTGTAGGATTTTCTTTCCTTTTGCTTGCAGGACCATAAGTCCCAATCTCAACTTCGGTTTCTCTCTGTAACTCATTTTCGTGGGTGGAGGAAGAATCCATTTGCAATAAAACAAAAATGTAAGATTCGCAATCAATAATCTAAGAGAAGAAAACTAATCAAACAACTTAGGAGAAATATCATGAAATCCCTAATTAGGCAAAATCAAATCCCTAATCGTGATGGATTGTCAAGAGATGATTGCCGAGAAAGGGGGATGAAATGAGAAGCCGAGAAGTAAAGGAGAAGGAAGGGAGAAAGAGGGGAGGAGAAAATTTCTAATCAGAATCAAAAACCATGAAATCCCTAATTAGCCATAATCGAATCCCTAATCGGCCAAAATCAAATTCAAAACATTGTCGAGAAGCCGAGAAAGAAAGGAGAAGCCGAGGAGGAAAGGAGAAGGAAAGGAGAAAGAGAGGAGAAGATTACCTGAGAGTGATGATTTCTCGACACTGATGAACAAGATTGAGCCGATTCAGGGAAGGCAAAGGTGAGAGACGACGAGAGAGCCATCGGGTTTTATTTAGGTTTTCCAGATTTCAAAATGGATATTTACAAAAGGGATTTAATTGGGAATGAAATAAAACTGAGTTTGAAGAAAAAAAAAAAAAAACTGAGTTTATAAGGTTAGAAATAATTTGCTAATCATAAACATAAAGTTATAAACTATATGATTATGAATTATGATATATGATTATATTCGGGATTATGAAAATGTGTTAATTAAATTTGGGTTTTGGGTAACCATTCGGTTCTCAGGTTTAACCTGAACCGAACCGAGAACCATATTAAATTATATTGAGAACTGTTCGGATTTTAGGCATGATTTAGGTTCGAACCGAACCTTGATTTTCGGTTCGGTCCGGGTCCGGTTCCCCGGTTCCAGTTCACATGTCCAGGGCGAGTTTATATATTATATATGTCGAATGGTTTGTACCCAGGCCCGTTTCAATAATAAATTGGACCATGTGCTGAGTGCATAGAAAAACTAAAGATTATATAATGTTTTTATAAATTTGAGCTCTGTTTTATAACTTTTTAAAAATAATTGGACCCTAAAAACTAAAGAAATTTTGTCAAATTGCAAGTGGACCTTGTGCAAATGCACTGTGAGCACATGCTCTAAGCCGGGCTTGTTTGTATCATGAGTTTTTCTAATTTAATATAACAAGTTGGCTGATAAAAAAAAAATTATTCAAACATATAAATAAATACTTTTTAAATAGTTTTAGAAAACAAATATTTATACCAAAATATAAACCGGTCAGAATTCTATTTTTGAATTTTTGCTACAATAGTAACTAGTACGATGTTGAAAAAACATATATGTTTTTTAACATCTAATTATATTTTTTAAATAGTAAAAATATAATACAATGAGATTCTAAACCAAAGATGGGAGAATTATAAGAGATAAACATAACATCATTATCAATTTAACATAAGACTTCTTTGATAATAAGTCTGCAGCACTATTTCTCTTCCTGTTGACTTGTTCCAACGAGCAATAATTCGGTAGTTTGGCCATCCAGTGTCGAATATCAAACAAAATATTTTAAATTTTGCTGTTCTCTTCTCCTCTATTTACCAATGTAATTAATTTCAAATTGTCTCACTACAGAAAATTGGGGTATATATAGCAAAATATAATAGTGTTTAGCGCTGTTTTGCTATCGTTTAGTGTTTAGTAGGGTTCCCGATTGCGTAAACGCTATTAATAAGTGGTCATATAAACGGGATTGTGACGCTTAATTATACATAGTACATTTAAAAACAAAACGCTACCTATATTGAACGCGGAAAACTAAATAGGGTTTGGCGCTTGACACTTAGCGAAAATTTGCAGTCATTTTCATTCTCCCTCTAGAGTTATTGTCTCTCGTTTTCCCTCTAACTCTCGATTCCCTCCACCGTACTTTCTGTCTCCCTCTCGGTTTTTCAGATATGCGTTCTAACTTTTAGTCTCCCTCTCGTTTCCCAATTCTCATCGACATTTCTCACGCTCTCCTCCTAATCTTACAGCCGAGCTCGCTCTCGATCGTGTTCCTTCTTGTTGCAGTTTTGATCATTAGCTGAAGAACAAGTTCTGATTAAGATTCGTTTATGCTCGGCTAAGCGATTCTTTGTTTTCCTTCTTGTTGAAATTCTCGTCAGTTTTGGTTTATGGGTTTTGATTTGTCGATCTAATTTCATGTTTCTTACATATCGAGTTTAGGGTTTCGGTGTCGATCGATTTGGGGAAAATCTGTTACGGTTATCATCTCAATTTGGGGCTAATTTCTTAGGGCTATCATTTCAATTAGGGATCTCCATTTCCTTTTGTTTTTTGTTTTTTGATTTCGTTCCACTATTAGAGTGTCTGATACTCGAACATATTCTCTTCTTTGTATTGACACTAAGGCCTTGAAGCTGTGTTCTAACATGGACACGTCCTGGGTTTGGCTTCCAATGTATGGATATCTATTTTACTTTTGTCTATTTTGTAAATGCAAATGAGTTTTTGAAGTTCATTAAACTTTTTAATCGTTTGACAAATTACAGGGCAAGCGTTGAGTATGAAAAAGGGGCAAATGATTTCGTGTATGAATCAGCGTTGAGGTTGAGTAATCCTCTGCACATCTTCTGTCCCTGTGTTGACTGCCGGAACTTGTGTCATCAAACTCTAAACACTGTAGTGGAGCATTTAGTCATTAGGGAGATGGATCAGAAGTACAAAAGGAATGATTGTTGGAGTGTTCATGGAGAGATAAGGAATACGAAGACAGTTGATAATGAGAATGGTGATAACTTAGAAGTCTATGAGTTGTTTAAAACTGTGTTTTCTGATGATGAAGACAATTCACAATCCGGAGAGCAGCGTGAGGTAGTTAAAGGTGAAGGAGACTCAAAGCTCAAAAAGAAATTGCAGGATGCAGAAACTCCACTCTACTCCAACTGTCCCAACTACACTAAAATATATGCTATTATGGGCCTCTATCGCATTAAAGTTAAGAGTGGGATTTCAGAGAATTATTTTGATCAGATATTGACATTGGTTCAAAACATGCTACCTGGTAATGTCCTTCCAAAATCCACATGTGAGATTAAGAAATTCCTGAAGATATTTGATTTTGGTTATGATGTTATTCATGCTTGTAAGAATGACTGTATTCTTTATCGGAAGCAGTATAAAGATATGGATAGCTGCCCAAGTTGTAGTGCTTCAAGATGGGAAATTGATAAGCATACCGATGAAAAAAAGAATGGGATTCCAACAAAGGTACTGAGGTATTTCCCTATCAAAGAAAGATTGAAGAGGATGTTTAGATCGAAGAGGATGGCTAAGGATTTGCAATGGCCTTTCAGCAATGGTAGTGAAGATGATACCATGCGACACCCGGTGGACTCATTGACTTGGGCTCAAGTTAATGGTAAATGGCCAGAGTTTGCTGCTGACACGAGAAACCTTCGTCTTGGTCTATCTACAGATGGTATGAATCATTTTTTCCATTCAGAACACCAAGTACAGCACATGGCCAGTCTTGTTAGTCAACTACAATATGCCTCCAACTATGCGTATGAAGACAAAGAACATAATATTGACTCTTTAGATTCCTGGACCAACTGCACCAAACAACAACATCGACGTTTATCTTGCACAATTGATAGATGATCTGATTGACTTGTGGAATGAAGGTATACATGCATATGACTCATTATCCAAGGAGAATTTCACACTTCGAGCTATTCTATTGTGGACTATTAGCGACTATCCAGGTTTGGATACATTGGCTGGTTGCAAAGTAAAAGGGA
Organism: Alliaria petiolata; assembly: GCA_020283515.1. NCBI lineage: Eukaryota > Viridiplantae > Streptophyta > Magnoliopsida > Brassicales > Brassicaceae > Alliaria > Alliaria petiolata. Next base: position 470,756,567 of record JAHZTW010000001.1, on the reverse strand, counting down.
AACAAACGTGTACTGTATGTGGAAAGGATACACCTTTCAGGTGGTTGAAGTTTAATCGAAAGCACGTTTATTTGGGCAATAGGAAATGACTCGGGCCTGGGCATCCCTACCGACGCCGTAAAGCATGGGTTGACAACACTGTAGAGGAAGGGACTGCAAGCAGAATTCAAACATGATCTTGTTACAGAAATCAAAAGTTATGGCAAAAGCAAAGTCATAAATTATGGCTACGCGTAAAACGTGATAAATTATTGTGGAGCCCACCGTCACTATGCATGCACAGTAACTCATTTTATTTTCTATATAAAAAGATGTTTCGTTCATTGTAAAAAAACACAACTCGAAAACATTCTTAAGCGTCTTTCTCGTCTCTCTCTCATCAGTGTCTCTTATTTCTCCGGGTATAAATTTCTTGTCTTTATTAATATTTATCTATACGATAAATCATATAATCATTATTATAACACGTTATCAGCACGATCACTCTACGATACGGCTATATATATTTATAATGTATACGTTATGGTATATCGCATATTTAATTATTTATTATATTCAAAGTGGTTGTTTAACGCACCACTATTTTCTTAATATTATTGTGGGCGGTTTGTCGCCTCGTTAATATTATTATCTTTATATCATGGATGCTAAAAGCACCATAATTATTTATACTGTTAATATTTGACTGGACGGCTGAGCCGCCTTATTCTGGATGGTTGAGCCACCGTATAATTTATTTACTAATTCATGTGGATGATTCTGTCACCATAATTTATTATTCGCATTATTCTGGACGGCTGAGCCACCGTATAATTTATTATTTTCTGTTTAAATGTGGATGATTCCGTCACCACAATATTACCGTTAAATATATGTTTAATTATGTCTATTATTTAAAAAATTCGGATTGATTTTTATTTTTATCATCCAACGGTAACAAAGAAAAATTTCATAAATTTTACCTTTTCAAACGGCTACTCAACGGCTAGTTAATAGTATTTTTCATCTATAAATACTCATATATTTCATTCATTCATCTCATCTTTCCGCAAAATCTTCTACAAACAAAATCTTTCGTTTTCAAAAAAAAAAAAAAATGTTTCTTCTATTTTTAATTTTTGTATTCGGTTATATCTGCGCTACCTTTTATAATTTACTCTTTGGAGAATTTTCTCCAGAAGAATCTGTAATGATTTTTATTTTAATGTTTTATACATCGGTATTTCTTGTAATCTCGTTATTCATCCATGTAGCCCGCATGTTCTAAATTCAATAATATCATCATTCTAATTATATTATTTATTTTATTTTAGAAAATCAAATGGCAAACATTGAGAAGCTTAAGTTCCCAGCTCTCATGATAACTGGAGCAAACTACATAGCATGGGTTACAAATGTGGAGCTTTATCTAGAAATGAAAAAATTATCCGACACGATAAAAGAAGGAAACAAATCGCCTGCCCCAGACAAGGCAGAAGCAATAATCTTCCTGAGGAAGCATTTAGATGAAAATGTGACGCATGACTATGCACACATAAAAAACCCAGCAGAATTGTGGCGAGCTCTGAAAGAAAGGTTTGACAACCAGAAGGATGTCAACCTCCCTCACGCTCTAGAAGAGTGGAAAAATTTGAGGTTTCAAGATTTCGAGAAAGTGGAGGAATACAATTCCGCTATCCTGAGGATAGTCTCACAATTAAAATATTGTGGTAAACCAGTCACTGAAGCAGAAATGCTTGAGAAGACTTACCTCACTTTCCACAAAGAGCACCTTGTCCTACAACAGATATACAGGAAATGCGGATACACAAGGTTTTCTGAGTTAATTGTGACACTCATGCTCGCTGAGAAAAATAATCAGCTTCTCATAAGAAACCACAACTCACGACCCACAGGAGCCAAAGCATTCCCAGAAGTGAATGCAATGGATGTGGAAAATCCACGAAAGAGTCAATTCTATCGAGGTCGTGGTCGTCGATTTAATCGCGGACGAGGGAGAAGTTACAACTCAAGAGGGAGGGGATCAAACAAATGGGTTAGATCTGAGCAGAATTCCAAAGGAAAGGAAACCCAAGTAACTACCACCCAGAAGCGTGAGGAAGTATGTTACAGATGTGGATGTAAAGGACATTGGTCCCGAACATGCCGAACCCCTCCACATCTTTGTAAGTTGTACCAAGAGGCCACAAAGGGCAAAGGAAAAGAAGTGAACCTCACGGAACATCTCGAGGGTACATCGTACCTCGAGTCTCCCGACTTTGCGAATGATTTCGACAATGTCGACTGAAATGCTTGTAGTGAGACTACTGAATAGTCTCCAGTAATGCCATGTATAATTATTACATTTTCAGTTTTAAAATGAATAATGTTGCTTTTAAACAATATAATGTATAATTATTGTGTGTTTCTTTCATATGAATAAAACTTGTTTTGGATTTATTAATGTTTATGTTAATTACAGAGATGGATAACAACACGAATGGAACAATTTCCAAGAAAAGGATTCGAGAAACTTGTATACCAGATAGTGGAACGACGCACACTATTCTGAGACAAAAGAGATTTTTCTCTAGTTTGAAACCGGCAAATATAATTGTCAATACAATCTCGGGTCCTGCAGACTTGATTGAAGGAACTGGTAAAGCAAACTTTACGTTGCCTAATGGGACAAAATTTTCCATAAATAACGCTTTGTATTCTCCAAGTTCTAAAAGGAATTTGTTGAGTTTCAAAGACATATATCTTCAAGGATATGATACTCAGTCTGAAACTGAGGATGGAAAGAAGTACTTGTACGTAACTTCTAATACTTCAGGCAAAAAGATTATTTTGGAAAAATTCCCAGAACTCCCTTCGGGTTTGCATCATACGTATATAGATGCAATAGAATCACATCTCGTAGTCAAAAGAAATCTAGATGATTTCATACTATGGCATGATCGCCTCGGTCACCCAGGCACTTCGATGATGCGAAAAATCATAGAGAGCTCACATGGTCATTCACTGAAAATCCAGGAGATTTATCAGGGGAATAAAAAGACATGTGCTGCATGTTCTCTCGGAAAATTGATCATCAGGCCATCGCCAACCAAAATTGATAAAGAATCACCAAAGTTCCTTGAACGAATTCAAGGAGATATTTGTGGACCAATACATCCACCATGTGGACCATTCCATTATTTTATGGTATTAATTGACGCATCCAGTAGATGGTCACATGTTTGTCTATTGTCATCTCGAAATGTAGCATTTGCGAGATTTCTAACTCAGATAATCAAACTGCGAGCTCAGTTTTCTGATTATCCCATTAAGAAAGTTAGATTGGACAACGCTGGTGAATTCACATCCCAAGCATTCAATGATTATTGTATGGTAACGGGAATTGAAGTTGAACATTCTGTAGCTCATGTTCATACGCAAAATGGTTTGGCTGAATCATTAATTAAGCGTTTGCAATTGATTGCAAGACCATTGATCATGAGATCAAAACTTCCAACCTCTGTATGGGGACATGCCATTTTGCATGCAGAAGCACTTATTCGGATAAGGCCAAGTGCATATCATAAGTATTCCCCACTACAGTTAGCATTTGGCCGGGAGCCCAATATATCTCATCTAAGAATTTTTGGTTGTGCGGTATATGTGCCCGTAGCACCACCACAACGCACAAAGATGGGACCACAAAGAAGGTTAGGAATATATATTGGTTGTGATTCTCCTTCAATTATACGATATCTAGAACCACAGACTGGTGACGTCTTTACGGCACGATTTGCCGATTGCCATTTTGATGAAAATATATTCCCGGTTCTAGGGGGAGAAAATAAAGAAATGGGAAAGGATATAAAATGGAGTGTACCAACATTATTACACCTTGATCCTCCCACTAAACAGTCTGAACTAGAAGTTCGACGAATTATGCATTTGCAGAGTATAGCAAATCAACTACCAGATGCATTTGCAGATACGAAAACGGTAACTAAATCTCATATACCGGCTGTAAATGCTCCTGCTCGAATTGAAATACCACAAGAACGTGGAGAAGCAGATGATACACGCGAGTCTAGAACACGTCTGAAGCGTGGTAGACCAATCGGTTCTAAGAATAAAAATTCTAGAAAGCAAGAGCAAACTAAAATGCAAAGCATACCCAAAATAACCGAAAATATTTTGGAGGAAACAAGTCATGAAAATAATGACAATATAGAGCATCATGATCCTGAAGTAAATCATGAGATCTCTATCAATTACATCCATAATGGAAAGATATGGAATCGAATTGAAATGGATGATGTTGATGACGTTTTCTCATACCTTGTTTCTAAAGAAATAAATGAGGAAAACGAAGATCCAGAACCTAAGTCCATGTATGAATGCCAAAAGAGGCATGATTGGTTAAAGTGGAAGGATGCTATACAAGTCGAGCTTGACTCGCTTAATAAACGAGATGTATTCGGACCTATTGTGCTCACACCTGTAGATGTGAGACCGGTTGGATACAAATGGGTTTTCGTTCGTAAACGAAATGAGAAAAATGAGATTATGAGATACAAAGCTCGCCTTGTTGCCCAAGGTTTTTCTCAGAGACCTGGAATAGATTATGAGGAAACATATTCTCCTGTTATGGATGCAATCACGTTTAGATTCCTGATGAGTCTAACAGCTATTGAAAATCTAGAAATGCGTCTTATGGATGTTGTTACGGCATATTTATATGGATCATTAGATAGTGATATCTATATGAGAATCCCTGATGGATTCACATTGCCAGCAGCATTGAGTTCCAAACCCAAAGAGTTATGTGCAATAAAATTGCAAAGATCATTATATGGGCTAAAGCAATCTGGACGTATGTGGTACAATCGTCTCAGTGAGCATTTAACAAAAGAAGGATATGTGAACAATCCTATATGCCCATGTGTTTTCATCAAGAAAACAATATCCGGATTTGTAATAATCGCGGTATATGTTGATGATCTAAATATTATCGGAACTCACGAGGAAATACAAAAGGCATCAAATTATCTAAAAGGAGAATTTGAGATGAAAGATCTCGGACAGACAAAGTATTGTCTTGGCCTACAAATTGAACATTCTCAAAATGGTATATTTGTGCACCAATCCACGTATACCAAAAGAGTGTTAAAACGCTTTAATATGGATAAAGCAACTCCTCTAAGTACTCCTATGGTCGTTAGATCACTTCAGGTTGAAAATGATCCATTCCGACCACATGAAAAAAATGAAGAGATACTTGGTCCTGAAGTACCGTATCTAAGTGCAATTGGAGCCCTTATGTACCTTTCAAATTGTACGCGACCTGATATATCATTTGCCGTTAATCTTCTGGCAAGATTCAGTTCGTCCCCTACACGAAGACATTGGAATGGGATTAAACATGTCTTTCGTTACCTTCAAGGGACCACTGATTTAGGTTTGTTTTATCCTAAAAACTCAAACGGTCAAATGATTGGTTTTGCAGATGCAGGATATTTATCAGACCCACATAAAGCCCGATCTCAAACAGGATACGTTTTCACGATCGGAGGCACTGCTATATCTTGGCGTTCTCAAAAACAGACGCTTGTGGCCACCTCTTCAAATCATGCTGAGATTATTGCACTGCATGAAGCAAGTAGAGAATGTGTATGGCTAAGATCAATAAGCCAACACATCCGATCAAGCAGCGGGATTCACATAAATACGGAGCCAACTATCTTATATGAAGACAACGCTGCATGTGTTGCCCAAACGAAGGAAGGTTATATCAAAAGCGATAGGACCAAACATATCCCTCCGAAGTTCTTTTCATACACTCAAGAGCTCGAGAAGAATAAAGAAATTGAAGTAAGATATGTTCGATCATGTGACAATGCAGCCGATCTCTTCACAAAATCATTACCCACCACTATGTTCAGGAAACATGTCCATAACATTGGAATGCGTCGCCAACAAGAGCTATGAAATGACCCCTTGCACAATCGAGGGGGAGCTTGCGTGGTTGTACTCTTTTTACCTGTCTATGGTTTTTCCCACTGGGTTTTCTTAGAAAGGTTTTTAACGAGGCAACAAAGACGTTAAACAACAGACGATAATGACGCTGGTCTCCAAGGGGGAGTGTTACAGAAATCAAAAGTTACGGCAAAAGCAAAGTCATAAATTATGGCTACGCGTAAAACGTGATAAATTATTGTGGAGTCCACCGTCACTATGCATGCACAGTAACTCATTTTATTTTCTATATAAAGAGATGTTTCGTTCATTGTAAAAAAACACAACTCGAAAACATTCTTAAGCGTCTTTCTCGTCTCTCTCTCATCAGTGTCTCTTATTTCTCCGGGTATAAATTTCTTGTCTTTATTAATATTTATCTATACGATAAATCATATAATCATTATTATAACAGATCTCAGATATTTTAGATGCTTAAGGACTTCAAGAATGATTTTGGAAAATATTTGGACAAGAAAGGCAAGAAGAGAAGATCATGTTTGGATGAATATGAGGAGCTTGGAGTTGAAGTACACGAAGAAGATACTGACCAATGGAGATGGAATAAAAGGTCTATTCTATTCGAGTTACCTTACTGGAAGGTTAGTACTTTGTCAATAAAACGTGACTGAGCTATAATGTTTAATATTTTCTAACCACTCTATATCTTACGTGTTAGGATATGCTGGTGCGTCACAACATTGACGTAATGCATGTGGAAAAGAATGTGTCTGACGCTATAATGTCCATGTTGATGCACAGTGCTAAATCAAAAGATGGTATGAAAGCACGACAAGATTTGGAAGATATGGGGATTCGCAGAAACTTACACACTGAGTTACGTGGGAAGAGAACATACCTACCTCCAGCTGCTTATTGGTTGACCAAGGACGAGAAGAAGATATTTTGCAAGAGGTTATCTGATTTCAGAGGACCAGATGGCTATTGTGCGAATATTGCAAATTGTGTCTCAGTGGATCTTCCTCAAATTGGTGGTTTGAAGTCACATGATCATCATGTTCTTCTGCAAAACCTGTTACCTGTTGCATTGCGAAAATTGTTTCCTAAAATACCTAGGACTGCAGTGAGTAGACTATGCAACTTCTTCAGCAGTTTGTGTCAGCGTGTAATAGACCCGGAAAAACTTTTACCAATACAGACTAAGCTTGTTGAGACAATGTGTCAAATGGAGAGGTTCTTTCCCCCATCACTCTTTGATATAATGTTCCACCTCCCTATACACCTAGCTAGAGAGAAACGTTTGGGTGGGCCAGTACACTTTAAATGGATGTATCCATTTGAAAGGTAATATTTTTTGGTTTACCTCTTGTAAGATGAGATTTGTTGTGAGCAATATTTGACAAAGATGTTATCTTGTTGATCTTTAGGTACATGAAACACTTAAGTTCTATGTTAGAAACTATGCAAGGCCAGAAGCATGTATGGCAGAGGGTTACATGGCAGCATAATGTATTGGCTTCTGCTGGGAGTTTCTTCAGACATCTGTACCAGTTCTACAACCTGCAAATCGTAATGAAGATGTTGATTTAGCTGATAACATTCTTGAAGGCCGTCCAATCCAGAAGTCCAAAGATGTAATACTTTCCGATAAAGAGCGAGACATTGCTCATCGGTATGTGTTAATGAACACAACAGTTATGAATCCATATGTTGAGTAAGTTTTACCCTATCTAACACTCTTGTCTTTTATTTTCATGATTGTGGATAGGTGTTTAGTGCGTTCATACTTAATAGTTTTCTTGTTTTTGATATCTCAGTATGCATTTGGAAGATTTGCAAGAGAAAGATGTTCGTTGCCAGAGAAATGAAACTCTGTTATGGAAGATTCATGGGGAACAGTTTACTCATTGGGTAAAGGATAAGGTATGTAAAAGTTATGTGTAGTTCTCATTTTCCTTTACTCACATTTAATGTTCTTAGCATTAACATCATCTTATTTATGTTGTCATCAGATCCCTTCTAACTTAGAGGAGCATTCCAAAAAGTTAAGATGGTTAGCATTTGGCCCAATAAATACTATTGAAACCTACAAGGGGTTTATCATCAATGGACATCGCTTTCACACAGAGGACTTAAAGCGGAAGACTCAGAACAGTGGGGTAGCATATGAAGCTTTCACTATGTGCAGATCTAGCGCAAAAGATACTAAACATATGGCAGATATAGTCTCCTACTTTGGAGTGATACAAGAAATTATAATGCTCGACTACCATATGTTCCATGTGCCATTATTCAGGTGTAAGTAGGCCAACAAAGGGCATGCTTTGAAGGTAGAATATGGTTTTACGCTTGTGAACTTCCACTTAAACCAAGCAGCATTTCAACAAGATCCATACATTCTGCCTTCACAAGCAAAGCAAGTGTTTTATTCCAAAGATTACTCTTCTAATTGGTCTGTGGTTATGAGGGCGCCACCAAGAGGGTATCACGAGTTAGAGACAGAAGAAGAGTTTGTTGTTGCACCAGTTTCCATAGACGAAAGTGAAGATTTGGGGAGTGAATCTTCTGATGATGAGAGTTTCTGTTATAGGGATGATTGTGAAGGGGTCCTAGTAGTGGTTTAATATGGCTAGGATTATTACTAGTAGTTAGGGAATTCCATTTTTGTTTAATAGCTGTTAGTTACTGATTATTTACATTAGTTTCTGGTAAAAGATAATGACGAACCAAAAGGTTCAAGCAGTTATACGTCGTAGTAAGCGCCAACAAGGAGAAGATGCTAGTGTTGAACCATTTAAGTTTGAGAAGAGACGCAAGAAGATAGACAAGGCTGCACAAAATGATGAACCAGCAGAAGAAGAGCAACCAGCAGAAGAGCAACCAAAAGAAGACTTGGGAAAAGATAAAGAGAAAGATGCACAGGTTGAAGAAAAGCAACCAGAAGAAGACGGAAAGGAAGATGAGCCTACACAGAAAGAAAAAGAAGATACACAAAAGTCAACTGAAGATTGTCAAACACAGCAGTCACAACCAAAGAAAAGGAGAGGAAGAGGACCAACAAGATTGAATAGAGGAAGAGGACCAACCAGATACAGTGAAGATTGGAGGCAGCTCGATGAACAGACAAAAGAGACCATGTGGGAGGAAATTCAGGTATTATTTAAGGTTTATACACGTCACTAGTGTCATTACATATAAGTATATGTGTTAATTTCTGCCACTGTTTTAGGCGAGGTTCCACCTGAAAGAACAATGGCAAAAGGATTGTGTTGTAAGACAAATGGGTGGTCTCTGTAGGTCTTCAAAATCTAGGCTGGTGTCCAATGTCCAAGCTATAAGGAGTAGGGAACAACTAATTAACTTGAAACCAAGCAACGTCCAATCTGTAACAGCTTGGATGAATTGGGTGAAGAGCAAGAAAGGAGTAGCTTTTAAGGTTGTTCATGTATAACTATTTTCTAAATAGATGTGTGTGTATGGAGACTATAAAGCCTAACATTGGTAACTGGTATTCTGCGATTCTGTTAATTGTAGAAGAAACAGAGTGCAGACCCTGAAAAGGTGACTAGGAGTAAGGTTTGGATTGCATGACACACACATAAGGATGGGAGACCCGTGAGACCAGAATTTGAAGTAACCATTGTGAGCAATAAAAATTATTCTGTAATGTCTCAATCTGTTACATTATCTTAATCGTATTCAAATATTTGAATCAGGAAAAAATCAAATCAACAGATAGTGAATTGGACTCCACTTCTAGCATGAGTATTAAAGAAGTTGTTGTCAGTAAAGTCTTAGGACAAGATAAACCAGGAAGAGTTAGAGGTTTGGGCAAAGGGATTACTGCATCAAAGTTAGCATTATTGGCTGCTAGAGACAGACATGTCATAAGGCCAAATAAGCTGAACTGGTGGATGTAGTTCATGGCTTGCAGGAACAAATTTGTGGCTTAGCTGCAGCGAGAAAACATGAAGATGTATCTAAATCTGACCTAATGAGTGAAGTTAGCAAAGGGGGAACTGGATGTCAGATTTTGGATTGGTGTTCAGAGGAAGAGGTTGTTATCGGAGAAGGAGAATTTGTTTCAGTTGAAGTAGTGTACAAGATTGTACGCATTCCACTAGGTCCTAACGCGGCTGCTGTTCTTGTCAAGTCAGTCGTAGATGAAGAAGCATGGCCACTCTGGAGGCCTTCAGCAACTGTCACATCAGTGAGCCAAGCTGTTGGACTCGTAATCGCATGGCTAGCTGATAGGCTTATATTGGACAATGGAATGGACTCCCCAACTTATAAGACCGCTGGTTCATCGGTAAGTGTTTCTTGGTTTATATTCTAAACTTATGTAAATATATATGAAGCTGAATAATTAATCAATTACTTGTTTTTCTTTTCTTTTTACATCGCTCCTAAGGCTACAAATGATGATAAAGTCATCATCTATGATTGGAATTCAGTTGATGTAATTGTTGCTGAGGGTCGTTTGTGTTCAACTGACCCAAATGAACTAGTAAACAACATTCCTCTGGGTCCGAATGCTGCTATTGTCAAGGTTGATGTGACAGTTGTTGAAGATGCTTATCAATGGAGACCAGTTTCTGATGAGTCATGCAATTGAGAAGAAAATCCCATGGCCTGTTAATAAGATTCAACTGGTTAGTACTCTACAAGGCAGGGAGGAAACGATATCAAAGAATAGATCTCCCGGAGTAAGATTCTAAGCCTTATGAGTCTTAAAGATTAAATATTGGATTGGTGTTGTGATGGACTTTTGATGACTTGTCTCTAATTTTCATTGGCAGAGTGTAACTCACAGCTCTAATAGCAACAAGAATGGTAAAAAAGAAGTGCATCCTTTTAGATTGAAAAGGGTCAGGCAACAAGGTGGCTGAAGGTAGACTTTTTTCAACCGATCGAGAAGCTAAAGTTCATTTTCTCCCCTTGGGTCCCAATGCAAGCAACGTATGGGTAGATGTGGCTAATATTGGAAATGCACCTGTTTGGAGACCAAATTCAGAAGTTGAAATCATTGTTGATGCTTTAGGCATTCCAATAGCTTGGCCTAATGAATTCCTCATTGTCAATTGAACATGAACTTGTTGTTGGAAATCTGTTTTATGATGATGTATTTGGTTGGGACATGTACTTTGGCTTTCAATGTAGATTCGTTGTTGTTATGAATTTGGTGATCGAAATAATGCTAGCACTACTTTCCAGGTCCTCCTTGCACAAATTAGAATAAAGCAAATAAATTAAAGTAACCTATCTCAAATTACAAATTATCAATTGGAATATAATAAAATTTTATGAATTAATAAGTGCTTTATTTAGGGTATGGAGATTCTTATTTTTGTAAAATATTTTTCTATTTCTTAATTCAGAAAAATATAACAAATTGTTATTTCATGTTAAGAATATAAAATATAACAAAATTATTTCAAAATACAAAACAGAAAAAAATTTAGTTGCGTTTTTGAATTATAGTTTAGGGTACAGGGTTTGAGGTTTAGGGTATTTACTTCGTTTCTTTTTGTCCAAGTTACTTCGTTTTTTGTCCAAGTTACTTCTCTTTTTGTCTAACTCACTTCCTTTTTTCTTTTTGAGTTTCGAGAATATCCCCATTCATAGGTCTAAGATCCACATCTATGAATTGAAAGGTCCGAATGATCAACTCTGCAATCAGTTGTTAGAATCAATAGGTCTTCAAATCGTTCATTTGAAAAAATTGAAACCCTTTTTATTGGATGATCATAATACTTCTCAAAAATCGAAATTCTTGATCAATGGAGGAACAATATCACCATTTTTGTTCAATAAGATACCAAAGTGGATGATTGACTCATTCCATACTAGAAAGAATCGCAGGAAATCTTTTGATAACACGGATTCCTATTTCTCAATCGTATCCCACGATCAAGACAATTGGCTGAATCCCGTGAAACCATTTCAGAGAAGTTCATTGATATCTTCTTTTTCTAAAGCAAATCGACTTCGATTCTTGAATAATCCACATCACTTCTGCTTCTATTGTAACAAAAGATTCCCTTTTTATGTGGAAAAGGCCCGTCTCAATAATTCTGATTTTACGTATGGACAATTCCTC
>JAHZTW010000001.1:470725154-470736091 GCA_020283515.1 Alliaria petiolata | reverse complement strand
AACCTCATGTGCCTTCCAGAACCAGGGGTCTTCGAGCCTGCTGCGGTATGAGGGAACTCATGCGAGAAATGGTATCACAAGACCCTAAACCGTGTGGAGACCTCGCCAACGTGAGTTTGTATCACGTGATATTGTTTCACAGGACTCAAGTCATAGGTCCAATCCACGTGATGCTCCTAAAGATACATATTCACAAAAGGTCCAAAAGGACTCTCAAAGAATGATTTTGAAATTGGACCTTGGAACCGAGACCACGAAGGGTCAAAATAGCGGAAGATTAGTAATGTATCGAAAGGAAACGGAGGACTAGAGGGTACAAAGATTAAGAGGAAAAGTCCCCGTGTATGAATTATCAAACTCAAAAAAACGAGCTATGGATATGAGGAATTGCTGGAAAATAAAGGGCTGCTTATAATCAGAGAACTAGCGGCTATTGCGACACCAACTTCTATCCGACAGTTTGTCGAGGAATGTACGTATACCTCCTTGAAGAACTCTCTTGCTCGTGGCAATGAGGATGATAGGAATGTTGATGCAGAAAATAGTGTTTCCCTTACGGAAGAAGAGAAACAAGATTGTGACCGGTTAGCTTTGGAGTATGAAAAAATTCATATGGATGATGATATGATGGAAAATGATGATCTCCTTGGTGATGAGATGGAATCAGATGCTGAAAAATAGATACGATTTCGCAGTTATCCCCGAAATCACAAGGAAATGTAACAAAACATCAGAAGAGGATATCTCATATCACGGCTCATCAACATTCGGAAAAGGCTGTGGAACCTCATAAAAAGAAGACTCTTAAAGAGCCAAGAAAAAGGCGTGGCGCTGACTCAGGAGTAAATAAGAAAATGCAGAGAAGCCCAGCGTGGTAAGAAACATGTGTGATAAAGAAGCTACAAGCCATTAGAGGACGCTCTTCCCCCAAAACAGAGACATGGGATGGGTAAGACATCAAAAGCCTCATTTGTCTCTATTCTCCCTCGAATTGAGATGATTCTTTCTGCTCTAATCAAGAAGTCTATTGATGTTTCAAGTTCGGTAGGGTCACATAAACCACATAGTAAGAGAATATGAATTCAATTTTCATGAAATTGTCAAGGTGTCGGTGCTTTTCTGACAAAGAAACATCTGTGTGAGTTGCACCGGTGTTTTTCTCCTTCTTTTATGTTCTTCTCCGAAAAAAAACTCTTTTTCATTTTTGTAAGACTTTCAGATTTTTTTTGGTTATAATAATTTGTTCACCGTAGAGCATGATGGCAGAAGTGGGAGACTTGCTTTGTTTTATTTAGATTCTTTTGAAGTTAAAATTCTGTTCTCTAATGATCGTATGATTGACATTGAGACGAAGGTAGAAGGCCAAAAAGTCTATATGATTTTTGTCTATCGTGATTCGGTTATTGAATATCGCGAAAATGTATGGAAACGTCTAATGCTTTGTAGCTTAACAAAGACAGGAGCATGATTTATGATTAGAGACTTAAATGAGATAAGGGAAAATCATGAGAAACGAGGGGGAGGGGGAGGGGGTGAGAAAACGATATGATGTATCTTTCCTCACCTTCAATACTATGCTAGCATATTGCGGAATGATTGAATTTTCCTCGAAAGGTAATTCTCTCTCTTGGTTAGGCTATCGAAGTTCAAGAAAAATTTGATGTCACCGCTATAGGGTGGTAGGGAACAAAGAGTGACATCATCTATTTTCCCACACTAATGTGGAGTACTTAAATATGTGGGGTTCTGATACTGACTCTGATATGCTCCCATGAATGGCGAATACAAAAGTATTTATGGTTCGATAAATGATGGCTGGACAAAAACGACTTGCGCAAGGCAATAGAAGAGGGATGGAGACTGACGGGGAGGGCTCAGAATAGGAGGATCTATTTGTCAAAATTGGAAAATGGCGTAAATCAAACTCTGCTAAAAAGATTGAAGCCATCAAAGCCCAATTGGAAGCCGCCTCAATGGCCGATACAACATCAAGAAATGATGTCCCTCAACTTAAATGAGATTTATGCTCAGCCTTTAGATATGAAGAGTTGTTTTGGAGGCAGAAGAGTTGGGCTAATTGGCTGAAAGAAGGCAACAAAAACACCAAGTTTTTCCATGCCACCACTAAACAATGTCAAGCCCGAAACAAAATAATGAAACTGAAAAGTGTGAATGGAGCATGTGTTGAGACTGAAGAGGGTATTGCAGCGGTAGCCTTGAACTATTTCCAAAGTCTCTTCACGTCGACACATCCCTCAAACTTTGAGGAATCACTCCGGTACATTACCGGGAAAGTCACCCCACAAATGAATGCGGCGTTAATACAGATCCCATTAGAGTCCAAAATCAAAACAACTCAGTTTGATATTAAAGCCGAAATTAGAAAAGCAACAAAATCCCGCAACACATTAATATATGTTGATTAGATCTCTTAATATAATACCGTGATTATTGTGCACTTGCAGTTATTTTTTTAGGATCAAACTTGAAGTCAAAAGTTACCCGCATCAGGAGCTGCCCTCAAAAGCCACAGAGGATGTAATCCTCAAAGATGGTGATGTGCCCATCCGGAGGACGATCTGCAAATTACATGATAGAGGGAAATCTTGCTTCCCAGTTTAAGGCAACGAGTTTGCGCCGCTGCCACTACCTAGGCCAAGTTCTTCGAAGTGCATGTCAACTCTGGAGAAAATCTCTCCCTTGTCTTCATTTGGCGGCCCAACTTGAGTTTCCTTCAAAAAATCGTCCCCATCCGACAGCGACGTTGGACGCTAGTCGGAGGATTGGCTCTCAGAAGATTCGTTATGCATGGAATAAATTTTAAAGAAGATGAAGATTTAAGAAAGAGAAGTTAAGACTCGTTTCTCGTTTGCCACATCAAATTTGGCAGAAGCACTTTCACCAAGCTCTTGTGCGACCCTCATTGCACGAGTAGAGAGTGGAGTTGATGATTAATGAGTACCTTGATATGCAGACGAGGATGCACGCTAAGCTGAATGCTAAGATGGACAAGATGCAATCGGATCTGAAAATAGAAAAATTGGAAGATCGGCAGTGTTAACTCACAAGTTCGGAAGATCGGTGATCTGTTGCATTTCATTGAAGAAAATGTGATCTGTTGCATTTCATGAGTTCATTGTTTGTCTTGCATGGATTTTTCCTTTGTTTTGAACAATTTTATAAGTAGTTTCTTTTGTTTTGGAACAATAGCTTTTCCCTTTGATTTTTATTCTGCTTTTAGTCTATGTAATAGGCGTTTTATTGCTTTACTTTTCTGGCCTAGAAGCCACAGCTGCCGAGCCATTTATAAGGTTCCCTTCAGCTTGTATTTTTTGGTCACACTTTTATCATCAATAAAGAACCCTATTTTCTTAAGCAAATAAAACCCCAGCCGCCCCCTTGCTTCTATGTGTGCGAATCCTTAGAAGTTTGAGAGCAAAACCTTTCTGTTTCTTGTGTGAGATTCACTAGAAGCTGAGAGGAGACTTATCACAGAGTTTCCCATCCTCTGTGTGGCGTCTCACGATCCACAGAACTATCAATCCATCATTCATCCACTTGAATCCTCGAAGAGAGACCGCACGGCCAGTTGGAGATTCACCGCCCCTCTATCATTGTAGAACAAGTCCCTCTTGTTCCTACATCATCTGGTATCAGAGCTTAGGCTCAAAGCATCAGGTGAATCTATTCCTTTTCTTTAGCTTTGTGTTTTAATTGTTCTTCATAAACCCAGAAAAACTCAAAAAAAAAAAAAAAAAATCTGTTGTTTTTGTTCTATTTAGATTTGCGTTTTGTTTTTTGTGTTTTGTGTTTCTAGAAAATCAAAAAAAAATTCGCATCCATCTTTCATTGGTTTCATTGCTGCATCTCTTAATTCTGTTCATTGCGTTTCTGCAAACTGTTTTTGCATCATTCAAAAAAAAAGGAGAAAGAATAGCACGTTTGATTCTTTAGCATTCTATAGTTGACCAACATTCTGTTATTAGCTTGGCCTTTCCATTTACACTCTTTTGCATTCACTCAGCGACCTATTTAGCTTCCTTATTCACCATTTGCGCATCTCACAGCCTTTAATATTCCATATTTGCTAGCTTTGGACATTCATTTCATCTTGTTACGCAAATACCATATAGTTTCTGTCCATTTAAAGTTATTAGACCGTTGCATACATCAAAAAAGTTCAAAAAAATATATTAGCTGAATTCGCTTGATCATATTGTCTAGTGTCTGGTTTTGCATTGTTTTAAAACTTTCCATCCCACACTATTGCACTTGATCCATTCGTTGTTTTTTTTGTCTGAACACATGCCACCATGGGAGAAGCTGCCGATCAAGCTGACTTCACCCGCATCCTTGCTGGGATCCAGGCTAGTCTTACACAGCTGACTAATGCTCAGGTTACTCTAGGAGAGCGTCTTACTCGTGTCGAGCAACCACCACCACCACCAGCTCCTGCTCCCCGCCGAGGACCTATCCGCAACATTCAAAGGTAGAGGAACTAGCCAGAAGGAGAAGAGGAGGATGATGACATGCCTGACTTAGAGGATGATCCCCCATTCCATCCGAGACAACCAGCATCGCCAGATCCTGCTGAGAACTATAACCAGAGAGGACAATACCCCAGAGACAGAAACAGGGAAGATAACTATGCTAGAGATGGAGGCAAAGATCTCAAGCTCACCGCCCCTACTTTCGCTGGAAAGATCAATCCAGATGCTTATTTGGATTAGGAAAGGAGGATGGAGTACATTTTCGAATACTACAAGTATTCTGATGTAAGGAAGGTGTCCCTTGCTGCTGCACAACTCACTGAGAATGCATTAGCTTGGTGGGACAGAGATGTTTCAGAGAGAAGGAGGCATAGGCATGACCAAGTCTGCACCTGGAGAGATATGAGATTCAACTTGAGGAAAAGATATGTGCCTGCACACTACCACATAGATTTACAAAGGAGGTTTCGAAAGCTTTCTCAAGCAAACAAGTCAGTAGAGGAGTATTTTGAAGAGTTTGAAACCCTTAAAACATATTGGAGGTTGAGGATACACCAGAGACTTTGATGGCACAGTTCCTGGACGGTTTACAAGATAGGATTGCTAGAAAGGTGGAGCGCCAAGGATATCATGATCTAGAGGAGCTTCTGCACCTAGCCATTCAAGCTGAGCAACATATAAAGAGGAAGACTGCTTCCACCAACAGGAGCAAGACAACCTGGAATCCACAGCCTCAGCGTAATATAGACAAGGGAAAGTCTATTGAAGTAGAATCAAGATTCAAGAAGCTTGCACCCGAGGCTCCTAAGGGTAACAAGCCTGAAGCTAACAAGTTTCCAGCCCAGAGATCCAGAGATATTACATGTTTTAAGTGCCAGGGGAAAGGACACTATGCGAGACAATGTCCAAATCAGAGGGTAATGATCATCTAAGCAAATGGCGAGTGTGAATCCCAAGATGAAGCAGAGGAAGATGCCATTGAATCTGAGGACAACATCATTGATTACCCTGACCGTGGAGATCTTCTAGTAATAAGAAGAGCTCTCAGCGTTCTCTTTGAGCCAAAGACCATTCAAAGAGAAAACATTTTCCATTCACGCTGCACCATCAATGCTAAGGTATGTAGCCTGATTATAGATGGTGGTTCTTGTACTAATGTTGCAAGTACCTATCTGGTTGATAAGCTAGGTTTACAAAAGACCAAGCATCCAAGACCCTACAAGCTTAAGTGGTTGAATGATGATACTGAGCTAAAGATTGCTGAGTAAGTGACGGTTCCATTCAGCATTGGAAAGTACTCAGATCAAGTTATATGCGATGTTGTGCCCATGCAAGCTGGACATTTGCTTCTAGGAAGGCCATGGCAGTTTGACAAAAAGACCTTGCATAATGGGAGGACCAACTTCTACACCTTTTCTCATAACAGCAAGAAGCACAATCTGGCGCCTCTTACTCCTCAGGAAGTGCATGAGATGCACAAAGCAATGTCAAAAGGATCAGAGGTAAGTAAAACTAACTTGTATGTCACGCCTACTAGAGTTTTAAAATCCCTTGACTTGCAAGAAAAGGTGCTACTAATGATCTTTAAGGAGAGTTTGCTTTCAGGACAAGAACAACAAGATATACCAGCTGCTGTTTTAGAACTTTTAGAGAAGTTTACTGATGTTTTTCCAGAAGAAATCCCACCAGGATTGCCACCAATAAGGGGGATAGAGCATCAGATCGATCTAGTACCTGGAGCACCCTTACCAAACAGAGCTGCATATCGTGTTAATCCAGAGGAGGCAAGAGAATTGGAGAAACAAGTACAAGAGCTTATTTCTAAGGGTTATATCCGAGAGAGCCTAAGTCCTTGTGCAGTTCTTGTACTCCTAGTGCCTAAGAAAGATGGAACGTGGAGGATGTGTGTGGATTGCAGGGCCATCAACAACATCACCATCAAGTACAGGCACCCTATACCGAGGCTTGATGATATGCTGGATGAGTTAAATGGAGCAACAATCTTCTCCAAGATTGACCTAAGGAGTGGATATCATGAGGTGCGAATGAAAGAAGGGGATGAGTGGAAAACTGCGTTTAAGACTAAGAGAGGATTGTATGAGTGGCTGGTCATGCCATTTGGACTTACAAACGCACCTAGTATATTCATGAGGCTCATGAATCACATCCTGCGCGCCTACATCAGTAAGTTTGTAGTAGTATATTTTGATGATATACTGATCTATAGTACTTGCCTTGCTGATCATTTAAAACATCTAGAACAAGTACTTGAAACACTAAGGGCTGAGAATCTAAATGCAAACCTGAAGAAATGCACCTTTTGCACCGATGAGGTTGTGTTTTTAGGATTGGTTTTAAGTTCTCAGGGGTTAAAAGTAGATGATGAGAAGATAAAGGCCATTCAAGACTGGCCAACGCCTACCACTATTGGACATGTGAGGAGTTTCCATGGGCTGGCCAGCTTCTATAGGAGATTTGTACAAGACTTCAGCACCATAGCCGCACCCCTAACCTCAGTAATTAAGAAGAACGTTGCATTCCAGTGGGGAACAGCTCAAGACAATGCATTCAACAAGCTTAAAACAAGCTTAACCAACACCCCTGTTCTGGTATAACCTAACTTTGAAAATACTTTTGAGATAGAATGTGATGCTTCTGGAACATGAATTGGAGCTGTGTTGACACAAGGAGGGAAACCAGTGGCTTACTTCAGCGAGAAACTAAGTGGAGCTTCCCTCAACTATTCCACTTGTGACAAGGAGCTATATGCATTAGTAAGATCTCTTGAAACTTGGCAACACTATTTACTGTCTAAAGAGTTTGTTATTCATACAGACCATGAGACATTAAAGCATTTGAGAGGCCAAACAACGCTCAAGAAAAGACATGCTAAGTGGCTGGAGTTTGTGGAAACCTTTCCCTATGTCATTAAGTACAAGAAGGGTAAAGAGAACATTGTGGCTGATACATTGTCCAGGAGGCATGCTCTGATCACCACTATGGAGTCAAGGTCATGGGATTCGAGCATATCAAGGATCTATATGAGGCTGATCCTGACTTTAAAGAAGCTTTCAAAGAAACCAGTAAAGCTGCATTTGGAGCATTCTATCAACAAGATGGGTTTCTGTTTAAAGAAAAGAGGTTGTGCATCCCTCAAGGATCTAGGAGAGAGTTGCTAACCAGGGAGGCACATGGAGGAGGACTCATGGGACATTTCGGCCGAGACAAGACTCTAATTGTTCTCACTGAGCATTTCTATTGGCCTCACCAGAAGAGAGATGTGGAGAGATTCTGCGCCAAGTGCATTACATGTCTAAAGGCCAAATCCAGGTTACATCCTTATGGTTTATACATGCCTTTACCTATCCCTAACCACCCTTGGGTAGATATTTCCATGGATTTTGTTTTACGCTTACCCAAGATCAACAACAAAGACTCCATCTTTGTAGTTGTAGACATGTTCTCCAAAATGGCCCATTTCGTACCATGTAACAAGACTAATGATGCAACACAAACTGCTGATCTCTTCCTTAGAGAAGTTGTTAGATTACATGGCATGCCCAGAACCATTGTATTTGATCGTGATACCAAGTTTTTGAGCCATTTCTGGAAGACATTGTGGAAGAAGCTAGGAACAAAGCTGCTTTTCTCCACTACTTGTCACCCTCAAACAGATGGTCAAACTGAGATGGTGAATTGCACCCTCTCTACACTACTGAGGGCCACGGCTGGTAAGAACCTCAGGAATTGGTTAGCATGCTTACCTTACATTGAATTCGCTTATAACCATGCTAAACATTCTGCTACCAAGTTTTCACCCTTTGAAGTTGTTTATGGATTCAATCCAGAAACACCTTTAGATCTCTCACCCCTGCCCCAAGATGTTTACTCTAGTGCAGAAGGTGTCACTAATAAAGCAGATTTTGTGAAGAAACTTCACCAGAGAGTCAAAGACAACCTGGAGAGAAAGACTGAAAAGTACAAACAGAACGCTGATAAGGGACGCAAGGAGGTTACATTTGAGCTTGGCGATTGGGTTTGGCTACATATGAGGCATGAGAGGTTCCCTAATCAAAGGAGATCCAAGCTTCTACCAAGAGGAGATGGTCCTTTAAGAGTACTTGAGAAAATCAACAACAATGCCTACAAGCTGGAACTGCCACGTGAGTTAATGATATATCATGGTTTTTAACCATTTTTAGACCATGATATAAGTGTTTTTATAGAGTCTTTATACTATTTTCGAGTCTATTTGAGTCTTTTACAGGTTGGACTACGTTTGGAGCAAAGTAGGAGATTCTGGAACATTTCGGAGCATTTTGGAGAAGCAACCGAAGTGATGAAGTCGGAAGAGTAGATTCACACGCAAGGTGTCGATCGACACCATCAGTGTCGATCGACACCAGACGAGCCGACCAAAGATTTCGGACTTCCATCAGAAAAAGAAAATCAGCTGAAGTTTCCATTATTTACAAGATTGCCCCTGACGCGAGTTTGCCTATAAATATAGNAAACATCGTCCTGGAGAGAAGTTTCGGTCAGCTACGTCGAAACTTCTGGTCGAAACATCGTCCTGGAGAGAAGTTTCGGTCAGCTACGTCGAAACTTCTGGTCGAAACTTCGTCCTGGAGAGAAGTTTCGGTCAGCTACGCCGAAACTTCTGGTCGAAACTTAGTCCTGGAGAGAAGTTTCGGTCAGCTACGCCGAAACTTCTGGTCGAAACTTCTTCATGATTCTTCTTCTCCATCTTTTTGGCAACTTCTTGCTCTTCCAAGTGATGTGCCATTCCTCTCCAACTCCATTGTTGCTTCCACAGCATCCATGTTACCTAATCAAGACTCCAAATGCACCAAAACATGCAAAGACTATGCAAAAACACTCTAGGACTCTAAATGATACAATGCAACACAATGATGCTATATTAGGCTCCTAAATGATGAGAAACCTATACTAAATGGATGCTAAAATGATGCAAAATATAGACATATCAACTCCCCCAAACTTGCCTTTTGCTTGTCCCCAAGCAAATGAAACACAAGCTAAGGAGAGAGGTTTGAAAGTGGGGACTCAAATCCAAAGGTGTTAAGCAAAAGAATCAATTCAATGGTCCTAGTTAGTAGTTCTAGGATGCTCTTTATGCAAATTTCTACTCCAAAAGGTCTAGCCATACCCATACTCATTCAAGTGAACCCAAGCTTCAACCTTCACAAGCATTCATTTTCACCAACCCTTTAACATTCATTAATGGTAACCATGGATCATGAATCATGCAATGCTAGCGAACTTGTTTGGTTTTTGGGTAAGGTTTTGAGATAAAGATAATCTCAACTTCATGGGGTTCCAATGCAAAGGATCTCTCAATGAACAAGTGAACTTTGGCAAAATGCTAAGAGTAAAAAGCAACCTATGCATACAAGGACAAACTTCCATCTACCCCTTTGTAACACAAAAGCCTTCACTCTCATTCTCTTTTTAGCTCACTCACCAAGCCCAATCCTAAACTACCCGTTGCAAGGCAATTCGCCAAACCCAATAGAAACTCAAACACCTTCTTATTTTCCTTTTCTCTTTTAAGCACTTAGGGGAAAATCTTCTACAACCACAAGTGTTGGCACACTTTTACTTAAAGCTCTTTCTCTTTTCATTCACAAATTACTATCCTCTTTCCTATAACAACTTAGCCATATTTTTTTATTTTTCTTGGCTCTCTTACTTTTCTTTTTCTGGAG
Source organism: Alliaria petiolata (assembly GCA_020283515.1). Lineage (NCBI taxonomy): Eukaryota > Viridiplantae > Streptophyta > Magnoliopsida > Brassicales > Brassicaceae > Alliaria > Alliaria petiolata. Next base: position 470,725,872 of record JAHZTW010000001.1, on the reverse strand, counting down.
GATTTCTTTTCTTTTCTTAACTCTTAGAGCACTATACAAAGCCAACACTTGTTCCAAATATTTTCGTTTTCCCCCTTTTACCATCTCAACTTCGCCCACTTACTTGTTCCACAACAAATATCAAGCCAAAATTCCCACCCAAGAATCCTATCCTATCACCTAGCTCATTGTTCTCGAGCTAGCTACATGGAAGCCTATCCTTGTCGCTCTAAACTCAACCCTTTTTGCTAAGTTCACAAGATGGAAAAGGCCTAATGCACTCAATAAGGAAGAGGTTTCAAAGGAAGCTTAGTTAGGGAATTCGTTTTCAACCACTCTAAAGATGAGAGTCGGCTATTTGGGTTAACAAGAGTGGTAAAAGGAAAGAAGATAACCCAAATATGTATGTGGTATCCACAAGTTCTCTAGCAATGCATAACCATGACAATTACTTGTTCAAATTAGGTTCAAGTTCAAGAGAGTTGGTTTCTATTCAAAGCTTGCTTCAATTAAAACTCAAGTTGCAAATGGTGAGGTCCAAGTAGGGTTCAACTTTAACTTTCAAAATGTTGCACACAAAGCATCAAACAACTATTAGCTAGGGCCTTGAACTAATTCATGAGTTAAACACCTTACAAGGAAAAATCATCCTTGTCCCCTATGCATGAATGCAATCCTATATGAAAGCAAGACTCAATCCTACTTATGTAATAAATGCAAATGCAACTACATGCTATTT